>OY288244.1:51279640-51879640 GCA_958450325.1 Agrostemma githago | reverse complement strand
TTCGTCACCAACACCTTCTACACCAAGAATGCGTCGTTTACCCGAACGAACAACCGACAATCTTTTATCAGAAGGGTCTTCTACATAGAAAACCTGTTTACCTCGAGATGCAAGTATAAAAGGCTCTTCTGTATGTCCTACGACGTTGAAATCAACCAAAATGAATCCCATATCATCAACTTTAACACCCTTATCACAATCAACCCATTGACACTTGAATAAGGGCACACTAAATGTCGAATAATCAAGCTCCCAGATGTTTTCAATTATCCCATAGTATGCCCTTGTAATTTCTATTGGTTTCTTACCTCTTCCAACATATGCTTCTGATGATGCAGTAACAGTAACACCACTATTCTGCATTGTACTTCTGCTATCCTGACGACTTGTATAAAAACAAAATCCATTGATATCATACCCATCATAAGAGCTAATAGTTCGATTAGGTCCATGTGTTAACCATCTTATGATTTTACTTACCTTGTGTGAGGGATTCGATAACTCATCCATCATCTTATCTTCAAACCACCTGACAAAAGTTCGATCGTGTTCAGCCATCAACCAACCCTCTCGCTTATTTGGATATAGTTTCTTCAACAGAGTAAAGTGTTCTGATAAGTACCGATGGACTTTGGTTATATGTTTTAAAACATACATATGAGCTCGCTGCAAGGTTTGGTTGTCAACTATAATGAACTTCTTCCCCAAAACTCCCTTACCTTGTAGTCTTCCTTCGTGTCGAGATTTTGGGAGTCCAATAGGTTGCACATTTTCCATATAATCAACACAAAATCCTAGTGCTTCACAAGCAATGGTTGCTTCAACAATACTTCCTTCCGGACGACAACAATTCTTCATTCGGCGCTTATATGTTCCCATTTCTCGTTCCATCGCCCACATATTTCTCTGGAAGACTGGACCACAAATCTTTATCTCTCTCACTAAATGAATGATTAAATGAACCATGATATCGAAAAAAGATATCGGGAAGAACATTTCTAATTCACAAAGAGTTTCGATCACATTAGCTTGCAAGAGATCTAAGGTATCTGGTTCAATATCTTTACAATTGATGGAATTGAAGAACAAACATAACTTGGTAATAACTTTTCTAACATGCTTGGGCAATACGGATCGAATTGCCACAGGCAACAGCTGTGTCAACATAACATGACAGTCATGAGATTTCAAACCTACTAGCTTCAAATCTTTCATTGAAACAAGTCGGCTTATATTCGAAGAATATCCATGTGGCACCTTAATACCCTTTAAAGACTCACACACCGCAGTCTTCTCATTCTTCGACAAAGTTGTGCTAGTTGGGGGTAAATATATGCGTTTCCCAGTCTCTTTTGGTTGTAACTCAACTCGTCCCCTTGCAGCTAGGGCTGTGCAACCGGTCCGGTCCGGTCCGACCCGGATCCGGAATCACCAAATTCCTTGACCCTGGACCCGAACCGGAAACCAAAATACTGACCCTGGTCCGGCCCGAAAAATACCGGGTCCGACCCGGACCGGTCCGGTTTTGACCCGGTTTGACAATGTTGTGAAATTTGAGAGTTTGCTACTGCAGTAATCAGTAATCATCCCTTAATCTGGAAACGAAATAAAAATAATAAAAATGATAAATCATAAATCTGGAAATGAAATTGATCTAAAAACTGAAAAACGAAATCATACATCATAAATTGACCCTTAATCTGAAATCATAAATCAAAACGAAAACGAAAAAACTGAACAAAATAAACGAAAACATACTTTAGGAAATCAAAAAAGAGGGTCCACGACGGAGGGAAGTGCGTCGGACTGTCGGAGGGAAGGAGGAGCAACGCCGGCGGAGAAGCAGCGGCGGCCGGCGTAAGACTTAGGGTTAGGGAGTGGAGGAGGGGAAAGGGGAATGTGTGAGTGTGAGGACTGAATGGCAAAATGCAGAAGACAGGAAGATGGGCCGAGAAATTGGAGAAGCCCATAACACAAAATCCAATTCAGGGTTTCCGGGTCTGGACCGGAAAAATCCGGGTCTGACCCGGTCCGGACCGGAACCCGGAATCAATAATTTCCATGACCCGGGGACCGGCCCGGTTTGGAATATTCCGGGTCCGGACCGTACTATTCCGGTCCGGTCCGGTCCATTTTTCCGGTCCGACCCGGATTTTGCACAGCCCTACTTGCAGCCATGTCCCTTCTTGCTTTCACCCCATCCTTAGTCTTGTTTGGCATGTTTAACAATGTTCCAATTATACTATCAAAGACATTTTTCTCCACGTGCATAACGTCAATACAATGTCTTACAGACAAGTGCTCCCAATAAGGAAGCTCCCAAAAAATTGACTTCTTTGTGTGATATACCCCATTCGGAGGAGGCCTGTATGGTTTTCCAAACTCGGTCACTATGTTCTTAACTTGATTGTGATACTCTTTCCCACTCAAAATCTTAGGAGGGGGTCATTGCTCCATTTTCCCGTAAAAAGCTATCCTCTTCTTCCTATATTTATGGCCCTTGGGAAGAAATTGACGATGACCCATGTATGCATATTTACCCGAATTTTCCAACCAATCCGACTCAGTGTCATCCCCACAGACAGGGCAACCTTTATCAGTCTTCAACCTATATCCAGAGAGGTTGCCATAGGCAGGAAAATCATTAATTGTGCAATACAACATTGCATGCATTTGGAATCTCAAGTTTGTGGCAGCATCAAAAACACTCACACCAACATCCCACAACAACTTCAAGTCCTCAATAAGTGGGCCAAATATATGTCGATGTCGTTTCCCGGTTGCTTCGGACCTGATATAAGTAATGTCAACATGATGTATTTGCTCTTTGTAGTAAGACAAGGTGGGATATTGTATATTATTAACATTATAGGCCAACTACTATGCTGTGTACTCAGTGTTCCAAATGGATTAATTCCATCTGTACATAGTCCTAGTCTTAAATTTCTATGCTTTAGACCAAATTCCGGAAAGGTTCTATCAATATTTCGCCATTGAGGAGCGTCGGCCACATGTCTCAATTTTCCATCTTTATTTCTCTCTTCGTGGTGCCACAACATGAGCTTCGCATCTTTTGGATTTGCAAAGAGCCGCTTAAACCTTGGGATTATTGGTAAATACCATAAAGTTTTCACCGGACCTCCTTTCTTGCCTCCTATATTATTCTCTACCAATTTGTACCGTGATTCTCCACATCTTGGACACTCTTCTAAGTCATTGTATTCTTTTCGATACAAGATACAGTCATTTGGACATGCATGAATCTTTTCGTATTTCATAGCCAATGGACATAACATTCTCTTGCATTGGTATGTGGTGGTTGGAAGTTCATGATCCTGTGGCAACAAGCCCGATACATACTCTAACAAAGATGTGAAACTCTTATCACTCCACCCACTCCCAGCTTTTAATGTGTACAATCCCAACACACTTGTTAATCGACTAGATTTCAACCTGGGTATAAAGATTTCTTGGAATCAGCAACCATTCGTTGAAACATTTCCGGACACTGCACAAAATCTTTTTCAAGATCAACCATCATGTCATCTATTTTTCCAGGCTCTTCATTCTCATCTGCGTCAATAGCCTTGTTTATGTCATCTTCATTGTCAAACTCTCCTTGAACCTCAATGTGAGCGAAATCATCATCCACTACATACCTATTAATATCATTTGCATTCTCTCCATGGCATATCCAAACACGGTAATTTGGTTTAAACCCTTTAATAATCAAATGCTCTCGCAACTCTTCAATAGATTTAACCTTCTTCACATTGTAACATACATTACATGGACACCTGATTAGATTACTATCCCCTTCTAGCGTCTGATGTGTAACGGCAGTATTTATAAATTCTTCAAGCCTTCGACTAAATTCAACATCCCGATTTTCATACATCCAACTTCGATACATAGTCTAATAATTAACACACGCCGATTCAAAATACTTTTCAAGTTAGAGTTCATCTATTTGGAGACTACAAAAAGAGGAATAAGCAACACAAGCTAAAGAACGGTGGAGTTGTTTATCTAGAGTACAAGAGTTTATCTAGAGTACTTGTTTTAATAATGGGACAATACCGTGCAACATTACAATGGGACAAACGCATACAGTTAGTTGGATGTTAATTGAGCCTCCAAGTATTCCCTATATGTATATATGTATCTACAACAGCTTTATGGAGAATCTACAACAGCTTAATGAATAACGAAAGATTAAAAAAAAAACAAAATATAAATGGAACTGTACAGATAACCCAAACTTAAGATAAACAAACTTAAGATAACCCACGACACAAAATATTACACAGTACAGATTACAGAATAAATGGAACTGTATCTTATGAAGTATAAATGGGTATTTTTTCTCCCTTTTCATTGAGCTAATTATTTCAATGAGTTTGTCTTGTTAGCTAAAACCGTCTTACCCAATCATTTATATGGAGTACTATATATTTTCATTATCGAATCCCACTCTAATGTTAATTCAACTAACATTATCATAATGGGAAGAAATTCCTATTATTTCTATTTTTCATCACTAAAAACGAATGTATATAGCGTACAAAGTAACTTGGAATCCTTTGGATCTCTTCAGTTTCACCACTTTTACACCGTTACCAAAACATTTATTCGTCTTCACGATCGATCTTTCCCGTAGGTGGGAGAAGGCTCATCTTAGGCTTACAATTCACACATTTATCACGTCTAATTAGTCTCATGTTCAGACAATCTCACACAAATTATCCACTGATAACTACACATATCCAATAACAATATTGTGCACCCATCACATATGAGAATTTGTCTATCACGTCTTATTCATTAGGATATTGTCATGCTGTGACTTGTGAGTTGGGTGACAGGCTGACAACTTTAGAAAATCAATCAATAAATAATATCCAGCATGAATTTTATTGACAGTTCAGACTTGAGACATAGTGGAACATCACCATTTTACAAGTTTACAACCACATTACCTCCTCACATGTCCATGTCCGAGCAATATTACAAGGCTAAGGCCATAAACTAACCCTAGTATACTACCAGTAGCTGTTATTTCTACGGGGTACCAATTTTGATTAAAAATATCTTCGGACAGCTGAAGAACACAGAGTTACCTAACCTAATAAACTACTCCACCATCAAAGTTACCTAACCTAATCACTCATCACCCAGCACACATATTAAAGTTTTTGATCTGCAGAAATAGTGGCCGCATATGTTCGTTTGAATACCCAGATGCAATCAACTACAGCACATTTACATAATCAGACCACCTAAGGTTTCACAAATTCACACAATAATCAATCAGACCACCTAAGGTTCCATATTTTAATACTTGTCATTGGCTTCAACGATTGTAAGCCTACAAGCCCTAGTTCCACCACACCAATCACAGAAACATCAAAATCCAAAATTACGAAATGGAAATACCTACAGGAGTAAGAAATTGCACACTAAGCAGTAACAAATTCCAGAAGAAACCATAGTACCAAATTCCATCAAACAACTAATTGGAAACCCTAATTGATTGTCATAATCATATGCCAGCATTACATACCCAGATGCCATTTTTGATGCCTAATCGAATCGAATCTCATACTATCTATGGAATCCTATGAATTACTTACCGCAGACGTGGTTAGGGTTTGGTCGTCGGCCGCCGTCTGAGAAGGTCGTCTGAAGAGGTCGTCGGCCGTCTGAGAAGGTCGTCGCTCGCTGGTGGTTTGGTCTGTAGTTCGGTTTGGGTTCGCGAAGAAGAAGACAAGGGCGGGTGGGTTTGTTTGTGACTTTGTGTATTTGCTAATATGTTGCACTCGTAAGACGAAGATAATTGGGTTTGTGTGTATGAGTATAATGTTATTGTTGGGGTATATTATTTGAGCATCCTTTCCCACCGGTTCTAATATAAACTGATGTTATTGGGTATCCTTTCACACCGGTTTCACTTTACAACTGGTGTTAGATAGGTTATAATTCTTTTACACAACCCTTTCACACCGGTTTATTATGTACAACCGGTGTGAATGTACTTTTTTTTAATTCTTACAACTTTTTAGCATCGTTTTTCTTACAACCGGTGTCTTATGATAGATGTCGTTGGTACTTTTTCTACTAGTGTATAAGCCTTATGCCCCTAACCATCACTCAAACTCTCAGTGTCAAGAATATAGTGTACTTCCCATTGAACGTTCAAATGGCCGATGGATTTACTAAAGACCAGGTTGGACTTGCTCCAAATGTAATGGTGAAAGTGGACACTTTGCGTATACCCACCGACTTTGTGATCATAGACATGCCCGTGGAAGAGCGCAATCCTATTATACTTGGTCGACCTTTCTTGGCCACTGGAGGTGTAATCATTAACGTTAGCAAAGGAAGATTGTCCTTCAATATCGTCAACAACGTCGTGAAATTTGTGTTGCCTGCATTCCTACGTTTCATTAAGTGGAGAGCTTTGGAATCAAATGGTGAAGTTTCCGATCGTTCGAAAGGCGTCAACAAATGATATCGACCCAAATGCTAACAAGAATAATGGTGTCCCATCAAGACTCGGTTCCACCTTAGACAATGTCACCGAGGATTAAGCCATGAACCCCCAAGTGGCACGATTGATGGGTTTACCGGATCCAAGAGGGAAAATTGCTATTGGTGATATCAACTTCAAGAGTGTTAACAATGATCCTCCGGGTTGCACTTCATGCAACCCCAACTAAACTCTTCATAATTAAATTCGGTTTGGTGGTGTCCTCAATAACCACCTCGTAAATATTTTAATTTTTGCTTCTTAGTTTCCTTTGGACAATAGTTTTTAGTATTTGGGTGGAGCTCGTTTTGATAATTCTTGCAGGTTTTTAAGGAAATTTCTTTTTGAGGATATTTGGGACTTTCTTCAAAGGTGAAGAGGGTTTTTCTTCATGTATTGCAATACATGGATTGGGATGAGTGTCAACTTTGAGAGATTGGTATTGGGATGGATGAGGTCAGAATATTTCTTTCAGCAGAAGGCAGAAAATCGTGATGGAAGACCGTCGGGTGAAACTTCACCCGATGGTATTTTGGTTTGGAATGGCTGATGCTGCGGAAAGTTCATTCGGTGAAACTTCAACCGATGAAAATTTCATCGGGCAAAACTTTACTCGGCGGTAAAATCTTCGAGACTGGGAATTGACGGAAATCCGTCGGGTGAAATTTCACCCGATGGAATCTCATCGGGCAAAACTTCGCCCGACGGTAAATTGTGTGGAGTTACAGATTGTGGACGAAATTCCGTCAGGTGAAACCATACCCCGCGTCAATACCCTCCCCAACCCACCATCAAATCCTCATTATTCACCCTTCTTTTTCTCTCTCCTCACAGATAAACCCCCAAATTCCCCTAATTAAAACCCCATACTCCGTCCTCTTCAATCCTTCCTTTCTTCAATTTCTCCCACCAAATTCAAATCAATTCTCATATTCTTAATCCTTATCACTTTCCTAACAAGTTTTAGGAATCGATTTATGGAGAAATCACTCAAACCATATAATCCTCAAACCCTAACCTTACCACAAATCATCATCATCAACAATCAACCATGAAGGGCTTTAAACAAACCGCTAGGAAAAGACTTTCCTCCGTGTTTAATCGCGGGATGGGTTCATCATCCTCATCGCAATCGGAGGAGCCTTCACCAATGCCGACTCCGGATCAAGGTATAATTCCTCATGATCAACTGGTCCCAATAGAGGTACGTCACCTTTCTATCCGTCGCAATTTCCATCACCCCGAGTCCGGTGTCCACTTCACAAAAAAGTGTAGTCTTGAACGTTTTAAATTGTTGTGGAAGTGTCTTTCGAGCCGACTCGTTGGGCTTCGAGGCCTGTCCTTACCCGTATGGGTATTAAGCCGCAGGTAAGAGCAATGTGCGACCAAATTGGCTTAGGGGCATTTTATGCCTCAACCAAGGAGACTTTTAAAGCCTTAACCTGTGCGTTTTTCGCAACTTACAAATTGTCAGTTAGTGGTGGTGAGACTAGTATTTTATTCCAGTTGCGAGAAACTCACCATACCTTTTCCCTCGAGGCTTTTGGTGCGCTTTTGCGTCTTCCCAGACTTATTGCTGGAAAACCTCGGGCAGGACGATCCCCTGAGGAAAAGCTTGCCCGAGATAGATTTTGGCACAAGATTTTTCGTCAGAGGGTTTTCCAGGGGGGAAGATGCACTCTTTCTCGATATGGAATCCCATACTCAAATATTTGGTGCGTATCACAGCCAATTCTTTCCTTTCTAGCTATGACATGTACCATAACTGCAGTGCGACAGCAGTGAAGCTACTTGAGGATGCGGTTCTGGGTCGAAGCCCGTCCATTGATATGTCCGATGCCTTAGCTACGCATTTTTCGCAAATTGCGAAGTGTAACCGCAAGAGAATCTCTTGTGGTGGTGGTGTTGTAACGATGATAGCTAAAGCATTGTGTATCACTTTGGGCGACAAGGCGCCGGTCGAGGGGGTTGGAAAGTTTTTAGATGAGCATTATTGTCCATTTCTAGTTTGGACTCCGGGTGAGTATAATAGTCTTTTTCTGTGCAAAATTACTGAGTTGAGGGAAATTGCTAGTCCTAATTGTAATCCCCTAAAAATCTAACGCAGTACAGTGGCGGAAACACTGTAGAGTTGGGATTAAAACACACTGCCAAACTATATCTTATTAAAAGAAGTGGTAAGTCAATACAAAGGCCTCTTTTTACAAAAGGGCTAAAGAGAAAAATTCACCAAACGGGTTATACAAATCCATAAATTACATAAATGAAGAAAGAGTAGGATCCACGCTACTCGCTAGCTCACACCCAAAACCCAGCAGCAATTACCTGTCATGTCATGTCATAAACATAACAGCCAAGTCAGTGGGGAGTAACTCGGACGTTCTCCCAGCCATATTATATCATATGGAAAAATAATAGTATTATTATATCAAAATATTTAAAAAGAGAAAACATTAAAACGATATAATAAAAATAAATTTTCAGCGAAACTTAAAGCATTCGCAAACCTGCAAGTCAATATCAATCGATAATAATAATATTCAAAAATGGCGTTATGGAAATCAATCAGTGCAACGGAATAGACTTTCACTAGGATAATACTCAAACTAGCTTCGAGAACTTAGTCAAACAAATCAGACATCGGTCTCTAACTAGGCAACTCAACTATAACAGGACTGCGTGCAGCCATCTTTTATTCCAAATTTTCACCTTTTTGTGCTTTCGTAGGGGGTGCACACCTGACTTGCCTATTTACCTACCATTCATACATTTCCACAAAATAAATTTGCAAAAAAGTAATGCTTGGCCATGAATCTCAAATGCATCAATTAGTCGAATATGGACTAGCCAAAGCAAAAAGAGAGAAAAACGAAGAAGGGCTTTCCCCAAAAAAACAGCCCTCAAACGAAATAAAAAGGGCAAAGGAAAGAAAACCCAAAAGAAAACCAAATCTCGAGAAACATTCACAAACCCAAATAAACCCTCGATCGACCTATTTCCGTGAAGTGTCCACCAAAGGAATGAGTTCCGAGGAAGGAAGATAGCGGTGATTAGTCGATCCATACCATTTTGCAAATACTTGTTCACTTTTTGTTTGGGCTAATTGGCTTTCTCGAGTTTGGGACAACCCAGTAGGGTAAGCTTAGGAGACGAGATAACACTTACCTCTAGTGCATGCTTACTAACTCCATCGTTCACCCATATCCATTCCATTTATTGTCCCATTGTAGGCATTTTAGTGGACTAGAAGGACCTTGGTAAATTTTAAATGTTTTTATTGTGTGATTGTCATCCTATTAGAACTTTGTCCATGTCAACTTGAGTAACTAGCTTGGTGGTGTTCTCACTTGTATCGAACTTGGAACCAGTGCTTTTCCCTCCTTTTCGCTGAGGGATTCAGCGATTTATTTTCTTTCTTGAATGCAACTATCTCTTTGTGTGTGTCTCTCTCGTTTTATGTTCTTGTGTGTATTTAGTTGCATCTCAATTTTGAGCAAGACCCGACTTGCCTTGCATGGAAGTAATCTACCTCATGGGTATCTCGATGTGATTTGAAGGGACAGAGCGGGCCCGATAATTGCCCCGTCTCGGCTTAGCGTAACCTAGCCAAGCAGTAGTATTAGTTAGTTTCTGTTTGGGTCTTTGCTCGAGGACGAGCAACGGTTTAGTGTGGGGGAATTGATGTGTGTCAAACTTGGACCGTTTTTCCACCCATCTAAGCTCGTTTTCCTATCGCTTTCGCTAGATTTATGTGCGATTATCACCTTATATCAGTCTTTCTTGCTTTAGCGTCTTTCGTGTGCATTTTATGTGTTTTTGGGTAGTTTTTCTATTCATTTTGGTAGGAATCTTTCCGAGAGCATATACGAGCTTATATGAGCACATGGGAGTGGAACACCGTCCGAGAGTTTGTCGCTGAGCCGAGAAAACTGAGCCAAAAGAAGTGAAACTCAAGGAGAAGAAAGAGAGAATCCATCGGGTGAAGTTTCACCCGATGAGATTTCGTCGGGTGAAATTTCACCCGACGACATTCCTACAACTCTGAAGGTCTTCGAGAAGAAAAGTTGATCGGGTGAAATGATCGGGCGAAACTTTTACCCATTGGGCGAAGTTTCACCCGACGGTAGTGACATCCCGAATTCTGCACTGTGGAAGAAAACTGATCGAGCGAAACCATCGGGTGAAGTTTCACCTGACGGAAAAGCTACGAGAACTCCAGAAAATCGCAAGGCAAAGTTTCACCTTATGAAGACCCGAAGGGTGAAGTTTCACTAAGCAAGCAAAATTCAGATTTGGGCTTTGTCCTAATGACTCACTAAGGCCTTGTATATATATATAGTTAACCCTGGATTTCTTTCAAAGAGAGGAGAGAAGCATCATCTAATTAGATTCCCAATTTCTTAGTAGTAGCCTCCATTAGAAAACTCCATTAGATCAAGAAAGCTCTCTCTTTAGATTAGATTATTTACTCTATATTTTGGAATCGAGCAATTACATTAGTCTAGATTTAGATTTTATTGAAGATTAAAAGGTTTGCAAGGATTTGGTGACAAGATTCATGTATTTCTTCTTCAAGCTTCATTATTTATGTCAGTCTTCATCTTTTCCCTTTGAGTTTTCCTCCATAGTTGGTACTTTCATTCCTTCTCTCTCCTCCTTATGTAGTTTTCTCTTTAATTTCTCCTTACTCTATTGTTTGCAATTATTTTCTTTATGTTTATGTGTGGACGTCCATCCGAACCGCCATGCGCCCCGCGCGCGCCCGCGCGGGACCGACCCGGTTTTCAACGTTTGGCAGCGGCTACCCACGCGGCCCCTTCTCTGCCGGGGGCCGGCCCGATCTCGCGTACTGGGCGATTTTTCGGACCTCGATTCGGATGACGATCCGGACTTGTACTAGACGGGTGGGGGCACCCGTGTTTCCGTTTAGGAATCGATCGAGTCGTGGTTGTAAATGTTTAAAGGCCGTTTTGTTTGGTAGGTAGATGATGGTAGGGATTTGCCGTGGGTCCCCACCAACAAGTAAAACCAACTAATCCTAACGGGTAGCTAGGGTAAGTCGGGTCGAGTGCACGGGGAAGGTAGAAGGTGCCTAAACTAGGGTCACTCACAAACAAGACTAAATTACCAAAACAACACAAAGAAATGGAGGAATGACAAGAATTGATTAACTAAGATGATTGGAAGAGGAGAAACTAGATTGACAATGAACTAGATGCAACAAGGACTAAATGGAACACTAAAGCTAAAACAATCAACTAACAAGATGAATAAAAGCTAACAAGATGGAGAATTCAAATTGGGAAAAGGTAGGGTTAGTTTGGGTTCATAAGTGTAGTAGGATCATTGGAAGATCGAGGGTGTAGGTGTCACCTAGTTACTAAGGTCGGTCCGCGCTCTCGCGTCAAAGCCAAAGTCCGCATTCTCGTGTCAAAGACTAAACCCGAATACTCATGCAAGATATTACCCAATACACAAGGATTCAACCACAAATCAATCACACAATGGGAAGAAGAAGACAAGCATGAGGAGCATGGCCACTACTACTCAAACAAGCAATTCAACAAACACATAGTGTGCTCAATATGTGACTAGCAACAAAGAGTTCACCTTTACCCACAATCAAACCCTAATCATCCATAATCAACACTTAATCCCCCTACTAACCCCACAATAAGTCTACTCACACATTATCAAACTAATACTAACACTAGCAAGAGATATCAACATAATAATCCAAACATTCATTATGAACTAACAAGAACAATAAACAATATGTAAAGATTAAAACTTGAAAGATTAAACAAGGATTAAGAGTAAAGAGAGTAAGAAGATTATACCTACTAACAAGAAGATGAAAAGATAAGAACTTGTATTAATAAGAAAAACCCAAATCAATCTCCCAAGGTTGTCAATCTTGGATGAATCTTGAAGAATTCTCTTAATACAAGACTAATTACTAAGATTAAGTTAAGATTAACAAAAGATTAATGAAAGATTAAACTAAGATTGAAGAGAGTCTATCTAGGGTTTAGAATAATGTAGAGTAGTCTAAGGTGCTTAAACAATACAAAGGAAGGGGTATTTATAAGGTTACAAGAGTGAAGGAGAAGAAAAGAAAGAGTCACGGCTACAGCTGCTCCTTCCCGGCCGGGAAGGTGGTGGTCCCGATCGGGACGAGATGGTCCCGACCGGGAAGATTCCTGGTCCCGATCGGGATGAATAACACCGGGCGGTGTTATGCATAACACCGGGCGGTGTTATGCTCTTCCCGGTCGGGAAGGGTGATGATCCCGACCGGGATGGTCCATCAGAACGCGCTTCTTTCTTGCACTCCTTCTCGACCGGGAAGGGTCTTGTAGGCCTCCAAGATGATCATAAAGGTCCTTATTTGCTCTTCATAGGCTTCTCATCAATTCTCGGTGCTCGGGATCGAGTCTAAGGGGCTCAGGAATGGGTCCCAAGGTCTCGGGATCGAGTCTAAGCCATCGAGTGATCGTCGCTTCTCTTCGATGGCTCCAAATGTGTCGGAAACGAGTCAGAATCGTTCCATTTCTCCAATATTAGTCTTAGGAGCCTAAAACAAACTAGAAGAAGCGTAAGTAACCTAGAAACCGCTCCAAAGAGCGATTCCACAAGAGAAACCGGGACCAAACACAACAAATAGGCACTACAAACTACACCTATCAACTCCCCCACACTTAACCCTTACTCGACCCCGAGTAAGCACAAACTAACTAAAAACTAAAAGAAACTAGACTACTAACCGAGCGGGTATTAGCGCACCCTATGCCCTTTCAACTCACGCAAGAACACTTAGAGGAAAAGTGTTCTCCGCAAGGCAAGTGAGGTCTTGCGACAAAACCGTGGATACAACCGAACACGAAAGCACGTAAACAAACAAACAAACACCAAACGGTTTCATCCAAGACAAAACAAATACCGCTTCTCTCAACAAAGCGGTGAAAGATACACCGGTTTGGGACTCAAGGCAAGTGACAATGTTCCCAAACTAATAATACAAACCGATATGAACTAAACCCTAATAGTATGACGACAAAGCAATAAAAACGTTGGTAACTTACCTAGTTCCTCCTAACCTTCTAAGAACGTACTACGAGACGATCGGCGGGATGGAAAAAGGATGAACCACGGAGTTAGTCGACATTGTAGGTAAGTGAGACCCCGCCCCTTTTAGCAATGAGCCAAGAGGATCGTCCCATGCTCAAAAATCGCCCAACTAGTCCAAATAATTAAAAAGGGGGATATGGTTGCAAAATGAGGGAAGACCGATCATTACCGCTATCATCCTTCCTAGGGACTCGGTCCTTTGGTAGGCTCTTCACGGTAACGATCGGAAAAAGGCTTATTTTTGAGAGGGTGGAAATCTTTTTGTGAGATGGTTTTCTTTTGGCATTTTTCTTTTGCATTCGGCTTTTGAGTTGCTATGCCATTTTTTTTTCTTCTTTTGTATTTTGTTTTTCATTTGTTGTGCCTTTTCTTTTTCTTCTTTCTTTTTTTTTCCTTGGCTTGCCTTTTGGATAACTTTTGTTTTGTAGGCATTTCTTGCAACCAAGTGAGAATTTCAACAATTTGCAACTTATTTGTGGAAATGTGTAGGAGGTAGGGAAATGGGTAAGTCGGGACGGGCCCTTCCCTTCAAACCCACAAAAAGGGGAGAAACTTGGACTAATCAGAAAATTTTGAACACGGTCACCTAAGGGACGGGACTCGGCAACCAAGGCCTTTTAACTCCGTGGGTGGTCAAAATGGTCAAAATGCAAATCCCGTAGTAAATCCCTAGTAGACTAGGTGGACTCAAGGTAAGAAACCCACGAAATCATTGATTTGAAGTCATTCTACTAGACTAAAGTCAAAGACTCGATTCACACCAATAGAAAGGAAAAGTAAACACTTGCACACTAGCCTCAAAACCGGGTTTTCGAAAACCTTGTTACACAGGACACAAACTAAACAAGACACAACAAAGACACAACGAAAACGAAAGGAAAAACAAACAAACACAACAAAACAAAACAAAACAAGAGAAAAGTGAACAAGCACATAAAGAAAACAAACACCACCCCGAAACTTCCAAACAAGTCACCACATCAACCACAAATTTCACAAAGCTCCGCCCGAGCACACCATCACAAATCTTCTCCAAACTCCACAAAAAAAAAGAAAAAGGGGAAAGAATTGAAGGGGTATTACCAGATGTCTTGAGCCTTTCGAAACTCATGGCGATCAAGGAACCTACAAGGAAATGGGGAGGCAAAACACACAATACAACAAAAAAATACGACACAACGACACAAAAGGAAAAGACACAAAGGAAAATCCTTTTGGTTTTTTTATGAAAATTTTCAAATTTTTAGGGTTTTTTAAGAATTTTTTTCGAAAAAACTACGAAAATAAAACTAAACTAGACTAATATATCGCTCCCCCACACTTAAACCGAGCAATGTCCTCATGCTCGATCGATAGTGTGTGGAAGACACTAAAAAAGAAAGGAAAAAGGGAAAATAAAGCTAAAAATCAAAATGAAAGTGAAGAAAGGGTCGAATGTGTCCGGCCGGGGTGTAGTCAAGTCACAAAGGGACGAAACAAGAAAAGATATGGATGGGGGAAGAAATAAAAAGAAGAAAATAAAAGGAAATAAGAGGGGAGGGCTAGGTGTAATCAAGTTACCTAGCCCGGATTCCGCCTAAATCCGACTAAATTCTACCAAAAGAAAATAAAATAAAGAAAAAGTGAAATTACGTGTCAATTTGGATTTTTGAAATGACTCTCGATGTAGTCACGTCATCGAAAATCGGGAGCAATGATAACCACGGCCTCGAGGGCCACCATGACACAAAAATGATAAGGGGAAGGGGAACATACAAAGGGAGACAAGCAATAAAAGACGGAAAAGAAATGAGAATCGCCTACCAAACGTAAGCAACTCACTAACTCCATCGCCTCAATGATCATAATATGCACGTTGCTTGTCTTCTTCCTCGTAATACCTCTTCATGCTCAATGTGGTCGCACGGTTGAAGTTCTAGGCTTGCATTGGTGTAATGAGGTGGGATTTGATGTGAAACTCGGTATGTAGTGAAGAGAAGATGAGGTGGGGATGTATATAAAAAGTATATGGGTCATAGATAGTTGCAAGGGTAGGTAGGGAGGTTGGGAGGGGGTATAAAGTGGTTGGGTGGGCTCAAATGTCGAAGAAGAGGCAAAAGGAGGAGCTGGGCACCATCCCGGTTGGGGTTCACTTCTTCCTGGTCGGGAAGGCTCCTTCCCGGTCGGGACGAACTTGGTCCCGGTCGGGATCACACTCCAGAGAACCCATTTTTCAGCACACTCATCCTTATCGGGATGACATCCTTCCCGGTCGGGATGAGTCTTCTAGCCCTTCATTCCCTTGATAGCTTCACCCACAAGGCCACCAATACATCGAGATCTAAAATCTCGTCCCCAAAAGCTTGTCAAAAGCTTCAAAAACCAACTCCCATGCCCAAATCCAAGCTTCTATCATCAACTACTCTCCTCTAAACTTCATCTTCACTAACAACCTATCAAATAAACTCAATAACCATCATCAAATTCCCTCCCTCACATCTCTCATTACCAAATCACAAGAATTCCACAAAACACACAAGAATAAGAAAGATATATATACAAAAAGACGGTTCTTTTGGAACTCCGTCAAACCAAGGGTGGTGGGTTCTTCATTCATTTTTCAACAACATCATAGATCACTCCATCGCCTTCAAGGGCACGAAGTAACAAATCGAAGGCTCTCGAGAAATCTTTGATCAAGCTTGTGGAATACCAACCTCCACTCCAAGGGTCTTCACAACCTTGCCTTGACGTTCCCGGGGCATCCCGATCTACTAAGTTCAACGGCATGAACTTGTACTTTCGATCCTTCGGTATATACCCAAACGTCCATCTATCTTCATGCGGCCCCAAGGGAGGCTCAACCTTCTTCTTTCCAAGTAACTTGTCTTCACTCACATCACATGGGCATTCATCCGCCCCAAGCTCGGAATCATCATCTTCAATTCCCCACAAGTTGTCATCTTTCAAGCTTTCACTCGACTCATTCCCTAGATCTTTGTCATTGAAGGCATGGATCATATTGCATGACTCATCATAAGTAGGCGAGGTGTTGCCTTGTAGGTCAAACACTAGCTTCTCATCGCCTAGCTCAAAACTAATCCTACCTTTCTTAACATCGATCATTGGACCGGTGGTATGTAGAAACGGGCGCCCTAGGATAATAGGAGTGATAGCATCCTCCGGCATATCAAGCACGAGAAAGTCAACCGGGATGAAGAATTTCCGTATTCTTAATGGCACATCCTCTAACATTCCTAATGGTCGATTTAGCGTACGATCGGCCATTTGGAGTGTGATCGAGGTACATTTGAGCTCTTTCATCCCAAGTCGCTCACAAATAGAATAAGGGAGAATGCTCACACTCGCCCCCAAATCACATAATGCCCTATCAATCTTCAAGCTCCCTATGGTGCACGGGATTGAGAAACTAACCGGATCCTTCAATTTAGGAAGTGTAGAGCCTTGAAAGAGCTCGCTCACCTCTCTTGTGAACGCTATAGTCTCTTCCTTGTCCACGGATCTCTTCCTAGCCAAGATTTCACTCATGAATTTTCCATAGGCCGGGACTTGGGTAATTAACTCAGTGAAAGGGATGCTCCCATCCAACTTCTTCACAATATCAAGGAACTTGTCATATTGAATATCCACCTTTGTCTTCATTTGCCTTGTTGGGAAAGGCAACTTGATGTGTATCTTGTCTTCCTTATTAGGTTTGGACTTTTCAATTGACACTTTTTTCTTTCCTTTGTCTTCTTGATATGGGTTAAGTCGTCTCACCCAATCATGGTAAACCTAATGCTACTAACAAGAAGATAGCGGCAAGCAAGGTATCGAATCCACAGGGAAATAGTTAAACTAGTCTAATAGCTATGGCGATTCTAGATGCTCTAAACGGTTTGATTGATGGAAAAATATAAAAAACCACTAAAATACGATACTAAGTAATCGAATCTAACAATGAGATGAAAACTAAGATCCCGGGTTCACGATAGATGTTCGACAATTATGCGACAATAATAATAAACACATAAACATGCTAGTCGGCTATAACACGTCCTCTCGAATCGTGTCAACCTAGGAAGGATCTAACGGGCTCTCGCAACTTATTAGACTCCCTACCAAATCGCGCGTGATCTAATCCTAATTCGGCTTTCGCACAGGAACTAGAATTTCCCAAATAGATTAAAATGTTGTGGCCTTTAACAAATTAATCGACAAACAAAACGCGCGAAAGTGGTACTAGCATAACTATAAATTTAGTATCAAAGCGACATAATTGTATAATAATCCATCGATCCCCCTCGACCCTAGCGAGAAAATTAGCTACGCATGATGATTACGAAACAACTAATCGCATACATGGAATTCATGATAAAAAGGTGAAGCAAATAAATCTAATGATAAACGAACGAAAATTTATCGAATTAAACGGAACAACGAATTGCAAATAAAGATAATTACGACGAACTAAGTAATTTACGATGAAGATTGAAACGTAAAACTGAAAATTGCATAAAACAAAATTACCGAAATCGAGTACGAGTTGAAACCGAGTGCTAGAATCCTAAGAGTCACGAGTTTTCTAATGTAAATTTTTCTAAGTATGAAAAGTGATGGATAGAAAATAATACAACCCTCTAGTTATACAAAATAGGCGAAATAAACAGATTGTGCATGCCGGCCGGCTGGCAGGCCGCCTGGCACATGCAGGGGCCAAAGCACACACTAAAAACAGGCTTAAATATCCTTTGTGTCACGCCGGCCGGCTGGCAGGCCGCCTGTCACATGCAGGCTGGCGCGCACATCACTAATAAAACAAGTATTGGGCCGTTTTCCTTGGCCCAACGAGTCGACACTTCCCATTTCTTCTTCGCCTAAACGTCTTGAAGCACGGGTTTTGTCTCGAGATCGTTCTTCTAACCAGATATGAGTGTAAATGCACATAAAGACCTGAAATCGGGTAGAATCTACAAAAACACTCACTCAAAGCAAAATGTTAGAAGAAACGGCTCTAAGCAGCGCGTTCCGACCGGAAAAGACAACGGAATCGAGGGAATATCGCTATATAAACACGACATATCAAACTCCCCCGAACCGAACCCTTGCTTGTCCTCAAGCAAGACCTGTAAGAAAATAACTAATATAATACCGAAACAGCTCAAAGCAAATAATAGGCAACCAAATACTCATGTCCGTCAGAGCAAACATCTAACCAAGTCTAAGAAACGAATTCCAAGACGGGAAATAGGAAAAATAATTCACGAACAAATATATAACTTCACCAAGCATAATATGTAGAAACCACATTTTCAACCAAAACCCTTGCATAGGCTACTCACGGAGCCACTCATCGCTCAATTAGGACGGGTAAGTATATGTGAAAAATATATATATGAAAACGCTCAACTACTCCAACTCATGGAAATATGCCCGCAATCTAGTATGGTATCTACCTCCAAATTTTTACAAAACACGCTAAGATCACATAGGGAGGCAAGGATGGTGATAACAAGGTAGAAGGTGTAAATCGATATGGTCATGTGAGGTTAAAGACAAGCTAGTGAACTAACTAGTGCGACAATGCTCAACTCAAAAATTCTTCCACTTCCATAGACAAAACAAAACAAGTAACCAACCAACGAGAACGAGTCCGGGGTCCAAAAAAAAGAGAGCGCTCAAATTTCATCAGGTAAACGGAAAATAAAAGTAACGAGAATAACATATTTTTGTTGTTTTGATTTTTTTCCTTTTCGATTTTTTTTTCTTTTTTTTTATTTGATTTTTTTTGAACTGTTTTTTTTAGCTTGATGAAATTAGAAGCAAATATATACAATAACCCAAATTGACCCGGACAAGATCTAAAAACTCCCTTGAAACAGAGTCAACCACATCCAAACTTCCATCAAAATTCTCCATATTCACACAATAACGAGCATAGAACGCACTAGGTGACCTACTTCATCAAGCTTGGTTGGGTAGGCAAATTTGATTTTGTAGTTCATTTTGTGAATTCTTTAACATTTTAGCCAAGGAGAAAACGGATAGAAATAGATGAAAATGAAAATGTCCCAAAAATGATCACTAGGCAAGTTAGTCAAAATAAAGGGGCAAACACCATACTTATGCGTATTGACATAGAATATTCCACGAGGAGACCTACACACAATCCTAAGTGGTAGCCAGGTATGAATGTACTGGCTACAGGAGGCTCTAAATCTCACCAATTTTGTAGCTAAAGCCTAGATGCAAGGTCGGTCTAAATGGGAACCACAAATTATAGCTCAGTTGGTTGCGAACTTGTCGATTAATTATTATTCCACATAACAAAGGTCAAATGAATGCCAATTAAGAATGAGTAGGTAGCCTAAAGAGTGCAAGTTATCATCATTGTTGCATAATCGGTATCATAGACAAACACTAAAACTCAAGGAAATAAAACTAGAAATACTAAAAACTCCCCCACGCTAGACTCGACATTGTCCTCAATGTCCATATCATACAGACTCAAAATTGGCGGGGGGACAAAATAAAATCCGAGGATAGAGAAAAGACATACCAAATATACACGGAGAGGTAGCGGAATCAGCAATCCGCTACTGATCATCATCATCATCACCAAAATCATCATCCTCCATATCATCATCTGTAGCGGTCCTAGAACCTGACGCACCACCTGTATACCAACCACCTCCCTGATAATCACTAGCGGCTCCAAAAGCAGGGCCCGTCGGGGCACTGAAATAGTCAGTGTGAAGATGGAAGCCGCCATGAATCGAAGGGTTAGTATAACCACCCACGGGCCATGAAAAGTACGAGGGGTAAGGGCCCTGTGGTGGCACAGCAGCACGCCTAGCATAGTCATCATATACGGGATACATCCCAAGGCACTGATCAGCATATAGCCTGTCTAGACGTGCGTGAGTAGTAGCGGTGTCGGCACGAGTCTCCGTGCGAAAAGTATCAAAATCAGAACGGGACGAACCGGCACTCAACTCCATGCGCTCCATCCATGCAATCAAATCGGGATGGAGGGGAGCATACTGGGGTGGTGGAGGGGGCTGCTCAAAAGTAGTGGTGGTGGTGGGCTCAGAAGCAGGCTGAGATGGACCGGACTCAGAAGCGGGCTGCGAGGTACTAGGCTGGGAGGTACTAGGCTCGCTCGTTGGACGACGAGTATAGGTAACAGCATGCGACGAAGGAAGAGAGCTAGAGGCAGCAACGGGTAAGAAATAATTAGGCTGATCAGCCTCAAGTGACAAAATCGACCCGGCTTGCAAAATAATAGTCGCCTGCTCATGAATAAGCCAAGCCCAACGATTCTGATGCCTAGAAGAAATCCAGTTAAGAGAAGCCAAATATCTGAGGCTAAGGATATTCTCGCACTGGACCGGATCATGATCCGCTTCGCGAAAAGCGGTCAACCGGAGAGCTAAATACGTGACTAACCTGCCTATATAAATTGGAACATCGGCCACGGCCGTAGCTATTCTCCTAAACTGGAGGACAAGGTGATAGGCAATATTAATATGCCACACCTTCGGCTTACGCCGCAAATACGAGCCCAAAATAGACACCTCCTCGGTGCGCACATTATGTGGCTCCTTCCTAGCAAAAATCGTCCACCCCATAAATCTCTGCCAAACCTTTATAACCGGATTATGAATATTATTTGAACTCATATGCCCCGCGGTAGTGTACGGGGCATCAGCAATGCATTCCCAAAAATCACCCACCCTAAAGTTAGCATACTCGGGTGGTGAACGGTCCTCATAATCCTTTAAATCAAAGCACTCCCCAAACTGCTTCAGACTCAGCTTAAAACTAGTATTCAGAAGACAGAACTCAACAGTAATCTCACCAGACCGTCTATTTTTATTTACCTCAAATGAACTCAGAAATTCCAACGTAAGCTGAGTAAACGTATTACGACGCATCGTAAAAAATGTACCCATACCAACACCTTTAAACAAAAGTTCCAAAGCAGAATCTAAGCCTAAAGTTCGCATAGCATCACGATTGATAAAACGAGTAGGAACAATAGACCGCTTTCTCAAGTTCTGAAACCGTACCTTTTGGTCAAGTGTGGTAAAAATTACGCCCGGAAAAACTGGATCGGAATCAATTTCGGGTTGAGCATGGTCGTTTATGGTGCGCTTGTTCCGAGAAGGCATTGCAAATCAGCTGAAAGTAGCAAACTTGGGGGAAAAATGGGGAAATTTTGAGGAGAGAGAGTGAAGGGGAAGAAATAGAGCTGGGAATTGAAAAAGGGAGGAGAAAGAATCAAAGGGCGGATGAATGAATGAAGCCTCACGAGAGAATTTGAGTTTTGGTGATATTAGGTGATCCGGCCGGTCAGGACCGACGGCCTGCTAGCCGGCCTGACGGCACATCCCATTATTTTCGATTTTTTTATTGTATGTAGTTCCTCTCACAGTCGGCCGGTAGGCCGGCCGGACTGCACAATTCCTTTCTTTTTCATGATTTTGCTCCACTTTTTCTCAAATTTTTCTTGTGCCTCGGCCCCTGAAGTCTATAGGGGGCCTAGGAGCAGGCTGAGACGCACAAATCACTCTATTAGAACTCCAATTCATCTCGTGTCTCGGCCCCTAAAGTTGACAGGCCCCCTAGGCCTAGGCTGAGGTGACCTGCTATATTATCAAGAGCACAGTGATTTTTTTTCTCCTCTTTTTATCTAATATCTTCAATTCAAGTAATTTCTGATGATTCTGCGCATCTCCAAAAACATTAGTCCCTCCTCTCATCCTCACTAAAAAAACTAAAATAAAAATAAAAATAAAACGAGAATGAGGGAAATTATTTACATACTCGGGCTGCCTCCCGGTAGCGTTGGTTTAGAGTCCCGCACGACTCGATGAGTTTTAAGATTTAGTGGGATGAGGGAACGGGATGAAGTTGTATAACTTCAATCGCTCCAACTTGAGCACCTTCATGATATAACTTTAATCGTTGACCATTCACCTTGAATCGTTCACCCGAATCATTCTCGACTTCAATCGAGCCAAACTTACCCACATGGGTGACAGAAAAAGGTCCGGACCAATGAGATTTTAACTTTCCGGGAAACAACCGGAGCCTAGAATTGAATAATAATACCTTATCCCCCACATTGAACTCACGGTGAAGGATATGCTTGTCATGCCACCGCTTGGTGCGCTCCTTATAAACTCGAGCACTATCATAGGCACTAAGACGGAATTCCTCCAACTCATTCAGCTGCATGAGTCTCCTCTCCCCACTCAAATGTGGATCCAAGTTAAGCTCCTTAATCGCCCACCAAGCCTTATACTCAAGCTCGACCTGTAAATGGCGTGACTTGCCATAGACCAATCGGTAAGGTGAAGTACCAATAGGCGTTTTAAAGGCGGTGCGATAAGCCCATAATGTATCATCTAGCTTAGAGCTCCAATCCTTTCGAGCTTTGGACACGACCTTCTGGAGAATAGACTTGATTTCCCTATTGGACACCTCAACTTGCCCACTCGTTTGAGGGTGGTAGGCAAGACCGGTACGGTGAGAGACACCGTACTTAGCAAGTAAAGCATCAAGTCGCTTCTCATGAAAATGGCTTCCACCATCACTAATAATCGCCCTTAGAACACCAAAGCGGGGAAAATTAGTCTTTTTAAACAAAGTAATCATCGTTCTAGCATCATTAGCAGGAGATGCTACCGCCTCCACCCACTTGGAGACATAATCAACCGCAACCAAAATATATCGGTTACCTTTGGATGACGGGAACGGACCTTGATAGTCTACACCCCAGACATCAGAAATTTCTACCTCGAGAATCCCATTTTGAGGCATCTCATGCCTCCTGGAAATATACCGGTCCTTTGACATGCGTCGCAGGACATAATAAAAGCTTGGGTGTCCCGGAACAAGGTTGGCCAATAAAAACCAGAGTGGAGGACCTTAGCCGTGGTTCGGCTCGGTCCATGATGGCCACCATATGGTGATGAATGACAACTCTCTAGAACTCCTCTAACTTCCCATTGAGGGACACCTCGACGGAAAATACCATCGGCACACTCCTTAAATAAATAAGGGTCATCCCAGAAAAATTGTCGGACCTCATGTAGAAATTTTTTCTTTTGTTGATAAGAAAGATCGGAAGGTAATACCTTGCCAACTAAATAATTAGCATAATCCGCATACCAAGGTCCTTCGCTTTCACCGGTACTTAAGTCCATGAGAGAATCATCGGGAAAAGAGTCATCTATTGGGATGACAACTCCTTCCTCCTCAACTCTAAGCCTCGATAAATGATCCACAACGGCATTTTCAGCTCCCTTCTTATCCCGGATCGATAAATCAAACTCTTGGAGTAGTAAGATCCATCGAAGTAGTCGGGGCTTCGCTTCTTTCTTGGCAAGGAGGTACTTAAGAGCCGCGTGATCGGTGAAAACAATGACTTCCGATCCAACCAAATAGGTTCTGAATTTTTCCAAAGCATATACTATAGCTAGCAATTCCTTCTCGGTGGTTGCATAGTTAACTTGAGCATTATCAAGTGTTTTGCTAGCGTAGTATATAGCATGTAAGACCTTGTCCTTCCTTTGGCCCAAAACCGCTCCCACAACATAATCACTCGCGTCACACATTATCTCGAATGGCAAATTCCAATCCGGTGACTGAATAATCGGAGCAGAAATGAGGGTCTGCTTAATCCTGTTAAAAGCTTCCACACACTCATTAGTAAAGTCGAAAGGGGCATCCTTTAGGAGCAATTGTGTAAGTGGCTTAGCAATTTTGGAAAAGTCCTTGATAAAGCGGCGATAAAATCTCGCATGACCAAGGAAACTTCTCACTCCCTTTACATTAACCGGCAAGGGCAATTGCTCAATCACTTGCACCTTTGCTTTATCTACCTGAATGCCCTTTTCGGAGACTACATGACTCAAAACAACACCCTCAGTGACCATAAAATGGCACTTTTCCCAATTCAAGACCAAACTGACCTCGACACATCGGTTTAAAATGGTATCCAAATTAGCTAAACAAGCTGAAAAACTCATACCATACACACTAAAGTCGTTCATAAACATTTCCATAATGGATTCGATGTAGTCGGAAAAGATGCTCATCATGCATCTTTGAAAGGTGGCGGGTGCGTTACATAGCCCGAATGGCATCCTGCGATATGCGAAAGTGGCATAGAGACAAGTAAACGTAGTCTTCTCTTGGTCAGCCGGGTGTATCGGGATTTGGAAAAATCCCGAATATCCATCTAAATAGCAAAAATACTTGTGAGAAGCTAGTCTCTCAAGCATTTGGTCGATAAAGGGCAATGGGAAATGGTCTTTAAGTGTAGCGGTGTTCAACTTCCTATAATCTATGCACATTCTCCATCCCGTCACAATTCGTGTAGGGATTAACTCATTCTTCTCATTCGGGACCACAGTAGTACCTCCCTTCTTAGGTACAACTTGTACCGGACTCATCCATTTTGAATCGGGAACCGCATAAATAATTCCCGCATCCAACAATTTCATAACTTCCTTTTTAACAACCTCTTGCATATTCGGGTTCAACTTACGTTGACCCTGGACACAAGGACGATGACCTTCCTCAAGGTTAATTCTATGCATACAGAAATCGGGACTGATTCCCTTCAAGTCATCAAGACTATACCCCAAAGCTTGTCTATTTTTCTTTAAAACAACTAACAAATCAGAAAGTTTTTGCTCAGTTAAATCAGCACTTACAATCGCGAGGAAGCTCTCGGTATCGTCTAAAAAGGCATATTTTAGGTGAGACGGAAGTGGCTTACGCTCCGGGACGGTTATGTCTATGGCAAATGAGGTGTGGACAATGTTGGTTACATCGACACCTTGCTCCTCCGTGAGCATCCTTCCATCCAAAGCAGCTTCTAAGGCATCAACAATAGCAGAGTCAACGGAAGCATCACCTGCACACGCTTCCAAACATATCAAAGCTTCTAAGGGATCCCGCATAAGAGACGCCTCCATAGAATCATGAACTAAAACATCCATAACATCAATCATGCAACAAGAATCCGTTATCATCGGATTCTTAAGTGTACTATCTAAGTAGAAAACAATGGTGTCTCCACCCACTTCCAAGGTCAATTTACCATTCTTGACATCAATCACCGCACCGGCGGTGTGCAAAAATGGCCGTCCCAAAATTATGGAAATTTGGGTGTCCTCGGCCATGTCAAGGACGATAAAATCAACTGGGATAAAAAATTTTCCAACTCCAACGGGCACGTCTTCTAAAACTCCCAAAGGGCGTTTTATAGAATGATCCGCCATCTGCAAAGCGACACTAGTACACTTAAGAGGACCCATATTAAGTTTTTCACAAACGGAGTAAGGCATGACACTTACACTAGCACCTAAATCACATAAAGCCTTATCAATCGATAAGGTGCCAATAGTGCAAGGAATCGAAAAACTACCGGGGTCCTTTAGCTTTGGTGGGGCATTGTTCTGTAAAAAAGCACTACACTCTGCAGTAAGAGCGACGGTTTCTACCTCACCAATGCTTCTCTTCTGAGTCAAGATGTCCTTCATAAACTTTGTATAAGATGGGACCTGCATAATGAGCTCGGTAAATGGGACCGTAACCTGCAAATTCTTCACAACCTCCATGAACTTGCCAATTGGGTAGTTTCCTTTCGATTCTTCAATCGACCCGGGAATGGTACTTGAATTGTTGGACTAGTCGGAGTGGGAACGAGAGTAGTGGGTGGTGGAACTCGCTCATCACTTGGAGTTTCCAAAATTACATCCTCATTGACATCTTCCACTAAAACCTCCTCCTTCTTGGCCGGTGTATCATCCTTAGGCATCGACGGACCTTCATAGTGTGTGCCACTACGAAGAGTGATCCCATTAGCCGTATCGTGTTGTTGATCTCCTTGAGAAGAGAGTTTACCTTGTTGACGCGTTGCTTGTGACGGGGCAAGGTGTCCCACTTGGTTCTCCAAATTCTTGATGGCATTATCCTTAGCTTGATCATTCTTTTGCATTTGAGCCATCATAGATTCCTGGGTCTTGGCCATCATCTGCATCATATTACGAAGCTCAGCCATTTCATTAGAACTCGAAGAAGAAGAATTACCTTGAGCTTGTGATGAGGAATGGCCAAAATTCTGCTGACTAGTATCGAAATTCTGATTAGAATTCCCGAAGTTCTGATTAGTATTGCCAAAATTTTGTTGATGTTGACCCGAGTGAGGTCGCTGCTGAAAATTTCCTTGATTTTGGAAATTCCTTTGATTTCCGAAATTCTGTTGATTCTGAAAATTCCCTTGATTATGGAATT
The DNA here is from genome assembly GCA_958450325.1 of Agrostemma githago. Classification (NCBI taxonomy): domain Eukaryota; kingdom Viridiplantae; phylum Streptophyta; class Magnoliopsida; order Caryophyllales; family Caryophyllaceae; genus Agrostemma; species Agrostemma githago. The sequence continues at coordinate 51,852,687 of OY288244.1, read as the reverse complement.
GCTGCTGATTCTGAAAATTTCCTTGATTCTGGAAATTCTGCTGATTCTGAAAGTTTCCTTGATTCTGGAAATTCTGCTGATTCTGGAGATGCTGCTGGTGCGGGGGCACATAGGGTGGTGTAATAGGTGGGTTCAAGACATTAGTACTCCTATAAGACAAGAGAGATGCATCATAGCCCGGTTGATTCATATATGGATAACGTGGGCGCATAGAATGGAACGCATTCACCAGTTCTATGGAGCCTAGGCAATCTTGAGCTTGGTGGTCCGCGGCACCACAACGAACACATGCATATTCTTGCATGACATGTACTTGATGCATGCCCCCTCCCCCTTGAGAATTTGACACTTCAAATGCATCAAACCTCTTAGCCAAAGCGGCTAATTGAATAGCCACGGCATTCGAGGACCCACTTTCACCGAAATTTGATCGAGTATTACCACGTGGATTACCCCATCGGGAGTGATGAGATGCCATCTCCTCTATTGTTTGCCAAGCTTTATCATCATCCACGTTACATTGGAATCGCCCATTACATGCCGAGTCAAGTGTACTCCTGCAATCATCATACAACCCGTTATAAAATTGGTTACAAAGAAACCAAACCTGAAAACCATGGTGCGGGCATTCCTTCACAAGCTTCTTAAACCGCTCCCATGCTTCATGAATATTCTCGTTCGGAGTTTGACGAAAATTAGTGATTTGACTCCGGAGCATGTTCATTTTTTGTGGAGGGTAATAGTGCATGTAGAAGGCAAGGGCAAGAGAATTCCAATCGGTGATCCCCTCGGTGACTTTATCGAGGTCCGTTATCCACTCCCTAGCGGAATCCCGTAGTGAGAACATGAAGAGCATCTCCATGACTTCTTCTTGAGTTACCCCGGCCGGAAGCGGAATCGTGGAGCAATAATCAGTAAATATCCTCATATGCTTGTGAGGATCCTTCTTAGGGTCGCCACCGAATTGATTCTTTTCCACCAAAGTAATGAAGGCGGGTCGAATCTCAAATGTACCTTGAGTGGCAGTTGGTCGTTTAACCAACTTAGGAAGAGCAGTTTTCTCGGGTTCCGAATGACTAGAAAGCTTCGGCATTTTTAAAATGGGAGGAGGTGGTAAAATGATCTCGGACTGAGATTGATGTTCCTCTTCAAAGGACTGATTCTCAGCTACAAATTCAGTATGAATAGCTTCCAGAGTCGCAAGATCGGGAGCTGCGGAAATCTCTCTCAAAAATTGTCGTCGCCTACGAAAGGTTTTCTCGGGTTCAGGGTCGAACGGAGTAAGCTCTGATGACCGAAAAGACCTAGGCATAAGCAAAACTACAATAGAAAAGTGAGATCAATCTCAAGGAGTTTTAATTCCTTGAGACGAAAGAGAGCAAAAAAGAAACAAGCTAAAAAACAAGAAAAACCGTTTCCCCGGCAACGGCGCCAAATTTGATATGGGTTAAGTCGTCTCACCAAATCAAGGTAAACCTAATGCTACTAACAAGAAGATAGCGGCAAGCAAGGTATCGAATCCACAGGGAAACAGTTAAACTAGTCTAATAGCTATGACGATTCTAGATGCTCTAAACGGTTTGATTGATGGAAAAATATAAAAAAACCACTAAAATACGATACTAAGTAATCGAATCTAAAAATGAGATGAAAACTAAGTTCACGGGTTCACGATAGATGTTCGACAATTATGCGACAATAATAATAAACACATAAACATGCTAGTCGGCTATAACACGTCCTCTCGAATCGTGTCAACCTAGGAAGGATCTAACGGGCTCTCGGAACTTATTAGACTCCCTACCAAATCGCGCGTGATCTAATCCTAATTCGGCTTTCGCACAGGAACTAGAATTCCCCAAACAGATTAAAATGTTGTGGCCTTTAACAAATTAATCGACAAACAAAACGCGCGAAAGTGGTACTAGCATAACTATAAATTTAGTATCAAAGCGACATAATCGTATAATAATCCATCGATCCCCCTCGACCCTAGCGAGAAAATTAGCTACGCATGATGATTACGAAACAACTAATCGCATACATGGAATTCATGATAAAAAGGTGAAGCAAATAAATCTAATGATAAACGAACGGAAATCTAACGAATTAAACGGAACAACGAATTGCAAATAAAGATAATTACGACGAACTAAGTGATTTACGATGAAGATTGAAACGTAAAACTGAAAATTGCATAAAACGAAATTACCGAAATCGAGTACGAGTTGAAACCGAGTGCTAGAATCCTAAGAGTCACGAGTTTTCTAATGTAAATTTTTCTAAGTATGAAAAGTGATGGATAGAAAATAATACAACCCTCTAGTTATACAAAATAGGCGAAATAAATAGATTGTGCATGCCGGCCGGCTGGCAGGCCGCCTGCCACATGCAGGGTCCGAAGCACACACTAAAAACAGGCTTAAATATCCTTTGTGTCACCCCGGCCGGCTGGCAGGCCGCCTGTCACATGCAGGCTGGCGCGCACATCACTAATAAAATAAGTATTGGGCCGTTTTCCTTGGCCCAACGAGTCGACACTTCCCATTTCTTCTTCGCCTAAACGTCTTGAAGCACGGGTTTTGTCTCGGGATCGTTCTTCTAACCAGATATGAGTGTAAATGCACATAAAGACCTGAAATCGGGTAGAATCTACAAAAATACTCACTCAAAGCAAAATTTTAGAAGAAACGGCTCTAAGGAGCGCGTTCCGACCGGAAAAGACAACGGAATCGAGGGAATATCGCTATATAAACACGACACATCACTTCTTCTTGGGGTGGGGGAAGCTTGTCTTCAATAGGTTTTTCAACCTCCCACAAGACTTGCTCCTCCATGAGATTTCCCCAACCTTCATTGTCTTGAGATGGAGATACAACTTCTTTCATGGCTTGTTGCTCACTAGAAAACAAGGGAGAATCATAGGATGCACCGCTTCTCAAGGTGATGGCCTTCACGTGTTCAAACTTCGTCGGTACACCTTGAGGAGGTAGTTGACCCTTTTGTCTTGAAGAACTACCCGAAGCTACTTGAGCTAGTTGGGTTTCAAGCATTTTCACATGCGTATCTCTTGCCTTGTTTTCCATTTGAAGGTTAGTATAGAATTCATGTTGAGCTTTTTGCATCTCCAATTGGTTTCTTTGAATATCAAAAATTACCTTTTGCATCTCCGGATCTCGAGGTGGGGATTGTTGATTGTGTGGGGTATTAGTAATGGCTAGGGGAATGCCATAATCATGAATTGGAGACCGGCTTCTTTGCTTGTTTTCTTGTTGAGTATTTTGGGACCCTTGTTGTTGTTGGAAGTTCCCTTGGAACCCTTGAGTATTGCCTTGATTTAGGCCTTGAGAGTTACCATGATTTTGATTGTGGTAACCTTGATTGTAGCTTTGGTATCCTTGAGATTGTTGGTTTCCTTGGAAACCACCTTGATGATTGAAGTTCCCTTGATTATGGAACCCTTGATTGTTGTTGAAGGCACCTTGGTTATGTTGTTGGAAGTTGTTGAAAGGCCTTTGGTTGCCTTGATAACCTTGGAAGCCTTGGTTGTTGTCCCTTAAGGGAGGAGGAACATAGGGTACACAGGATTGTTGTTGAGCTTGTTGTTGGGAAGCTTGGAACATGTTAGAATTTGGCACATTTGTAGAATTTGGCACATTTTGAGCCTTGAAGTTAGAGTATGTGGCACCTTGCTTGTATGCTTGAAAAGCATTTACTTGCTCAATGCTACTTCGACAATGTAAAGGGTCATGTCCATATATTCCACAAATCTCACATATTCCATAATAAGATGATGGTGTAACCGTTTCCAAAGCATTAATTTGATGGATCGATTGTTGATTGGTGGAACTAGTGCTTTGACCTTGATAGAAATGATTTTGGAGCTTCTTGTCAATAGTATCCATGTGTGTTTTTAATTGTGCTCCAAGGTCGGCACTTAATTGTGTGATAAGTGTAGTTTGTAGTGCCTATTTGTTGTGTTTGGTCCCGGTTTCTCTTGTCAAATCGATCTTTGGAGCGGTTTCTGGGCTACTTATGCTTCTTCTAGTTCGTTTTAGGTTCCCAAGACCATTCATGGAGAATTGGAACGATTCCGACTCGTTTCCTACACATTTAGAGCCAACGAAAACAAGGAACGATCACTCGGGGCCTTAGATTCGATCCCGAGACCTTGAGACCCATTCTCGAACCCCTTAGACTCGATCCCGAGCACCGAGAATCGATGAGAAGCCTATCAAGAGCAAATAGGGACCTTTATGATCATATTGGAGGCCTACAAGACCCTTCCCGGGCGGGAAGAGTAGCCTTCCCGGTCGGGAAGGAGTGCAAAGCAAAGATGGCTTCTGGAGTGTCATCCCGATCGGGACCAAGCTCATCCCGGTCGGGACCACCACCATCCCGACCGGGATGGACCAGCTGTAGCCCGCGCCTCTTCTTTTCTATTCTTTCACTCTTGTAACCTTATATATACCCTTTCTTTGTATTGTTTAAAACATTTTTAGACTATCTTACATTAGACTAAACCCTAGAAAGAGTTCCTCCTCTCATTAGCTTAATCTTTCCTTAATCACTTAGCTTAATCTAGTTTGTAATCCTTGTATTAAGAGAATTCTTCAAGATTCATCCAAGATTGACAACCTTGGGAGATTGATTTGGGTTTTTCTTATTAATACAAATTCTTATCTTTTCATCTTCTTGTTAGTAGGTATAATCTTCTTACTCTCTTTACTCTTAGTACTTGTTTAATCTTTCAAGTTTTAATCTTTGATTATTGTTCTTGCTCTTGTTAGTTCCAATATGAATGTTATGTTGTTTGTGTTGATTCCTCTTGTTATGGTTAGGGTTAGTTTCATTATGTGTGAGTAGACCTATTGTGGGGTTAGTAGGGGGATTAAGTGTGGATTATGGGTAATTAGGGCTTGATTGAGGGTAAAGGTGGATTCTTTGTTACTAGTCACATGTTGAGCACTCTATGTGTTTGTTGAAGTGCTTGTTTGAGTTGTAGTGGCCATGCTTCTCATGCTTGTTTTCATCTTCTCATTGTGTGATTGATTTGTTGTTGAATTCTTGTGTATTTTGTAATATCTTGCATGAGTATTCGGGTCTTGTCTTAGACACGAGAGTGCGGGCATTGGCTTTGACGCGAGAGCGCGGACCGACCTTAGTATCTAGGTGAAACCTACACCCCTTGACTACCCAACTATCCTACTACACTTGTGAACCCAAAATAACCCTACTCCTTCCCATATTTGATTTACCCATCTTGCTAGCTATTGTTTCTCTAGTTTACTTGTTTCTTTTTTTTTTGGGGGGGAAAGTGTAAGTATTATATAAATGAATAAATCAAATATACATTAGTTGCCCAACAATCTAGCAATGTAACTGTCATCTCTAGTACTAAGTTTACCTTTCTGAACATTATTGAAATAACATTTAAGCTCCTTAACCATATTCCTACTCACTACATGGGGCTGAATCAGCACACCATCCACTCTGCTCTTGTTCCTCTGTTCCCATATGTTATAAATGGTTGCATTAATCACACTATTGACCACTGCTCGTTGCATTTTGCTTCCTTTCATCCTGTCCCGCCATTCAATTGTAATCCTTCCACTAAGGTCTTTCTCAATCTAGTTCGCTATGCTCATCAGTATTCTCCTGTTGTACTCACATTCCCAAAAGAGATGTTCGATACTCTCTTCCTGTGTACCACAGATGCTGCATAAGTCATCAGGTACCACATTCAGTCTGTGTAGCTTGGCCTTCGTGTTCATTGCGCTATGTTGGTACATCCACGCAATCATTCTGTGTTTCGGTAGAGTCCATTTGTTCCATATCTGTCTCTGCCAACCCACTTCTCCTTCCTTATTTCTGATCCAGTGGTATCCTTTAGCTGTAGTATACTGGTTAGTGTCATTCCATTCCCCATTCTCAATTCCATTTTTGAACCTGTCTTTCACCTTGCAAATCCGTCTCCATCCCCATCCCAAATCCACAGGAGGACAATACTGGAGCCATGGTTGTCCTTTCAGATATACCGAATTGACCCAAGCAACCCAGAGTTTGGTCGGGTGTTTTGTCACCCACCAAACTATTTTTCCAATTGCCGCTTTGTTCCAATTTGAGTATTGTGTCAAATTAAGTCCACCTTCTTTATAAGGGACACAAACCTTTTTCCACGAAACAAGAGGCGGTCTCGTATATGTTGTCCCCCCTTCCCAAAGATAGGTTCTGCAAATACCTTCAATTTGTTTGATAATCCCATTTGGAAGAACAAAAATGCTTGCCCAGTAATTATGGAGGGTTGAAAGAACAGATTTGATCTTCTTTCAGTAATCTTGTGAACCAAGGGCTGACAATCGAGAATTGTTAGGCGACCGGATTTAATCGGAACCCCTAAGTATTTGAACGGCAGTACTCCGGCCTTGCATCCTGACACAGCTAAGATGTCTTGCTGATTTTCTTTGTTAACTCCATTAAAGTAAATGTTTGATTTACCTTTACTGAGTTGGAGTCCCGAAGCCTTGGAGAAAGTAGCAAAGATTCGTAATAGGACCATCATCGACGGGATATCCCCTTTACTGAATAAAAGTAGATCATCAGCGAACATTAAATTCACTAACTTCAGCTGCTTGCATTGGAGATGATACCTGAAATCCTCCGTTTCTGTAGTGTATTTGAGCAGCCGGGTGAGATATTCCATGCAAATTGTGAACAATAGCGGAGATAATGGGTCTCCTTGTCTCAATCCTCGCTTCCCATGAAAGAATCCAAAAGATTCCCCATTAAGATTAAGGGAAAAAGAGGCCGTGGTAACGCACTGTATTAGCATCTTCCGAAATGAGACCGGTATGCTCAACTGTTGTAGCATTTGATCCAGAAAATCCCATGCTACAGTGTCTACGTTTTTTGCATATCCATCTTTATCATACATCTCGGCGATACGACTTTCCTCGAATATAGTCTCACTAAGTCTTGGCATATGAGGATGTTTTCCACAATGCTCCTCCCCCGAATAAATCCCCCCTAGACTGGTGAAATGATATCGGGCAAGACTTGTGCTAGTCTCTTGCATAGGATCTTCGAGATGCATTTGTACACCGTATTGCAGCATGCTATAGGTCGGAATTGCAGAACCGAAGAAGGTCTTTCGACTTTAGGAATAAGCGTTATAGCAGTAGCATTTAGCTGCTTCAATAGCCTGCCAGATTTGAAGAAATCTAAAATAGCATTACACACATCATCTCCAACAATGTCCCACGCATCTTTGAAAAATTTACTTGAATACCCATCGGGTCCCGGGGCCTTATCATTGGGTATGCTAAATATAGTATCCCGAATATCTTCCCTAGTGACCGGCGTGTTAGGTATATCACAGTGACCTGCATTACATACAGGACCAAGCCGCATAACGTGTCCCACAACTTTGATAGTGTCTTTCTTTTCTCCCAAGAGTCCTTTATAGTACTCTAGAAAAGCCTCCTGAATTGCATCTGAACTGGTATGTATCCTCCCATTTTTATCCTCAATTTGATTCACAGTATTTTTAATTCTCCGGGCTTTCAGTGATCCATGGAACACAGCTGTGTTTGCATCGCCCTCCTTGAGCCAATGAAGCTTAGCTTTTTGTTTTAAATAACTCAGTCTCGCCGTGTTCAGTCGCCTAAAATCCTCCATAGGCTCAATCTCCTCACGAATCAGAATGTGATTTTCTTGTTTAGTTTACTTGTTTCATTTAGCTCTAGTGTTCTTATTAGTTCTTGTTATACATAGTTCATTGTTAGTCCACTTTCATCATCTCCAATCATCATAGTTAATCAATTCATGTTAGTTAGTCTCCCTTTTCGTTGAGTTGGTAATTTAGTCTTGTTTGTGAGTTGACCATAGTCTAGACAACATATACCGTCCCCATGGACTCGACCCGACTTACCCTAGCTACCCGTTATGATTAGTTGGACTTTACTTGTTGGTGGGGACCCACGGCAATTCCCTACCATCAATTTGGCGCCGTTGCCGGGGACGGTGCATGTTTAGACTTAGTTTGCTTGATAACTTGACTTAGTTACCCCTCTTGTGTTCTTCTTCTATCTCTTGTGCATATTTTGTAGGCTTTTTCTTAGTTTCTTTAGCTTTCTTCTCTCTTTGTCTTGGGTTGTGTTCGTTTATTGTCTTTGCCTAGTGCCCATAAAGCACTAGGTATTCTCACGTTTGTTCCTAGTGTGTAGTGCATGCCTAGGAGGAGAGACGACTTCTTTCTCTTCAATCCAGAGCCGGAGAGACTCTTTAGAGCCTTTCGCCAACGGACGATTGACCGGGTTAGAAATTCTCAACCGGGTACTAGCAATACCATTGAAGAACAAGCCCAAGGATCCGACTTTGACGAACAACCTCAAGGTAATACCGAAGGGACCTTCATCAATCCCTTTGGTACTTCTTCTAACCACTCTTCTCAACCTAGTTCTCCATCAACACCATCTACACCATCATCTCCCTTACATCCAACAATGCCGAAGTTCTCATCCTATTCTACCTTTACCGAGGATGTCTTGCCCGGACCAAGCACTTTACCGGCCGCTTATGCCGGAAATTTTGTGGCAAAGACACAATTCATCCAACTTGTTGAAAGAAATCAATTTAGTGGTCTGCCCACCGAAGACCCACATCAACACATGGAGACCTTCTCCGATTATTGTGACGCTATATCTCAACCCGGAGTTACTCAAGATCAAATTCGTTGGGTACTTTTCCCGTTCTCTCTCATTGGAAAAGCGAAGCAATGGATCAAGAGTCTCGATAGGGCAACCATGGGGATTGATACTTGGAAGAAACTTGCATTGGCGTTCTACCAAAAGTTTTACCCTCCGGAAAAGACGAATTTGTTAAGGGCCTCCATCACCGGTTTCCAACAACGGGATGAAGAGAGCCTTTATGAGGCATGGGAGCGGTTTAAGGCTTTCGTTAGATCGTGCCCCCACCATGGACTTTCACAATGGTTCTTAGTCCAACAATTTTGGAACGGTCTTTATGAGGACTCAAGAGCCATACTCAATATAGGATCCAATGGAAGGTTCACCGAGGTAGATGATGACCAAACTTGGTCAAGGATCGAAGAAATGGCGGTCCATAACTCTCAATACTCAAGGCCAAGGAAGGAAAGTAGAGGGGGAAGGCATGAGATTGATGCCATTACACAATTAAGTGCCGACCTTGGAGCACAATTAAAGACACATATGGATACTATTGACAAGAAGCTCCAACACCACTTTAATCAAGGTCAAAGCACTAGTTCCACCAATCAACAATCGATCCATCAAATTAATGCTTTGGGAACGGTTACACCATCATCTCATTATGGAATATGTGAGATTTGTGGAATATATGGACATGAGCCTTTACATTATCGAGGTAGCATTGAGCAAGTAAATGCTTTTCAAGCATACAAGCAAGGTGCCACATACTCTAACTTCAAGGCTCAAAATGTGCCAAATTCTAACATGTTCCAAGCTTCCCAACAACAAGCTCAACAACAATACCGTGTACCTTATGTTCCTCCTCCCTTAAGGGACAACAACCAAGGCTTCCAAGGTTATCAAGGCAATCAAAAGCCTTTTAACAACTTCCAACAACATAACCAAGGTGCCTTCAACAACAATCAAGGGTTCCATCAAGGGAACTTCAATCATCAAGGTGGTTTCCAAGGAAACCAACATTCTCAAGGATACCAAAGCAACAACCAAGGTTACCACAATCACAATCAAGGCAATACTCAAGGGTTCCAAGGGAACTTTCAACAACAACAAGGGTCCCAAAATCAACAACAAGAGAACAAGCAAAGGAGCCGGTCTCCAACTCATGACTATGGCATCCCCCTAGCCATTACCAATACCCCACACAATCAAAAATCTCCACCTAGAGACCCGGAGATACAAAAGACAATATTGGAGATACAAAGAAGCCAATTGGAGATGCAAAAAGCTCAACATGAATTCTTTACTAACCTTCAAATGGAAAACAAGGCAAGAGATACGCATGTGAAAATGCTTGAAACCCAACTAGCTCAAGTAGCTTCGGGTAGTTCTTCAAGACAAAAGGGGGCAACTACCTCCTCAAGGTGTACCGACGAAGTTTGAACATGTGAATGCCATCACCTTGAGGAGCGGTGCATCCTATGATTCTCTCTTGTTTCCTGGTGAGCAACAAGCCATGAAGGAAGTGAAATCTCCATCTCAAGACGATGAAAATTGGGGAAACCTCATGGAGGAGCAAGTCTTGTGGGAGGTTGAGAAACCCCATGAAGACAAGCTTCCCCCACCCCAAAAAGAAGACAAAGGAAAAAAGAAAATGTCAATTGAAAAGTCCAAACCTAATGAGCATGACAAGATAAATATCAAGTTGCCTTTTCCAACAAGGCAAATGAAGACAAAGGTGGATGTTCAATATGACAAGTTCCTTGATATTATGAAGAAGTTGGATGTGAGCATCCCTTTCACCGAGTTAATTACCCAAGTCCCGGCCTATGGAAAGTTTATGAGAGAAATCTTGGCTAGGAAGAGATCCGTGGACAAAGAAGAGACCATAGCGTTCACAAGGGAGGTGAGCGAGCTCATACAAGGCTCTACACTTCCTAAGTTGAAGGATCCAGGTAGTTTCTCAATCCCGTGCACCATAGGGAGCTTGAAGATTGATAGGGCATTATGTGATTTGGGAGCAAGTGTGATCATTCTTCCTTATTATATTTGTGAGAGACTTGGGATGAGAGAGCTCAAGTGTACCTCTATCACACTCCAAATGGCCGATCGTTCCCTAAATCGACCATTAGGAATGTTAGAGGATGTGCCATTAAGAATAGGGAAACCGGTTGACTTTCTCATGCTCGATATGCCGGAGGATGCCATCACCCCCATTATCCTAGGCCGCCCATTCCTACACACCGCCGGAGCGATGATTGATGTAAAGAATGGTAGGATCACCTTTGAACTAGACGACGAGAAGCTCGTGTTTGACCTCCAAGTCAACACCTCGCCTAAAAATGAAGAATCGTGCAATATGATCCGTGCCATGAAAGACTTCGATCTAGGGAATGAGTTGGGTGAAAGCTTGAAAGAAGACATGAACTTGTGTGGAAGTGAAGAAGATGATTCCGAGCTAGGGGCGGGTGAATGCTCATGTGACATTATTGAAGATGAGTCGGTTATTGAGAAGAGAGTTGAGCCTCCCTTGGGGCCTTGTGAAGATGAGTGGAAGTTTGGGTATATACCGAAGGATCGAAAGTACAAGTTCAAGCCATTGAACTTAGTAAATCGGGATGCCCCGGGGACTTCTAGACAAGGTTGTGAAGAACCTTGGAGTGTGGATTGGTATTCCACAAGCTTGATCGAAGATTTCTCGAGAGCCTTCGATTTGTTACTCCGTGCTCTTGATGGCGATGGATTTATATATAGTGTTGTTGAAAAATGATTGAAGAATGCACCATCCTTGGTTTGACGGAGTTCCAAAAGAACCGTCTTATTGTATATATCTCTTTCTTATTCTTTTGAGTTTTGTGAAATTCTTGTAATTTGGTATTTGATGAGCGATGTGAGGGAAGGATTTTGATGATGTTTATTGAGTGAAGATGAAGTCTTGAGTGAGTGGTTGATGATAGAAGCTTGGAACTTGGGCTAGGAAGTGTGTTTTTGAAGCTTTTGACAAGCTTTTGGGGACGAGATTCTAGGTCTCGTTCTATTGGTGGCCTTATGGGTGATGAAGCTATCAAGAATATGAAGGGTTAGAAGACTCATCCCGACCGGGAAGGATGTCATCCCTGTAATACCCTAGAAAATCTAACGCAATACAGTGGCGGAAACACTGTAGAGTTGGGATTAAAACACACTGACAAACTATATCTTATTAAAAGAAATGGTAAGTCAATACAAAGGCCTCTTTTTACAAAAGGGCTAAAAGAAAAAAACTCCAAACAGGTTAATACAAAACCATAAATTACATAATGAAGAAAGAGTAGGATCCACGCTACTCGCTAGCTCACACCCAAAACCCAGCAGCAAATACCTGTCATGTTATAAACACAACAGCCACGTCAGTGGGGAGTAACTCGGACGTTCTCCCAGCCATATCATATCATATGGAAAATAACAGCATTATTATATCAAAATAATTAAAATAGAAAACATTAAATAATATAATAAAAATAAGCTTTCGGAGAAAACTTAAAATATTGGAACAATAAAAACCGAACGAGTTTTCAGAAGAAAACATCAAATATTTGCCAACCTGCAAACCAAAATGTATCGATAATAATAAAAATATTCAAAATGGCGTTATGGATAGGATTAATGATGAAGGCTAGACTTTCACTAGGAGAGTACTAAAAACTAGCTTCGAGAACTTAGTTCAAACAAATCAAACTTCGGTCTCTAACTAGGCTACTCAACCATAATAGAGCGGCGACTTATAAATGCGTGGCCCTAGTTTAAGATAATGCACACCCCTCCTGGGATTACCTGTCACCCAGTTCAACTTATGACGGCGACTTACTGCGAGGCCTAAGCTTAAGGTCAAAATGTACAAAACTCCCGGGATACCTGTCACCCGGTTCAACAACCAATGTACCGATTCCTGATACACTAGCCTTATAGTTGATGGCAAAACCGTAAACCCTAGAATATATTACTCTAACCTCACATCGGTCCTTATTCCATAACTCCAAAACAAGCCATTATCGATACATATAAAAAGATATAATCATTATAAATAATATGAGGAAAAAGGAATAAACATTTTATGTAAAAAGGGAAACTTTCTATAAATAGAAACTTACTAATTTTAGAATCTTACTTAGAATAGAAATAGTCTTATAGAAAATACTTCAGTATTAAAATAAGTGAAATGTATAGAAATACCATTTCTAACAAAATTAACATTTTATTATTATCGTCGTTATCGTAACTTTAATATATTTCTAAATTCGTTAATCAAAATATAAATAAAATATAATAAGTCAATATATAGTATTTTATAAATAATTAGAAAATCAAGTTAAAACTATAAATTTTAGAAAATAGATGTTTTAAGAAATACGATATCAAAATTAATTTAGTCAAAGAGTTTTATAAATGAAATGAATTTTATAAAGGTTTCAAATTATCTTTAAGAAATAGCTTTGATTTATAAATAATACAAATTTTAATGAAAATAGTCAATCAGAAACAAATAGGAAATTATTAGTGAAAATAGTCTCGACTAAAACATATTTAAAACTAAATCGACTATTTTCTCATTTATTAGAATAAATCGTAAAACGAAAATTAATTTATTAACAAGTATACAAATTTTGATTAAAATATAAAAATACGATTTTTAAGTGAAAATTTATAAATTAACAAAATAGGACGAAAATATGAAATCGATATTATTTAGTTACTAGTGTCACGATAACCAACAAAATATTATAACGAATATAAATAATAAAATTACCAACGATTTTTAAAACGATATCGAAAGTCGTAAAATATTTATAAGGCATACGATTTAAAATTAATAATATTTTTAGAAAATAATAAATAGCTAAAATTAGAAAATCGAAGTTAAAATATTTACTACATACTACTACTCAACCATTCGATATAAAATCGAGTAACGTCCTAAAGTTACCTTGCGTCGGGTTGAAAATCAGAGTACTTGCCCGTCTAATAGTCCAAGCTCCAATCACGACATCAAAACTGGCCTCGAACACTTGTTCTTCCATAAAACTTCAAGGATCAACGAGAAAACATTTTAGCACCGACGAACATCGAGTACTGATTCAGTACACAAAACGCACAAATCAGGGGAGGAAAGAATAGAATGAATAGGAGAATACGACGGACGACAATCCCACGAATACAAAAGGACAAGAGCAGCAACGAGACGTATATCAGTAGCATCAGGAACAATAACAGCAATACAACAGCAGGTGTAAAACGCAGCAGCAGGAGTAAAGCGCAGCAGCAGTGGTAGTAAAACACAGCAGCAAACAACCGACGAAGAAGGAAAAAAAAAGAAGAACAACCCAGCAGAAATACGAGGTAGCAGCAGCATCGTACAACTGCAGTAAAAATCAGATTGAGGAAGAAAAGAAGGAAAGAAGAAGAAGGAGAAGAAGGCAACGCAAAAACCAACAGTAACGAAATGAGGTCGAGAAGGAAAAACAAAGAACAGGACAACGAACAGCAATAGGAACAAGAACAACAACAAAACGATCAGAATTAGGTAGCAGCATCAACACATAGATGCAGCAGGACGTGATATAGCAGCAGTGGCAGAACGAAATATAGCAGCAACATCGACCCTTAAAGGATGATCAACGACGAGAAAACGCATCAGCAAAATGACAAACAGCAGCAGTACTAGCAACGTATAGCAGCAGCCGAACGACAGAAATGATGACAGTAAATAGAGCATCAGGAGGCCACGACAGAAGCAAGAAGAAGAAGAAAGGACGTACCCAGACTACAAAGCAAAAAAACCGCAGCACGACAAAACAGGCGAAGAAAAAGGGGAAGCACCGAAATGAAGAAGAAACAACAGCAGTACAATCAGGCGTGACGAGGGAGACAAAATAGTAGCAGCAATAAGGAAGAAAAGAGGAAGAGGAGATGCGTTGAAGGAGTAAGACTGATGGGTTGAATAGGGGAGGTGAACAGGACAAAAAGAGGAAACGAATGACTGGAGTCTAAAGCGGTGGAATGCAAGGGGAGTGAAGGAGGAAATGAAACGGTGGAGGAGGAGTCAAGGGGAATGAATCACAACTTACAAGGAAAAGTGGTCCAATAAATTAAATGATACAAGAACGGCTTAATTAACTGAATCGGGTACGCAAAACGGATTAAACAAATTCTGTATCGATAAGTTGACTGACCCACGAATCGGGTTAAAACGAGTTAATAAAATAAAATTAATAAATAATCGGACCGTCACTTAAAATGAGTAAATAAAGTACTCGAGACGAAAATGAAGCTGATAGAAATAAATAATTAGACGACCAAATAGTATTTCCCGATAAATAATAAATTTTCGATAAAGTGAATTAAATTGATTTCTCGAGGAAAGAAAATAAATATTTTGACGAAACTTAAAATAAATGAGTTTCGAGCTGAAAATAGAAAATCGAGCTTAAAAATAAAAGAATTTAGAATTTAAATCGTCGAAATAGATTTTCGATAAGAATTAAATTAAATGTGTAAAATAAATCGAAAAAGAATTAAAATATGTTTCCGAGATAAATAGAATTTTAGGAGTTTGAAACGATTGAACGATAAACGCGTTTTATAATAATTTTAAGAATTACGAGTTAAATCGCAAAAATAAAAATACGAACATAATTTTAATTTAATTAAATTTATAAAAATTACGGGTGTTACAATCCCGATCGGGATGAGTGTGCTGAAAAGTGGGTTCACTGATGTGCCATCCCGACCAGGATCAAGTCTGTCCCGACCGGGAAGGAACCGTCCCGACCGGGAAGAAGTTCATCCTGACCGGGATGGTGCCCTGCTCCTCCTTTTGCCTCTTCTTTGACATTTGAGCCCACCCAACCACTTTATACCCCCTCCCAACCTCCCTACCTACCCTTGCACCTATCATATGACCCCTACACTTCATATACATACATACATTCATCTCATCTTCTCTTCACTATACACCGAGTTTCACATCAAATCCCACCTCCTTATACCATTGCAAGCCTAGTACTTCAACCATGCAACCATATTGAGAATGAAGAGGAATAACAATGACGAAAACTAGCTATATGCCGATATCGAACATTGAGACGATGGAGTGAGTGAGTTGCTAACCGATTGGTACGGCGACAATCCTTTCTTTTCCGTCTTTTATTGCTTGTCTCCCTTTATTTGTTCCCTTCCCTTTATCCATTTTTGAGTCATGGTGGCCCTCGGGGCCTCGGTAGTCATTGCTCCCGATTCTCGATGACGTGACTACAGTGAGAGTCATTTCAAATCCAAATTTGCAAGTATTTTCACTTTTTCTTTGATTTCTCTTTCTTTTGTTAGGATTTAGTCGGATTCGAGCGGAATCCGGGCTAGGTGACTTGATTACACCTAGTCCTCCCCTCCCGTTTCCTTTTATTTCCTTCTTTTTATTTCTTCCCCCATCCATATCTTTTCTCGTCTCGGCCCATGGTGACTTGATTACACCCCGGCCGGACACATTCTACCTTTTCTCCGCTTTTCTTTTTGATTTTTAGCTTTATTTTTGTAGTTTCTTTTTCCTTTTAGTCTCTCCGCACACACTACACATCGAGCATGAGGACATTGCTCGGTTTAAGTGTGGGGGAGCGGTATCCTAGCCTAGTTAGTTTTATTCTCATAGTTTTTTCCGGAAAATCTTAAAAACCCCTAAAAATTTTAAAATTTTCATAAAAATAAAAAAGATTTTCTTTTGTGTTGTTATGTCGTATATTTGTTGTGTTGTGTGTGTTTGGCCTCCCTTTTCCTTGTAGGTAGCTTAATCACCGCTAACTTTGGAGGGCTTTCAGGACATCCGGTAACATCTTTTTATCCCTTTTTCCTCTTTGTCTCTTGTGGAGCCTGGAGGAGATTGTGTGATGACGTGTGCTCGGGTGGAGCTTTGTAGAAGTTGTGGTTGTTTTGGGTGCTTATTTGGATATTTCGGGGTGGTGTTTGATTTGTTTGTATGTTTGTTTGCTTTTCTCTTATTTTGTTTTGTTGTGTTGTGTGTGTCTCATTTTCTTTCGTCCTTGTTGTGTCTTGTTTAGTTTGTGTCTTATGTAAAAGGTTTTCGAAAACCCAGTTTTGAGGCTAGTGGGCAAGTGTTTACTTTCCCTTTCTAGTAGTATGAATCGAGTCTTGGACTTTAGTCTAGTAGAATGACCCTAAATCAATAGTTTCGTTGGCCCTTTACCTTGAGTCCACCTAGCTTACTAGGGATTTACTACGGGATTTGCATTTTGACCATTATGACCACCCATGAAGTGAAAAGGCCTTGGTTGCCGGGTTTCGTCTCTTAGGTGACCATGTCCGAAATTGTTTGATTAGTCCAAGTTCTCCACCTTTTTGTGGGTTTGAAGGGAGATCGCGACTCCCGACTTACCCATTTCCCTACCTTCTACACATTTCCCACCAATAAGTTGCAAATTGTTGAACTCCTTACTTGGTTGCAAGAAATGCTTACAAGACAAAATTTGGCCAAAAGGACAAACCAAGAAAGAAAGAAAAAAAAAGAAAAAAAGAAATAAAGAAGAAAAGGAAAAGGCACAACAAAACAAAAACAAAATACAAAAGAAGAAAAAGAAATGGCATAGAAAATCAAAAGCCAAATGCAAAAGAATGAAAATGCCAAAGAAAATCACTTCACAAAAAGAATTCTCCCCCTCTCAAAATAAGTCTTTTTCCGATCGTTACCGTGAAGAGCCTACCAAAGGACCGAGTTCCTAGGAAGGATGATAGCGGTAATGGTCGGTCTTCCCTCATTTTGCAACCTTTATCCACCTTTTTCCTTTGACTAGTTGGGCGATTTTGGACATGGGACGACCCTCTTGGCTTATCATTGCAGCGTTTTAACCCGATTCGTGGGTCAGTCAACTTATCGTTACGGAATTCGGCTCCTACCCAATTCATTTAATTGTTCCGTTCAACGTGTACTTATTTCTGAGTCCATACATTTATTTATTTATTTATCGTTGAGTTGATTTCAACCCTTCATATTATACATTCATCTCCTTTATCTTTCTTTCCACCGTTCCACTTGTTCATTTTCCAATCTTTTATTGTTATCCAATTTAACACTCTCTTGACCACCTCTTCATTCATCATTTTTTTTCCTCCGTTACATTTTCTTCATTCATTCCCCATTTTATCGTATCTTTACCTTCCTCCTACAGTCTTCTCCTCGATTCTCTGCTGCTGCTGTTACTATCACCTTTTCTGCGGCTGCTGTTTTCTCTTCTTTTGTTGCACTGCTGCTATTTGTCATTCCTTATGCTGCCGCTGCTAAGTTCTGCTTCCCTATGTCTTCTTCGTCCCCTTCTGCTTGTTCGTGTTCCCTATTTCGTTCATTAGATTTGTGTGTCGTCGTTTTCGTCGATCGATTCTTTCGTTGTTTCGTAGTCTTCTCGTTTTGTGCGTCTGTTTTGTGGTCCGTTTCTCTTCCTCGAGTTCCCATTCTTTTCGCTGATTGTGCGCTCTTCTGCCTATTACGAGTCTATTGTCGTTTCATTTTATCGTCCCTCTGTTTCCTTCTTTTTCGTCCTCGTTTGTTCTGCCGATTGATGGTGTCGTTGTTGTTATGATTGGAGTGCTGTTGTTTTCTTCTCCTCCTTCTTTTTATTCTTTTTTTTCCCTTTTCTTCTTCCTCTTCGGTTTTCGTTCGTTGTTTGTCTTCTTTGCTGTGCTATTGACTCGTCATTTTGCTGCTACATGTTGTTGCAGTTCATTGTTTACTGCTGCTATCCTCGTCCTTCTTTCTCATCGGTTTGTTTTGTCGGTGTTCTGTTTTTCATGTCGTTCTATCACTGTTTGGGATGCTGCAGTTGGGCGTTGCGTTTAGTGCCACTGTTATCGATCCAATATGCTGCTCTTTTGGTCGTTTTTTGCTGCTATACGCTGCTGTCACATTCAATTATTGCTACTGTTAGATGTCTGGTTGATGTCGTTTGATTTCTCCTTCCCTTCGCCTTCGTCATCCCCTCCTGCCATTTTATTGATGCTTTTGATGTTCATACTTGGCACCTCTCTATTCTTTCGGTGCTCTTAAGTTGTTCTCTATATCGTGCTTTGTGTCCGCTGCAATAATCTACCTTGATGACTGATGTTGTCGATGCTGCTACCAATTCTGCCCCTTTATTCTTCTATCCCTCTATTCTTCTTAATCCGACTCCTTTATTTCTGTTTCTTAATGTCTCGAATATCGAAGTGGAGCGTACTTGGAAGGCTAACGATTCTTGACACGATGGTTAGGGCGTGCTATTGAAGATTTGGAGCTCGGACTATGCTAGTGGGCAAGTACGAGAGCGATTCGAATATCGACTTAAGGTAACTTTAGGATGTTACTCGATTTTATATCGTATGTTTGAGTAGTAGTATGTAGTAAATATTTTAACTTCCGTTTTCTATATTTTAGCTATTTATTATTTGCTAAAAATATTATTTTAAATTGTGCCTTATAAATATTTTACAAGTTTTCTATATCGTTTTATAAATCGTTAGTAATTTAATTATTTACGATCGTTATAATATTTTGTTGGTTATCGTGATACTAGTAACTAAATAATATCGATTTTATATTTTCTTCATATTTCGTTAATTTATAATTTTCACTCAAAATCGTATTTTTATATTATAATCGAGTTTTTTATACTTGTTCAATAAATTAATTTCGTTTGACGACTTATATTAATAAATAAGAAAATAGTCGATTTTGTTTTAAATACACTTCTAGTTGAGACTATTTTTCCCTAATAATTTCTCATTTGTCTACGACTGATTATTTTTAGTAAAATTAGTATTATTTATTGATAAAATGTATTTGTTAAAAATAATTTGAAATCTTTGTAAATCTCATTTCATTTATAAAACTCGTTGACTCAACTAATTTTTATATCGTTTTTCTTAAAATATCTCCTCTCTGAAAATTTATAGTTTTAACTCGATTTTCTAATTATTTATAAAATACGATATATTGAGATATTATATTTTATTTATTTTTTTTGTAACGAATTTAGAAATATATTAAAGTTACGATAACGACGATAATAATAAAATATTAATTTCGTCAGAAATGTTATTTTATACATTTCACTAATTTTAATATCTTACGTATTTTCTATAAGACTATTTTTAGTAAGTTTCTAAAATTAGTAAGTTTCTATTTATAGAAAGTTTCCCTTTTAATTTAAAATATTTATTCATTTTATCCTCATATTATGTATATTGATTATATCTTTTGAATATCGATAATGACTGTTTTGAAGTTATGGAATAAAGTCAAGTGTGGGGTTAGATATAATCTGGGGTGTACGTTTTTGCCATCAGCTATAAAGCCGGTGTGCCCATTTGGGGCACATTTGGTCGTTGCAATGAGCATGGTTTGTGTTCAGAAGAGTGTGCATTGTGCCCTTAAACTTAGATATCGCATCGTGTAAGTCGCGTCGGGTTGAACTGGACATGGTTTGTGTCCAGGAGGGGTGTATACTACTTAAAACCAGGACCTCCCTGCACTCAGTCCTGATATAGTTGAGTTGCCTAGTTAGAGACTGGATTCTGTTATGAGTTAAGTCTACAGTTCTCGAAACTAGTTTCCAGTATTATCCTAGTAAAAGTCTAACCTTGTGCACACTGATCAAATTTCCGTAACGCCATTTTTGAATATTATTATTATCGGTTGATTTTGACTTGCAGGTTGGCAAGTGCTTTAAGTTTTGCTGAAAACTTATTTTCATTATATCGTTTTTAATGTTTTCTTTTTTTTAAATATTTTGATATAATAATACTATTATTTTTCCATATGGTATAATATGGCTGGGAAAACGTCCGAGTTACTCCCCACTGACGTGGCTGTTATGTTTATAACATGACAGGTATTTGCTGCTGGGTTTTGGGTGTGAGCTAACGAGTAGTGTGGATCCTAGTCTTTCTTCATTTGTAATTATGGATTTTGTAACCTTGTTTGGAGAATATTTATTTTAGCCCTTTTGCAAAAAGTGGCCTATGTATTGACTGACCGTTCTTTTATAAAAATATAGAACATCAGTGTGTTTTAATCCCAAATCTACAGTGTTTCCGCCACTGTATTGCGTTAGAATTTCTAGAGGATTACAGTTGGTGTCAGAGCATTGTTGCTCCCGACGCTTACACCTGATCCTAGGAAAAATACTAGTAAATGATTTGAACATTAAAGAAATACTAGTGAGAGGTGGGTAGAAACCAAAATAAGGACTTAACTGTTAGGATTATTTGTTCTTGTAACTCAATGACTAGCATTGAATATTCGTTTCTTTTGTCTGGAAGAAGATCAATGAACATGATGCTGCTCCAGATCGGGACAAGACCTTCTTAGAACTCTCAATGCCTGCTGACTCGAGTGGACAACTTCGTGCAAAGGAAGATACAATGGTGACCTTTCACCCCAAATTTAGTTTGCTCAACCTGCAAGTTAGAGGATCAAGAGTAGATTCATGTTCCATGATGTTGTAGTAGATCCAGATGGAGCGACCTGGCGTGCTCGTTCCTCTACAAGAAGATTCTCCTCTTAGATTCTCCTCGTGAAGTCTGGAGGCCCGAAGATTCTCCTCTTGTTTTAAATCTTAGTTATATAGGATCATCGATTCTTTTCTTCCTTCCTCTACCTCTTCTTATTCTTCTCTTTTATATTCTCATCTTCATTCGCTTGGTGAATCCCTGTTCTATTCTCCTACTTTACCATCTTTTCTCTTGAGATTCTTTGGTTAGACCGATTTCCGTCCCAGTGAACCCTGTGAAAAGTTATTGATGTTTGAGGTTTAGTAAACCCTTGTTACCTGGTTCGAGGATTGTGAGTCTACCCTATCTTCTAAGCAAGTAAGAAATTCTTGAGGTTTAATTTGAATGTCAAATTGTTGGTTGATGGAATTAGGATGATACTTTAGACATTGAACCTTGCGTTATAGGTTACTTTGATTATTTTGGAATACTTAGAGTTCAATATATTTTGGAGTAGTAAGAGTATATCATATTTGATGGATACCTAATACCTAATCTAGAACCGAACTAAGTGTAACAGATAATATTACTTTGGGATTCTTACCTAATGCTTATTGGATGGATGCATCGAGAATATTTGGGATCATAGAGTACTGTTTAAAGTGTTAACCTGAGTGTTGTGGTACAATCGAAAGTTTTCATTATTATCATTTGAAATTTTGGTTGACATAGATTACCCGTATTTCTTAAGAATTAGATCGTTGATCGTTGTTTAAGGTCGTAACCTATAAACTTTGGAGTTGAGTGATCTAACTTGGATAAATTGTTGTTAACCTTGAAGACGAGAAACATATTGCACTATTAAAGGTTGGATTTATCCCGTTGTTTTGAGGAATACATAATGCGAATCATCTTGATGGATTTATAGTTCAGAATCCTTAGACCAACGAGATTGTGGCTTCGTTGAGTTAATAAATATTTTGGGTGGTTTCGCGGTTACAATATAAAATTTGATGGATTTGTCAGAAACATTAGTCGATGGACGTGTTTGAAAATGTTAGTGTTTGCGCCATTACCTATAGGTTTGAGCGAGTTTGAGGATTCATTGTACTTTTCCCAACTTCTGTACTTGTGATATTAAACATGCTAAGGATCATTTTTGAGGATTTTGTACCCGAGCCTTGTTAAATTAGTGGACCTTGTCTAGTGTTCCTTACTCGAGAAATTTGGAGTATACTTCGAGTTCAAACCTTATGAGCTTTGGATTTATGAATCTTATCGATTGCGAGTTTGGGTGTGTTATAATGAGCGTTGGAATTTTAATGGATGAGATTAGATTGTAATACAATTGTGGATTAGTATCGAGTCGTTTGAACGATTGGATGATCACGTAAGACTTTTTGGGATTGTGACCAGTAGTCCCACCTAGTGCCTAATATTGGACATAACGTTATTTGATGGAAATTAGGAACCCGTGTTGTGGGAGTCATACCTGGAATCTCGAGATGGTTAATTTATTCTCTAACCCTTGAGAGTTCTTTTTGACTCTCAATTTCGACCTTCCCTTAACTTTCTTTAATCCCGCTTCTTCTTCTTCAGTCAATCCCTCTCGACTTCTTTATCGGGTTTGAAAACTTTTGTTTCGATTTGTCGTTGACTTTGACTCTATTTATCCATTTATTATTTTCTCCAAACTTATGTTATGAAAAATTTGACTAATCTACAAATTTTGATTTTCATGAAATTTTAACATTTTGAGTTATAAATTTCAAAACTTTGTATTTAGTTTTTGTTTTATTTTGGTCATGTTTCTAAAGGGTCTTCATAAATTATTTTAAAGTATTTCAAAATTGTTTAAAATTTTAATTTTGATTTTCAAGTGATCGAGATTTTATGAAAACTTTCTCAATTGCAAATATTTTGATTTCTATGAGATTATTATGCAAAACGATTTAATATTTTCTTTTTTTTTCGGTAAAAGGTAAGTGGTATAAATCAATTAAAGAATGAGTACAAAACGTAACTAGCCTCACAAGGCTAGAATGAAGTTCCTATCCTTAGTAGAAAGACTATTCTTAATCTTTCCCTTATAAAACAATCTTATTTCGTTAACAATACTTTCAGCCACCTTATTAGGTCTAATGAGAACATTCTCAACTCGACTTTTGTTCCTTTGAGTCCAGATGTTGTACGTGATAGCGTTGATTATCCCGTTCTTCACTTCTCTTTATAAGTTTGTTCCTCTCAATCTCTTTCTCCATTCATTGTCATGCTTCAGCCCTCCTCGATACTTCAATATTTCCGCTACTTCCTGGAAAATTCTACTGCTATACGGACAATCTTTGAACAAATGGGTAGCCGATTCTGTTTCTGCTCGGCAAAGACAGCAGCAATCGTCTTCCGAAACTCCGATTCTGTGCAATTTATCCTTCATATTTAAGGCCTGATGTTGAACCAACCAAGCGTGGATTTTATGTTTTGGGACAGTCCATGTGTTCCACACGAGCCTGTACCACGAAACTGGGGGATGCTTCTCACGCATCCAGTGATAGCCTTTGTTAATGGTGTAATTATGCGTATTCCAAATCTTTGCATCAATCCCGTCTCTGATCATGTCTCTAGCCTGGCATATCTTTCTCCATGCCCAACTTGTATCGTTATTGGGTTCATAGTCATGCCAAGTACGTCCTTTCAGATAAACATGGTGAACCCATCTCACCCACAACTTGTTTTGATTACTAGCAACCCACCAAGCTAATTTACCAATGGCCGCTTTGTTCCAAATGCTACTTTGTATCAAATTTAGCCCCCCTTCATTTATCGGCCTGCACACCTTATCCCATGAGACGAGAGGGGAACGATGGTAGTCGGCACCTCCTTCCCAAAGGAAGTTTCTGCAAATGCTATCAATTTGCTTCATCGTCGCTTTAGGAATAATAAAGATTGAACCCCAATAAGAATGAAGAGTTGCAAACACACTTTTAATAAGCACCAACCGCCCTGCGTATGACAGTTTCTTGGCTCCTAATCTCCGAATCCTCTTGACAATATTGGAAACAAGAGGTTGGCATTCAAGGACAGAAAGTTTGGAAGGCTTAATGGGCACACCGAGGTACCGAAAGGGAAGTTTTCCTTCCCCACATCCTGAGATCTGAACAATTTCAGCTTTGATTGCATTGGGCACCCCGTTAAAATACACACTGGACTTCCCCCGACTCATTTTCAATCCTGAAGTATCCGAAAACATAGCAAAAGTCCTTAGCAGGACCATCATAGAAGGAATCTCTCCTTTACAGAACAGCAGTACATCGTCGGCAAACATAAGTGAGGACAATTTCATCTCCTTGCACAGTGGGTGAAATTTGAATGGCATTGTGGAGGTAGTGAATTTCAGCAGTCTCGAGAGGTAATCCATACAAACTGTAAATAGCATTGGGGATAAAGGGTCTCCCTGTCGCAGGCCTCTTTTTCCGGCAAAAAAACCGAAGCTCTCACCATTCCAATTTAAGGAATAACTGGCAGTAGTAATGCATTGCATTAGTAGCCTTCGAAAATGATCAGGAAAGTGAAGCTGGCTAAGCATTTGATCTAAGAAGTCCCATTCAACTGTGTCGTAAGCCTTCTGTAGATCCAATTTAAAAAGGCATCTCGGAGAGACAACTTTCCGGTTGTACAACCTGATTATATCTTGACAAATCAAGATATTTTCGATGATGCTTCGGCCTTTGATGAAACCCCCTTGAACTGGGTCGATTATGTCCGGTAATACGTCTGCTAGTCTATTACATTGGACTTTGGAGATGTCTTTATAAATAACATTACAGCATGCAATGGGTCGGAATTGCATTACAGTCTCGGACCTGTCAACCTTAGGGATCAGAGTGATTGAGCTTGTATTCACCTGTTTTAGCATTTGGCCTTAATGAAAGAAATCCCCAATTGCATTAACAATGTCCTCTCCAATGATATGCTACGAGTCCTTATAAAATTTTCTTGTATAACCGTCGGGGCCTGGTGATTTTTCATCAGGTATACTGAAGATAGCCTTTTTAATCTCTTCTGCACTGACCGGTTTTTCTAGGATGCTAAGGTGCTGCTCGGATAATCTAGGCCCTTGCTCTATAATTCTTTTGCTAACTTTGGAAGTGGGCGTATTTGTCCCTAGTAAGCCTTGATAATAAGAAAGGAATGCGTTTTGAATATCATCCTGTTCCGTGTGGAGAATATCCTGAGTATCTTTAATCTGATGCACTCCATTCCTCACGATTCTTGCCTTTATAGACTCATGATAGAATGCAGTGTTTAGGTCTCCTTCTTGCATCCACATAACTTTAGCCTTTTGTTTTAAAAATTCATCCCGTGCCTCAGCCAGTTTGTCATATACCTGACGAGCCTCATTCTCCTGATTTATAAGCTGTTGGTCGCCGGGTTTATCAATAATCTCCTTTTGAATCCTGATCATCTTGAGATATGCAATATCAGCATTTCGTTCAATATCTGAAAAATGCTTCCTATTAAGCTCATTTAAGCTCTTTTTCAGCAGCTGCAATTTCTTCACTACGCGGAACATCTTAGTCCCATCTATATGCTTGGCCCAGTTCTGAGAAATCATTTGATCAAAACCTGCATCCCGGCTCCACATGTTGAAGTATTTAAAAGGCCTTTTCCTAGTCCGTTGTGACCCTTCAGCCATCACCAAGCAAGGGCAATGGTCAAAAAGCCCCTCGGGAAGGAAGTTAGCTTTGAATTCCGGCTTGTCATCAACCATTCTTGATTCACCAAGCATCTATCTAACCTGCTATAGACCCTGTCTTCTACTTTTTGTTTATTATTCCACGTGAAATATGCCCCTAAGGACGGACAATCCACAATAGAACAATCGTCTATGCACTGTTGGAAACATCGTATGTCTAAATTTTTGTTTTATTTTTCGATAGACTTTAAATCTGTTATTAATTATGTTTGATGACTGATTCGATTCTTGTTTACTAACTACAAACTTGATTTCTCAGATTTTTGTTTGGTCTTAAAACAAAGTGTTGTCGAATCTCTTAATCAAAACGTTTTACTGTTGTTCGAAAATATTTGGGTACTCTTCCCCCTCTAGTTCGTTTACAAATATTATTTATTGTCATTATTTTATAAAATAATTTTTAACTTGCGATTTTTATTAATTTAAATGATTTTAAACTTTGGGAATTGAGCTCAACTCTTCTAGAAATAAAATTTTGTCTTCGATTTCGATTTCATATCTCGTTTGAAGTTGTAAAATTTTATAAAAAGAAAAACGAGATTGTGATGCAAGTTAAGCATTCTCATTTTTGTTCTAGTGTTATAACCTTGTTTTCCATTCTATTACTACGTTTTTGTTAGTTTCGAGAACGAAACTTCTTTTTAGTGGAGAAGATTGTAACACCCCTGATTTTATAAATTAAATTAAATTAAAATTGTGTTCATATTTTTATTTTTACGATTTAACTCGTATTCTTAAAATTATTATAAAATGAATTTATTATTTAATCGTTTCAAACTCCTAAAAATCTATTTCGACGATTTAAATTCTAAATTCTTTTATTTTTAAGCTCGAATTTCTATTTTCAGCTCGAAACTCATTTATTTTAAGTTTCGTCAAAATACTTATTTTCTTTCCTCGAGAAATCAATTTAATTCACTTTATCGAAAGTTTATTATTTATCGGGAAATACTATTCGACCGTTTAATTATTTAGTTCTAAGCTTCGTTTTCGTCTCGAATAATCTAATTTCTTATTTTATTTGACGGTCCGATTATTTATTAATTTTATTAACTCGTTTTAACCCGATTCGTGGGTCAGTCAACTTATCGTTACGAAATTTGGCTCCTACCCAATTCATTTAATTGTTCCGTTCAACGTGTACTTATTTCTGAGTGCATACATTTCTTTATTTATTTATTTATCGTTGAGTTGATTTCAACCCTTCATATTATACATTCATCTCCTTTATCTTTCTTTCCACCGTTCCACTTGTTCATTTTCCCATCTTTTATTGTTATCCCATTTAACACTCTCTTGACCACCTCTTCATTCATCATTTTTTTTCCTCCGTTACATTTTCTTCATTCATTCCCCATTTTATCGTATCTTTACCTTCCTCCTCCAGTCTTCTCCTCGATTCTCTGCTGCTGCTGTTACTGTCACCTTTTCTGCGGCTGCTGTTTTCTCTTCTTTAGTTGCGCTGCTGCTATTTGTCATTCCTTATTTTGCCGCTGCTAAGTTCTGCTTCCGTATGTCTTCTTCGTCCCCTTCTTCTTGTTCTTGTTCCCAATTTCGTTCATTAGATTTGTGTGTCGTCGTTTTCGTCGATCGATTCTTTCGTTGTTTTGTAGTCATCTCGTTTTGTGCGTCTGTTTTGTGGTCCGTTTCTCTTCCCCGAGTTCCTATTCTTTTTGCTGATTGTGCGCTCTTCTGCCTATTATGAGTCTATTGTCGTTTCATTTTATCGTCCCTCTGTTTCCTTCTTTTTCGTTCTCGTTTGTTCTGCCGATTGATGGTGTCGTTGTTGTTATGATTGGAGTGTTGCTGTTTTCTTCTTCTCCTTCTTCTTATTCTTTTTTTTCCCTTTTCTTCTTCCTCTTCGGTTTTCGTTCGGTGTTTGTCTTCTCTGCTGTGCTGTTGATTCGTCATTTTGCTGCTACCTGTTGTTGCAGTTCATTGTTTACTGCTGCTGTCCTCGTCCTTCTTTCTCATCGGTTTGTTTTGTCGGTGTTCTGTTTGGGATGCTGCAGTTGGGCGTTGTGTTTACTGCCACTGTTATCGATCCACTATGCTGCTCTTTTTGTCGTTTTTCTGCTGCTATATGCTGCTGTCACATTCGATTATTGCTACTGTTAGATGTCTGGTTGATGTCTTTTTGATTTCTCCTTCCCTTCGCCTTTGTCATCCCCTCCTGCCATTTTATTGATGATTCTGATGTTCATACTTGGCACCTCTCTATTCTTTCGGTGCTCTTTAGTTGTTCTCTATATCGTGCTTTGTGTCCGCTGCAATAATCTACCTTGATGACTGATGTTGTCGATGCTGCTACCAATTCTGCCCCTTTATTCTTCTATCCCTCTATTCTTCTTAATCCGACTCCTTTATTTATGTTTCTTTATTTCTCGAATATCGAAGTGGAGCGTACTTGGAAGGCTAACGATTCACGACACGATGGTTAGGGCGTGCTATTGAAGATTTGAAGCTCGGACTATGCTAGTGGGCAAGTACGAGAGCGATTCGAATATCGACTTAAGGTAACTTTAGGACGTTACTCGATTTTATATCGTATGTTTGAGTGGGATTTCCCTTTTAGGAAAGTGGGAAGAAGATAGTGGGATGGAGGGAGTATTTGTTAAAAATAATTTGAAATCTTTATAAATCTCATTTCATTTATAAAACTCGTTGACTCAACTAATTTTTATATCGTTTTTCTTAAAATATCTCCTCTCTGAAAATTTATAGTTTTAACTCGATTTCCTAATTATTTATAAAATAAGATATATTGAGATATTATATTATATTTATTTTTTTTGTAACGAATTTTGAAATATATTAAAGTTACGATAACCACGATAATAATAAAATATTAATTTCGTTAGAAATGCTATTTTATACATTTCACTTATTTTAATATCTTACGTATTTTCTATAAGACTATTTTTAGTAAGTTTCTAAAATTAGTAAGTTTCTATTTATAGAAACTTTCCCTTTTAATTTAAAATATTTATTCATTTTATCCTCATAATATTTATATTGATTATATCTTTTGAATATCGATAATGACTGTTTTGGAGTTATGGAATAAAGTCAAGTGTGGGGTTAGATTATTAATCTGGGGTGTACATTTTTGCCATCAGCTATAAAGCCGGTGTGCCCATTTGGGGCACATTTGGTCGTTGAACTGAGCATGGTTTGTGTTCAGGAGAGTGTGCATTGTGCCCTTAAACTTAGATATCGCATCGTGTAAGTCGCGTCGGGTTGAACTGGACATGGTTTGTGTCCAGGAGGGGTGTATACTACTCAAACCAGGACCTCGCTGCACGCAGTCCTGTTATAGTTGAGTTGCCTAGTTAGAGACTGGATTCTGTTATGAGTTAAGTCTACAGTTCTCGAAACTAGTTTCCAGTATTATCCTAGTGAAAGTCTAACCTTGTGCACACTGATCAAATTTCCGTAACGCCATTTTTGAATATTATTATTATCGATTGATTTTGACTTGCAGGTTGGCAAGTGCTTTAAGTTTCGCTAAATACTTATTTTCATTATATCGTTTTTAATGTTTTCACTTTTTAAATATTTTGATATAATAATATTATTATTTTTCCATATGGTATAAAATGGCTGGGAGAACGTCTGAGTTACTCCCCACTAACGTGGCTGTTATGTTTATAACATGACAGGTAATTGCTGCTGGGTTTTGGGTGTGAGCTAGCGAGTAGCGCGGATCCTACTTTTTCTTCATTCGTAATTATGGATTTTTGTAACCTTGTTTGGAGAATATTTATTTTAGCCCTTTTGTAAAAAGTGGCCTATGTATTAACTGACCGTTCTTTTATAAAAATATAGAACATCAGTGTGTTTTAATCCCAAATCTACAGTGTTTCCGCCACTGTATTGCGTTAGAATTTCTAGGGGATTACAGTTTGGTCCCGGTTTCTCTTGTGAAATCGCTCTTTGGAGCGGTTTCTGGGTTACTTATGCTTCTTCTAGTTCGTTTTAGGTTCTCAAGACCATTTATGGAGAATTGGAACGATTCCGACTCGTTTCCTACACATTTGGAGCCAACGAAAAGAAGGAACGATCACTCAGGGCCTTAGATTCGATCCCGAGACCTTGGGACCCATTCTCGAACCCCTTAGACTCGATCCCGAGCACCGAGAATCGATGAGAAGCCTATCAAGAGCAATTAGGGAACTTTATGATCATATTGTAGGCCTACAAGACCCTTCCCGGGCGAGAAGAGTA
Source organism: Agrostemma githago (assembly GCA_958450325.1). Classification (NCBI taxonomy): domain Eukaryota; kingdom Viridiplantae; phylum Streptophyta; class Magnoliopsida; order Caryophyllales; family Caryophyllaceae; genus Agrostemma; species Agrostemma githago. The sequence continues at coordinate 51,822,513 of OY288244.1, read as the reverse complement.
GCCTTCCCGGTCGGGAAGGAGTGCAAAGCAAAGACGGCTTCTGGAGTGTCATCCCGACCGGGACCAAGCTCATCCCGGTCGGGACCACCACCATCCCGACCAGGATGGACCAGCTGTAGCCTGCGCCTCTTCTTTTCTATTCCTTCACTCTTGTAACCTTATATATACCCTTCCTTTGTATTGTTTAAAATATTTTTAGACTATCGTACATTAAACTAAACCCTAGAAAGAGTTCCTCCTCTCATTAGCTTAATCTTTCCTTAATCTTTAATTAAACTTAGCTTAATCTAGTTTGTAATCCTTGTATTAAGAGAATTCTTCAAGATTCATCCAAGATTGACAACCTTGGGAGATTGATTTGGGTTTTTCTTATTAATACAAATTCTTATCTTTTCATCTTCTTGTTAGTAGGTATAATCTTCTTACTCTCTTTACTCTTAATCCTTGTTTAATCTTTCAAGTTTTAATCTTTGATTATTGTTCTTGCTCTTGTTAGTTCCAATATGAATGTTATGTTGTTTGTGTTGATTCCTCTTGTTATGGTTAGGGTTAGTTTCATTATGTGTGAGTAGACCTATTGTGGGGTTAGTAGGGGGATTAAGTGTGGATTATGGGTAATTAGGGCCTTATTAAGGGTAAAGGTGGATTCTTCGTTACTAGTCACATGTTGAGCACTCTATGTGTTTGTTGAATTGCTTGTTTGAGTTGTAGTGGCCATGCTTCTCATGCTTGTTTTCATCTTCTCATTGTGTGATTGATTTGTGGTTGAATTCTTGTGTATTGGGTAATATCTTGCATGAGTATTCGGGTCTTGTCTTAGACACGAGAGTGCGGATATTGGCTTTGACGCGAGAGCGTGGACCGACCTTAGTACCTAGGTGAAACCTACAATAATTAGACGAGGAAATAGTATTTCCCGATAAATAATAAATTTTCGATAAATTGAATTAAATCGACTTTTCGAGTAAACGAAATAAATATTTTGATGAAACTTAAAATAAATGAACTTCGAGCCGAACATAGAAATTCGAGCTAAAACATAAATAATTAAAAAGAATTTACAATTTAAATCGCCGCTTCGAGTTAAATTAAATGTATAAAAAAATCGAAACAGAAATAAAAATGTTTAAATATAAGAAGGGTTTCCGAGACGAATAGAATTTTAGGAGTTTGAAACGATTAAACGATAAATTCTTTTATAATAATTTTAAGAATTACGAGTTAAATCGTAAATAAAATTAAAATACGAATAAAACTTTAATTTAATTTATTTTATAAAATCAGGGGTGTTACAACAAAAATAAAGTTATATAAAACTATTCGAGGGCGTCAGTCTCCACTCGAATAACTGTCTTTCGGGATGCCTGCGACCCCTAGAACAAAATAAAGTGATATTAAGCTATTAGAAGGCGTCAGTCTCCACTCGAATAGCTGTCTTTCGGGATGCCTGTGACCCCTAGGAAAAAAATTGCTGTGCCTCCGGGATAACTCTGACCCTCGGGCAAAATTGCTGGGCCTCTAGGATCTTATATCCCTCGGGCAAAATTGCTGGGCCTCTGGGATCTTAGATCCCTCGGGCAAAATTGTTGTGCATTCGGGATAACTCTGATCCTCGGGCAAAATTGCCGGGCCTCTGGGATCTAAGATCCCTCGGGCAAAATTGCTGGGCCTCCGGGATAACTCTGACCCTCGGGCAAAATTGCTGGGCCTCCGGGATCTTTGATCCCTCGGGCAAAATTGTTGTGCCTCCGGGATCTTAGATCCCTCGGGCAAAATTGCTGGGCCTCCAGGATCTTAGATTCCTCGGGCAAAATTGCTGTGCCTTCGGGATAACTCTGACCCTCGGGCAAAATTGCTGGGCCTCTGAGATCTTAGATCCCTCGGGCAAAATCGCTGGGCCTCCGGGATAACTCTGACCCTCGGGCAAAATTGCTGGGCCTCCGGGATCATAGATCCCCCGGGCAAAATTGCTGGGCCTCTGGGATCTTAGATCCCTCGGGCAAAATTGCTGTGCCTCCGGGATAACTCTGACCCTCGGGCAAAATTGCTGGGCCTCTGGAATCTTAGATCCCTCGGGCAAAATCGCTGGGCCTCCGGAATAACTCTGACCCTCGGGCAAAATTGCTGTTTGTTTATTTGTTGTAGTTAAATTTTGTTTTTCTGTAAGTTTGCCTTATCTTGTTCGGGTTTGCTTTTGCTCGGCTTTGGTTTGTTTATGCATTTTAGATTTGTTTAGAATTCGTTTAGATTAGTCTAGATTGTTTTGTTACGTGTCCGGGTGCAGCGTTTAGGTTAAGTGCGGTTTTTATGCCTGTTTTATTGTCGAGAGTGTATTATCGATGTTGATTAATAGTTGTTCCATTATTGTTGTTTTGCTTGTCTTAGTAGGTGCGTGTTTTATGTGTATCGAACTTTGAATCTCGTTTGAATGAACTTTGAACAAGTGCGGGTGCAGCGTTTAGATTTGTTTAGAATTCGTTTAGATTAGTCTAGATTGTTTTTAGATGTGAGTTAGAATGAACTTTGAACAAGTTATTTGGTGATTGATAGTAAATTGAAATGAACGAAACAAAGCAACGAAATCAGATTGAAATAGTTGCTGTAAAATGATGATAGAACATAACCAAGGATAGTGTGCTAAGTGAGATAGACCTATACCTCAACAAAGCGGGTGCTAATTCAAACATTCGATTGAAATAGCGAGTATAGAGCTTGTAACGCGACTAACTCTAATGCTTTGTCTTGTGAACTACAAAGACGAAAAGGAAAGCAAAGCTTAACTCAGATATGTTTGATGAAAGTTGAATGCTTTATTCATCAAGTACTTGGCTATTTATAGCCTACAAAAAGACCCAAAGAGAGGCCAACCAGAATAGTCAAGCCTCTTAAAGTGGGTGATACAAACAAAGAAAGGAAAAAGAATTTAGACAACTAGATACAATGAATAAGTGTGAACACTAGCAGCCACTATTTTGCTCCATTTCAGATGCATGCTTCTTTGTTTGCTCGAGTAGTTTTGATTAAACGGACTTGAAAATAGCAGCTCTTCTCCTCGGGAATTTATAGAAAGCTTTAAAGAAAATCGAGGCAAAAGAAACAATTCCGTCAAAGAATTTAACAACAGCGTTTTTCAATGCACAGCTGACTTGTTTGGGGCATAACTTCGTCAATACTTGTTCAATGAACCTTCAAGAGTAGTCATTGGAAAGATAAGCTCGAAATCTATCTCCTCCATTTTGAATGACTACGAAATTCCATGTATAACTCGAGATATGGACCGATCAAAACAATGCTGCAAAATGAACTCGCGTCATACTCTCCTTCTTTGAAAAAGAATTGTCCTCAATTCTTGTAACAAGTATCCCACCTGGATCAAATACAAAATTTGTTAGGATCAACATATCCTCACTCCAAATAGACATAAGTGTGGGTAACGTTGGTATTATGGCTCGACCACAAGCTCGAATCCTTTTCAAATAGGTGCTGTTTTGAATGCTTGTGAACCCTACTTTGCTTGTTGTGAACAAGGATGGATCAAGTATCTTTTGTTGCTCCTCAAAGTATTCCACAAGCACAATCCCTTTACTCTCCATGTTTGTTTTGGCTAAGATCAGAATTTTTTTCTTCATGCGCAACCCATTTGGCTCACAGTGATCTTCATATTCATCGAAAATAGGAGGTAACGACGGATCAAAAACCAAACTTTCCTCGTATTTTCCAACGAGAAAATTCCGGCCATCTTTTTTTTTGAATAGTACTACGTGAACAATACTAATTCGTGAACAGTTTTTTTTTGAAAATAAATCGAACTTCAACAAGAACCACGAAACAATCAAAACCGATTAACCCTCGAACTACCCGCACGAGTTTAACCTTTGAATTCCAATCGTAATCAGAAATTCAACTAATAACTTGGCTTCGACACTTCTTGGACCGTCTTGATTTTAAGAAAAATCAAGAGTTGTAGCTCTGATACCACTAATGATGTGAGTTAGAATGAACTTTGAACAAATTATTTGGTGATTGATAGTAAATTGAAATGAACGAAACAAAGCAACGAAATCAGATTGAAATAGTTGCTGTAAAATGATGATAGAACATAACCAAGGATAGTGTGCTAAGTGAGATAGACCTATACCTCAACAAAGCGGGTGCTAATTCAAACATTCGATTGAAATAGCGAGTATAGAGCTTGTAACGCGACTAACTCTAATGCTTTGTCTTGTGAACTACAAAGACGAAAAGGAAAGCAAAGCTTAACTCAGATATGTTTGATGAAAGTTGAATGCTTTATTCATCAAGTACTTGGCTATTTATAGCCTACAAAAAGACCCAAAGAGAGGCCAACCAGAATAGTCAAGCCTCTTAAAGTGGGTGATACAAACAAAAAAAGGAAAAAGAATTTAGACAACTAGATACAATGAACAAGTGTGAACACTAGCAGCCACTATTTTGCTCCATTTCAGATGCATGCTTCTTTGTTTGCTCGAGTAGTTTTGATTAAACGGACTTGAAAAATAGCAGCTCTTCTCCTCGGGAATTTATAGAAAGCTTTAAAGAAAATCGAGTCAAAAGAAACAATTCCGTCAAAGAATTTAACAACAGCGTTTTTCAATGCACAGCTGACTTGTTTGGGGCATAACTTCGTCAATACTTGTTCAATGAACCTTCAAGAGTAGTCATTGGAAAGATAAGCTCGAAATCTATCTCCTCCATTTTGAATGACTACGAAATTCCATGTATAACTCGAGATATGGACCGATCAAAACAATGCTGCAAAATGAACTCGCGTCAGTTTTGTTACGCGTCCGGGTGCAGCGTTTAGGTTAAGTGCGGTTTTTATGCCTGTTTTATTGTCGAGAGTGTATTATCGATGTTGATTAGTAGTTGTTCCATTATTGTTGTTTTGCTTGTCTCAGTAGGTGCGTGTTTTATGTGTATCGAACTTTGAATCTCGTTTGTTTTGTGTTTTAGTCTGTACTGGGCCGTTCAGACGCGCATCTGTCTGCGCCCTAGTCTTCAGGCGCCCAGCCCCCAGCGCGCTAGATTTCAGGCGCATTAGCGGGAGCGGTCGGGTTTTCGTGGTCCGGGTCTGCTTAAGTAATCGAAAATTGGGGCGATCGCTTTATTTCACAAAATTCGAACGCTTTGCCCTTTCGCTCGAAGATCGATTTCTCGACTTTTTTTCGCCAAATTTGTCTCGATTTTCCGTTATTTACGACAATGTCGACTCCGGGTAAGTGTTCTTTGTTTGTATATTGTCGGTTTTGCTTGATTCGATTGATTGTGAATTAGTTTTGTTGAAAACCCTAGAAAATCGATTTGGGTGTTTTTGTTTTACTAAGTTTCGATGCTTGTGTTCGATCCCATTGTTAAATTAAGATTGATTAGAGCTTGTTAAAGTAGTTATGAGCTTTATAAGGATGTTCGAGGTGCGACAATGGCTCTCTATGGAAACGTGTTTGGAAAGTTAGGGTTAAGGACCGTTTTCCCGATTATTCACGTACTTATTTTGCGTAATTTGCTCAAATGGTGTTTATCAGGATGTGGGTAGCTCTCTTGTTGATTCTTATGGGCTAGGATGACCTTTAGGGCTCTCCGTGAGGTTTTGTGTGTCTTCAGATGGACCAAAAGGTGTCCTAACGACATCGGATTTTCCCAAAACCACTTCCATTGTGACAGCGATCGAAAATGGGTGCTAGCAGCCTTTTCAGAATTTTGATATTCTTATCCGAAATTTTGACCTTCCTTTGACCTGTTTAAGCCGCTTTAGCTTGATTAGAGTTATGTTTTTGGTTTTTTTGTTTGGTTTTTTCAGTCAGAGGTGATACCGAGCGTCCCGAGGGAACTTCCTCGATTAGTGCTAGTGTTGGTGCTAGTGAGGAGGTTGTTGGGGCGAGCTCATAGACTTCCCGAGGAATTCGCATGAGACATCGGAGTATCTCGTCCCAGCGTCGTGATCCCGAGACTATTAATGAGGCTGAATTTGATAGAGTGAAGAAGCGTAAACTTCCGGAGACAGTGGCTAGGAGGGCTCATGCCCCGGTTCCGGCACCGGATAATGAGGAGGTTGTTTACGAAGACCCCAAGTGGGCTCGGGACTAGGATGACCATCAGCTGATGTTTCATCTTGACCTTCACATTTCTAACCGCATCGTGCGGGGCCTGGTGAGTGTCCTATTCGTGCTTACTAGTTATGCCTCAGATTCTATTATATACTTTTGGCTCGGGTTAGGCTAGGTTTGTTTGTGTTTATCCATGCGTTGTTTTGGTTTGCAGTCCCCAGGTCTGATGAGGACTTTCTCGGGCTTTGCTACGTGTCTCGACATCTATTTTCAGAAGTTGACTCCCACGGTAAAGGGGATTATCGCGAGGACCGCTCTGGGCCCTGTGGTCGGACAGTGGGTTAGGTTGGTGGGTTGCAAGACTAAATGCAACCTCATGGTGATTAGGGTGATCATAGATCGCTTTCATGATACTACCTCGCCTTCCACATGGCCTTTGGGGAGGTCGGTATGACCCTAGAGGATTTTGGAATGATTAGCGGTCTGCCCTGGGGTTCGGATAGGATTAGGTGGGCTGCCGAAGGCCCTAGTCTAGATAGTGATGAGGTGCGGGGCCTCATCGGGGATTGTTTACCGCGCGAGGCATATAGTACGCCTCACGCTTTGGTGAGTTCGTACATCACCGACCACTTCGAGCGAGTGGCGGTGTTAGAGGGTCGAGAACCCAACACGCCGGAGCAGGATGCCCGGTTGTGGTTGTGGTACTTCCTAGGGTCGACCCACTTCTCGGATAAAGGCGAGAGGTTTAGTACTAGAATTTTGCCTTTCCTAGCCGATCTGGCTCAGCTAGGACGTTATGACTGGGTAACTGGGGCTTTCGCGGAGATGACTCGCTGTCTGCAAGTCATGGTGAGGCCGTTGGTGATAGGGTCGGCCTCGGCTGTGCCCATCGTGGGTCCGGGCCTTATAGTGGAGGTTAGCTACTATTCTCATCCTTGTATTTGAAGTTCTACTTAGTTGTTGGCTTGGTTTTGCTAAGGTTGTTTTGGGATTTTACAGGCTTGGATTTACTCCTACTTCCCGTGTTTGGCGCCTAAGACGGTGCCGGCACACCCAAAGAGATTTTCGGCAGGGATCGAATGGAGGCTTGCTCAGCCTAAGAGCACAATCAACCATTACCCGTCGGAGGATGCGTTGGTTAACAAGCTAGGCCTCGAAGATGTGAGTTTTTCTTTTTATAGTCTACTTTGCTCAATAGCCCCCAAGGTTCGGGATTTATCAGGATATCGGTTTTATTTGTGTAGTTTGTGGCCCGCCCTTGGGCCGATTATGAGGGCGTGCCTGAGTATGTGACTGCGGAGCTGAGGCCTCGGAGTTATAGGAGGATGCTTCTTCCTGCGTTGTTTCGTCCAGTTTGGTAATTGGGCGAGCGGTTGGTGCGTTAGTGTCTATATGACGATTTCAGAGTGCCGGTTGATCCTCCCCGGACCATGTTCAGACCACCGACCGTCGCAGAGGTCCTTGAGGATAGGGACGGAGAAGGAGGCGACACACTTCTGGTGCCTGGTGTCTCCTATCTGTCTCACGTCACCCGGCGGTTAGCCTGGTACCGCCTTATGGTAATGTTCTAATTCTTGGTTCTAAGGTTTGTTTTGCGGTTTATTGTTTCTTTGCCCTCTGACCGGCCAATCTATTGTCTTCTCAGCTGGCCGACCCGGCTGATGAAATCCAGCCCCCAGATTTTCCCCTGACGTTGCTTAGGGTGGATGCGGCTGGGATACCCTTTACTGAACCCCCCCTCGTGCTCTGCTAAAGAGATGGATGCCGGGATAGAGTGGCGTGACCGGGTGTACCGGGTGAGTTTTGATTTTTTTTGTTCTTCGTTTGGGCTCTAAGAGTTAGGGTCAGTTTGCCTAACTTCTATGGTTTCGCCTTTCAGGTTTCCTCGGCTTGCCATCAGCGGTTGTGGCAGGCCGCCAACTGCTTCCGGGCAAAATTCTAGTACGTGACTAGGGTTGTTTTCCGTGACACTTCGAGGGCTCGATCGGTGAGTTTACGTGACTAGGGTTGTTTTCTAGGCTGTTCGTGTACCTTCCTATTGTTTAAGTGTATTTGCAGGACATCCCGGATATGGTGGGGCAGTTAGAGACTCGGGTGACCGAGCTCGAGGCAAGGGAGGCTGAGTCGCAACGGCTCCTGCAATCTCGGGCCGACGAGATCCCCTTCCTAAAGGAGCAGCTGGCTCGGTCTCGGGGTGAGACCTCAGCGCAGGGTGAGGCTAGGCGTCGGATCGAGAGGGAAACTGAGGCTGAGGCTGAGGCTACGGGTGCTACCAAGGAGGTTGGAGAAATCCCCGAGACGGCTACCCTAGACATGCTGTTGGGGATGGATGGTAGTGAGTCTCCTCTTATAGATTTGGAGGATCTAGGTTTGGATGACCACCTTTGTGAGATTTGTATAAGGATTTGTATATTCTTAGTATTTGTATTAGTTGGATTAGTCTTGCGTTTATGTTTGGTGAATTGTTTATCTAGATTGACAAGTAATCACTTCTGCGTTTGTCTGCTTTGCGATTCGACCTAGTTTAGGGTGCGTTGGCGTTGCACAGAAGTATGAAAACAATTTCTTTTCGGATGTTTTGAAATGCGTTAGTTTGAGCCGGGAATTGGATCAGACAGTACGTCGATTGAAATGTTTTGACTCGAGATGTAAAATATTAACATGCTTTGAGAGATGAGTGTGGTTGTTTTGACATTCAGAATGAGGCCGAAGTTAAAATTCGGGTAACTTTTGAAAAAAAAAGTTAGACTACTTTTATACATTTGTAAAATTGCCTTGTTAGGCTACATACGCGACTTGACGACGACCGTTAAAAGGCTACGACACGCCTAGGTGGGGTAGCTTATCCCCCTAAAAAAAATAAAAAAACGTCTAAGTCTCGTGCGTCCGACGAGTGAAATCGCGTTCCTGTAGCTCCTGCATGGGTATCTCGGTTTTCTGGGCGGGTTTTAGTGGCTCCGGGAGGTCGTTCCCGACGTCTGAGGTATAGGATGAGAGCTAAGGTGATAATGGGGTTCAAGTTTCTATCCTTGGGTTGCTCGGGATGTCGCCTGCATGGCCACAGGCGCTTGGGTTAAGGCAATCGGATTCCGGGCCGCTTGTGCTCAGGCGGCCGGAAGCTCGGGCGCGCGGACTGGTGTGGTTTGATTCCTGGGTTACGGAAATTTTCGTTGTTTCCTAATTCTTGTGGGATTAGGGCTATATATACGGGTTGTGGGTGCATGTTTTAGACATACTAGGATATCCGTAGGGTATAGAACCATATCTAGGGTCATGTCGGGTTTCGGGGACATCTTAACCGAGTGGGCGGGTTCCTTTAAGAAATGTGACCCCGGGGTTAGTTCAAGTGACGGTTTGTCTATGGATGTAGCGCTAAGTCGAGTCAAGGTAGAAGATAACTTCTTACGTGCATGTTCTAGGTTTTGGGACCCGAAGTACCATGTTTTTGCTTTTCCCGGGGATAAAATCTGTCCTTTGCCCTAAGAGACACTACTACAATTCCCTTACTTTCTAGACGCTTTATGCTCGACACTTTTATTAGCGTCGAAGCATTTTTGATTAAAAAACTGAAAAAAAGTCCCCAAACCTAAATGCCGCCCTAATGTTGTAACAAAAATTTCACCTCCCGCTCTCTCATCGAAAAAGAAGCGCCTTACCCTAATTAATTACTCGTAATATTTTAGTCAAAACCTAATTGTTGTCTTCCTCTTTTCAATCATCTTTCCTATTCCCGATCAATTTCACATCAACCAACCTCTCAATCTCTCAATTTCCCGATCAATTAATCGATTAATCTGTCGTTGATCATCAATTTCCCAATCAATTAGTATGTTTCTTCAATCTCATGATTTAATTTTTTTTTTTGCAATTTTCCTCGGGAACCTTAATTGACTGAGTTCTTCATTATTTGCCCATTATTTTCTTCATCATTCTTTCTTTTATTTTCATGTTCTGGTTCAGCACCGGCAATGGCATCTTAGCCAGAGTTGAAGAAAGGTATTAATCGAGTATCGAATATCGAATTGTTCGTTCAATCTTTATTTAATCGAGTATCGAATTGTTGTTTTGTTCGTATTACGCTGCTGCTACTCTTTTCTCTTCTTCGTTTTGCTGCTACTGGTCAATGGTCATGTTGTTGTTTCTTCGTTATTGTTATTGGAGTCGTCTTGCGTTGTCGATGTCGTGCTCTTGTGGTCGTATTTGTTTCTTCTTTTTCTACTCGATTTGCAATATTTGCATATATATGAACATGAAGATTTTGTTTGCACACGAACATGACGATTATGTTGGTGAACATGAACATGAAGATTGAACGTGATATATTGTTTATTTTGGATGATATCTGAGATACAAATTTAGTTAATTGAGCTTGTGAGGAACACATTAACTGACCAGCTAATTAAAGCCTACATTGAACTATAGTTTCGAATTAACTGAGCAGCTAGTTGAAGCCTAAATTAAAGCTTGCTGTAGTTTTACCCACAGTGCGGCCTTGTACCGAACATTAGTGCAGCCTACACTGTATAAAATCTTAGATTGCATCCTGAACTGAACTGGCCTGGTAGAAATGCAACACATCAGGTATGTATTGTATAATTGTATTGTGCAACTGATCTTTCTGATCTTAACTATCTGATCATTTATGTCATTCTGATAACTGATCATTTTGTATATACTTTATTATGCTATTGGATTGTGATATCTAAGTGATGTTTCTGTTATGGAAAGGGTTACGGAAATGTTAGCTATCTGATCTTTCACTAATCTTTCACTTGCACTTTATTGTTATACCTTATTGTTATCACTTACACTTTATTGTTATGTATGTGCAACTAACTTCTTTAGTTTCGCCATAGTTTTGCAAACTTAAGTGCCCTTCGGAATGGATGGCCGCAGGATTATTCACCTGATTATCCCTCGAAAACAGCTTCTAAAGAAGAAGAAGACTTCTCGTCTAATGATATGATTATTGACGTAGCAGAGGAGTCGTCTAATGTCAGTAGAATTGATTCCAAAGAAGGTTTGAAATCAGGTGAAGCACGATTTTTGAAGATTGTGAGCAAGCAGATGGTTGGAATATACATATCGGTTTGTGTTCGCAGTACGTTGAGGAGAAATATCAGCCATTTGAAGGTATCTCCTGTTGGAGTAGGCCTAATGGGTTACATGGGTTTCTTGACGCTTTAAGTTATTATCATCTTTGCTTGACTTTTTCAATTCTGTCTTTTTTTTTCCTAACCCTAATTTTGTTATCATCATCTTGTTATCATTATGTTTCTCTTGACAATATATCATCATGTACTGTAAAAATTGTTGTCGTAACGCCAGTGGGTGGCAATTCTTACCTTAGTAGTAATAGTAGAGAATCTGGAGTTGCAACAGAAAGGAGTGCTAGCATTTCAACGGCGAGGGATGACAATAGAAATAAAAGAGGTAGTGGATGGATAAGCCCCTTTTTAGACGGGTTATGCAAATATTTGTCATTTACTAAATTGATAGTCAAGGCAGATTTGTAGCAAGGAGATCTCTTGAATGCTTCCAACCTGATATGCTCTGTCGGTTTTGATTGTGACGATGAATATTTCTCTACAGCTGGTGTTAGTAAAAAGATTAAAATGTTTGAGTGTGACGCCATTCTAAATGGAGATCGTGACATCCATTATCCAGTTTTTGAAATGGCTAGTCGTTCACAGCTTAGCAGTATTTGCTGGAATAGCTACATCAAAAGTCAGATTGCCTCGAGCAACTTTGAAGGCGTTGTTCAGATTAATTAATCACACACATACTGCATTCCATTTGACTTATCAGCCATGAATACAGTTTTATTATGATTTGTTCTCGTTTTCATGTTCAAGTTTGGGATAAAACGAGAAGTCAGGTATTCATGGAACTCAAAGAGCATGAAAGACGAGCCTGGTCTGTTGATTTTTCTTCCGCTGATCCTACACTGCTAGCAAGTGGAAGCGATGACGGTTCAGTAAAGCTTTGGAGTATCAATCAGGCAATTCTATCTCTGCATTTGTTGAGAATGTCTCCAACTCCATATAAATGTCTCATGTGAGTGTCCCACATAGGCCACATCGATTAGAAAGGAGAGAGTTAGTTATTAATAAACCACTTAGGCACTCCTAGAATTGATTGGTGTTGAGATTGAACCTCCTTTGAACTTATAAAGTTGAATTTCTCCTCCCTGTGCATGAGACCCATAATACCCATTTTATACCATTCGTTGTGATGTTGGCATGTGTGGATTCTACTGAGTAGAGAAAAGAATATACACATCATAAACTAAGAAGCTATAGTTCTCCTTTAGTAAGCTTGGCAGTTGTCTCACTTAAAACAGCCATATCCGTTTTAAGTTTAAACGGGTCAAGTAGTACCCCAAATAAATAGACGGGACAAGTTTTTTTTTGTCATTCCTTATGCATTTTGCTTTTTGTCCCATCAATCTATTTGACCTCCATTTCATGTTTAAGACTGATAATCCTGTCTTCTGATGTTGACTCTCCTTATAAATTGTGAAAGCAACTAAAATCATTGATATAAGTTCTGTTGTTGAACAAGTTGATGTCATGACTGATGGTGATTTGTTTCCTTCACATGGAGCTGGAATTACAGGGGACAAGCATTGGTACCATCAAAACAAAAGCAAACGTTCGCTGTGTTAAGTTCCCGAGAGATTCTGGTCCGAATGAAATCGTATCTGCATCAATAATGACCCGATCCTGATGTTCTGTTATTGTTCCGTGTTTGGTTTTCTGCATTCCTTCTACATCACTCAACACCTTTAAGGCTTTAATTTCCATGTCTGTGAAATGATCGGATATGTGGCATAACGATCTAACCCCTTGCAGGTTTCATTTATGTTTTTTTCCTTGTTTTCAGAACATTGTAGGTTTATCAGTGTCAGATGACTATATTGCCATAGGCTCTGAAACAAACTAGGTACGCCACATATATATTAGTTAAAGTTTTTGTATAGATTTGTTTTTTAGTTAATTTACTTTCTCCAAAATTCAAGTATAGCCGTGTAGGCTAGGAGTCCAGGACTCTTGGTATTTAATCTCAACTCCTCCCACTATAACTAAATGTAAATGCCACCTCCCCTATACCCGCACTCTCTTCCTCCTCTATCCCTAATTAACTATGCCACCTCTGTAATTAATATTGGCAAAGTTTATGCATGGTTGAAGGTACTGGACTTTAGGAACAAATCAGCAACAATAAAATCAGGAGGTTTGGATACAGAAATCAATAATGAATCTAAAATTAGCATTAGATGGGAAGTAGAGAGTGTTTCTACAACTTGTTCAGCTCCTCCTTCATTATTAAAGTATGCTCATTGTTCTCAAAGGAAAGGAAGTTGGATCACTACTGATGATGATTGTAAGTCCTTTAAATTTTTTTAATTTATCTCATTATTTTTTCATTTATCAAAATCCCACATATTCTTCGTTTTATTAAAGCCCACTTTCATGTTCCAGCAATTTCAGGATAATAGTATACCCTTAACTTAGTGTGAAATGCAACATTATTGATGGATAGTTTATTTTCTGATATGCGATTCGTGCTCTGTTATTAAAGCAAGGTGGTAGGTCGTCTTTTTTTCAACTCACTTGTCTCTGATAATTGTAAGTTCCAATTTTTCCGATTCTCTCTATTATGTCGACTGTATATTGCCCCTATTTCTTCCATCGGTGTTCAGCTGTCATTCATTTATTACTGTACTTCTTATCGAGTTATTGATTGTTCCATTTTAAACTTTACAACGGGTCAAATATAAAGATAAAACATTCAAGGCAATTGATTTGTTCGTTATGTATTTGCCGGTTTATGACGAAGATAGTCTATCAGTTCCCCAAGTGGCCTTGTTCTAAATATTGACTGTGTATATATAACCATCCTGGGTGCAGGTTTGAATATGTTTTCTGTTTAGAGCTGTGGTACCAAATTCATCCCAACTCCCAAGTGTACACTTTCAAGATCGAGAGACTTAACTTTTATCTCCTTGTAGTAGCCAATGGAGGATTTTTTCAACAATGTTCCGGGTATTGTGATTGATAAACTCCTTGAAATGTTGTCGATTCGAATGGGTGCACAGACAAGTGTGTTCTCCAAACAATGGAATTATGCTTGGTTATCAATGAAGAGCCTTAAAACAGATGAGAGGAACATCATGAGCAACGGTGTCTTAATTCCAATCGCTTTATGATCGGGTATCCAATTTAGTTTATAGTTAAGTATCTCTATGGTGTGGAAGGAAGATAGCTATATATGACTGTAATTAATTGTTTTGTTATTAATAAAATTTAGTTACCATTTACGTGAAAGTGGCGCGTCTATTTCGTAATTTTTTTTTGTAATTTAGCAGTTCAATAGACAATCGCAAGGAGTAAGATGTTGGAACAAAGCGTATTATTAATATATTCTTTATGATCACATTCTCGACGCCTTTATGATGTCTAAGTCTCGATAGTTGAATTTTATATTATTACTTCTTGACGCTTTCAGTAGTAGAAAGTCGGGCGCTTAGAAAAAAATTTGGTCGGGAAAAAAACCCTCGACATATAAAAGCGTCGAGGTTGCATATTTTAGTGTTCACGTGGTGACGCAGTAAAGCGTCATTAATAAAATATTCAACGTTTTGAAGCGTCGCAAATGACGACACAAAAATGCGTCGACAATTCCTGACACCCAATATCTCCACGCATTTCAAAAGCGCTGAGAATTAAATTTGCGTCCCTTTAAAGTGTCGAGAACCTACCTTTAGAACGTCAAGAAACCAAGTGTTTTGTAGTAGTGAGATAGATGCTATAGGTGGGTGGAGCTCGATTCGACCTTGTGTGCCTTATGGGGATGATGCTTGTGTGGAGCGGTTTTACCGCTTTTTGGACCTTTCTTCGTTGGAGGAACCTAAGGGTTACTTTGGTAGGGATGACCTTAACTTAGAGTTGCTTTCTAGGACATTCTCACAGGTCGGCTCTCGTCATGTTTCGGTCCTAGCATGCAGGCGTTCTTTCAACATTGCTATCGCTTGCTATTATCTTTTTGAAGACGCGCGGTCACGTGAAGGTTGGGGTAATCCTTGTGTTTTGGACGTGGTAGCGGCAATGGAACATGGACGATCACCCTCCTTGCTTATTTTGGGTGAGCTTGTTCTGGGTCTTAATGCTAGCGCCCGGTTGCAGGGGACACCTTCTCGAGGTTCTAGAATTATCTTACAGTGTGTTGTTTTGTTTTTTTTTTTGTTTTTTTTGGGGAAAATGTAAGTGGTATATATAAATGAATCAATCAAATATACATGCTAGTTCAAAAAGCTAGAGATATAGGCTTTATCTCTAGTATTCAGTGACCCTTTTTTAATACATCCGAAATAAGATTGAAGCTCTTCTACTATAGAATTAGCAACTACGTGAGGTCGTAGAAGGACTCCGTCCACTCTACTCAAATTCCTTTGTTCCCAAATGCTATAAATTGTGGCGTTGATAACACTATTAGCCACAGCCCGCTGTATTTTTTTTTTGCTATTTTCTGTGGCTTGGTTTTATTTGTTTTGTGGTTGCTTTGGCTTTGGAGGTGTGATGCTTTGTCGTGTTTTGTACAGGTTTGGTTGCAAGAGCAGCTTGGTCTAGTCGACCCTCCCAAGTGTTTCAAAGATTATAATTATAAGGGTTTCACGGTTCGGAAGACGGCGCAAGTGTGGAGCAAAAGTCCCGAGGAAAAGGATTGGCTTTCCTATTTGGTCGGAGGAGATGTTGTCATCCGGTGGTCTATTCCATGGTGGAACATTAGTGGGCGTATCGGGTTTCCATTTTCGTCTTCGACCAGGGCTTTGCTACTACTATCCATGAGGGATCAAGTTTATATTTACCCGAGCATGTTGTCAAGTCAAATGGGTGTCCGACCTTCTATTCCAAAGGATGCTAAAGTTGTTTCTAGTTTTGACCCATGGACAGAGGATTCGCTTAAGGGGGTTCAGGGTGTCTTGGGAGCAAAAATTCTTGCGTCCCGTCGTCATTAGGAGTGTTCGACCGACTGACAATGTTTTCGTCTGGAAGAGGGTTTGTTAACACCCGTTACGACAGATCGATTCGAAAGTTAGGAAGACAGTACCACTAAAAGGCGAGGAGGTGACTCGAGAGACCGTTACTAAGTGTCTATCCAAAGACAGTGGGACCGATCCTAGTTTCGTCAGTTCATCTGAACGGGCCAAGACTAACGAGACCCATATTAAAGTTGTGAAAGAGGAAAGAAAATGGGATTTACTGGACTCACGTCTGGATAGGGCGTTAGAAGTTTGCTTTCAGTAAATCGAGGAGGAAGAACGCAAGCAGTCACACTCGAATGGTAAGGGTAAGGAAAAGTTGGACCGGTAGAGCCCAACCATTTTGTATTACGTCTTATTAGTTGATATTATGTGGCATATTAGTACTAGTTTATGGGGAGTTTTGACACGTTGTTAATTTCTGGGATGTCCGGATTTTGGATGCTTGATGTAGATGCCTCGACAAAGGCTCGATTTAACCGAATTTTGTTATTAATGAGAAGCACGTTTTTTTTTGTTTTTTTTGGTGGCTCGCAACTCGATTCTTCATTTTGCCCGGAGCGCCCTTTCGGGTTTTCACTCCGTCCTCGGCTCACCCTCCCCTCTTATTTTGACGGCTCGCAACTCGATTTTTCATTTTGCCCGGGGCGCCGTTTCGGGTTTTTACCCCGTCCTCGGCTCGTCATTTTTCTTTTTTTTTTTTTACGACGGCTCGCAACTCGTTTCTTCAAATTCTCGGGGCGCCCTTTCGGGTTTTCACCCCGTCCTCGGCTCGTCGTTTGTGCTTCGTCATTTTGAAATCACTCATTGACCGGGTTGTGGGGAGAGTCCCGGTTCGTACATGAATCGATTTTGTTTGTTCGGTCGTTTGGTTGTACGCGAGGACGGGTTGCCTACGTATTCGTGTTTAGACGGAATCAAACCATGTTCGTAGTTCTTTAAAAAATGTGAGTGATTTTTGCTTTAGACTCGTTATGCCAATTTTCGATGCGAATGTGATTTCCTTTTTTTTTGCTTCGTGTGTTTTTTTTTGCTTTCCCCTTAAGTCGGAGGTTGGGATGTGGTTGCTAGGATGTCTATGAGTAATATCGTTTGAGTTGATCCATGTTGGTTGGTGTTGAGAATTCTTGACCGTCTACGTCAGTGAGGATCACTGCGCCCCCCGAGAGTATTTTCTTAACGAGGTAGGGGCTTGCCCAGTTTGGTTTGAATTTCCCTCTAGGGTCGACGGGAAGAGGTGCTCTAATGGATTTGATTACCAAATTTCCCTCGTGCACATTTCGGGATTTTACTCGTTTATTAAAGGCTCGTTGGATGCGTTGTTGGTAGGCATGTAAGTTGGATAAGGCATGTATCCTACGCTCGTCTAGAAGTACTAGTTCGTCATATCGTTTTTGGTTCCACTCCTCTTCGGGAATACTGCTTTCGGCTAATATCCTTAGTGACGGTATTTTTAGCTCTACGGGCTGGACGGCTTCGAAGCCGTAGGTTAGGTAATATGGTGTGGCTTTGGTAGGGGTTCTATAGGATGTTCGGTATCCCCATAAGGTGAAGGGGATTTTGTTTGGCCAATACCGGTACTTGTCTATCATTTTCTTAAGGATTGTGGTTATGGTCTTGTTGGCTGCTTCTACGGTCCCGTTTGTTTGTGGTCTATAGGGTGATGATTTGTGTCTTTGGATTTTGTATTTGTCAAGGAGTGTCTGGGTGTCGGCCCTAAAGTGAGCCCCCTGGTCGCTGATGACTTCGTGAGGTATGTCCTATCCGCAGATGAAGTTGTTTTGTAAGAATTTGACTACATGTTTTGAGGTTAGTACGGTGTAAGAGGCGGCTTCTACCCATTTAGTGAAGTAATCGACGGCTACTAAAATAAAGCAGTGGCCGCCGGTTCCTGATGGGTGAACTTTTCCTATGATGTCTATTCCCCAAGTAGAGAAGGGCCAGGGTGTGGCTATGGTGTGTAGAGGATAAGGAGGTAGGTGTTGGATGTTGGCAAATATTTGGCAGTTGTGGCAGTGTCGGACATGATGTCGACAGTCTGCCTCTAAGGTAATCCAGTAATAACTCAGTCTCATTATTTTTCGGGCTAGTAGGTGTGTACTCATGTGGGGTCCGCACTCCCCATCATGTACCTCTTCCATGACTCTCTCAGATTGGTTTTTGTTTATGCACCTAAGGAGGACTCCTTTTGGGGTTCGTTTGTATAATAGCCCTTGATTTAGGACGTAGTGGGTGGCTCGTATTCGTAGGGCTCTTTTTTTCTTGGTGTTAGTGTTGGGCGGATATGACCCGTGGGTGTCATTGGTTTCGAGGCTATGGATGTAGGCCGGTTGTTCGCTTCTTTCTACGCAGATAGACATAGAGAAAAGGTGATTGAGCATGTTTATTAGTGAGGCTAGTTTGGATAACGCATCGGCGAATTGGTTTTCTTTGCGGGGTATGCGTATGAAGTTGATTTCGGTGAATTCCCGGGACAGTGTTTCTACTTTGGTTTGGTACGGGGTTAGGCTTTCGCTATGAACTTTCCAGGTACCCGTGGCTTGGTTGACTACTAAGGATGAATCTCCATGTACTCTACGGTTTTTGACCTCTAGAGACATGGTCGCTTTTAGACCTATTAGGCAGGCTTTGTATTGGGTTGTGTTGGGGGAGTTTGGTTTGATGGATGTTCGTTCGTTGCAGGTTTATTGTCGTTTGTACCGAGGGTTGATTATGGGTTGGACCTAAGGTTGTGATTCCCGATCCCCGTTTTAGGGTGAAGCTAAGTGGGCCATTTGTTATAGCCCTTGTGTTATAGTTGATCGTCATCGATAATTGGCATAAAGTCGAGTTTCTTAAGCGCTTATAGTAAATTGTTGAAAGAAGGTTAAGCGATTGTCGAGGCATGTTTGTAAAAAACTTTTTTATTGATAATTAGTAGACGGGCTAGATGCCCGTGATTTTGTTTGGGGGAGGTGGAGGACATGTCCCCCCGCACCTCCCTAGACTCGACAAACGAAACATTTATTACTACCTTGGCCTAGGCCCTAGGATGAACTAGACTCTGACTCGGGTGCGGACCTACTGGCCTCGGTAGGCGTCTTAGTGCCCTCGTACTCTAGGTACGCCCCGAATTTTTCTTCCTGAATGAGGTGGAGAACTTGTTGCCTAAACTCACGACATTCGCTAAAGTCATGTCCTCGGCCTTGGTGGTACCAGCACCATTACTCGCCGTTCCAATGTGATGACCTTTTGTCGGTAGGTGGGTCAGGTGTCGGACCCAAGGGATAGAGTAGCCCGTCCGATATTATCATGGTTAGGGCCTGATCATGGGATAACCCAAGGTGTTCTAGTAGCTGGAGACCTCTTTCCTCGGAGTTATCCGTTAAGAAACGAGTGGGTCTTTTTGTTAATAGTACGGTTTTTACTACCCCCGTTTTTATTAACCCCTCGAATTTATCTTTTAGCAACGTAAAGGATTCCGTATCGTGGTCGTTGTCCCTGTGGTAGTGGCAGTATTTCCCTTTAGACCAGTGACGGGATCTATACTTAAGTGGGGGATCGGCCATTGGCCCAATGGGTCGTAAAAGGCGAAGGGAGGCTAACCTTCGGAGTGCAGCCGCGTAGCTGACCCCGATTTGGGTGAACTTCTTCTTGGATTCGATGGTTTCGGGTGAACCTATGTCCTCCCCCTTTATTGACCCGTTACACGTGGAAACGGGAGGTTTGGGAGGTTCTTCGAGTCTTTCCTCGATATGGGTGATCCTAGTCTCAATACTCAATAGTATGGGTTGTATTTGCGAAACCAGGCGGGTTAGGCTCTCGATAGTTGTTGTGAGGTCAAGGAGTGTGGGTTCTGGATGGGTGTCCGGTTCATCCTCAATGTTCAAGACCTATTCCTCCAGGGAACGAGGTGGGAGCAGTCAATAGTATCATCAAAGATGGCATGGACACTGAAGGGGTTCGTGGTATTATTAGGTTTCTCAGCTGGGGGGAGAGGGATTGTCCCATTTTCTATCAAGTCTTGTATAGTATGTCTGAGTCGAACACAGGATTCTATGTCATGGCCTTTGCCACGATGGTATTGGCAATACTTACTTGCATCCCACGATCTTGCCCTCTTGTTCGTGGGTGGGTCCGCAGTAGGACCTATTAGTTCGAGCTTCCCTTGCTCGGTCAGTCTTTTTAAGGCTTCGGTGTATGTGATGCCTAATTTGGAAAATGTTCTAGGGGTGAAATTTGTTCTTCCCCGGGTAGCTGGTTCAACAAGGTGTACCTCCTCGGTTTTGTTGTTCTCATAAGATCGGGTTCCTGTAGAAGTGGTCGGCCCTTCATAGCCTTTCCCCATTATTTTGGAGAATACCCCTTTTTTCATATCATCCTCTAGGCGTATTCCTAAAGTGGATAACTCCTTAAAGGTGTGGATATTTTGGTACCTAAGATGGGAGGCGTAGGCTGGCCTAAGGTTATTGACGAATTTTTCCACTAAAGTGGTTTCGTCTGGGCGGTTTATTAGCTGGGTACTGACCTTCCTCCATCTGGTCAAGAATTCTGAGAAGCCTTCCTTCTCATTCTGGGAAAGGACCTTGAGGCTCCTAATGGTGACTTGTGTCTCGGCGTTATCCGCGTATTGTTTTGCGAACTCTATAGAGATATTATCCTAGGTGGACACCTTCTTAGGGTTAAGTGAATAGAACCATGATCGTGGTGAGTCTCCTAGGGATGAGGGGAATATCCTAGTGAAGAGGCTAGGCTTGACCCCTTTAATAGCCATGTAATCCTTAAAGGCTCTGATGTGGTTAAGGGGGTCCTCAGTTCCTTTGAACTTGGGTATGTCGGCTAGGGAGAAGTTTTCGGGTAATTGGTCGTTCACCATTTCGAATTTCCTATGATTTTCGAGGTGGACGTTGTTTCCTTGATTCAGGCGCATTTGGTTTTCGAGGAAATCTATGCGGTCCATAGCGGATTGGAGGGTGTCATCTTGAGGCTGGGTAACGGGATCATTGGGAATGACACCGACGGGTGCTCCGCCTCGCGGGGTGGAATTTAAGAGGACCTCGTTGAGGATCCGGTTGTGATGTTCATCTGAGGCTTTGTCTTCTAGGTGGCCTAGGCGGGAGTCTATGCTGTTTACAGACGCGTTCAATGTGACGACAGTGGCTTGTAAGTCCCGGATTAGGTCAGCTAGGGCTCCAATGGTGTTGTCTGCGGATTGTCCGGCGTTATCCCCACTATTGTTGCTTGCGTCTACGCTCGAATCCCCCGTCATGACTGTAGAAAGATAGTAACAATGAAGTCGGGCCTACCGGACGATTTAAGGACTCGAGGAATGCTCGTAACTGAGCGATGCGGAAGTGAGACCCTTGATCTGTGGGTGCGTGCGGTCACTGATTTAGGGACTCGGGTGTTTTAGACTCTTGGTGTATTCGGCGGAACGCCTAACGAATTTTAAATCTCTGGGACGAGACGACTTGACACAAGCCTCGGAGGTGAGACTTAGAGAGGACTTCCCTAAAGGATACGATCCAAAGCGTAAGATCATGAGTAAAGGTGATCCTAGTAACTAACAAAGAGAGTTAATCACACGGTTGTACGACGTAAGAAGTTGATCGCGATCCCGGCTCAAGATCAGAGAATTTTGACATTTTTTGAAAACAACCGATACTCGCGAGGAGGGTTTTGACTTTTTGAAAAGGATTTTGCAAAGCTAGGGTGACCTGCCTTGATGTTAATTTAATCTTTCCGCGTAATTATTTGATCCGTTCTATAGAAAAACTATCTAAAACATCGCGAACTCGCGTTGCGTTGCAGTCCGATTGTCATCGGGTGTTTGTCCGGCACTCCTGCAGCCACCAGGTCAAAATCTGGGTGTCTACAGAAGCCCCCACTTTGACTGAGGCTTGGACAAGGTGAAAATCAAAGTATAGCCACCCAGGTCAATCGAGGATTACGACCTGGTGGCTGTCCGGTTGGGTCTCTTTAAGTCCGTTGGACTACGTTTTGAGGCTTGCCAGCCATGGCTTAGAAATCATACCTGACGCCCTTGCCTGTAGTTGCTTGTCGGGGCCCGGGCCCATGCTTGTTGTCTCGTCTCGGGTTTGCTGTTTTAGTAGTTTCGTACCGTTTTCTTAAGTATTTATTGGTGTCTTAGTTCTGGTTTGATATCCTTGGCGGATTATTGTATTGATTTTGATTCTGCTTTAGGTATTCCTTGGGGGGGGGGGGGGTATGATTTGAATGCTTAGGGACTCGTTTCGGGTTGATTTGATTGTTCTGAGTGCTACCAGGGACTCTTTTAAAATCAAATTGAATTGAGCGCTACTAGGGGCTTATTAACTTGAATTAAATTGACTTGAATTGAAATTGGATTGAGTGCTACCAGAGACTCATACAAAATCGGATTTTGAGCGCTACCAAGGGCTCGTTGAATTAAATTGAGTGCTACTAGGGACTCATTTAAAATTGAATCAAGTGCTACCAGGAACTCGTCCGAAATTGGTTTTGAGCTCTATAAAGGGCTCGTTTAAAATTGGTTTTGAATTAAATTGAGTGCTACCAGGGACTCGTTCAAAATCGGGTTTTGAATTAAATTGAGTGCTACTAGGGACTCAATCAAAATTGGGTTCTAAGCGCTACCAGGGGCTCGTTTAAAATTGAATTGATTCTGAGTGCTACCAGAGACTGTTGAATTAAACTGAGTGCTACTAGGGACTCGTTTTAAATTGTTTTGAGCGCTACAAGGGGCTCGTTTAAAACGGTTTTGAGTGCTACAAGGGGCTCGTTTAAAATGGTTTTGAGGGCTACAAGGACTCGTTGAATCAAACTGAGTGCTACTAGGGACTCATTAAAAATTGATTTGAATCGAGTGCTACTAGGGACTCATTGATTTTGAATTGACTTGAATTACCTTTAGAATGCTTTGGGATTTAATTGAGTTTGCAGGTTTAAAATTTACTTGGGATTCGTTAGGTTCGCGGGTTTTGAATTCGTTTTTCAAATGCTTCAGGATTCGTTCGAATTTGCTTTGTTTAGATTTGTTTTTTTTAATGGTTCAGGATTTAATCGAATTTGCTTTGGTCAGATTCATTGCTTGGGTTGTTATGTGCTTTGGTATGAGTGGTCTTGTTAGCTAGTGGTTCTCGTGTTCGTTTATCGCTAGGGGTCGATCTCGACTAGATGAGGTTTTAAGGCTTGCTTTACGAGTTTAAATTTACTCCTAATTCCCTCGATTGGTACCTAAGACGGTGCGGGCTCGTCCGGTTAGGTTTCCGGCGGGGATTGAATGGAGTTTGGCTCAAGCTAAGAGCACGATGAGTCACTACTTATCGGAGAATGTGCTGGTGAACTAGCTGCGCCTTGCAGATGTAAGTCTCTTTCTTACAATTTGTTTTAGTAGCCCCCAAAGTTTAGGATTATTGAAGTGTCGGTCTTGGTTTTATGGCTTGTTTTGTTCTATGGTCTAGTGTTTGCCTTAATTTTGAACGGTTCACTGTTCTCTTAGCTGGCCGATTCGGCTGATGCTGTTCAGCCCCCAGACTTACCCTTGACACTGCTCAGGGTCCAAGTGGCTGGGGTAGCCTTTACATAGCCTCTTTCCCCTTGTTTCGCTGAGGAGATGGAGGCTGGGATGGAGTGGCGTGGCCGGGCATACCGGGTAAGTTTCGGTTTCTGTTTTGGATTCTAAGGGTTAGGTTTTGTTTGGCTAACTTGCGTGGTTTCACCTTTCAAGTTTCGTCGGCTTGCCATCAGCGGTTGTGGCAGGCTGCCAACTGCTTCAGGGTCTATGCCTCGAGGGCCTCCCGTGATACTTCGGGACCTCGATCGGTAAGTGCGTGTACCTAGGGTTGGCTCTTAGATTGTTTGTGTGTTTACCTTAAGTGCGAGTTATGTTTGCAGGACATTCCCGATATGGTGGGACAACTAGAGACTCGGGTGATCAAGCTTGAGGAGGAAGCGGCAGAGGCGCGACAGCTCCTGCAATCTCGGGCCGACGAGATTGCTCAACTTAAGGAGCGGCTGGCTCGGTCTCAGGGCGAGACCTCCGCGCAGGGTGAGGCTAGGCATCGGGTTGAGAGGGTGAGAGAGGCTGAGGCTATGGGTCGTGCTACGGGTGCTACTGAGAAAGTTGGAGAAGTTCCCGAGACAGTTACCCTAGATATGCTGTCGGGAATGGTTGGTAGTGGGTCGCCTCTCCTGGATTTAGAGGATCTAGGTTTGGACGACAACATTGGTGGGCTTGTGATAGCCATAGACGCAATCTCCAGGGGTCCTCCCCAGTTTGTGAACTCGATTTAACTTTTTAGTATTTGAGTTGTTTTAGTTTAGTCTTTGCGTTTTTGTTTTGTGAAATGCTGACCTAAATTGACAGGTAATCACTTCATGGTTGTTTTATTCGTGATTTCATCATAGGTTAGGACGTTTTAAAATGCGTTGGGCTGCAAGAGAGTACGAAAGCGGTTTTTCGGATTTTTGAAATGCGTTAGTTTGAGCCGGAAGTTGGATCAGATAGTACGTCGATTAAAACATTTTGACTCGAGATGGACGAAAC
Source organism: Agrostemma githago (assembly GCA_958450325.1). Classification (NCBI taxonomy): domain Eukaryota; kingdom Viridiplantae; phylum Streptophyta; class Magnoliopsida; order Caryophyllales; family Caryophyllaceae; genus Agrostemma; species Agrostemma githago. The sequence goes on along the minus strand of OY288244.1, from coordinate 51,797,876 downwards.
GTAAGAGGTCAACGTGCTATGACCGAGTGTACTAGAATGCAAATTTAGTTGTTTCGACATTCGTAATGAGGCGGAAGCCAAAATCTAGGCTACCTTTGAAAAAAAGTTAGACCACTTTTGTATGACAATGCCGTACTGGGCTACAGACGCGAGTTGGCAATAACTGTTAAAGGCTACAACACGCCTAGGTGGGGTAGCTTATCCCCCTAAAAGGAAAAAAATGAAAAGACATCTAAGTCTGCTGGATCCGATGGACGAAATGTACCGTCCGTGTGGACTTGTCATTCTTGTGCGGGCATTTTGGATTTTGGAAAGGGGTCTAGCTACTTCAAGAGGTGGTTCCTGATGTCCGGGGTTTTCGAATGTGATAGAAAGGTTAAGAATTGTGGAGATGATTGTACTACACGATTAGGAAGTTGTGTGGGCTAATGTCGCTAAGCGCCCGACCGAAGACAGCGTTACCAATCCTAGTATTCGTCAGTTCATCTAAACGGGGCCGGGACCGACAAGACCCATATTGAAAATGTGAGTGAGGAGGGGAAGTAGGATTGGCTAGGCTCGCTTTTGGCTAGGGCGATGGAAGCTTGTGTCAGGAGGGGTCGATGGTGAAAGACCCGAACAAGCACACCCGAAAGGCAAGAGGGAAAAGAACTTGGACCGGTAGAGCCCAACCATTTTGTACTATGTTCTATTAATTGATACTATGTGGCGTATTAGTACTAGTTTTTTGTGGGGTTTTGCTTGACACGTCGTCATTTTTCGGGGTAGCCGGATTTCGGATGCTCGATGTAAAGGGCCTCGACAAAGGCTTGATTTAACTGATTTTTTTTATTAATGAGAAGCACATTTTTTAATTTTGTTTTCCTTTTTTGTGGTGGCTCGCAACTCGATTCTTCATTTTTCCCGGAGCGCCCTTTCTGGTTTTCACTCCGTCCCCGGCTCACCTTTTTGGATCTTTTTTCTTCTTTTTTCCTTCTTTTTTTTGTTTTTTTTGTATATATATTTTTTTTACGACGGCTCGCAACTCGTTTCTTCTTTTTGCCCGGGCGCCCTTTCGAATTTTCACCCCGTCCTCGGTTCGTCGTTTGTGCTTCGTAATTGGAATCACTCGTTAACCGGAGCGTGCAAAAAGGTTCTGGTTTGCATGTGAATCGAGTAATCAATTCTGTTATTTGGTTGGTTGTACCCGAAGAAGGGTTGCCTACGTATCCGTGTTTAAACGGAATCAAACCATGTTCGTAGTTCTTTATAGATGTGAGTGATTTTGCTTTAGACTCGTCATGCCAATTATCGATGCGAGATGTTTAGAGTGTTTCGCATGGGTTTTCATCCTAGCTAAAAATTAATGTGAAATGGTCGGGTGTGACCCCTTGAAAGTGACAATTACCGAGATACCGTGTTTGGGTCAGGTTGACTGGCTTGGATGGTTTTGGAATGTGGAGCTAGGTAGTAAGTGGTTTCGATAGATCAAAATCTGGAGCTTGATTTTTGTGGAGTTAAGGCTATGGGGTTACGGTTTCGTAATGTGGTAGGAAAGGGGAAGCTGAGTAAAAATGACTCAGACTTCAATCGGGTGGGTTGTAAATTATGTGGGATCTGATTTCCATGTCTGGCACTAACGGTTGGGATTATTCTATTGAGCTTGAATCCTCAAAATTCCGGACCGTCTCCTAACAAGTGTCTCGGGAAGGTCTTAAGGTTGTAATGTTGGGAGGCTAGTATTTGGGTGCTAGTCGACTGATCTGTTCATTTTTTTTTTCCTTTTCGTTTGGACTTTGCACTTAAAGTCGAGTTGAATGATTGGGGATTTCATTTTGACCATTGAGTTTGGTCTTGATAATTGAATTGGGCCGGTTTAGTTTGGCCTTGGTTTCATTTTTTCTTTGGCTCCTTTTGGCCATTTTAGACTATTTATTTCTTTTTGTCAGACTAGCACCTATGGTGGGAATTGGTTGTTCTTTATTTGAGAGATGTTTGTTGTGGGAAATGGGTTTGCCTTCCGTCCTTGATCACAAGCTAAGGGATTATCTAGATTCGTCATAGGATTCAGTAAGCTCGTTCTAATGGATAGTTTATGGCTTTCTATACCAGACATGGAATAGATAAAAGAAAAGAACACGGGATCTCAGTTCTTGTACTTCCTCGTTGTTTCAAGGTATGTTTGATTGTTATCGATAAATGGCATTGTATCGAGTCTTAAGCGAGAAATATATGTTTTAAATCAAGCGATTGTCGAGGCGCATTTATAAAGGAAGAAAAGTTTATTTCTTTTTATTGATAGTAATAAGCGGGCTACGTGCCCGAGACATTGTTTTCGGGGAGGTGGAGGACAGGTCCCCTCGTACCTCTTGACTTGATGCGAAAAACAAAAAGACATTTATTACATTATTAGGTCTAGGCCCTAAGACGAACTAGACTCTGACTCGGACGCAGATTTTACTAGTCTTGGCGGGTGCTCGTGGGTAGTCGGGATCTTCTTCAATATTCAGGACATTCTCTTCTATATGGTCGAGGTGGGAACAATCGATGGTGTCGTCAAAGACAGCGTGAACGCTAAAGGGGTTTGTGGTATTGTTTGGTTTCTCGTGTGGAGGGAGAGGAATCGTCCCGTTTTCGATCATGTGTTGTATGACATGTTTGAGCCGAAAGCAAGATTCGGTATCATGGTCGTTGCCCCGATGGTAATGGCAATATTGATTGGCATCCCATGGTGTAATCCCCTAGAAAATCTAACGCAATACAGTGGCGGAAACACTGTAGAGTTGGGATTAAAACACGCTGACAAACTATATCTTATTAAAAGAAATGGTAAGTCGATACAAAGGCCACTTTTTACAAAAGGGCTAAATAGAAAATTCTCCAAATGGGTTATACAAATCCGTAAATTACATGAATAAAGAAAGAGTAGGATCCACGCTACTCGCTAGCTCACACCCAAAACCCAGCAGCAAATACCTGTCATGTTATAAACATAACAGCCACGTCAGTGGGGAGTAACTCGGACGTTCTCCCAGCCATATTATATCATATGGAAAAATAATAGTATTATTATATCAGAATACTTAAAATGAGAAAACATTAAAAACGATATAATAAAATAAGCTTTCGAAGATAACTTAAAGCACTTGCCAACCTGCAAGTCAAAATCAATCGATAATAATAATATTCAAAAATGGCATTATGGAAATTCGTTCAGTGTGCACAAGGCTAGACTTTCACTAGGATAATACTGGAAACTAGCTTCGAGAACTGTAGACTTAAATCATAACAGAATCCAGTCTCTAACTAGGCAACTCAACTATAACAGGACTGCGTGCAGCGAGGTCCTGGCTTAAGTAATGTACACTCCTCCTGGACACCAACCGTAATCCAGTTCAACCCGACGGCGACTTACACGATGCGATATCTAAGTTTAAGGTCAAAATATACACACTCCTGAACACAAACCATGCTCAGTTCAACGACCAATGTGTCTCAACATAGACACACCAGCTTTATAGTTGATGGCAAAAACGTACATCCCAGACTATATTACTCTAAACCCCACACTTCTCTTTATTCCATAACCCAAAACAAGCCATTATCGATAGTCAAAAGTAATTATAATAGATATAAATGATATGGATAAAAGGAATAACCATCTTATATTAAAAGGGAAACTTTCTATAAATAGAAACTTACTAATTTTAGAAACTTACTAAAATAGAAAGTCTTATAGAAAATACGTAAGATATTAAAATTAGTGAAATGTATAGAATAGCATTTCCAACGAAATTAATATTTTATTATTATCGTCGTTATCGTAACTTTAATATATTTCTAAATTCGTTACTCAAAATATAAATATAATAAGTCAATATAGTATTTAATAAATAATTAGGAAATCGAGTTAAAACTATAAATCTTAGAAAAGAGATGTTTTAAGAAAAACGATCTCAAAATTAATTGAGTCAACAAGTTTTATAAATGAAATGAATTTTAGAAAGATTTCAACTTATTTTTAGCAAACAGCCTTTATTAATGAATAATACGAATTTTAATAAAAATAGTCAATTGTAAACAAATAAGAAATTATTAGTGAAAATGGTCTCCACTAAAAATATATTTAAAACGAAATCGACTATTTCCTCATTTATTAGTATAAATCGTAAAACGGAAATTAATTTATTAAACAAGTATACAAATCTCGATTATAATATAAAAATATGATTTTTAGTTAAAATTATAAATAGACGAAATATGACAAAAATATGAAATCGATATTATTTAGTTACTAGTGTCACGATAACCAACATAATATTATAACGATCATAATTTATAAAATTATTAACGATTTATAAAACTATATCGAAAGTTATAAAAATATAGAAAGGCATACGATTTAAAATAAATATAATTAGCAATAATATATAGCTAAAATTAGAAAACCGAAGTTAAAATATTTACTACATACCACTACTCAAACATACGATATAGAATCGAGTAACGTCCTAAAGTTACCTGGAATCGAAATCCAAAATGAACACGTACTCGTCCTTGATCAGTCCCAGCTCCAAATCGCTAGTCTTCTAGGCAGGCTTACAGCACGAAACGAGTTGGCAAAACAAACGAGTAAGACAAGTGTTGGATACGGGTAACAAGATACACCCAACTAACGAGGGAAGTTAAAACTTATACGAATGGGTCGGGAAGACGATATTCAAACTCAAGATAAGGAAAAACGAAGGGATGAGTATTTGACACAAGATAGAAAAAGGAATTAAGTGTCAAATAGAAATCTGAAGTTTAAAGTTAACTGAGTTGAACAAGAAGAACACAAGAATAGCCAGCAGTAACAGAACAATGATAGCGGTAGCAACGACGAATAACAACGATGACCAGAAGGTAAAGAAAGACGAAATGGGACGGAAAACATCGTGTTTGATAATGGCAACCAGCCAACCATACATGCCAAACGAGTCAGAAACCGACACAAATTAGAGGACAACGATTGCATCGACAAACAAGTGAAACAGCAGGGGACGATCTGATGATGAAAATCTGGCAATAGCAGCAACAAAGAGGCAACAGCCGAGGAAAACAACACAACAGTAGCACAGTTTCAAAACAGCAAACCCGTACCAACAAGTCGAGAAGAGAGACAGCAAAAGCAACGACCCAAACAGCAGATACAAACACACCAGAACAGCAAGCAGCAGCAGCAGGACGCACACGAAAAGCAACCGATCGACAAAACGACGACAACGGAAAAAGCAGCAGCGAACAACACAAACGTAACAGCACAAGCGCAACAGCAGGTGTAAAACGCAGCAACAATGGCAGAAGAACACAGCAGCAAACAGCCGATGAAGAACAGACCAGCAACATAGGCAACAAAATGAAAGAGCAGCAGGAACAACCCACACGGACATCAATAATTGAACCGAAACAAAACAGCAACAACAGACCAACAGCAGGAAGACGTAGCAGCAACAAAACGTACAGGAAGAAGAACGAAAAAGAAGAAGAAGGGGAAAGGAGTTACCCTTCAGAATACGATAAAGGAAACTGAAGGAATAAACGCAACCGGAATCAAGACCAACCGGACAGCAGCAGCGCATCACAGCAGCAGCGAACTCAGGCAACAACACGGCAACCGAACGCCGCAGCAGTGGCAGAATAAAACGCACCAAACCGCAGCAAAAAGGACGAAGAAAAAGAGGAAAACAGAGGATAAAGATGGTGAAGGTGATGGTGATGAAGAAAAAAAAGAAATGAAGGGAAAAGAAGTGGAGAAGGAAATGAAACGGTGGATAAGTAAGTCAAGGGGAATGAATGTGGAAAACAAAGGATAAGAGGGAGAGTGAATGAGTCAGTAAAGGGGGGTAAAGGGGGATGAACGTATACATAGAGGAAAAGAAAAGGATAAACATCACATTAAGTGAGTGAGAAATACCGATTAAATGAATACGGAGTAATACGGAATGATTAAATGAATCGGATGAGAAACGAATTCCGTAACGATAAGCTGACTGACCCACGAATTGGATCAAAATGAGTTAATAAAATAAAATTAATAAATCATCAGACCGTCACTTAAAATGAGTAAATAAAGTACTCGAGACGAAAATGAAGCTGATAGAAATAAATAATTAGACGACCAAATAGTATTTCCCGATAAATGATAAATTTTCGATAAAGTGAATTAAATTGATTTCTCGAGGAAAGAAAATAAATATTTTGACGAAACTTAAAATAAATGAGTTTCGAGCTAAATAAAAGAATTTTAGGAGTTTGAAAATAAATATAGAAAATCGAGCTTAAAAATAAAAGAATTTAGAATTTAAATCGTCGAAACAGCTTTTCGATAAGAATTAAATTAAATGTGTAAAATAAATCGAAAAAGAATTAAAATATGTTTCCGAGATAAATAGAATTTTAGGAGTTTGAAACGATTGAACGATAAACGCGTTTTATAATAATTTTGAGAATTACGAGTTCAATCGTAAATATAAAAGTACGAACATAATTTTAAATTAATTTAATTTATAAAATCAGGGGTGTTACACATGGCTTCCCTTTTCTGGTCGCGGATGGTTCTGGGGTAGGGCCTATGGGTTCGAGCTTACCTTGCTTGGTTAATATTTTTAAAGCATCGGCGTATGTGATGCCTAGTTTGGAGAATGTTCTAGGGGTAAAGTTTGTTCTTCCCCGGGTGGTTGGTTCGACTAGGTGTACTTCTTCGGTTTTTTTATTCCTGGATGACCCGTAAGAGCGGATTCCTATGGATGTGGTAGGACCTTGATAACCTTTCCCCATTATTTTGGAGAATACTCCCTTCCTCATATCGTATTCTAGGCGTATTCCTAAGGTGGATAGCTCCTTGAACGTGTGGATATTTTGGTACCTAAGGTGAGAGGCATAAGCGGGTCTGAGGTTTTCTACTAAAGTAGCTTCGTTTGGATGGTTTACTAGTTGGGTGCTAACCTTTCTCCACCAAGTCAGAAATTCGGAGAAACCTTCCTTCTCATTTTGGGAAAGGACTTCGAGGCTTCAGATGGTACCTTGTGTTTCGGAATTATCCGCGTATTGTTTTGCGAATTCTATGGAGATGTCATCCCAGGTGGATATGATTTTAGGGTCGAGGGAATAAAACCAGCATCGTGGGGTGTCGTCTAAACAAGATGGGAATATCCTAGCGAAAAGGCTGGGTTTGACCTCCTTAATGGCCATGTAATCCTTAAAGGCCCGGATATGGTTGAGGGGGTCCTCAGTTCCTTTGAACTTCGGTATGTCGGCTAAGGAAAATTTTCCTGGTAGCTGGTCGTTCACCATTTCAAACTTTCGGTGGTTATCGAGATGGGCATTGTTGCCTTGGTTTAGGCGCATTAGGTTTTCGAGGAATTCTATGCGACTCATGGCAGACTGTAGGATGTGGTCTTGAGGTGGTGTAATGGGGTCATTAGGGGTGACTCCGGCAGGAGCACCGCCTAGCGGCGTGGAGGTTAAAAAGACCTCGTTGAGGATCCGGTTATGGTGTTCATCAGAGGCTCTATCCTCCAAGTGGCCTAGACGAGAGTCAATGCTGTTTACGGACGCGTTCACGGTAATGATGGTTGCCTGTAAGTCTCGGATCAGGTTGGTTAGGGTTTCTATGGTGTTATCCGCGGATTGTCCGACGTCGTTCCTGCTATGGTTACTTGTGTCTACGCTTGAATCTCCTGACATTACTGCGGAAAATGTGGTTTTGATGAGGGTGGGTTTACAAGACGTCCTAGAGACTCGAGGAGTGCTCATGGCTGAGCGATACGGAAATGAGACCCTTGACTTGCACATGTTTGTGGTCGTCGTTTAGGGACTCAGGTGCTTTAGACTCTCGGTGTATTCGGCGAGACGCCTATTAAGCTCTTAATTCTCTACAACGTGACGATTTGACACAAACCTCGGTGGTGAGGTTTTAAGAGGACTTCTCGAAATGAGATGACCCAAAATGTAAGACCTTGGGTAGAGGCGATCCTAGTGACTAACATAGACAGTTAAACACACGGTTGCACGTCGTAAGAGGTTGATCGCGATCCCGGCTCAAGATCAAAGAATTTGGATATATGCTTCTTTAAAAAAATGACCAGTATTTCCAAATTTTGAGAAGGATGGTTTGTAGAAATAGTGTAACGATGGCGTGACGACATCGCTTGTGACGTGTAGGTGTGTTACCACATGTGTGCGTCGAAAATCTGGCGATGACGAAATATAAATGTTTTTTTAAAGGAGCACAGTTCTTTAGAGGAACCGGTTTAGGAAACGATTGCGTGATGCTTTATCGAAACTACTATTAATTTGCCAGCTCGATACTTGTGGTGTACATGACGCTCGTGGGAGAGCGCGAAGTCTAATGACGTTGTTTTAAAGGTGTGACTAAATCCTTAGTGAGGGATTTAGGTGGTGAAAAGTGTTTATAGAAAAAAAAACCTTTTTTTAAAAAAAACTAGAGACCCACGTTCGTCGGTTGCGTTAATTTGCATTTGACGGTGGAGAGTGCATTGTAAAAATGTTTTGAAGGTGTGACCGTTTTGGGTTCCTTGACTTCATTTAATTGAAGTTTCGGTTGTGCTAACGGGTACGTGTGTAAAAAATATTTTTTGAAATGAACTCTAACCGTGTGGCGTGCCTTGACCCCATTAATTGGAAGTTTCGGATGCACTAACGGTAATTGTTGTTGACGGGTTTTATTTTGGCCAAGGTGATGGCATTGAAAAAATATATATTTTGAGAGTGGTGAGTGTAAAATTTGCCATGATAACGGCATCTAAAAATGTTTTTTCCTTTTTTAGAAATCACGGTTTAACCGGAGTATCGGCGTTTAAAAGGTCGTTTTGAAAAGGTGAGGTATTTTTCGAAAACGGAATTGGGTGCGCTTGAATATGTTGGCGTGGTTGAATCCATATTTTTAGTGTTTTATTCGGGTTGGATTGTTCAAACACGCTACACATAGCTAGGAATGCATACACTCATGCAGGATGCAGACACGAGTAGGTTAGGGTAGGCTACCGCCCACGAATAGTATTCCCTTAGGCATTGACAATTATCTGGGGAGATGAATGTCATACCGTTCGTTCGAAACTATCCGCTTATTAATCTCGCGGGTTACGCGTTAGGCAGCCGGAACCTCAATCGAGAGTCTCTCCGCGTGTCCCTAAAGATCTTACCGCGAAGAGGTCGATTGGTCCTGATATCGGTTAGGGTAGGCTTTTTAGGGCCAAAACCTGTAGTGACCACAACTAGGAACTAAGAAATGAGCTTCACCGACCTCGTTCAAGTTACACCACCACTGGAAACTTGTTTCCAAATCCCCAACGGAGTCGCTAAACTGTGGACGTCCATCCGCACAGCCTGGCGCCCCGCGCGTGCCCGCGCGGGACCGACCCGGTTTTTCATCGTGTGGTAGCGGCCCCCCACGCGGCCCTCTGCCTACCGTGGGCCGGTCCGATCTCGCGTACGGGGCGATGTTTCGGACCTCGATTTGGATGACGATCCGGACTTGTACTAGACGGGTAGGGACACCCCTGTTTCCGTTTGGAAATCGATCGAGTCGTGGTTGCAAATGTTTAAAGGCCGATTTGTTTGGTAAGGCGAACTTGTGTTGAACTGAAGTTGTTGCCGATTTGTGGAGTCGCCACCTAGTCAATTATGGGGACTCGGAAACCGTTCAAGTCAACTTTGATCCCTTGCCGGCTCAAAGTTGAGTGGCACGGGACCTAAAGATAAAGACTTGTACCCTTAAGCACTCCATGCCTGGAATGACTCTCATTGCCAATGGTTTCGGACATCCGGAAACCTTCAATTCTGAGTAAGGGGTGAGGGTACGTATTGGGAATCCAACATCCAATAGATGTCAACACCCAATCCTGCCCGCACTATAGCGGCCTCTACTAATCAATCGGTGGGCTGATATCCTAGTTCTTTTGTTGTGGTGGAAGTACTGTAACATCCATTGTTTTAACCCTATGCCTTTTGCTACGTCGGTTGTTTAAGGACAAGTAAGTTTTGTCGTCAAAGTAGTTGTGTTTTCATTCTTTGCATGCGATTTCATGTGACAAGCAGGCCATGAAAAGATGCACGTAGGAGAGTAGAGAGTATTAGTATTATACGTATTAGCAAATCAGTTTTAATGCGATAATACGGATATTAATCATTCTCGTGGTATACCTTACCTGGTATTCTGCTTAAGATGCGTCGGTTCGATATTAATAGAGATGCGTCGAACCATGTATGGCGAGCACCAGGACTAATACGGAACCCGACCATCGCTTTGTTCAATTTTAGTTACTTTACGTTTTGAATTCCGTGTTAGGTGATTTAGTATGCGATTATAAAATCATAAAAACAATAAATCATACGAAAAACTGTAAATGCGAATGTAAGTAAATCACATTGTGAGGAGTTGCACCCTCGGAGTATACACTAGACGGGACATGGTGCATAGATAGCTGAGAAAGGATCTCGGAATTATTCGGGTCTATTTTAGTGTGTTTTAGTATTTGCGGTTGAAGTTGGGACGTTACGTGTTCTAGTAGATGTTTGTGGACCTAGTGTCCACATCTAGTGTTGTCGTAGTGCATAATAAAGGAAATTACGAATATGGAAAGTTTTGTTTAAATAACAACCTAGTGACGATTCGACTTCAAAGGAGGATCCTCCTAGTGATTTCGGCAGAGCTCCGTTACCGTTGACCCTTCCTGCGGCTACTCCGGCAGAGCTTCGTTACTATGGACCGATTTTGCGGCTAATCCGGTAGAGCTTCGCTACTAGACTTGAGCAAGTCGAACACAGACACCTCAGTATCGAGTGGGGTGCTCGAAGATGAGGAGTAGCGTCGATGTCGCTTTTATCGGAACTACGATCGAGTGGATCGTTTGCCTCGGGTGTCAGAGTGCGAGCCCTTAGCGAGAGAAAAGAGAGGGAAGAACGAGTTGTGTAGAAGTAGGCACGAACTCGTGATTGTGTCGAATGAATGAGGTGAGGGTGGTATTTATAGGTGTTTTCGGTTCTCGTCACCCATATGGAAGCCCGGGGTCATGCGGCTCGGTCTTCAGGCGCCTGGTGTGAGACAGTTCAGTCTTCAGGCGCCTGAGTTGAGGCTGTCAAAGTTTTGAAGATCCGATATCAAAACTTTCCAAAATGGAGAAGACGCATATCTTAGGTTATCTTGGAGGTTAAGGCTTCCCCCTAACCCCATTGTGTCAAGCGCCGGGTGGGCTTCGGGTGCGCGTCCCAAGGTTCGCTCGGCCCGACGCGTTGACTCGAGTTTGACTTTGCATATTTCGGGACCGATTCGGGGCCCCGATGTCGGAATTGACTCTAATTAGTGTCGACGCGACCGTAATGAGACGACTAAGCGTGCCTTGATGTTAATTTAATCATTCCGAGTAATTATTTGATCCGTTCAATAGAAAATCTATCTAAAACATCGCGAAATCGCGTCGCGTTGCAGTCTGATCGTCATCGGATGTTTGTCGGGCACTCCTGCAGCCTTCAGGTCCAAATCTGGGTGTCTACAATCGATAATTGACATAACGAGTCTAAAGCAAAATCACTCACATCTAAAACAACTACGAACATGGTTTGATTCCGTCTAAACACAGATACGTAGGCAACCCTTCCCTGGGTACAACCAACAAAAATGACAAAATCAATTACTAGATTCGCATACAAACCGGAACCTTTTTTTTGCATTCTGATTAATGAGTGATTCCAATGACAAAGCACAAACGACGAACCGAGGATGGAGTGAAAACTCGAAAGAGCGGCCCGGACAAAATGAAAAAACGAGTTGCGAGCCGTCGTAAAAAAAATGAAAATAAAATAAAATAAAATAAATGATGAGTCGAGGACGGAGCGAAAACCTGAAAGGCCGGTCCGGGGAAAATGAAGAAACGAGTTGCGAGCTGTCGAAAAAAAAAAGAAAAAAAAGGGCCAAACAAAAGGTGAGCCGATGACGGAGTGAAAACCCGAAAGGGCGCTCTGGGTAAAATGAAGAATCGAGTTGCGAGCCACCACAAAACAAAAAATGATAAATACAAAAATAAATGTGCTTCTCATTAATAAAAAAAAAAATCGAGCCTTTGTCAAGGCCTTTACATCAAGCATAAAAAATCCGGCTATCCCGGAAAATGACAACGTGTCAAAACACAACAAAACCTAGTACTAATATGCCACCTAATATCAATTAATAGAACATAGTAAAAAACGGCTGGGCTCTACCAGTCCAACTTTTTTTTCCATCGCCATCTGGGTGTGCTTGTCCGGGTTTTCACCATCGACCCCTCCTAACACAAGCTTCTACCACCCTAGCCAAAGGCGCGCCCAGCCAATTATACTTCCTCTTATCACTCGCACCTTCAATACGAGTCTCGTCGGTCTTGGCCTGTATAGATGAACTGACGACATTAGGATCGGTAACGCTGTGTTTAGTCAGGCACTTAGTGATGTCTCCTTGAGTTGCCTCCTTATCCTCTAGCACCGCGGTCTTCCTAACTTTTGACTTGCTCTGTCCTGACGGGTGTTTATAAACCTCCCACCGGAAGGAGGTAATGTCGATCGGTCGAGCACTCTCTATCACAACGGGAAGTGAAAATTTATGTTCCCAAGACACCCTAAACTCCCTAAGCGAATTCTCCGTCCACGAGTCAAACCCAAGAACACCCCTAATAGTCTCCGAGGTGGTTGGACTCACCCCCATTTTATTCGACAGCTCGCCCGGATAAATATAAACCGGATCCCTTAAAGTAAATATCAACATAGCCTGAGTCGAAGATGAAAAAGGAAACTCGGCATGTCCACTAATATGCCACCACGGGACTGTCCACCTGATAGCCACTTGCCCATTGTCCAAATAGGAATGCCATTCTTCTTCGGTATGACCGGCGCTCCATGCCTGCACCATCTTGCGACCTGTGAAGCCTTTATAGCTATAACCCTTAACGAACCGAGGAGGGTCGACCAAACCAAGCCTCTCTTCTAGCTAAACCTGCACAAAACCCAACACAAGGTCACATTTTCGAACTATGATGGGTTTCAAAAAAAAACACAAACAACAGAAAAAAAAGAAACAAAAATAACATCCCACACACCTGCAAAATGATCCTAGAACCCCGAAAAGGAGCCCGATGTAGCCGGGCACGAGAGTCGAGACCAAGAACAAGCTCACTCAAAATGAGTAAAGAGGGCGACCGCCCATGTTCCATCCCCATTACAACATCCAAAACCAAAGAATTACCCCAACCGCCATGCACTAGTGCATCCTCGAAAAGATAATAACAAGCCACCGCAATATTGAAAGTCCGTCTACAAGCTAAGGGTGAATTATCACGGGAGCCCATCTGTGAGAACGTCCTAAATAGAAACTCTAGGTTAATACCGTCTCTCCCAAAGAAAACATTAGCCTCCTCTGACGAGGAAAGGTCCAAAAAGTAACAAAACCGTTCCACGAAAGCATCATCTCCCAAAGGCGCGCACGGTCGAACCGAGGACCATCCATCTATAGCATCTAGCTCCTCGGGAAAAGGACAATCCCGACCTCCAGGAAAGGAAAAGATATGCCTTTTTACGTCCCGAAACTTAGTGCATGCTCACAAGAAGTCATCTTGCACCTTAATCTGGCTTAACGCAATAACCACGGAAAAACCGTCGCTTGGAAGAACCACGGGATCAAATTTCTTAAAACAACTCGCCCACTCGGTCAAAACATTCCCGAAACCCGACATGACTCCAAATAGTACAAGGAAGCTATAGACACACTATGGATATTTTTAGTATGTCTAAAACAAGCACCCACAACCCGTATATATAGCCTTAATCCCACAACGATTAGGAAACTACGAAAATTTCGATAAACAAGATCTGGGCCGCCCAAGCCCAAACGCCCAAGTATCCAGCCGCCCGAGCTCAGGCGACCCGAAACTCAACAGCCCCAATCCGGGCGTTTGTTCCTCAGGACACCAGTACTCCTGTAAGCCAAAAACCAAGACATCAACCCCGCATTATCACCACAATGACCACCTGACACCTCGGACCTCAGGAACAACCTCCCGAAATTGCTAAAATCCTTTCCGAAGACCAAAATACCCGCGTAATAGTTACGAGGTCAAGCGGACAACACATTTCACCCGTCGAACCCACCGAACTTAGAGGTCTTTTCATTTTTTTTTTCTTTTAGGGGATAAGCTACCCCACCCAGGCGTGTTGTAGCCTTTAACAGCATCGTCAATTCGCGTCTGTAGCCCAATACAGCATTTTCATAGGCATTGTCATACAAAAATTGGTCTAACTTTTTTCAAAAGTAGCTTAACCTTTTTTTCGATAAAAAAGTTGAAGCTTCACTTGTCTCCCAACGCGCTCGGTCGAAACATGTTAATTTCTCGCATTTTGCACGTCTCTAGTCAAAACATTTTAATCGACGTACTATCTGATCCAATTCCCGGCTCAAACTAACACATTTCAGAAAAATCCGAAAAAATGTTTCGTATTCCCATGCAACCTTAATGCACTTAAAACGTCCTAAACTACGACGAAATCGCAAACGAAACAAACTTGAAATGATTACTTGTCATTTTGAGATAGCATTTCGCAAAACAAGAACGCAAGACTAAACTAATCAATTCCAACACTAAAAGTCTTAAGAATATACAAAATATACAAGTCCATACACTAATCGAGTTCATAAACTAGGGAGGACCCCTAGAAGCCAAGCTTATAGCTATCACGAACTCGCCGATGTTGTCACCCAAACCGAAGTCATCCAAAACAAAGGTTAGAGACTCACTACCATCCATCCCCGACAACATATCCAAGGTAGTCGTCTCGGGAATCCCTCCAACGTCCTCGATAGCACCCGTGACATGGCCTTCAGCCTCAACCTCAACTCCCTTTCCATCTCAACCTCTTGCCTAGCCTCGCCCTACGCTGAGGTCTCATCCTGATACCGAGCCAACCGCTCCTTAAGTCGGGCAATCTCGTCGTCCCGAGATTGCAGGAGCTATCTTGCATCGGCCACCTCTACCTCGAGCTCGATCACCCGAGTCTCCAGCTGCCCCACCATGTCCCGAAATTCTTGCAAATACACCTAGGCCTTAGGGAAACACGCAAACAGCCTAGAAAACCAACCGTGGGTACACATACTCACCAATCGAGGCCCCAAAGTATCACGGAAGACTCTCAAAGCATAGGCCCGCAAGCAGTTGGTAGCCTGCCACAACCGCTGATGGCAAGCTGAGGAAACCTGAAAGGTGAAACCATACGAGTTAGCCAAACATAACCTAACCCTTAAAACCCAAATCCAAGGCAAAACAGAAAACTTACCCGGTATAGCCGGTCACGCCACTCTATCCTGGCGTCCATCTCCTCGACAGAACACGGGGGGAGAAGCTCAGTGAAAGCTACCCCGGCTGCATCTACCCTAAGTAGCGTCAAGGGAAAGTCTGGGGGCTGGACTGCGTCAGCCGGACCGGCCAGTTAAAGGAAAAGCAAACCGGTCAAAGAGCAAATAAACGCTAACCCATGAAACAAAATGAACACTAGAGCAAAAACGAGTTCTTACCACGAGGCGGTGGAAAGCTAGCCACTGGCTGACATGAGATAGATAGGAGGCGCCAGGCACTAGTAGCGCATCACCTCCTTCTCCATCCTTACCCTCAAGGACCTCTGCGGCGGTCGGTGGTCTAAACATGGTCCAGGGAGGATCAACTGGCACCCTGAAATCGTCATACAAGCACTGACGCACCAACCGTTCACCCAGATACCAAACCGGGCGAAACAACGAAAGAAGGAGCATCCTCCTGTAGCTCCTAGGCCTCAACTCCGCCGTCACATACCCAGGCACACCCTCGTAATCGGCCCAAGGACGGGCCACAAACTACACAAACAAAACCATCATTTCAATAATCCTAAACCTTAGGGCTACTAAGTAAATCGAGTCGTAAGAAGGAGACTTACATCCTCGAGGCTCAGCTGGTTCACCAGCACGTTTTCCGTCGGGTAGTGACTCGTCGTGCTTTGGCCTGAGCTAGTCTCCACTCGATCCCTGCCGGAAACCTAACCGGATGAGCCCGCACTGTCTTAGGTGCCAGTCGAGGAAAATAAGAATAGATCCAAGCCTGCAAAACTCAAAGAAAAACATCTTTATTAAAACTAAATCAAACTAAGCAAAACCCGAGAAACGAAGGTAAGGTCAACCACTAACCTCCAATACAAGAGATGGGCCCACGATGGGCAAAGCCGAGACCGATTCCACTTGCAATGGCCTCACCACGACTTGTGGGTAACGGGTCATCTCCACGAAAGCCGCGGTCACTCAATCAAAACGCCCCAGCTGATCTAGATCAGCTAGGAGAGGTAAAATCATAGTACTAAACCTCTCGCCCTTATCTGATAAGTGGTCGATCCTAGAAAATACCACAACCACAGCCGGGCATCCTTCTCCGGCGTGTTGGGTGCTCGACCCTCTAACACCACCACCCTCTCAAAGTGGTCGGTAATGTACGAACACACCAGAGCATGAGGCGTACTGCAAGCCTCACGCTCCAAGCAATCCCCGATCCACCCCCAGACCTCATCGCTATCTAACCTAGGGTCCTCGGCAGCCCATCTAATCCTCTCTGGACCCCAGGGCAAGCCCGTAATAACCCCAAAGTCCTCTAAAGTCATCCCAACCTCCCCAAAAGACATGTGGAAGGTTGAGGTAGTGTCGTGAAAGCGATCTACCATCACTCTAATCACCATAAGATTGCACTTGGTCTTGCAACCCACCAATCGAACCCAGTGTCCGACCACGGGACCCAGAGCGGTACTCGCGATAATCGCCTTTGCCGTGGGGGTCAACTTTTGAGAATATATCTCAAGGCATGTCGTAAAACCCGAGAAGGTCCTCATCAGACCTAGGGGCTGCAAACTGAGACGATGCAAGCATAAACAAACCAAACCAAACCAAATCAACCGAAACCAAATTTTAAAGCCTAAACCAATAAGCACGAGTAAAGATACTCACCAGACCGCGCACAATACGGTGAGAACGTGCAAGTCAGGACAAAACGACAACTGATGACCATCCCAATCTCGAACCCAAGGTGGGTCCTCGTAACCGATCTCCTCGTTCTCTTGCACGGGAATTGGGACATGAGCCCTCCTAGCAATCATCTCAGGAAGCCTACGCTTCCTTACTCTATTGAAATCAGCCTCATTTGTGGCCTCTGGATCATGACACTGCGATGGAACGCTTCGTCGTCTTCTACGAACCCCGCGAGGAGTCAGTGAGCTCGTCTCGGCGGCCTTGCCACTAGTACCAGTTGAAGGAGCTCCCTCTGGACGCTCGGTATCATCTCTAGCTGCAAAACCTAGAAAAACACAAAAATCCATGCCTCAAGTCAGGCTAAAACAGCTAAAACGGGTCAAAATAAGGTCAAAATTTCGGATAGAGATATCAAAATTCCAAAAATCCCACTAGCACCCATTCTCGACTCCGGTCACAATAAAAGTAGTTTTGGGAAAATCTGACATCATTACGACACCTTTTGGTCCGTCGTAAGACACACAAAACCTCACAGGATGTTCTAGAAAGCATTCTAGCTCACAAAAGTCGACATAGAAAACACCCACGACATCACAAACACTAACCGAGCAAGATTACGAAGGGCAAGTACGGGAATAATCGAGAGAACGATCCCTAACCCTAGCATTCGAATTTAACCCATAGGAGACAATTAATGCACCTCAAGACCTCCTATCAAGCTTATAACTATCTTAACAAGCCCTATTCAACCCTAATTTAACAATGGGATCGAGCACAAATATCGTAACTGAGCATATTCAAAATGCCAAAATCAATTTTCTAGGGTTTCAACAAAATCAACTCACAATCAATCAAATTAAGCAAAATCGACAATAGGCGAGTAAGGAATGCTTACCCGACGTCGACATATTCGTGTATGGCCAAAAATCAAGACGGAAATCGGTTGAACAAGTCGAGAAATCAAGATTGAGGCAGAGGGGTGCACGCGTCTGAGTTTTGGAACGAATGAATCGTTCGTCCTCCCCTTGCTGGTTTAAAGGGGTCAGACCCACGAAACTCCGGGCGCCTCAGGTCGTCGTCCGTATTCTGGACCGCTGGGGGCTAAGCGTCTAAATTTTGAGACGCAGCAGGATGCACGCCTAACTACTCGACTCAAGGCTAAAACAGGAGCAAACGAAACACGTTAACCAACACGCGCAACACACACACACACACTCATAAACCAAACAAAATGAGTAACGACAAGACAATTACTAGCCGATACCGGTAAAGCAAGCCTGTAAACTGCCCCCGAACAAAGAACGATGATAAAATAAGCATAGGAACATCAACTAACAAGAATGCTCACACTCGAGCACGTGATAAATCAAGCAAAACAAAGCCAATCTAAACAAAGTCCGAACAAATCCATGCACATAACAGATCAGAACAAATCAAGGCGAATCTGAACAAAGTAAGAAAAGTCCGCAAAACGAAATCAATTTACCCAAAATAAATAAATGCCAGCAAACATTTTCGAGCCTAGCAAGGTCTTAGTTATCCTGAAGGCAATTTGTGTTTGAGCGGATACTTACAGGCTCAAACATTTTCGAGCCTAACGGGTCTTAGTTATCCTGAAGGCAACAACAACAGCAAATTTGAGCCTAGCAGGGTCTTAGTTATCCTGAAGGCAATTTGTGTTTAAGCGGATACTTACACGCTCAAATATTTTCGAGCCTAACGGATCTTAGTTATCCTGAAAGCAACAACAACAGCAAATTCGAGCCTAGTAGGGTCTTAGTTATCTTGATGGCAATTTGTGTTTGAGCGGATACTTACACGCTCAAACATTTTTGAGCCTAACAGGTCTTACTTATCCTGAAGGCAACAACAAACAGCAATTTTCGCCTAAAGGGTCTTAGTTACCTTGAGAGCACAACAAACAACATTTTTTGCCCAAAGGGTCATCGGTAGGGATGGCAACGGACCGGAGCTGCATGGATCCAGATCCAGATCCGCACCCCTAGTAGCGGATCCGGATCCGACGGATCCCAAAAATGTAGATTCAGATCAAGATCCGTCGGATCCAATTTCTTACTTAAATTCTACAAAAATTTTAATTAATACGTATTTGCGACCATATTAATTTTCATAATTTTACAAATAAAATCGAATATAAAGGTTCATAATCAAAAATTAATAAACTAAAATAAAAGTCTTAGAAATAACCAAAAAAAACACAAATTAAAGTTCTAAATTTTTTATTATTGTTAATTTTTTAATAAAATGGATTTGCTGATCCGGATCCGAATTTACTTATTAAGATCCAGATCCAGATCCGTTTAAAGATAGCGGATCCAGATCCATATCCAACGGATCTCAAAATTTAGGATCCATATCCGATTCGTGCGGACCGAATCTTGCGGATCCGGATCGGATCCCGGATCCGTTGCCATCCCTAGTCATAGGCATCCTGAGGGCACAACAAACATCAATTTTTTCCTAAAGGATCTTAGTTATCCTGAGGGCACAGCAAACAACATTTTTTCGCCCAAGGGGTCATAGACATCCTGAGGGCACAGCAAACAGCATTTTTGCCTAAAGGGTCTCAGTTATCCTGAGGGCACAACAAACAGTATTTGTTGCCCAAAGGGTCATAGGCATCCTGAGGGCACAGCAAACAGCAATATTTCCTAAAGGATCTTAGTTATCCTGAGGGCACAGCAAATAGCATTTTTTGCCGAAAGGGTCATAGGCATTTTGAGGGCATGGCAAACAACATTTTTTTGCCCATAAGGGTCATAGGCATCCTGAGGGCACAGCAAACAACAAATTTTGCCCAAAAAGTCTTAGTTATCATGAGGACACAACAAACTACAATTTTTTCCTAAGGGGTCTTAGTTATCCTGAGGGCACAGCAAACAACAATTTTTGCCCAAGGGGTCATAGGCATCCCGAAGGCAATTGTTCGAGTAGATACTTACACACTCGAGCATTATATTTTGTTCTCGAGCATTACACACTAGAAAATTGGTTAATCCGAGCCTGGCGGATAATAAGCATTCTAAAGACAAAGCAAACTTATTCACGCCCAACGAGTCATAAGCATTCGAAGGGCAGTCCAAAATTGAACGAATTCTTATACATCCAAAGAGGCAAAACACATGAACATTACAAACCTAGGACGAGATAGCAAGCACGGACCCAAGCCTCAATAACCGATCGCAGGCAAGGACGTCAGGTATGATTTCAAAGCCTTGGCTGGCGAGCCTCAACACGTAGTCCAACGGATTTAAAATGACCCGACCGGACAGCCACCAGGTCGTAATCCTCGATTGACCTGGGCGGCTTTACTTTGACTTTTGCCTTGTCCAAGCCTCAGTCAAAGTGGGGGCTTCTGTAGACACCCAGATTTGAACCTGGTGGCTGCAGAAGTGCCCAACAAACACTCAATGACGATCGGACTGCAACGCAACACAAGTTTGCGATGTTTTAGATAGTTTTTCTATAGAACGGATCAAATAGTTACTCGAAAAGATTAAATTAACATCAAGGCAGCCATAGTCGTGTCATTACGGTCGCGTAGACACTAATTAGGGTTAATTCCGACCCCGGGACTCCAAATCGGTCCCGAAATACACAAAATCAACCCGAGTCAGCACACCGAGCCAAGCGAACCTCGGGATGCACACCCGAGGCCCACTCGGCGCAACGGCGCGCAAGGTCAAAGAGAAGACTTAACCTCCAAGCTTACAAATGATACGCACTCTCTCAGTTTCGGAAAGTATCAAAATCATATCTTTAAATTCCCGAACGCCTCGCACCAAGCGTCCTAGGTCACACACGCACAAACCCAAGTGCCTGAGTTCTAGTGCGCCTGGACCCAGGCATCCATCTGGGCAACGTGAGCCAAAAACAACCACAAATACCCCCCTCCACCCCATTCATTCGACACATCTTCTCATTCTCTTCTCTCTTCACTCATTACGAGTTTCTCTCGCTTGGGCTCGCACTCCGACACCCAAAGCAAACGATCCTCTCGATCGTAGTCCCGATATACGAAATCGATGTTACTACTCACCTTCGAGCACCCCACTTGATCCCGAGGTGCCTGTGTTCGACTAGCACTAGTACAGAAAATACATTTGGCTAGTAGAAAAGGCTACGGTTTTATTTAATAGCCATAGCAAAAAAGTCTTACGGAAATAGGATTTACAAATGGCCACAGTTGTTGGAAAAAAGCCGTACTCAAATGTAAAAGGTTTCGGTTGAAATATTAAACCGTAGCCAAAGGTTGTTTTAAATGGCAACGGTTCTATACAAGAACCATAGCTAAAGATAAAAGGCTTCACTTGAATGTCTAAGCCGTAACCAAAAGTATTTAATAATTGTACACGGAACCGTAATCCTTTATGTTTACACCAAATTGAGCAAGTATCACAAAGGCCCCGACCCGCCCACTTACATATACTTGGTTCATTTCCTTCATTCTTTATCCTCATTGTTCTTGCACACCCTAATCTATATATTATATTAAAAGGAGAACAAAGCATTCTTCATTCTCCATTTTCCCAAATCTCAAAGCTAAAGCAAGCCACATGTCACGATACTATTGGATGGAAGATGAAAAGATATGAAGTGAAAGATGAAAAGGAGGAAGAAGTTATGGAGTGAGTTATGAAGTGGAAGATGAAAAGAAAGGAGTTATGATGTGGAAGATGAAAAGGAGGGAGTTATGAAGAAGATGAAAAGGTATGAAGTGGAAGATGAAAAGGAGGAAGGAGTTATGGAGGGAGTTATGAAGTGAAAGATGAAAAGAAAGGAGTTATGAAATGAAAGATGAAAAGGAGGGAGTTATGAAAAGGAAGAAGTTATGGTTGGAAGCTTAACACTTATAATTCACCACCTATATCAATGGGTGTTTTCCTTCTCATTACACCATAAAAATACTGCACATGAATCATGACCCCGATCTCACATACACTAAATTAGCCACATATTATTATTTGTGTTGCCATACCATCTTACAGGGACCAAGAACCCGTTCCAATAAGAGTTCTTGATGCTGGGGTCGCAAGAGATATGGTCATTTCAACAATTGCCGAGCTTCTACAAGCAGATTTCGACGATCAGGTAATGTCAACAGACATCACAAGCCTACTGCAATGATATACCATTGAACATTTCTGATTAAATGAAACAATTGGAACAGAATGAGGTATACAAATGTCACGGAACGATAACAGAAGTAAGATCAGATGTTGACTTGCGGTATCAGTCTTGCACATCATGCCCCACTGGAATCGACGAGGACGGAAAGTGTCGCCAATGTAACGAACCAATACCCTACCCCAAACAAAGGTAAGAAAAAACCCAAAAATTATAACTCACCATATAGTATATTAAGGCTATCTACTGCTCCTAAACAATATCACGAATACCTTAATACCCACAACACAGGCACAGATTAATCACTACAATAGCGAACGAAACAGCATACGCAACTTTGGTGATTTTTGGGAGAGAAGCAGAGAAGATAATCAGAAGACCAATCGAAGCACTGCTAACCCAATATGAGGAGGTACGCACAACAAATAACACACCACCTACTCAAAGAAATTGTACCCGTTTTGTCCTAACAAAAGACCAAAAATAAGGATGGGGGAAATGAGCGAGAAAGTGTTTGACATACTCCAACAATGTGTCGGGAGAGAATACACCACGAAAGTCAAGATTGGGATTACCAAATACAACTCCGAACGGGGACTAAAGTGTCAAAAGGTAGTACCGACGCCAAAGGACCCTCCAACTCCAACCACAGTGCGAAGGGAGGACAAAAAAACAGAGGTAGCAACAACAATTCTTACCAAAGAACACCAGCATCTTTTTACACACAAGGCAATATACCCAAACAAGTCCAATGTTTTCGCAGGATCAACCAATACAGGATGACTTAGAAATTCAGCTTACAACAGAGTCCGACGACCCTCCGGTGAACACCTCAGCTAAGAATGTGAAAAGAAAAACAAGGAGTAAGTTAATTATTATTACGTACACCAACTACAAGCAATTTTTCACTTATATTTCAGTAACAGAATTTCCACACCAAAAAAGACTTACAGCTTCGAAGTGACGGCGAAAGAAGCATCCGTAGCGAAGGAAACAATAGAGAAAATGAGGTCAAAAGTTGAAAAGACAAAATAGACCCCGACAGAGAAAAACACAGAAGAACAAGGGCATAATTTATGCAGATTACATATTGCAATTATTTTATAGTATACGAATTTTTTAATGTCTGTTTCTTCCTTAGACAGGATTATGTCAACTTCTTTCGTTCTTTATATTTACATGTCATGCGTCTTTTAGTAGCTTTGATGATTCGATCTTCGCAACATCTGCCCTATTCACGATTACGACACCCTCTACAAGCACGCGCCGTGACAACCACATGGAAGTTAGACAAGTAAATTAGTAATCCCGTGCGGTGCATGGGCATGGCGACCAGTTCCCAATTAAAACAATTATCGCACACCCTAAGCTATTTCTTTTTCATTAACTAACGCACACCAACAATCTCATCCACCAAATTCCAAACCCCCTACCCACAACCACCACATCATCTTCGGATCCAACCAAGAATCTTCAATTTAGGGTTTTGATTTTGTTATTCTCAAATTCAATCCATCCCATTTTTACAGGTTAGTTTCTGTTTTACCCTGATTGTGCGGATTTTCGTAATTAGGGTTTTAATCTTGTTAATTTGATCTGTATCTTTGTTGATTAATACTGTACATAGTTGATTTTTTTTGGCACGTAATAAATGAGAGACACAAACCTGGGATTCTCAGACGCCATGTTAATGTTACTGTGAATTTGATTGCAGAAATTGAATGTATAAAGGACAAACTGAAATCAAAATCAAAATCAAAATGAAGGAGAAGGTAAGTACGAGTACTTTAGAGCGAGTAGTTTAATTTGTGGGGTTACATAAAAATCCGTACAGAATTCAATTTGGGTCTCGGATCGAAAGAAGGGCAACGGTTCTATGAAATAAGTGTATGCTCGGGATTATTCTGGAACCTATATTGATTATGTTTACATGGTATCTAACATGCATGTGTTGTATGAACCATGCCATAAAGCTTACCATTCACGGATTTCCAAAAAAAAGTTAGTTCAATTGGTACAGTTCTATCATTATGGTCAACTGCTCACATTTTCATTGTCTAGTAAAAATGAGAGAGCACATTTCAATTAACTTGGACAAGCTAGTGTTCAGAGGTTTGAAATATCTGAAATGCCTGCTTCTAGCTCTAATGTCTTGAGCACAATAATCAGCCATTCAGGTATGTAGATTTCTATTATTGATTTTCCAAACGATCTCAGTTCAATAACTAATTGCCTCATATTTGTTTGTTGGATGACTTAGTCACTTTATATATTCCAAAGAAAACACTTTGACACATGTTACTCAGTTTGAATGTGTGTCATTACATTATACATATATTCAGGTTGCCTTTTCACTAGACTTATTGTTAACTAGTTGCCCTTCAAAAAAGTACCCCATTTGCAGACTTGGGAGACCAAATGAAAGATGACATTCAGTTGCTGGAGCACAACAAACTGTTTTTTAGCAATGATAACTCAAAGTTATAGTTAACTATGGCAGAATAGTGGAATGCATGATATTATTGAAGATACTAATACAATTTTTGGATGGCAGAATAGTTGAATTTTTGCCGGAACTCGTATAGATATATTTAGTAACGTGATATTCGCACTTTTGTTTGTCAAGCCTATATTGCAAAGGTTTTATTATTGGTGTTGTTATCTCATGGAGTATTGGTTCCCTTCAATACATGGATTTATTATATTTATAAGAAATGAGTATGTCTTGGAGCTTTTATTTAGGCATTACTCAAATAATTATGTTAAACGTCTATTCTTTGTTATGTTTTGGGCACTAATCAAGTAATCATTGAAGTATACATTTAGTCCTCTGACTAAATGGATATTTAAGTCAATGACATAGTCATACGTTTGTTTTTATTAGGTAAAATGTTTAACTATCTGATGTTTTCTCTTTCTGTAACCCGATTTTTTTAAGCCGTTCTTTTAAAAAATTAGAATCGATCCGTTTTTAAACTTGATACTTTGTTTTTTGACTAAATCTTTATCTCCTAAAATTAAAACCGGGTTGAATTTTTATCTTGACCCAAACATATATTTTCTTAAAATATATTTTCAAAACATATTGATAGACCGGTAATCCATGAGTTAACTAACCCAAAAGGTTCTAAACTGTACACGAGATGGCTATATTTGTATGACATTCATATAAGTTTGACTGAAGTGAATGAGGTTGAAGTGAAGTGGTTAAATATAAGCTTCAGGTTAAAGTGGAGTGGATAAATATAGGCTGAAGAAAATGGCTCCAGTGTATGAGATTTGTATTTGACACGCAAACCCGTTTTCATTCATAACAAACTCATAGGTATAATGTATTTTCTATTAAATTTATTTTTTCCTCCTCATTTTGTCTAAAACTTTCGATCACACATTGTGACTCTAGTAATCTAGTTGATTGCTATAACTTCTTTAAAGTACAATGGTTTGGTATTGCTGTTTGAGATTTTGTGTTTACCCCTTCTAACATTCTATTGGTGGTAGTAATAAGGAATTCCAACGTTAAGCGGTATGAATATTCGAAATGAATTTCCTTCCATACGGGTCATTATTTTCTTGATGCTTTTATTTCTCCCAAGTTTCTTTTACTGGTTTTAGTTTGTCTTATAAATATTAATGTTTGATCATGTCTCCTTTCAGTTTGTGTTATAATATTTGATGTTCATTGTACTTCCACCAATATTTTTACTGCAATATTAGTATTTTCTTTGCAGGGTGTAAGCTTAGTTGAGCTATTTCAATCAGCTTTTTTTCACGGGTAAGTGGTTGCAGAATTAAGATTTAGCAACAACCTCCCCCAGATTAACTTCTACATTTTCAACTTTAGTCTTCCAAGTAACTTCTGATTACATTTTTAGTAATATTTTAACTTGTTATCTAACTCCGTTGCTGAAATTTTGAGCACTCTCGTGACAATATTGACTATGGATTAGCTTGTGATTAAATGGAGCTTTTGGATAATTGAAGTGTGAAAGAGAAGAAGATGCAAATTGTCATATTATGTTCAAATCAACCCAGATCAATGGCTTAAAGGGACCATTCTTTCGAAGATTGATTTATTTATTTTTATGGGACTTTATAAAAAATTGTTACTACGGTTGATCGACTGTAAGCTTTAATTGTTCCCGAGAAGTTTTATATTTTTGGTTGTTCAAAAAATGCTAGCCACTTTTAGGTGCTATTGTTTTGGATGATGTACAAAAATTTTTGGTAGTTACTAAAATTAGAGTCATGTGAAATTATGGGAATATTTTTTTTTTGAATTTTCAAATGAGAAATGGCTTCGGTTATTTATTATGAACCGAAGCCTTTAATGTAGTTTTAGCTTCGGTTATTTATTATGACCGAAGCCTTTTATCAACCTTTGGCTTCGGTTTCTATTAAACAACCGTAGCCAAAAGTACTTTTGGCAACGGTTCATCTCAACAACCGAAGCCTTTACCAATTTTTGGCTTCGGTTCAACAACCGAAGCCACAACTCATAGACTTAATGCTACGCCTTGATTTACTACGCCTATATAACCGAAGCTATATGTCCTTTTTAACCGTAGCCATAACTGGTTTGTGTACTAGTGTAGCTACCCCGAGTCTAGTAGCGGAAGCTTTGCTGGATTAGCCGCAGAACCAGCCACAATAACGGAACTCTGCCGAAATCACAAGGCAAGCTAGGAGGATCTGCCTTTCGATGTCAAATCGCCACTAGGTTATCATCTAAACAAAACTTTACATTTCTGTACTTTTATTATACACTACGATAATCTCAAACGTGGACACTAGGTCCATAACATGTACTAAAACACGTAACGTCCCAACTTCAACCATAAACACTAAAATACCCTAAATAGACCCGAGTAGTTCCGAGATCCGTTCTCAACTATCTATACATCGCGTCCCGTTTAGCGTATACTCCTAGGGTGCAACTCCTCACGATGTGATTTACTTATATTTCGCATCACCGCTTCCGTATGATTTATTGCTTTTATGAGCTTATAATCGCATGCTAAATCACCTAACACGAAATTCAAAACGTAAACAAGCTAAAACTTAACAAAGCGATGGTCGGGTTCCGTATTAGTCTCGGTGCTCACCTTACGCGGTTCAACACATCCCTACTAATACCGAGCCGACGCATCTCAAGTAGAATACCAGGTAAGGTATACCACGAGAACGACTAATATCCGTATTATCATGTTAAAACTGACTTGCTAATACATATAACATTAGTACTCTCTATTCTCCTATGTGCATCTCTTCATGGCCTGCTTGTTACGTGAAATCGCATGCAAAGAATGTAAACATAACTACTTCGACGACAAAACTTACTTGTCCTTAAAAAACCGACATAGCAAAGACATGGGGTTAAAACAACGGATGTTACAATATTTCCGCCACAACAAGGGAACAAAGTTATCAGCCCACCGATTGATTAGTAGAGGCCGCTACGTGCGGGCGGGATTGGGTGTCGATGTCTAATGAACGTTGGCTTCCCAATACGTACCCTCGCCTCTTCCCAATAATGCTTAAGGGTACAAGTCTTTATTTTTAGGTCCCGTGCCACTCAACTTTGAGCCGGTTATGGATCAAAGTTGACTTTAACGGTTTCCAAGTCCCCATAATTGACTTGGTGGCGACTCCACAAATCGGCAACGAACTCGGTTCACTAAAATGGTTGCCTTACCAAACATATCGGCCTTTAAACATTTACAACCACGACTCGATCGATCCCAATGGAAACAGGGGTGCCCGCATCCGTCTAGTACAAGTCGGGATCGTCATCCAAATCGAGGTGCGAGACATCACCCCGAACGCGGGATCGGACCGGCCCCGACCGGGAGGAGGCCGCGTGGGTGGCCGCCGCGATGAAACCAGGTCGGTCCCGCGCGTGCGCACGCGGGACGCTGGGCGGTGCGGACGGACGTCCACACAGATAATGAACAATCATCTAGGAATGCAACAAACTCCTCCATATCCTCCTCCTTCGTCTGACCCCCTAATCTTTCATCCATAGAAATAACAGTATTGAAATCGCATGCTACACCCCAAGGAAGCGACATACCATTCGCATATTCCCTCAGTTTAGCCCACAAGCCTCTTCTCTCAACTCGTTCGTTAAAGGCATATATCATAGTTAGATAGAACTTCTTCATTGACGGCTTCGAGACAACTAGCGCATGTATACATTGTTCATCCATAGAAATCATCTGAACCTCAAACATATTAGGCTTCCAAAACATCCACATCCTACCCCTTGGGTGGTGGCTGGTGTTTGTAGAAATACTCCAAGCATCCAACATATGAGTGACATTATTAACATTACTACTTTTTATTTTACCATCCAGCATATAACTTCTCTTCTCTTACCTATGAGATGAGAAATCTAAGAGTCTTATTGAAAAGATGGCAAGGAGTGATTCTAGAGTGAGCCAATCGAGGGATTCTAGGAAGAAGATTGAAGTGAACTCTTCTAAGAGTAACAATGAATTGAAACTTGAAGCTAAAATTGATGAATTGATAGAGAATGGATGTCATGCACTCTAAACTAACTCCTAGAGGCATGTACCAAATTCAAGGCAGTGTTACAACAACGCAACCATCTCCATCGAAACAAGAGCCAACATGGGAAATCCAATGTGAACATTGTGGCAACTATGACCACGCCTGTAGTTCTTGTATTCCAAATGAAGAAAATTATTTTGAAGAGCAAAATAAGTGCAAGCTATTCAATCGTATGGGCAAAGACCTCAATTCGATCCCTTTTCTAATACTTACAATGCCGACACGAGGTTTCACCCTAACTTTTCTTATGGAAATCAAAATGTTCAAAATCCGATGCCACGTGTCCAAGGGAATCAACCGAGGTCTTTCAATCAAAGCCAACAAAGGCCCTTTAACCAAGGTTCTCCAAAGACGCCCCCATATCTACCTCCTCATCAGAGGAGTAATTTTGGTCAACAAGGAGGAAATGTTCCAAACAATTACCTTAATCAACAAGGAAACAATTTCATTCAAGGATATAACCATGGTTTCCAAGGTAACTACCAAGGTAACCAAGGGTACAACCAACAAGCTTATAATCAACCCTCTCAATCCTATGGCCAACAAAGCAATTTCCAATATGGTCAAGGGGGAGGTCAATGGGACAACACTAATGAATTACAAAGAGCCATTAGGCATTTATGGAGTGAGAACTTGAATACTAAAGCAAGGCTAAAGGTTTGGGAATCTCAAGAAGCAGCGAAAGCAATAGCCGCCCCAATCCATCCACCCCATGGATTGCCCGGGCAACCACAAAACTCGAGAGACCCACATCAAGCTAACATCGTCATATTGAGAGGTGGCAAGGAGCTTGAAGACCCATACAGAAATTTGAACATCAAAAACACCATAACCAAGAACAATCAACAAAGTTCACCGCAAGCCACAACCCTCGCTTACCCCAAACAAAACTGGGTAATACAAGCGGAGTTTGATATTCTTGAGAACGCGGAGGTAGAACAAAGAGAATTACGAGAGCTTAGAAGGAAGAAAAAGGAGCAATTGGAAGCGGATGAAGCTTGAAGAAAAAAGGCGGAGCGTTTAGCCGAAGAAGAAGAGGAATCAAATATTCCACCGCCTCCCGCTTTTGTGCCGCCATTACCTTTCCCCGAATGAGCTAAGCCACATAAAAAAAATGCTCAATTTAGCCGTTTCGTGGATATGCTGAAGAAAGTGGAGGTTGCTTCACCCTTTACAGAGGTTGATATCGGTTAAAGTCGTCTCACAAAATCAAGATAAACCTAATGCTAATAACTAGAAGATAGTGGCAAGTAAGGTATCATATACACAGGGAAGCGGTTGAATTCGTCTAATAGCTATGGCGATTCTAAGATGCTCTAAATGTTTGGTTTGATTAGTTTAACTAAGACTAGAAATACGTAAACAAAATATGAATTAATCAATGAAAGGAAAATCCAGGGCTATGGGTTCACAATGAGTAGACAAATGATCATGCAAGAATAAACGATAAATACATAAACATGCTAGTTGGGTATAATACGTCCTCTCGGATCGAAATCAACCTAGGAAGACACTAACGGGCTCTCGCTACTTATTAGGCTTCCTACCGAATCACATGTGGGTCTACTCTCAACTCGGCTCTCGCACATGAACTGAAATTTCCCTAATTCGATTAACAAGTTGTGGCCTTTAACAAATTAATCGTCTTTTAGAGCATGTAAACAAGGCACTAGCATATATATGAATTCATCAAATATTCAACATGAACTTAAATTCAACCCATCGATCCCCCTTGACCCTAGTAACGGAATTAGCTACTCATAATTAAATTGACACGAAATAAACAATTGATAATTAAATGCATAATGATCGATATGGAAAAAGGAAAACTAAGAAAATCAATACTAGAAATGAAAATAAACAATCGAGAACATAAAAGATGAATAAGAATTGAAACTAATTGAAATGATTACCAATTGAAAATTGTAGGAAGAACAAGAGTAAATCTTCAAGGTAGAGAAAAAAAAGTGATATTGTTCTAATACTATGCTTAGGGTTCTTAGGAAAGAAAAAGTTTACGTCCAAAACTGATACAAAGCATTCCTATATAGCCAAAGAAAGAAGAAGTTGAAAAGACACTACAGCTACGTCGTCCCGAATAGGGATGGAGGCCGTCCCGATTCGGGATTAAAGTCGTCCCATGGGACGAAGGTCGTCCCTATTCAGGACAGCTGAAACATCCAATTTTGCTCAATGTCTTCCATTTTTGTCGTGAGTGAGGCAATAGGGACGACATCCATCCCTAGGGACGGACCTCGGGACCAACAAAAAGGACTCCTCTAGTCTTCTAAACTTCATGATATGGTTCCAACTCGACTCGAGATTAATCCATGACATCCACGCAACCTCAGTAGCAACACGTAACTTGTGGATAAATAATCACCGACCTCCATGTGAGCCATGATGAAAGGGAAAAGGCGTACATATCGCCTATTTTCCTACAAAACACACCAGAGGAGAATATTAGTTCCCAAAACTGCTCCTAAGAGCGCATTCGATACGATAAATAAATGAAAAATGGAGGATTAAAGCATAAAAAATATTAACACATCAGAGGTAATTTCTCAAATGCCCCTTTATTCTAAGCTTTTAAAATAAGTATTGACCAAAAAGAGAACCATTTAAGACAAGGAATGTGTCTCTCTTACGCCTCAATGTAGTGTCATTCTTATTAACCGTATGCACAAGAAACTTGATGACCCTGGTAGCTTCTCCATCCCTTGTCGGGTTGGAAATGTTGTTGTTAACCGAGCCTTATGTGACCTAGGGGCTAGTGTTAGCTTGTTACCTTACTCTATAGCCAAGAGACTTAGTGTCGATCCAACTTGCAGATAGGTCTGTCAAGTACCCGCTTGGGATACTTGAGGATGTGCCCATACAAGTTGGTAAGTTTTTCATTCTCGCCGATTTCATCGTGATGGACATGCCCGAGGAAACAACTACCCCCATCATCTTAGGTCGACCATTCATGGCTACCGGTGGCACAATAGTGGATGTTAAAAATGAAAAGCTATCATTCAATATAGGGAACGAATCGGTGGAGTTTTCTCTTTCTAAAGCACTTAAACAACCAATGATTGAGCAAATGTATTCCATTGAAGTTATTGATAGTTTGGTTGAGTATAGCTTGATAGATGATGACAAGAAAGAAGAAGAAGAAGAACTACTTGATCCCCCGCCTCTTGAAGAAGAGATCATGAAAGAAGAAGAGGTAGAACCACTACCGGTGGGTGAAAGTACGGTACCCTCTACTCTTAACCTTGAACTTAAATCACTCCCCTCTTCCCTCAAATATGTCTTCCTTGAAGGGACTAGTTATCCTGTTATCGTCAATGCCACACTCGATGGTCCTCAATTAGAAAAGCTTTAGGTAGTTTTAAGGAAACATAAAAAGGTCATTGGGTATAGCATTGACAACCTCCAAGGCATTAGTCTAAACGTTTGCATGCATAGGATCATCTTTGATGATGACCAACGTCCTTCGGTTGAGGGTCAATGTCGTTTGAACCCCACCATGAAGAAAGTTGTGATGAAGAAAGTCCTCAAATTTTATGATGAGGCTAACATTATATACCCTATAACTGGACGTAAATGGGTTAGCCCCGTACAAGTAGTGCCAAAAAAGGGAGAAATGACGGTTGTGAAAGAAGAAAAGCTAGGGTGAGTTAATTTCTACTATGACTACCACTGGTTGGCGCATGTGTATAGAGTTTCGAAAACTGAACACGGCCTCCCCCTTCCCTTTATTGATCAAATGCTTGAACGACTAGCGCATCACTCTTATTTTTGTTTCCTCGATGGTCATTTTCAGGATATCTCCAAATTCTCATTCATCCCAACGACCAAGAGAAAACTACTTTCACATGTCCCTATGGCACCTATGCCTACCGTAGGATGCCATTCGGATTGTGTACTGCGTCGGGAATGTTTCAACGATGTATGATGGCAATTTTCTCCGATTTTATTGAAAGTCCATGGAAGTTTATTTTATGGATGATTTTAGTGTCCATGACATCTCTTTTTATTCTTGCCTCACTCATCATGATCAAGGTGTTAGCTCGTTGTGAGGAATATCAACTTGTCTTGAATTGGGAAAAATGTCATTTTATGGTTGAACAAGGTGTAGTCCTCGGTCATATTGTTTCCAACAAAGGTGTCGAAGTGGATAAGACCAAGGACTCCGTGATAGAGAACTTGTCACCCCCAACAAATGTCAAAGGGATAAGGAGACTTTTAGGTCAAGCCGGTTTTTATAGGCATTTCATTAAAGATTTTTCTAAAATTATCAAGCCTTTGACTTTTATTCTTATGAAAGATGCACCTGTTGTATTTGATGACTTGTGTCTTGAGGCCTTTTGCAGGTGATGCACGTCCGATTGTCGCCTATCAAACGCGGTCAAACAATATTTATAAACTCTGAAATATTACTACGTTGTAGTGGCAAGTCGGAGATCGATCCACAGGGACGGTCGAGGGGTAGTCGGTCAAGTCTAAGTTTCAAAGTGATTGGGGTAGAGAAGGGGGGAGTTTTGGTCGAGAGAAACTAGACTAACTAGATGAGCTACGGAACTAAGGCGAGAAACGATAATACTAAAGCTAGAAACAATATTGGGAAAGGCGTTAGGGAGAGTTGGGGAGTCAGAAAACAAGATAAAAGTATAACGTTGCAAGAATTATCACAAGGTGAATAAGGGAGGTTCCACCTTTCGATTTCCCTACCGGCCAAGTCTAAGCCCGCTTTCGCGACGAATAAACTAAGGTCTCTAGACGGAATTACCCAAACCCCGAGTTTCCCCATATTGGTCCGAGTGAGTCAAGTCAACCTAGGTAATCAAGCTAAGTCAAACATGACACAACAATACCATCAAGACAATATGATCCGAATCAAGAAGCTACTAAAGAGTTCAATGAAGTCACCTTAGCTCCTAATGGTCTTAGTTCAGCCACACTAGCACCTCCTACCAGCTTAGTAGTGTGCCTACTACAATTGGTGAGCTAGTTCGTGTGTGGGCTGATTAAAGGAGCAATTAGTCAAGGTAATATGAAAGCATTAACTTGGGTTCACACTCAGTCAAGCATGGGGAGTACACCAGAATTAAGAGGATGATTATGGGCTGATTGTGTTCACATAGTTAGCTTTGTTTTTGGCTCCTAATTCACATGGGTGCCGCGTCTACATACTCTCTTGTCAAGCTTTGTTTTTAGCTCCTAGTTCACATAGGTTTGAGCTTTGTTTTTAGCTCCTAGTTCACATAGGTTTAAGCTTTGTTTTTGTCACCATGTAGCTTTGTTTTTGTCACCCTAATCAGCCGAGTTTAGGGTCTTATTGTAGGCTATATATAGCCATCATTTGGAATGAATAAAACATACAAGATTTATACACAAAGCTGAGTAAAGCATTGCTTTCTTTTACGTCCTTGTTGCTTACAAGACAAAGTCTAGAGTTAGTCGCGTTACAAGCTCTAAACTCGCTACTTCAATCGCGTGTTTGATTTAGCACCCGCTTTGTTGAAGTATAGGTCTACTTCACTAAGCATACTATCCCTTGGTTACGGTTATTTCATCATCAAAACTATCCTTACAATCTGTTTTGTTGCTTTCATTTACGTTCATTTCAGAATACTATCAATCTTCACGTTTTAGTTTCAAAGTTCATATTAACTCACATCACAATATCACCCTCAAATGCAATAATTTCACAAGAGAAAACCTTTTCCTAGAATTCCTCCTCCCCTAGCCCCCTAACTAAAATCTACTCACTACTAGAGGAGAATTAATTAATCTAACAGAATAAAGAAAACTACACTAACAAAGCAACACTAACTATGGAAAAACAATCTAATGAGAAATAAACTTAGGAGAGAGATAAACAAACAATCAAACAAAGGAAACTACACTAACATGAAGATTAACAAGAAACTAAAGATTAAACTAATTAATGAAGAAAAGGAGAAGAAAAAAACTACCAACAATGGAGAAGACTAAGGAGGAAGATGAAGATTAACATAAATAAGAAGCTTCAAGAAATAATACAAAGATCTTGTCACTAAACCCTTGTAAAACCCTTGAATCTTCAATATAAACACAATCTTCAACCAAAGATGGAAGCTTGATTACAAATTAATAGTAGATCTAAACTAAACTAAGAGAGTTTTACTAAATTTTTTGGGGCTTTACTATGTGAACTACTACTACTACTACTACTACTACTATGGAGTTCTCCTA
The DNA here is from genome assembly GCA_958450325.1 of Agrostemma githago. NCBI lineage: Eukaryota > Viridiplantae > Streptophyta > Magnoliopsida > Caryophyllales > Caryophyllaceae > Agrostemma > Agrostemma githago. The sequence goes on along the minus strand of OY288244.1, from coordinate 51,762,889 downwards.
CACTAACCTAAGGAGGCACAAAATTAGGACTCTAAAAGCTCTCCTTTGGCACAAAACCCTAGGATAAGTATTTATAGAATTCCTTAATGGGTCACACAAACTTAAGCCCATAATCCAATCCTTCTTCATTAAGCTAGACCTTCACCCTTTGCATCTTCATGGGGCAAAACTTCACCCTGCGGTTGACGACATTGGCACCACCGGGTGAAATTTCACCCGGTGAGATTTTCTTCTCGAATCGTCATTTTTGGCATCTTTCTCCATCGGGCGAAATTTTGCCCGGTCGTGTCTCACCATGAAAATCTTCGGGAATGGAAAATGTCGTCGGGCGAAATTTCGCCCGGTGATACTTCTCCTCAATTCCGGTCTTTTTCTTCATCGATCAATTGGATTACTTGAACTTTCAGTTGTGTGCTTCTCTCTTGGACCGTATCTCTCTTAAGCTCGTAGAAGCTCAAACACATTTTCGGTCGAAAATTCTATCAAAATAGACAGAAAACTACCAAAAACACGTAAAATGCAAAAGAGAGACACTAATGCGAGAATTACTCAAAATACGGCGATAATCGCGCTCAAATCTCGCAAAACGGAGGAAAAACAGGTCTAAATGGGAGGAAAAACGGTCCAAATTTGGCACACAACAATTCCCCCACACTAAACCGTTGCTCGTCCTCGAGCAAAGACCCAAAAAGAAATTAGCTACTACTACTAAGCTAGACTATGCTAAGGCGATACGGGGCAATTAATGGGCCCGCTCCGTCCCTTCAACTCACATCGAAATACCCATGAGGTAGAGTACTCCAATGCAAGGCAAGTTGGGGCTTGCTCAAAATTGGGGTTGCGACTAACACACACAAACACACAAAAACAAAGAAGACACACGGAAGATAGCCGCCACCAAAGAGAAAATAAATCACTGAATCCCTCATCGAAACGGCGGAGAAAGCATCGATTTGAGATTAAGACAAGCGAGAACACTACCAAGTTAGTAACACAGATTGACATGGAGAAAATCCTAATAGGATGACAATCAAACAATAAAAACATTGAAAATTTACCAAGGTTCTTCTAATTCCACTAGAGATGCCTACAACGGGACGATAAATGGAGTCACTAGTAGAAAAAGGTGGAATTGCGTCTCCTCATTTGAGGCGTTTTAGGCATAATGCTGCAAATAATTTAACTTTTTTTTTAAAGAAAAAATGCTTGGTGAGTCATTTTAAGGGATAAATGGCAACAATTAAGGAAAAAAAAAAACAATACTAGTGCTGCGTCAAGTTTGACGCCTCTCCATGTCTCACCATATTATTCTTTAGTTTATATTAAAAAAAAAATGAAACCCCCAACCCAATATCCCTTATTCGTATATCCCAATTCCCAAACCCTAACCTCCTGCTTTCTCCTTCATCCCCGAAATATCCCCAACCCAGAATACCCTCGACGCCCAGAATCCCCTCGAAGCCCCAGATACTACCGAATGCTCGTCGGAGGCTCGCCGGAGGTCGGTCGAAATTCAATTCAAATTCTCCATCTTCTACTCTCTTTCAGTGATATACCATGTTTACTTGATCAATTCTTTTGCAGCATCATCAACGAACCACCAAAAGTTCGTCGCCAGTAGCTGCTCTACGGTGGTAGGTCCCGTCGCTGGTGATTGTCGTCGTATTTTTGCGTGCTGTTTGGTACGTTCCCCAGAATTCGTTATCTCTCTGAATTCTATCTTCATCTTTAGTCATCATCTTATAATCTTATTGTTGGAGTACGTTTTATGCATTTGCTATTGCTCAATTTTTGCTAATCTTATGTTTTCTGCATTTATTTGTTGAATATTTGAATAAAGATTCAACCTTTGGTTTGATTTGATGACTATTTTGCTTTGGAATGTCTGTTTTTGTAATAAATATTCTATTTTTGTGTTTAATTATGCTGAAATCACCCTTTTTTTAGCAATTGATTAGGCTGCTCCGGTCGTTGGTCGTTGCTCCGGTCGCTGGTCGCTGCTCCGGTCACTGGTCTTTGCTTTCTGGTCTTCTGCTCCGGTCTTCTGCTCACTGCTCGGTAATTTCACCGGGATTCGAACTTTAATTTGATTTGATAAAATTGGTTGATTGCTTTAGTTAGCTAATTTTTTAGGTAGCTTGATCAGTGAAGAGAAAATTTAACTAATTCTTTAGGTAGCTTGATTGCTTTAGTTAGCTAAAGTTTGCTGGAATGTGGAAGCGGAAATGTTTATTATTCAATTCCGAGATTATATATATATATATATATATATATATGTATATATATGTATATATATATATTTATATATAAACTTCTGAACAATAATAATATACCATCATATAAACTACTCCGTATTAAAAGAACACGGTAATAATAATAAAAAGTCGTTTGTTTCATATATATATATATATATATATGAAATTTACACAACAAATGTGCATGCTAATATAATCCTTGTTTTAAAAAAAAGTGCGGAAAAAATAACATCGATTGATAAAATGAGTTGGCAATACAAAAAAGTTCTAATAATGACTACGGTAAAATTAGGCTTCGCTAATATCTAAATTGTCATTGTCTTCGATATCCTCGTCTTCAATTTGGTCGAATAAATATGTCGCCCAAGTATTTATAACCTCGTCAATATTCTCTTGATCATATGAGTCATGAATTCCGGGAAAATACTGCAAAAAAAAGACAATTAACATATAAATATACGTATCTGTATGCTACTCCAAACTATCAAAAGCTTTTCACATATTCTATCAACCTTAACACTAAATCTTGGATGATGACTTTATTAAAGGTCGGATATTTTCACAACAGTTGAACCTGTAGAATGCCGTCATATAGTAGCAATTTGACAAAATTCAACCTTGAACTGTAAAAGGCCAAGCTTAAACCATGAGTGCATAAGGCTTCCGAAAAATTCAACCTTTTCCAGTGATATATAACAATATATAGAACATCTATCAAAGCCAGAAATCCTCCTACCACCAAATATCCTCATAACGAGTACATATGAAGCATCACCAAACAAGATAGAGTACAAAGACTGAATCACAAAGGCATATGCTAGTGACACCACTATTACTAATGGTCTAGGATAGACATTTCATTTTTCATACTAAAGAAAAATATCCTCAAAATTATCAAATCACAAAGACATTGAATGTGTTAATCAACATACAGAGAGACAACCAGCTTTATCAAATCCCACAAGACAGTTTAATACGAACAATTATGACCTGAAGTGTCTTTAATCAAACGAATTCCAAACTGACAAACTTGACGAAGAGCAACTGCTGTAAAAAACGCAAGCTCACAATATTATCCTCAAAACTTGTTAGTGCAATGGCATAGGAGAAACATTTTCGATCCACTTTGATGCGGACTCCCCACTGTTCTATTACACAGAGGAACGAAAAAATGAAGTTAACCAAGATGATTTGAATCAATTTCTTCAAGGGAGTGAGCTTACTATTCCAATTGTGCAGATTTTTATGAGGTTATGTGCTAACCTATCTACTACAATCATTTAGTTACTTTTGATTTATTGAAGTATAACAAAGAAAGCAATTTATTTGTTTCCAAGTGCATAATTTTAATGTATAATGTTTGTATAGGGCTCTTCAAGAGGACGTAGTGAAAGAAAAAAGTGGAGTACACATTGGATGGTTATGCCCTGCCATTACGGCCGATGGTAGATTGATGAAAAAAATGGATGATGCAATATCGTATATTAGTAATGCGTTCTTAAAGTCTAATGCTACACTTAATGGCGATGAGTTCATATTGGCGCCAATAAGTGATAGGTAGTACAAATAAACCTTATAGTATCATTGGTTTTTCTTGCGATTTGTCATTTATTTAATATTTGAAACACCGTAATATCTTTGTGTTTTCTCCAATGTAGTAAGCATTGGGTCTTACTTGCGATTTGTCCTCAAACTTTCACCATTTATTTGTTTGATCCAATGACTCTCAAAGATGGTAGAAATTTACGTGTGAAGATGGTCATTGATTGGTAAGTAAAGTTAAAACTTTTATTTTGTTTCAACAAAGTTTTAAAAGTAATTAAAATATTCAACATGTTATCTTGTTTAGGGCCTTAAAGAAGTTCAAGATGAGTGGTGGTCATATGAAGATGAAAAGATATGAGCCATTATGGAAATCTATGAAGGTAATTAACTAAAAGACTACATTATTTTTCTCGATTTTTGTTTACACTTTAATTCTTACCATCCGCAAAATTTTGAAATTATGAATATTTTCTGTTCCGTGGTAGTGTCCTCAACAAAGTGGAAGTGTGGATGATGGTTTGTTCGTGATGCGGTTCATGTACGATATAGTTAATCGTTGCTCAACTGCAAGTGACTTTGAAAAGGTAAGCAATTGGCCAGTTAATCATTCTAAATTTTTCTTTTAATCGTTTTGGCTTAAATCCATGATCCTTTCCCCAATCATCTCATCATTGCCATGCTATTTGTTTATCCGAGCTGAGCCATTGTTACAAGGTAATTATATAACATTGAAGGCACTTCAAAAGTAACCATCCAACCTCTACAAATTAATCATTTTTATACGGTAGGTTGATGCGGAGGAGATGTCATTGAGTATATGTTGGCATATATTACAAAAGATGGTTTCTTTGTAGTGGTCAAATTAGGTTTAATTTGTAGGCATTCTTTGTAGTAAAGTTGGAGTTTGTAGAGGTAAAATTAGGTTAAGTTTGTAGGCATTCTTTGTAGTAACATTGAAGGCATTGTATGTAGTAGTAAATAAACTTTTTGTGAGGTGGGTGTTTGTTTAATTAGTTCATTGCAACCTCGTTGATATTATAAGTTACCTATAATAAACTACATACGATCTTTTACATGAATATATGACTTTATTATCATATTTATGTGTTCAATCGATAATAATTCGTCGTTCTTGTGTGTTTTTAAGGTTTGGATCTTACAAAATGAACAACCCTACACCTACGGTGAAAATGAGATGAATGAATTACGGGACAAGTGGCCTGCGTACTTTACGAATCGTTGTTGTACTTGAAGTACACTAGTTAGTTGGAGCATTTTGGCATGACTTGTGTGGTTTAATTGAGGTTGGACTTGTATCCATGCCACTTTTTGGACATGTGAATGTATGTAGGTAGATTTGGATGGATAGTTCGAGTAGACTAGTTAATTGGATCATTTTGGCATGACTTGTGTGGGTTATTTGAGGTTGGAATTGTATCAATGCCACTTTTTGGACATGTGAATGTATGTATGAATGTTTGGATGGATATTGTAAGAATTTTATTTGGTTTATCAAAATGCAAATGGTTGCCGTCGAAATTATTATAAAATTTAGAATTTTTTGAATAAAATAAATATTGCTTGCGACATTTATTTGCAGTAGACGCTTCTAACGATCTAATTAAATATATAAAATATAGAGATATTTGTGGCTTCGAATTATAAATGGTGCATCAAATTTTAGCTCTATTTGAGGCGTCATATACCAAAAGACGCAGCAAAATAGGTGACATTAGAGGCGTTTTATCCACAGAAGCTGCAAAATTTTCAGAGTATTTGAGGCGTCTCTTTTAAAAAATGCCGCAAATAGACAATTATTTGAGGCGTCACTTTTATAAAACGCCGTAAATAGTCCACCATTTGAGGCTTCAAAAAAACGCCGCACCATAATTTCCAATGTGCGGCCCCCCCATATGAGGCATCATAAAAGATGCCTCTAATGGGGGGTTTTATGGAGCCTCAAATCCATGTTTTTCTACTAGTGAGTGGATAAGTGAGAACCATGGAGTTAGTAAGCACTGTAGGTAAGTGTTATGCCGTCTCCTAAGCTAAGCCTAGAGGATCGTCCCAAACTCGAGAAAGCCAATTAGACCAAAAAGGATGGACAAGTGTTTGCAAAATGGTAGGGATTGCCAAATTACCGCTATTTTCCTTCCTCAGCACTCAGTACTCTAGTAGGCATTTCACGGCAATAAGTCAACCAAGGGATTATTTGGGTTTGGGAACGATTTTTGGGATTTTAATTTTCTTTTCGGTTTTCTTTCCTCATTATTTCGATCGAGGCCTTCTTTTTTTTTTTATATGCCCTTTCTTCTTCATTTTTCTCTTTTTCTTTTTGAATAGCTCTTTTTTGGCTAGATAGTTCATTTGAGATCAAGGTAAAGCATATTCTTGCGAACTTATTTGTGGAAATGGGTGAATGGTAGGAAAATAGGCTAGTCAGGTGTGCACCCCCTCCGAACCCACAAAAGGACGGAAATCTTGGACTAAATATGGCTTCTCAAGTAAGGTCACCTAAGAGAACGGGGAACGGTAACCAAGGCCTTATCACTCCAAGGGTGGTCAAGGTGGTCAAATGCAAATCCCGGTGTAGACTCCTAGTAGAAAAAGATGGACTTATGGTAAAAATCCAACGCAAAAATTGGTTCAAAGTCATTCTACGAGAAATATGTCCAAAAATCAAAAAGGGTTACTAACAAGGGAGTAATAAACACTCGGCCTAAACTCACAATCGGGTTTTCGAAAACTTTACCTGGACAAACTATACACACAATGAAAAAGAGAACACAAAAGCGACAAAAACACAAGAAGAAACACAAGTATAGCCAAGCACTCCAAACTCCATCAAGTCAACACAATCACAACCACCAATTCCAAAATGTTCACCAAGTGAACCTCCAAATAGCATAAATGCCCAAACTCCCATGCATAAGAGAAAAAGGGTAAAACGAAGGCAGAAAATATTACCGCGCGGTCTTCATTCCATATCCGCTACCTTACGTATCCATGCTAAATGTTTGGCGGTGTACCTACAAGAAGGAGAATGCAAGAGAATACAAGTGGCACAAAAACAAAAATAAGAGAAAAGAAAATTGAAATGAAAAGAAAAACAATTTTTTTTTTGGGTTTTTAAAGGAAAAATGAAAAATAAAAGGAAGAAAAAGGATAGTAGATCCCTCCCCCACACTAAAACTGTGCATTGTCCCCAATGCACAAATAGAGGAAGAATCGAAAAAGAATACAAAGAGAAAAGAACGGAAAATCTTTTTGAATTTTTATGATTTTTTAAATGTTTTTGGATTTTTGAAAAATTTTCAAATGTTTTTGGATTTTTGATTTTTCAAAATGAAGAGAATAAAAAGAAATGAAATGAAAATGAAAAAGAAAGAAAAAGAAATGAGAATAAAAGAAAGGTGAAAAGAAAAAGGAAAAAGAAGAAAAATTGATAAGTGGAGAAAGGGCGTAGGTGTAATCACGTCACCCCGCCCGGATTCCGCACGAATCGGGAAAATTAAAAGAGAAAAAGAAATTTTGGATTTTTCAAATTGGTCTTGGTGCGATCAAATCACCTAAGACAGGGAGCAACAATCAGGTCCTTCTTCCCTAAGGCACCTGCAAATAAAACCTCACGTGTGTAATGACCCAAGTAGGATCACGTGAGGGGCTGACAATTCACCAAACCAACAAAAATATTACCACAAATCAATCAACAACCAAAATTATCAAATACCAAAAATTGGCGCTGCAAGGACTGACAGAGATTACTGAGATCAGAGAACAGATTACTGACGACTGACACGACATCTAACACCCCCACACCAACACTGACGATACTCGACCACTCACATCGGACCTGGGGGACGAGGTGGCGGGTAGTAAGACTCTGGTGGAGGCAAACCGAAAAGTCGATCAAAATAGGTCTGTTGCTGTTGCAAAATCCTTTGGTTCTCCTCCGCCGCCAACCTCGCTGCTTGGGCATCCCTAGCAGCGTCTCTAGCCATCTCAAAACTTCTCCAGGCGAACTCAAAGCCTTCCCTAGAGTACATGTATGAACTATGCGAAGTATCGCGCGCATCCTAGGCTACGTTATAGGCGTCCTGGGCCAAGTTCAGAGAGGTGGTCGAGTTCTCCCAAGTCTGACGTGTTCGATCATAAACTTCGCCCCACTGGTTATAAAAGTCCTCCGATCCGAAGAACGAGGAGTATCGTGGAGGACTCATGTTAACGTCCTCCTGAAAACCTGGGGTAGACTGGGTGAACGTGGAGTGTTTGTGTTGTTCAAAGTTGGGGGTGAAAAACTGTGAGGTCTGGGGTTCAGTCTGATGGGAGGAAGAGGGTGCGTGTGATGATGACGGTAAAGTTCTATGAGCCTCGTCCCGAGAGGTTTCAACCTCCGGTTCCTCCTCCGACACGTCTACGACCTCAATATCATCGTCGCCATAATCTAAAGGTCCCTCGGGGTATTGAACTATATGAAACTTACCTCGGGTGTTATCCCAAATGTATTCCCCAGACCTCTTCGGCATGCCGAAGTTCTCTTCAATATCTAGCCTAACCCATTCGGGGCTAAGCATTGCAATGGCTCTCATTTCAGTAATCTTATACAAGAACAAACTGTCATAATCCTCTTTCTGGGGCCAAACAAGGAAAGGACAATAAACCTCATCTATGTAAATTCCTGCCCCGACAACTGGTGCCAAATCGCTAAAATCGATGCCCAAGGACTTAGCTAACATCGTTACAATACCGCCACAAGAAATTTTCTTGCGGCTGCCCTTCGCAACCTGGGCAAAATGAGTAGCTAAGGCCTCGGACATATCGATTGACGGGCCTCTGTTCAAAATAGCATCCTCCAACAGCTGTACAGCTGTAGCACTACAGTTATGGTGCGTATCAAAGCTTGACAGGAATGAGTTGGCTATGATACGCGCCAAATATCAAAGGATGGGGTTTTGAATAGAGAAAGAACGCATCTTCCCTCCCTTGAAAGTCCTCTGGCGGGCTATTTTAAACCAAAATCGATCTCGGCCGAATTTATCGTCCCGAGTCTGTCCCGCCCTAGGCTTTCCAAGGACAGAAGAAGGTGATGCGAGGATTTTGCCGTGGGTCCTACCACTCAATATATAACTACCTAGACCTAACTAGTAGCTAGGGTAAGTCGGGTTGATATCCACGGGGACGGTTATGAGGGTCTAGACTATGGTCTACTCACAAACAAGGCTAAGTCACAAACAAACACAAAGATGAACAAACTAACAAGTATTGTTTATCTATGATGGTTGGAGGGAAGGAAAGTAGACTAACAATAAACTATGTAAAACAAGAACTAATTGAAACAACTAAAATTAACTAAGCAAGTAAACTAGAGAAGATGATCGACTAAGGGGGTAGAGGAATCATATATGGGAAAGAGTAGGGTTAGGTCGAGTTCATAAGTGTCGTAGGATGATTAGGTAATCAAGGGTGTAGGTGCCACTTAGTTACTAAGGTCGGTTTGCGCTCTCGCGCCAAAGCCAAAGTCTGCACTCTCGTGTCTAAGACTAGACCCGAACATTCATGTTAGATGCTACTCAAAACACAAACATTCAATCACAAATCGAATACACAATGAGAAGATGAGAACAAGTATGAGAAGCATTGGCCAATACTACTCACACAAGCAATAGAACAAACACATAGTGTGCCCAATATGTGACTAGCAACAAAGGAATCACCTTTACCCACAATCAAACCCTAATCACCCATAATCCACACTTAATCCCCCTACTAACCCCACAAAGAGTCTACTCACTCGTTATCAAACTAACAATAACAATGATAAGAGAAATCAACATAAACAACCAAACATTCATCATGAACGAACAAGAACAATAAACAATATGTAAAGATTAAAACTTGAGAGATTAACAAAGATTAAGAGTAAAGAGATTATACCAACTAACAAAAGGATGAAAAGAAGAGAACTTGTATTAATAAGAAAAACCCAAATAATCTCCAAGTTTGTCAAGCTTGGATGAATCTTCAAGAATATCCTTAATACAAGACTAACTAACTAAATTAATCTAGGATTAACAAAAAGTTTAAGGAAAGATTAATCTAATGAGAGGAGGAACTCAAACTAGGGTTTAGAATAATGTATAGTCATGTTGGATGCTTAAACAATACAAGGGAGAAGTATATATATAAGGTTACAAAAGTGAAGGGAAATGAAAAGAGGAGTTGCGGGCTACAGCTGGTCCATCCCGGTCGGGATGGTGGCGGACCCGACCGGGACGAGATGGTCCCGACCGGGACGAAGTCCTTCTCTGCCGGGACGGCTCAAAACAGGGGCTGTCTCTTTTGTGCACTCCTTCCCGACCGGGAAGGCACTCGATCTCGGTCGGGAAGGCTATGTAGGCCTCCAATAAGAGCTCTAAGGTCCCTCCTTGCTTCTCATGGGCTTCTCATCGATTCTCGGGGCTCGGGAACGAGTCTAAGGTGCTCGGGAACGGGTCCCAAGGTCTCGGGGTCGAATCCAAGGTACCGAGTGATCGTTCCTTCTCTTCGTTTGCTCCAAAAGTGTATGAAACGAGTCGGAATCGTTCCAATTCTCCATAAATGGTCTCGGGAACCTAAACGAGCTAGAAGAAGTACGAGTAGCCTAGAAATCGCTCCAAAGAGCGATTTCACAAGAGATACCGGGATCAAACACAACAAAATAGGCACTACAAACTACACTTATCAACTCCCCCACACTTAACCCTTACTCGTCCTCGAGTAAGCACCTACTAACTAAAAACTAAAAGAAACTAGACTACTAACCGAGCGGGTATTAGCGCACCCTACGCCCTTTCAACTCACGCGAGAACACTTAGAGGACAAGTGCTCTCCGCATGGCAAGTGGGGTCTTGCGACAAACCTGTGGATGCAACCGGACACAAAAACACATAAACAAGCAAACACACAAACAAACAAACAATCAGTTGCATCCAAGACAAAACAAATACCGCTTCCCTCAACAAAGCGGTGAAATAGACACCGGTTAGGGACTCAAGGCAAGTGACAACGTTCCCAAGCTAGCAATACAAACCAAAATGGACCAAACCCTAATAGTATGACGACAAAGCAATAAAAACGTTGGTAACTTACCTAGGTTCCCCCTAACCTTCTAAGAACGTAGTACGGGACGATAGGCGGGATGGAAAAAGGATGAACCACGGAGTTAGTCGACACTGTAGGTAAGTGAAGCCCCGCCCCCTTTAGCGTTAAGCCAAGAGGGTCGTCCCATGTCCAAAATCGCCCAACTAGTCCAAGTAAAAAGGTGGTCAAGGTTGCAAAATGAGGGAAGACCGACCATTATCGCTATCATCCTTCCTAGGGACTCGGTCCTTTGGTAGGCTCTTCGCGGTAATAGTCGGAAAAAGGCTTAATTTTTGGGGGCGAGGGTTCTTTCTGTGAGAGGGTTTTCTTTTGCATTTGGCTTTGGATTTGCTTTGCCATTTCCTTTTCTTCTTTTTTATTTTGTTTTTCCTTTGTTGTGCCATTTCTTTTTCTTCTTTTTTTTTTTTTTTTTTGACTTGGCTAGCCGTTTTGATGAATCATGTTTTGTAGGCACTTCTTGCAACCAAGTAAGAATTTCAACGATTTGCAACTTATTTATGGAAATGTGAAGGAGGTAGGGAAATGGGTGAGTAGGGCGCGCTTTCCCTTCAAACCCACAAAAAGGAGAAAAACTTGGACTAATCAAAGAATTTCAAACACGGTCACCTAAGGGACGAAACCCGACAACCAAGGCCTTTTCACTCCGTGGGTTGTCAAAATGGTCAAAATGCAAATCCCGCAGTAAATTCCTAGTAAGCTAGGTGGACTCAAGGTAAGAAACCAACGAAATCATTGATTTAGGGTCATTCTACTAGACTAAAGTCCAAGACTCGATTCATACTACTAGAAAGGGAAAGTAAACACTTGCACACTAGCCTAAAAACCGGGTTTTCGAAACCTTTTTACACACTAGACACAACTACACATCACAAAACAAAGACATGACAAAAACGAGAGAAAATGAGACAAAGACAACAAAATAAAATGAAACAAAACAAACATACAAAGATAACAAACACCACCCCGGATTTCCAAGTAAGCAACCAATCAACCACAAATCTTCACAAAGCTCCACCCGAGCACACATCATCACAATTCTCCTCCAAACTTCACAAGAGATAGAGAGGAAAAAGGGATAAAAAGGCATTACCGGATGTCTTGAAAGCATTCCAAAGTTAACGGTGATTAAGCGACCTACAAGGAAAAAGGGAGGCAAACACGCACAACACAACAAATATACGACACAAGGACACAAAAGAAAAACACACAAAAGAAAATCTTTTTTATTTTTGTGAAATTTTTCAAATTTTTATGGTTTTTTAGGATTTTTGGAAAAAACTACGAAAATAAAACTAAACTATACTAGAATATTGCTCCCCCACACTTAAATCAAGGAATGTCCTCATGCTCGATCAGTAGTGTGTGGAGACACTAAAGAAAAGAAAAGAAACTACGAAAATAAAGCTAAAAATCAAAAAGAAAAGCGGAGAAAAGGTAAAATGTGTCCGGCCGGGGTGTAGTCAAGTCACCATGGACCGAGACAAGAAAAGATATGGATGGGGGAAGAAATAAAAAGAAAAGAAATAAAAGGAAATGGGAGGGGAGGACTAGGTGTAATCAAGTCACCTAGCCCGGATTCCGCCCGAATCCAACTAAATCCTACAAAAAGGGTGAAAATCTTGTAAATTTGGATTTTTCAAATGACTCTCGATGTAGGCACGTCATCGAGAGTCGGGAGCAACAATTACCAAGGCCCCCAGGGACACCAGGACACAAAAGTGTATAAGGGGAAAGGAACTAACAAAGGAAGACAAGCAATAAAAGACGGAAAAGAAAGGATAGTTGCCGTACCAAGTGGTTAGCAACTCACTCGCTCAATCGTCTCATAGTTCGGTATCGGCTCGTAGCTAGTCTTCGTCAATGTTTTTCCTCTTCATTCGCGATATGGTTCCATGGTTGGAGTACAAAGGTATAAGGAGGTGGGATTTGATGTGAAACTCGGTGTAAAGTGAAGAGAAAATGAGGTGAATGTGTGTATGTGAAGTGTAGGGGTCATATGATAGGTGCAAGGGTAGGTAGGGAGGTTGGGAGGGGGTATAAAATTGTTGGGTGGGCTCGAATGACAAAGAAGAGGCCAAAAGAAGGAGCAGGGCATCATCCCGGTCTGGATGGGTGGTCCCGGTCGGGATGACATACCCTTCCCGGTCGGGACGACATAACAGTAAACCCAAATTTTGGCACCCTCATCCCAATCGGGATGACATCCTTCTCGGTCGGGATGGGTCATCCTTCCCGGTCAGGAAGCTCTCTTCTCGGCCGGGAAGAGTCTTCTAACCCTCTATAACCCCAAAAACTTGTCCAAAGCTTCAAAAACCGACTCCCCTGCTCACAATCCAAGCTCTATCAATAACCACTCCTCTCTAGGATTCATCTTCACTTCACATCTGTAAAAAAAGCTCAAAACATTCATCAAAGTCCCTCCCTCACATCGCTTGTCAAAATACCAAATCACAAGAATTTCACAAAACCTACAAGAATTACAAGAAAGAGATATATACAATAAGACGGTTCTTTTGAAACTCCGTCAAACCAATGGTGGTGCATTCTTCAATCATTTTTTTTAACAACACTTGGCCAATTCCATCTCCATCAAGGGCTCGAAGTAACAAATCGAAGGCTCTCGCGAAGTCTTCAATCAAGCTTGTGGTATAGCCATCCAAACTCGAAGGTTCTTCACAACCTTGTCTCGACGTTCCCGGGGCATCCCGATCTATTAAGTTCAATGGCTTGAACTTGTATTTGCAATCTTTCGGGATATACCCAAACGTCCATCTATCTTCATGTGGCCCCAAGGGAGGCTCATCTTTCTTCTTGCTTTGAAACTTGTCCTCAATATCATGATATGGGCATTCATCCGCCCCAAGCTCGGAATCATCATCCTCAATTCCATAGAAGTCTTCCTTCAAGCTTTTACCCGACTCATCCCCTAGATCGATGTCTTTCATGGCGTGAATCATATTACAAGACTCATCATTAGTAGGCGAGGTGTTGCCTTGGAGGTCAAACACGAGCTTCTCGTCGCCTAGCTCAAATGTGATCCTACCGTTCTTTACATCAATCATAGCACCGGCGGTATGTAGAAATGGACGCCCAAGGATAATGGGAGTGATAGCATCTTCCGGCATGTCAAGTACAAGGAAGTCGACCGGAATGAAGAACTTCCCGATTCTTAGTGGCACATCTTCTAGCATCCCCAATGGTCGGTTGAGTGAACGATCGGCCATTTGGAGTGTAATGGAAGTGCACTTGAGCTCCTTCATCCCAAGTTGTTCACAAATGGAATAGGGAATGATTCTTACACTCGCACCCAAATCACATAATGCTCTATCAATCTTCAAGTGGCCTATGGTGCATGGGATTCAAAAACTACCCGGATCCTTCAACTTGGGAAGTGTAGAACCTTGAATGAGCTCGCTCACCTCTCTTGTGAACGCTATGGTTTCTTCCTTGTCGACGGACCTCTTCCTAGCCATGATTTCTTTCATAAATCTTCCATATGCCGGGATTTGGGTAAGTAGATCGGTAAAAGGGACACTCACATCCAATTTCTTCACAACATCTAGGAACTTGTCGCATTGAACATCCACCTTGGTCTTCATTTGCCTTGTTGGGAAAGGCAACTTGATATGTACCTTGTCTTGCTCATTAAGGTTGGACTTTTCAAATGACATTTTCCCTTTTCCTTTGTCTTTTCATTGAAGTGGGGGAAGCTTGTTTTCATGGGGTTTCTCAATCTCCCACAAAACTTGTTCCTCCATTGGATTTCCCAAGCTTCACCACTACAAAATATCAGATAGACAACTCCTAATAGGCATAAGATATTCTTAACAACTGATGTATAATAGATAGACAACTGTTTTGTTTGAGTAACAGATGTCTTTATCTGATAATAGACAACTGAGTTTTATAAAAACAGTTGTCTATATATTATACAACTGTTTTAATTAACCTCAGTTGTCTATTCTAATTTTCAGGACCACTAAAAATTGGTTGTTACTACCCAACCCATATCACTTTCTCAAATATGTTTTTTAACTAATCTAATAATAAGTGTAATTCAACCCATATCACTTTCTCAACCTATGTACCGGACCCATATCACTTTCTCAGCCCATTTACCCGACCCATATCACTTTCTCAACCTATATAACTCTTCTAACTCTTCTCAACTATTTCTCTAACTCCCGCTCAACCTATTATTCCTGAAGCAACATCATGAACCTCTAACCCTAAATTTTTCCAGATTATTCCTCTAAATTTTTCCAGATCCCCAATTCTTTATTATTCCCAATTACTCATTTTTAAATAAATGATCTCTTATCCCATGAAAGTTAATATCAAAGACACCATCTCTCAAATAAATGATTTCTAACAATTTTTTCTTTTTCTAATTTATTTCTATTTTTGTTACAGTAAACAACGTCAAAACTTCCCCATTTTTTCTATTTTTCATTTCTACTGCAACCTATTTCTATTTCTATTTCTATCTCCCCTTTTCTAATTTTCAATCGCCCTCTCTCTCTCCCCTGATCCCCAAATTCCCAAAACCATAATTAAATCAAATTGAAGTCATTACCCATCCCGAATTCATTCTCACCCATTTCTAGATCTCGCTAATCTCACTGGAACTTCAATTTTACGGGGAAACACTATTCGTATGCCTCCTGTTATGGCGGAATCGAAGACGAAGAATAGAAGGCGTCAAAGTGATTCTGAGGGTGAAGAACGGAGACAAAAGACCCTCAACCCTTTCGGGCTGTGTCATTTTTTGCCGGCTGTCCCACAGGTCCAAGATGGTAATGATTTACTAGAAATATGGGAAGGAGATGAAAGTGTAAAATACGCCTCCAGCAGTAAAACGATAAGCACTGCGTATTCTATATTTTTCAACTTTTAATTACTGGATTAAAGTTGTACGTTTTTTTTTTGAGTAATTTTGTGTATTTTATTGGCAGGCTGCGTCAGAGTCTGGATCTGTTTCAGGGAAATCCCTTTCCCCTAGCGGTGCTGCTCACCGGTACCAAAATTTAAATAAACTTTATTGCACTGCGTCTGTAGTTAGTGAATGTGTCTTCAAAATAATGGTATAGTTACTTTTGATCAATTTATCATCCTGAAGTTAACTCCTTATTTCTTTCAGAGAACAGGCTGCCCTTAGACAAATTGATTACCCAAATTGCAAGAACAAGTAATTGATGATTTGTGCTACTTTTAGGCTTATCCGATATTATAAGAATTTCCTAATTGCAAGTTGTAATATTTTGTTTTTTGTTTGTTTCTCAAATCACACTTTTCTTCCATTCTTTAGTTTATCATCACGTCTTGGTGGACTTTCCAAAGTAGGGAGTATTTCTTTTAATGGCTGTCATCAATCACTAGAACCTAATGCAGTACTACTAATACTTTTTAATACGTTTTTATATGTTTAGTGTGTTGAAATGTGAGCAAGTTTCTCCATACAAATTCTTGTTTAAAATGGATGAATTCATCTTAAACTTAAAAGCGATTAAGTATCGTAGAGAGAAAAGTAGAAAGTCTCTGAATTTGTCGACTTGTCAGTACACAAATGGATGCTATCTGACTCGTTTTCGTAGATGAAGGGTGATGGATTGTGTACGTTTGATTTATGAATATGTCTCTAAGGTATCTTCTTAGAATGCTCTCTATAGTGGAATCATTATCTCTAATCATTATCCCCAATTATTCCGCTGAGAGAGCTATAATCTTCAATAACTTTCATAATAAGTGAATGATCGCTGAACTCGAAATTGGTTCATATGGAATAGGTTTTGTTCTGTGACAAGTTTTGCCTAACACCATCTTCTGATCACAGGCTCATTATATTTGGGTATCTTGTGATTGACAATACATAACTATGATTGATTGGTCAATTTGGGTTCGACCCATTTCACATAAGACCGTACATGTCAGTTTTTTCACATGATCGTCTACTCCAACTATATTCGAGTCGAAGAAGATTAGGTTGAGTATTGAAGGTAGATAGAGTGGTAGGCAGGGCGTGGGAAAGAAGTTGATTGAATTACTTTGCGGCTCATAACGTGGTCATATATATCTTACACTTTGTTATACTTGTTGCAATGTAGTCGGCTCCTCATGCTCGGAAAACAAAGTGCGGTTGTTACGTGATGAGATATATGATTGAAATTATCACTTGTTCTGATTTGAAGAGAACCATCAATGAGGTAAGAATTGGGTTTTCACACTTTCTCTTGTTTTAATCATTTGTTTTATGCACATAACTGAAACAAAATAATTAGTTCATTTATATTATTGATTTTGTAGCATTTCAACGATATGATGCCATATTCTCAAGAAGATATTGACGAGGTTCGTGGATTATGGGCGGATTATTTTCTTAATAATTAGTTGGATTATGGTCTTAGGTACTTTTGGACAATGGATAATGATTTTATGTGTACCTTTTGGATTTTGGATGTTGGATAATGATTTTATGTATCTTTTGAATTTTGGATGTTGGATTTTATAAAAATGTAACTTCTTTTGTTCAATTATTCGCTATGGTATTCATTTTTTATGGCTTGTTAATTTGTACGTATTTCAGAATTATTAAAAAACATAAAATATGTATACCTATGTACGCGTTGTTTATAAGAGTGATAGACAACTGTTATTTTATAAAACAGTTGTCTATATACGTAATAGACAACTATTGTCTTAGAAAAACAGTTGTCTATATACATAATAGACAACTGTTGTTTTAAAAAACAGTTGTTTATTAAGCAATAGACAACTGTTCTAAAACAGATGTCTATGCTCAGAGTAATATACAACTCCAAACTACTCAACTGTTGTAAGTCAGTTGTCTATTGCAAAAAAACCAGTTGTCTATTTGATGTTTTGTAGTAGTGCTTGAATTATCTTGAAGTGGAGATACAACCTCTTTCATTGGTTCTTGCTCATTAGGGGGTAAGGGGGAGTCATATGATGAACCACTCCTCAAGGTAATAGCATTCACATGTTCAAATTTCGCCGTTTCACCTTGAGGAGGTAGTTGTCCCTTTTGCCTTGAAGAGCTACCCGAAGCAAGTTGTGCTATTTGGGTTTCGAGCATCTTCATATGAGCATCTCTTGCCAAGTTATCTCTTTGAAGTTGAGCAATAATTTCTTGTTGGGATCTTTGTGTCTCCAATTGACTCCTTTGCATTTCCAACATTGATTTTTGCATGTCGAAATCCCGAGGGGGAGATTGTTGGTTATGAGGAGTGTTGGTGATGGATAGAGGAATGCCATAATCATGAATAGGTGACCGACTTCTTTGCTTGCTTTCATGTTGAGTACCTTGAGATCCTTGTTGTTGTTGATGGTTCCCTTGGAACCCATGAGAGTTACCTTGATTAAGGCCTTGATTGTTACCATGGTTGTAGTTATGGTGTCCTTGGGAGTGTTGGTTCCCTTGGAAACCACCTTAATTGAAGTTCCCTTGTTGGAACCCTTGATTGTTGTTGAAGGTTCCTTGGTTATGTTGCTTGAAGTTATTGAATGGCCTTGGGTTGCCTACGTAACCTTGATAACCTTGGTTGTTGTCCCTTAAGAGAGGTGGAACATATGGACGGTGTTGTAGAGATTGTTGTTGGGGAACTTGTTGGGAAGCTTGAAACATGTGACGATATGGGGCACCTTGCTTGAACGCTTGAAAGGCGTTCACTTGCTCAATACTACCTTGACAATGTAGAGGTTTCATGTCCAAATATCTCGCAAGTATCGCATATCCTATAATAAGATGTAGGAGATACAACTCCCAAAGCATTAACTTGTTGAATGGAATGTTGGTGGGAGGCACTTGCACCTTGACCTTGATGAAAATGGCTTTGGAGCTTCTTGTCAATAGATTCCATGTGGTTTTTTAGTTGAGCTCCAAGATCAATGCTTAGTTGTGTGATGGCATCGATCTCGTGCCTTCCTCCTCGATTCGCCTTCCTAGGCCTTGAGTATTGGGAGTTGTGTACCGCCATCTCCTCAATCCTGACCAAGTTTGGTCATCATCCACCTCGGTAAACCTTCCATTCGATCCCATGTTGAGAATGGCCCTTGAGTCTTCATATAACCCGTTCCAAAACTGTTGAACAAGGAACCACTGTGATAGACCATGGTGAGGACAAGAGCGGATCAAGGCCTTGAATCTTTCCCACGATTCGTAGAGGCTTTCTTCATCACGTTGTTGGAATCCCGTGATAGAGGCTCTCAACAGATTTGTCTTCTCCGGGGGTTTAAATTGTTGGTAAAAAGCTAAGGCTAGCTTCTTCCAAGTATCAATACCAAGAGTCGCCTTGTCTAACCCTTTGAACCATTGCTTAGCTTTACCGATCAAAGAGAAAGGAAATAATACCCACCGGATTTGGTCTTGGGTTATTCCCGTTTGTGAGATAGCATCACAATAATCCGAAAAGGTTTCCATGTGTTGATGAGGATCTTCGGTTGGTAACCCACTAAATTGGCTTCGCTCGATCAATTGGATGAATTGAGTTGTAACACCCACTATTTACCTAGTGCGGTTAATTATTCTGTTGTGACTCCGTCATGACTCTATGTCAATTTCGTCTTCTATTTCCTTCATCTTTCTGAATTCTTATTATTTTTTTGAGTCAAATAATATTTATTATTATTTTAAAAGATTTTAATTCTTGTAAACCTATTTATTTGATTTTCATTGTAAACTATTTATTTTTGCACGTGAAGTTCTATTTTTCTACGAACTAACGGTTTAAGCTTGGAATTCAGTTATTTATTTTTCCTAAATATCAAAACATGTTTATATAATATTTCCAACTAAGAAATATTTTTATTTAAGAATATTTGACCTTTAATGATTTTATTACGAAGTTTCGTAAATAATTATTTTCCAACGCGCGGTTTACTCGAACTGATTTGAAATACCTTTAACAATTTTACGATTCATCTTTTATCAACTTAGAAATTATTTGGGACATTTTTCCCATGTTTTGGACCGTGACACACCCATGTCACATTTTTACACTACAACTTTGTATAAATTTCATTTTATGATGTTTAAGCCTTAGATATTTTCTTTTTCTCACCCATTTATTTTTGGCCTTAAACACAAACTCTTCACACTTCCTTCCTCTCTCATTTTGGCTGATTTGTGCATTTATTATGACATAGTTTTCATCAAAATTTACTTATCATTTATGCTTTAGAAAACCATCCACTTTCTTATCATTCATTTTACAAAAAATTAAACAACATTTCCTTCCTTTTTCTCTCTTGGCTGAGATTTTCCAGCAGCTTTTCTAGCCAAATTTTGTCTCAAATCGAGTCTCGATCGTCTCGTTTCCATCTCCTAAAAAATCGTCATTCCGATCCCTTCGTTAAGTAATAATCGATGTTGTTTTCGATTGTTATTTTCCTTGATTTTCTAAGTTTTCTCATAGTATTTTTCCACCATGCTTTTCTTGTGTTGAAGGATTTTTGAATGATCCCGAAGCCGACGAATTTATAATTGACTCGAATTTGGGTTAGAGGTAACGTCGATGTTACTCGGTATTTCATGATTTTAATTGTGTATTTGCATGTATAATTTTTATATTTCATTTTTTACAATATTTGTATGTCATATAATCTGGAAAATTTTAAAAAAAAGTTGATAATTTGCATGTTTCGATATTTTTATCGCTTTTACGAGATTAACGATTAAATCGTCATATTAATTTGTAAAATAGTAATATTCGGCCTAAACATGTAATATATATTTATATTCTGTAAAAATTATGTTTTGATGATTTTTAATAATTTAGTATTTTTCTGATATTTTAGTTATCGATTATTGGATTATTTCCATTTACGGACAAAAACGATTAAAAGTCGATTTTTAGTTCTAGTACTTAAACATTTTATTTTAATCTTATTTTTGACGTGGTGAAAATTTCTGATGAAATAGAATTTTCTGAAGTTTTTCGTAATTTTTTGGAATTGCTAAGTGGATGAATTAATTAATCACTTTAAATCATCGTTTATCGTTAAAACCGCGTTTGTCGTTTAAATTCTCGATTTTTGGTCTTTTTATTTAATCTGGAAAAAATTATGATTCTTATGGTTTCTTAATAAAATGTATTTTTATGATTTTTAGTGCTTTAATAAAATGTTATGAACGATAAGTTTTATTAATGGAATCGTTAATTGTGAAAACGGGTTTTAAAGACGGTTTTGATGGGATTTACTAAAGCTGAAATTTTTGGAAATCTGGAAAAATAGTATTTTCTGGAAAATCATGATTTTTAAGCTTAATAATAATTTTTGGATATTAATACTTAAATCGTTTTGTAATTACTATTTTTATTAATCGTTATTGTCGAGATTAGACGATTAACGAGAAAACGCTTTAAAAACCGAGTTTTAGGATTCTGGAAAATTTTCTTTTCTGGACAGAATGTCCATAATTATATTTTAACTGTTTTACGTAATTTTTGTACTATTTATTAAAGTCTTTAATTAATAAGTATTGATTTTTGGACAAATTACGATTTATCGTTAAAATGCTTCGTCTTACCTAAAAGATTTATTTTTCCAGCTATTTTGAAAATATTTAAATCTGAAACATTAAGAGTTAAATCATCCCTTAACATATTCTAAATATATTCAATGGTTTAATTAAATAAAAGACGTTAAAAGATTTAATTTGACATTTGCCGTAAAATCCTAATTGTAATCGTATTGTCGTAACTAATAATAATTAGGGAATTTTAGCTTTTTAAATTTTGAAAACAACATGATTAGTATTATTAAAAATTTTAAGACATTTTTAATCATTTTATACACTTGTACGATATTTCAATAACTTCATAAACTCAAATGTTCTTACTTTAATAATTAATATCGTTAAGGCCGAAAGTATTAGTTTTATAAATGTATATCGTTTACTAAAAATTGGTATTAGTATGAACTAATATTTTCACTATTTTGATATAATGCTATTTTTAGTAAAGTTTCTAAAAATAGAAGTTTCCTAAAATAGAAAGTTTCCTCTTTTAGAATATAAATGTTTACTTCTTTTATCCTCATATTATTTATGTTGATTATATCTTTTGAATATCGATAATGGCTTTTTTTGGAGTTATGGAATAAGGACAAGTGTGAGGTTAGAGTAATATATTCTAGGGTTTACGGTTTTGCCATCAACTATAAGGCTAGTGTATCAGGAATCGGTACATTGGTTGTTGAATCGGGTGACAGGTATCCCGGGAGTTTTGTACATTTTGACCTTAAACTTAGGTCTCGCAGTAAGTCGTCGTCATAAGTTGAACTGGGTGACAGGTAATCCCAGGAGAGGTGTGCATTATCTTAAACTAGGGCCACGCATTTATAAGTCGCCGCTCTATTATGGTTGAATAGACTAGTTAGAGACCGAAGTTTGATTTGTTTGAACTAAGTTCTCGAAGCTAGTTTTTAGTACTCTCCTAGTGAAAGTCTAGCCGTCTACACTACTCCTATCCATAACGCCATTTTGAATATTTCTATTATTATCGATATAATTTTGATTTGCAGGTTGGCAAATGTTTTATGTTTTCTTCGGAAACCTCATTTTTATTATATTGTTTTGATACGTGAAGTTTTTCACTGAAATTTTATTTTTATTATAATGTGTTTTACTGTTTTCCATTTTTACTATTTTTCTATAATAGTAATTACAGTTTTAAAATCCTGTTATACGGCTGGGAGAACGTTGACGTTGCTCCCCACTGATTGTGGCTGTTATGTTTTTAACATGGCAGGTATATGTGTTTTCCTTCGGGTGGGCTAGCGAGCAGTTATGGATCCTGCTTGTTTTAATCAGATCACTGTATTATGGATTTTTAAAACCCTTTTTATGGATTTTATTTATTTATTTATTTATTTATTTGTAGCCATTTTTATTTTATGGCTTATGTATTGACTTACAATTTTTATTTAATCAAGACATAGCTACAGTGTGTTGTAATCCCACTTCTACAGTGTTTCCGCCACTGTATTGCGTTAGAATTTCTAGGGGATTACATGAGTTTTAGCCACAAAATTGCCGGTATATGCCTCCGGTAAAGCGGTTGGACCGGGCAAGATATCTTCCGTAAACGTCGAGTGCGAAGAGAACTTAGGCATTATTGGATATGCGGGAGAGGACGGTGTAGATGGTGTTGATGTAGAAGTAGAGGGAGAACTAGGTTGAGAAGTACCAAAAGGATTTATGAAGATCCCTTCGGTACTGCCTTGAGGTTGTTCGATAAAGTCGGATCCTTGGGCTTGTTCTTCGATGGTATTGCTAGTACCCGGTTGAGAATTTCTAACCCGGTCAATCGTCCGTTGGCGAAAGGCTCTAAAGAGTTTCCCCGGCTCTGGATTGAAGAGAAAGAAGTCGTCTCTCCTCCTAGGCATGCACTACACACTAGAGCAAACGTGAGAACACCTAGTGCTTTATTGGCACTAGGCAAAGACAATAAACGAACACTACCCAAGACAAAGAGAGGAGAAAATAATACAAACAAAGAAAAAGAATCCTAAATATGCACAATGGATAGAGAAGGAACACAAGAGGGGTAACTAAGTCAAGGTAATAAGCAAACTAAGTCTAAACTAGCACCGTCCCCGGCAACGACACAAAATTGATGCGAGGATTTTGCCGTGGGTCCTACCGCTCAACATATAACCAACTAGACCTAACTAGTAGCTAGGGTAAGTCAGGTCGATATCCACGGGGACGGTTATGAGGGTCTAGACTATGGTCTACTCACAAACAAGGCTAAGTCACAAACAAACACAAATATGAACAAACTAACAAGTATTGATTATCTATGATGGTTGGAGGGAAGGAAAGTGGACTAACAATAAACTATATAAAACAAGAACTAATTGAAACAACTAAAATTAACTAAGCAAGTAAACTAGAGAAGATGATCGACTAAGGGGGTAGAGGAATCAAATATGGGAAAGAGTAGGGTTAGGTCGGGTTCATAAGTGTCGTAGGATGATTAGGTAATCAAGGGTGTAGGTGCCACTTAGTAACTAAGGTCGGTTTGCGCTCTCGCGCCAAAGCCAAAGTCCGCACTCTCGTGTCTAAGACTAGACCCGAAAATTCATGTTAGATACTACTCAAAACACAAACATTCAACCACAAATCGAATACACAATGAGAAGATGAGAACAAGTATGAGAAGAATTGGCCACTACTACTCACACAAGCAATACAACAAACACATAGTGTGCCCAATATGTGACTAGCAACAAAGGAATCACCTTTACCCACAATCGAACCCTAATCACCCATAATCCACACTTAATCCCCCTACTAACCCCACAAAGAGTCTACTCACTCATTATCAAACTAACAATAACAATGATAAGAGAAATCATCATAAACAACCAAACATTCATCATGAACAAACAAGAACAATAAACAATATGTAAAGATTAAAACTTGAGAGATTAACAAAGATTAAGGGTAAAGAGATTATACCAACTAACAAAAGGATGAAAAGAACAGAACTTGTATTAATAAGAAAAACCCAAATAATCTCCAAGGTTGTCAAGCTTGGATGTATCTTCAAGAATCTCCTTAATACAAGACTAACTAACTGAATTAATCTAGGATTAACAAAAGTTTAAGGAAAGATTAATCTAATGAGAGGAGGAACTCAAACTAGGGTTTAGAATAATGTATGGTCATGTTAGATGCTTAAACAATACAAGGGAGAAGTATATATAAAGTTACAAAAGTGAAGGGAAATGAAAAGAGGAGTTGCGGGCTACAGGTGGTCCATCCCGGTCTGAATGGTGGCGAACCCGACCGGAACGAAGTCCTTCTCGGCCGGGACGGCTCAAAACAGGGGCTGTCTCTTTTGTGCACTCCTTCCCGACCGGGAAGGCACTTGATCTCGGTCGGGAAGGCTATGTAGGCCTCCAATAAGAGCTCTAAGGTCCCTCCTTGCTTCTCATGGGCTTCTCATCGATTCTCGGGGCTCAGGAACGAGTCTAAGGTGCTCGGGAACGGATTCCAAGGTCTCGGGGTCGAATCCAAGGTACCGAGTGATCGTTCCTTCTCTTTGTTTGCTCTAAAGGTGTATGAAACGAGTCGGAATCGTTCCAATTCTCCATGAATGGTCTCGGGAACCTAAACGAGCTAGAAGAAGTATGAGTAGCCTAGAAATCGCTCCAAAGAGCGATTTCACAAGAGAAACCGGGAACAAACACAACAAAATAAGCACTACAAACTACACTTATCAGAAGGTAAACCAAGCAGTGCACCAAAGTCCCTTAAGTTGAGGACGTACAGAGTTTCTCGCAACTGAAAAGAGACAGTGGCATTATCGTCACAACTTAGCTCAAAAGTTGCGAAAAACTCGCACATCAACTTCTGAAAAGTTTCCTTCTCGGAGGCATTAAATTTGATTAGACCAAGGCTTCGGCACATTGCTTGTACCTGCGGTTCTATGCCCATACGCTCAAGTACATCTCGAGCCGCCCAACGAGTCGGCTCGAGACGAGAGACCCAAAATTTTTTACATTTATCATGATGAGCTTTTTTAGCAAAATAGATACCAGATTCTGCATGACGGAAATTATGACAAATTTTAGGGTAACGTACCTCTAGCGGAACAGGTTGTTCACGCGGGATTGAGCCTTGCGTCTGAACGGGCATCGAGACAGATTCGTCTCGAGCCGCGGCCGTCTCCTCCGACCTAGAGGATGATGTTGACCCCAAATTTCGATTTAGCATTGAATAAATCCGTTTCCTTGCCATTTGCTTTACCCTCCTCTTTCTTGTTGCCTGAGTTTGACAAATATGGTGATGACGGTCTCGGTTTGGGGATTGTCGGAATTGGGATGATTTCTGAAAACAAATTCTAAGAAGGTGGTAGAAATGTGATAGGGATGAGGAATATATAATTTAATTGAAATTTGGTGGAGAAATTGAGGGATTAGAGGTGGTTTAAGGTGGAGGATTTGGTGTTTGTTTTGGGGTTTTTAGGGTTTGGTTGAGGGGAGAGAGAGAGACAGGAAAGGTAGATTATGAGGATGGGTAAGGGTGGGTTGACTGGGTATATGCCGCGGGGTGTTATTTTGCCCGGTGGTCACCATCGGGTGAAATTTCACCCGACGGTGTTCGGGTCGAAATTCGTTATTTCCTCACAGTTTCACCACCGGGCGAAATTTCGCCCGGTGAGATCTCACCGGGTGAAATTTCACCCGGTCATAATTCCGTCAATTTCCAAGTTGCAAAAATTTTTACCGTAGGGCGAAATTTCGCCCGGTGAGATTCCACCGAGTGAAATTTTTGCCCAACGG
Organism: Agrostemma githago; assembly: GCA_958450325.1. Classification (NCBI taxonomy): domain Eukaryota; kingdom Viridiplantae; phylum Streptophyta; class Magnoliopsida; order Caryophyllales; family Caryophyllaceae; genus Agrostemma; species Agrostemma githago. Next base: position 51,736,637 of record OY288244.1, on the reverse strand, counting down.
ATTTTCCGTCAAATTCCATTAATTCGAGCAAAGTTGTCATCGGGTGAAGTTTCACCCGGTAAAATAATCTACTTCAAAATAGGACTTTGCTACGAAAAATCTCTTCAACTTGGCCCAAATCATCCTTAACTCTTCAATGAAGTTAATCCTCTCAATCCATGTATTAGCTACATGGAGAAAAACTCTCAAAATTCATAGCGTAACTCAAAAATTCCAAAAGAAATCTTCACAATCCCTGCAGGTACTAAACACGCTCCAAAAGAAAAATCCAAAAGTTATTGTCCAAAGAGAATAAAAGAAGAAAAAGAATATACAAATATTTACAAGGTGGTTATTATGGACACCACCAAACCGAATTGAATTGTTTGAGTTTAATCGGGGTTGCTTGAAAAGCAACCCGGAGGGTCTTGGTCATTAACTTCAAATTCAATGTTACCGATCTTGAGCTTTTCTCTAAACTCCGGTAAGCCCATAAGTCGTGCTACCTCGGGAAGCATTGCAAATTCTTTGGGAATATCTTCTTCGGAGGTAGAACCGAGAATAAATAGAGCACCGTCGTCTTCTTTATTATCATAGTCAAGATCTTCGGTAGAGGGTTCTTCATTAGGTAGAAATTCCACCATTTGATTCCAAAATTCCGCTTGAGAATTTTCTGGAAGGAACGCGGGAAGCACAAATTGAACCGTATCATTGGCATTACTCCACCTGTAGCTAGGAAAGGCCGTCTGATAAGTGTAGTTTGTAGTGCCTATTTCGTAGTATTTTGGTCCCATTTCCTTGTGGAATCGCTCCTTGGGAGCGCTTTATGGGCTACTTATGCTTCCTCTAGCTCGTTTCAGGTTCCCGAGACCATTCGTGAAGAGTTGGAGTGATTCCGACTCAATACGTACACTTTTCGGAGCTAACGAAGTGGAGGAACGATCACTCGATGCCTTGGATTCGACCCCGAGACCTTGGGACCCAATCCCGAGCCTCCGAGACCCGATCCCGAGTCCCGAGAATCGATGAGAAGTTCGTGTGAAGCAAGGAGGAACCAAAAGGATCATATTGGAGGCCTACAAGACTCATCCCCGACGGGTATGACTTCATCCCGTCCGGGATGAAGTGCACTTTTGAGGAGTCTCCTGTTTTGGGTCCGTCCCGGTCGGGACCAGACCTTCCCGGTAGGGACCACTCCCTTCCCGGTCGGGACCGGTCCTTCCCGGTCGGGACCGGTGTGCTGTAGCCCGCAATTCTTTTCTCCTCCCTCCTTCATTCTTATACCCCTATAAATACTTCCCTCCTGTATTGTTTATGTATCTTATCATACCCTAGACTCTCTTAAGCCTCTCTACATCATATAAACCCTAGATTTAGTTCCTCTCATTAGCTTTAATCTCCCTTTAATCATTAGTTAATCTTAGTTAATTAGTCTTGTAATTAGTTCTTGTATTAAGAAGATACTTGAAGACTCCTCCAAGCTTGACATCCTTGGAGATTATTTGGGTTTCTTATTTATGCAATTTATCATCTTTTCTTCATCCTATTGTTGGTATAATCTTCCTTTCTCTTGTTCTTTGTTATTATTTCAAGTTTGAATCTTTACTTAGTGTTTATTGTTATTGTTCATATTGTTCTTGATAATGAATGTTTTGATGTTTGTGATGTTGTTTTCTCTTTTCATTGTTGTAATTAGTATGATTATGAGTGAGTAGATTCCTTGTGGGTTAGTAGGGGGATTAAGGGTAGATTATGGGTGATTAGGGTTTGATTAGGGGTAAAGGGTGAATCTTTGTTGTTAGTCACATACTTGGCACACCATGTGTTTGTCAAAATGCTTGTTTGAGTTGTAGTGGCCATGCTTCTCATGCTAGTCTTCCTCTACTCATTGTTTGTCATGTATGTGGTCATGTTGAGAATAGTCATTATACATACCATGTGGACTAGGGTTTAGACGTCATCAAGCGCTAACCTACCTCGACATCTGTCTAAGTTGCGAGAGCCCGGACCGAATGTAGCAATTAGGAGACACCTACACCCTTGACCACCCAAGTCACCTTACTACACTTATGAACCCGACCTAACCCACTTCTTCTTCATATTTGATTCATCTTATTAGTTAGCATCATTTCTTTAGTTTGCTAGTTAGTTTGATTATTAGCATTGTTTAGCATTGTTATAGTCTAGTTCATTGAAAAAGGGTACGGTAAAATTGAAATTGAAGAGTGAGAAATGAGTTATGATCTAGAGAGAGAAAAAGCTCTAAAATTAAGAACCCTAGGGATTCCACTAGCAGCTTTCTGAAAAATGGTGAGATCCAAGAAAATAAATAATCAATCAAAAGGAAATCATTCTAATAATCTTTCCCCTTTCATGAAACAACTAAAAGAGAAGATGATTGCTAGCAAAGAAAAAGTCTCTTCCTCACAGAAGGCTTTGCAAGATGAGGAGTTACAAGCGTATGACTTTGAAGATGAAATGTATAGCACGGAAGAGGAGGCTGATGGTATGGAGGAGGGATCAGAAGAGGTGGAGCAACCTTGGCAATCAGTATCGAAGAAGGCTGAGAAGGTGATGGTACAATTGACGGATGAGGATGTTAACCCAGAAATTTCATACTGGTCTACAGCTATATATGGGTATATCCTTGGGGCCAATCCTCCCTGGGGGGTTCTGAATGGATTCATCAGAAGAACTTGGAAGACCCTGAGTATTGATAAGGTATCATCCTTGCCAAATGGAGTATTTTTAGTCCGGTTTAATTCTAATGAGGATAAATTAAAAGCGCTGGATACTGGATTCTTGATGTTTGACAGTAAGCCAGTGTTTCTGAAAGAGTGGACAGAGGAGAGTGAATTAATTAAACAGAGTTGCAAAACGATCCCTATTTGGATTAAACTACAAGGGTTAGAGCTGAAGTTTTGGGGAGAATCTAGTCTTTCTAAAATTTCGGGGCTTGTGGGGAAATTCATCAAAAGAGATGATATTACAATTCATAAAACAATATTGAATTATGCAAAGGTGTTGGCTGAAGTGGAGTTTAACCAAGAGTTCCCAAAGGAGATTGAGTTTTTGGATACTAAAGGGGTGGAACAAAAGGTGAGGGTTGAGTATGATTGGGTGCCAGTGGAATGCAAGAAATGTAAGGGGATTGGTCATGTGCAGGAGGTTTGCCGGAAGGATAAGCCAAAACAGACTGGTCCAAGGAGAGTATGGAAGGAGAAAGCTGTTGTGAAACCACAAGAAAAGGCTGTGGAGCAAAAAGCTGGAGGGGAATCTACAGTGCTATTGGTTAATCCTGCAGGACTTATCACCCCTGTAGTGCATCCTATAGTACAAATCTCTCCTCAGAAAGTTACAAAAGGGACGAGGGTGGATGGACAGCATAAAATTTTTACACCTGGAGGGCTGAATTTTATGGAAGCATTGTTGATATCTAAGAGTCATGGAATAGGGGAAGGAAGTGAAACAAGACCACCTGAAAATGGATAGTATTGGGTTCTGGAATATAAGGGGGTTGAATAGTCTAACCAAACAGCAGGACATTAAATGGTTCCTTAATAAGAATAAGGTTGGATTATTTAGCCTTCTAGAAACTAGAGTAAGGAGTAAAAATTGGATGAAGGTTACAAATAATATGTGGAATGATTGGGCTATTACTACTAATAATTTACAACATAAAGGAGGAAGAATTTGGTTGATTTGGCAACCTAGTAGTTATGAGGTTAATGTTTTGGATGTGACAGCACAAACAATATTTGTGTCTGTTGTTGATAAAGTCAGAAAGGTGAATTACCACATTACGGTTGTGTATGGTTTTAATAAGCCAGCAGAGCGTAATGTCCTTTGGAGTATTATTAAAAGGTACAGGCAGGTGGTAGTAGGACCTTGGATGATCTGGGGGGATTTTAATAACATTTTGCATCAGGGAGAGAGGATTGGTGCTCCCACGACTTGGGCTGAAGTTAGAAGATTTCAGAATTGTGTTCAGGAGTGTGAAATTACTGAATTACAAACTTCTGGGTCCTTCTTCACTTGGAATAATAAACATGAAGAGGGTATCAGGGTATTTAGTCGTATTGATAGGGTTTTGTTCAACTCTGAATGGTTAGACTTATTTCCTGATATGACAGGTCAGTTTTTACCTGAGGGGTTATATGACCATTGTCCTTGCATTATTCATTTGGATGCTGAGAGGAGGGTGACTAAGCCTAGCTTTAAGTATTATAATATGTGGGCTAAGGCTGATAATTTTGGGGAGGTGGTACAAGAAGTCTGGAACAGAACAGTTGAAGGAAATCCTATGTTTAGATTAGTGCAAAAGCTGAAATGGGCTAAGGCTGAACTTAGGAAGATGAATAAGGAGAAGTTCTCTGATGTAGAGAGGAATTTTGAAATACAAAAGGTGATTTTGGCAGATATTCATAAGCAATTGCAAGCTGACCCGCTGAATGAGGCTTTGAACCTAAAGGAGAGAAATGTAGCTAAGGAGGTGTCACGGTTGGAAAAGGCCACATATTCGTTTCTTAAACAGAAGGCAAATGCGCATTGGATTGAAGAAGGCGATGATAATACAGCCTATTTTCACTCATGCATTAGGAGGAGAAGGGCTAATAACAGGGTGGTTAGTTTAAGAGATAAGAATGGGAAGATGTTGAATGATTCAGAAGAGATCAACAAAGCCTTTGAAGAGTACTACATTGATTTGCTGGGCACGAATGCTACAGTTAAAAGGGTTTCTGCTCCTGTGGTTAGGAAAGGAAGAGTGATCAGTGAGATGCAGGCGAAGGAGCTCATGAAGCCTGTGACTGAAATGGAGATTAGGGAATGTTTGTTTAGCATTCCAGGGGATAAAAGTGCTGGGCCGGATGGTTATACTAGTCAATTCTTCAAGGATTCGTGGAGCATTGTTGGGACTAGTGTTATTGATGCGGTCAGGAATTTTTTTCGGAGTGGTAAGATGTTGAAACAAATTAATCATACCCTTATCACTCTAATTCCGAAGATTGCTATGCCTGAGAATGTCACTCAATTTCGCCCTATTGCTTGTTGTAATACAATTTATAAGTGTATTACCAAGATACTGAGTAAAAGGCTAGGCAGTGTCCTCCCTGATATTATAAGTCATAATCAGAGTGGTTTTGTGAAAGGAAGGGATATTGTAGAGAATATTTTGATTTGTCAAGACCTAGTGAGATTATATGGTAGGAAATCATGCTCTCCTAGGTGTTTGATGAAAATTGATCTTAGGAAAGCTTATGATTCTATAGAATGGGATTTTCTTGAAGAGATGATGAAGGCTTTGAAGTTTCCTGAGGGCTTCATAAGATTGGTGATGGAATGTGTTACTACCACGAGCTTTTCGTTGGTACTTAATGGAGCATCTTTTGGGTATTTTAAGGGGAAGAAGGGTTTAAGACAAGGGGACCCCTTATCCCCTCTGCTCTTTGTAATTGTATGGAGTATCTCTCCCGCATTTTACTGGAAGTCCAAGGGTTCTAGGGGTTTAAATATCACTCAATGTGTAAACAACTGAGACTAACACACTTGTGCTTTGCAGATGACTTGCTTCTATTCTCCTATGGAAACAAGGATTCTGTGGTCATTTTGATGAGAGCTTTCCTTACTTTCTCAGAGGCTTCTGGTCTTCAAATGAATAAAGATAAATCTGAAATTTATATGAATGGAGTGAGGGAGGAAAAGGAAATTATGGGGGTTACAGGAATGAGGAGAGGTAATTTGCCTTTTTGTTACTTGGGAATTCCTATTTCTTATAAGAAGTTGGGAGTCTTGGAGTGTGCTGTCCTAACTAAAAAGATTGTGGACCGTATTCGATCCTTGGGAGCTAAACATTTATCCTATGGAGGTAGGCTGATTATGGTGCGTGCTGTTCTTCATAATTTGTATAGTTATTGGGCGAGGGTTTTTATATTCCCTAAGACTGTGATTAGGAAGGTGGATGAAATTTGCAGGAACTTCTTGTGGAAGGGACATTATTCATACATTTCAGCTCCTTTAATTGGGTGGGATAGCATTTGTCAACCAAAACATAAGGGAGGTTTGGGTATTCGAGATGCTGGAGTGTGGAATTTAGCTTCGGTGGCTAAATATATTTGGTGGCTTGCCTCTAAGAAGGATCATTTATGGGTGAAGTGGGTGAATATTAACTTTTTAAAGGGGAGAAATTGGAGTCAAATTCAAGTTCATGGGAATTCTAGCTGGTCGTGGAAGCGGATATGTGCTGTTAAAGAGAAGATGCAAGGGGGATATGTTCAGGATTGTTGGCAGGAACCTGGGAATGCATACACAGTACAGCAGGGGTATAAGTGGCTTGTGGAAGATAAGCAAGATGTGGGGTGGCATAAGCTGATTTGGCATAAGTTAATTCAGTCCAAACATTCCTTTATAGCATGGGTAGTGATGCATAATAGGATACAAACGAATGCCAGGCTGATGAAGTGGGGGATTAATATAAGGAGAGAGTGTTGGTTATGTGGGAGTAGTGAGGAAGACCAGGAGCACCTATTTTTTAATTGCCCGGTTAGCAGCAGATGTGTGTATGCAATGGCAAGGTGGTTGCAGGTACAAATTCCCCTGCAGAATGTATGGGATTGGTGGAATGACCTGAAGATAACAGGAGCGAGGAAGCGTCTAATTGGTGTAGCATTGTGGCTTTAATTTACCATGTTTGGAAGGCTCGTAATACAAGTAAACATGATAGTTATTTGCCTAGGCCAGAGAATATTGTACAGTGTGTTCGGCAAGAGGTGCGAGTTCGATATAGATTCATGTTAAAGGATAGTAAGTTGTCTCCAATTGAACAGTACTTATAGGTGAGGAAGTTGGGAGTTGGAATTGAATTAGTTGTAAAGAAACAAATTGCTGTGTAATTTGATTATCATTATTAATACAAATGCTTACATTTTTCCCCAAAAAAAAATATAGTCTAGTTCATTGTTAGTCTACTTTCTTCTTCTCCTCTCATCATAATTCACAAATTAGTAGCTCTTTGTGTTTGTTTGGTAGCATAGTCTCGTTTTAGGCCAACCTAGTCTAAATCTGGCGACACCGTCTCCGTGGACACGACCCGACTTACCCTAACTACCGTTAGGTCTAGCCGGTTATTTATTTGATCGGTGGGATCCACGACAAATCCCACCATCAATTTGGCGCCGTTGTCGGGGACGGTGCATTGTTTAGACTTAGTTTGCTTATAGCTAGACTTAGTTACTCTTCTTTGTGCCTTTATATCATCTCTTGTGCATACTTTCTAGTTTTTCTTGTCTTCTTAGCTTTCTTTTCTTTTTGTCTCTAGTTGTGCTTGTCTATTGTCGTTACCTAGTGCCCATAAAGCACAAGGTGTTCTCACGTTTGTTCTAGTGTGTAGTGTATGCCTAGGCGGGGAGGCGAATTCTTTCTCTTTAATCCAGAGCCGGAGAGGCTTTTTTGAGCTTTTCGCCAACGGACGATTAACCGGGTTAGGATCTCTCAACCTAGTGCAAGCAATACTCATCAAGAGCAAGCTCAAGGAAGCGATTTTGAAGAAGCATCTCGAGAGACGGTCGAAGGGAATTTCACCAATCCCTTTGGATATTCTAGTCCTAGTTCCCCCTCTACATCTACTTCAACTCCGTCTTCACCACCATCTCCCTTACATCCAATAATGCCGAAATTTTCCTCTCACTCTACGTTTACGGAAGACGTCTTGCCGGGACCCAATGCTCTACCGGCCGCTTATGCCGGAAATTTTACGGCCAAGACTCACTTCATCCAACTTGTGGAAAGGAATCAATTTAGTGGTTTGCCCACCGAATACCCGCACCAACACATGGAGACTTTCTCCGATTATTGCGACGCTATCTCTCAACCCGGGGTTACACAAGATCAAAACCGATGGATTTTATTTCCAATTTCATTAATTGGAAAAGCGAAGCAATGGATCAAGAGTCTCGATAGGGCAACCATGGGCATCGACACTTGGAAAAAGCTTGCATTGGTTTTCTACCAAACATTCTACCCTCCGGAGAAGACTAATTTGCTTAGGGCCTCCATCACCGGTTTCCAACAAAGGGATGAAGAGAGCCTATATGAAGCTTGGGAGCTGTTTAAGTCTTTGGTTAGATCGTGCCCCCACCATGGACTTTCACAATGGTTCTTAGTCCAACAATTTTGGAATGGTCTTTATGAGGACTCAAGAACTATACTCAACATGGGCTCCATTGGTAGGTTCACCGAGATCGATGATGACCAAACTTGGGTGAGAATTGAAGAGATGGCGGTGCATAATTTGCAATACTCTAGGCCTAGGAAGGCAAATCGAGGAGGTAGGCACGAGGTTGATACTATCACTCAACTAAGCATTGACCTTGGAGCTCAATTGAAGACCCATATGGAGACCATTGACAAGAAGCTCCAAGGTCACCTCACTCAAGTTCAAAGCATTGGTTCCTCCAATCATCACTCAATTCAAGAAGTAATGCTTTGGGATTTGCACCTCCTTTGCCTTATTATGGGATGTGTGATACTTGTGGAATCGTTGGTCATGATCCTATGAATTGTAAGGGAAGTATTGAACAAGTGAATGCCTTTCAAGCATTCAAGCAAGGTGCCTCTTACTCTAATCAATACCAAGCTTCCAATCAAGTCCCTCAACAACAACCTTCCAACACCAACAAAAACATCGTCCCTATGTTCCACCTCCCTTAAGGGACAACAACCAAGGTTACCAAGGCAACTCAAGGCCTTTCAACAACTTCAAGCAAAGTAACCAAGGTTCATTCAACCACAATCAAGGGTTCCAACAAGGGAACTTCAACCAAGGCTATCAAAACCACAACCATGGCAACAATCAAGGCCTTAATCAAGGCAATTCTCATGGGTTCCAAGGGAACCGTCAACAACAAGCAACTCAAGGAAATCAACAACAAAGCAAGCCTAGGAGCCGGTCTCCTATTCATGACTATGGTACTCCATTAGCCCTCACCGATACTCCGCATAATCCATCATCCCCACCATGGGATTTCGACATACAAAAGCAAATGATGGATATGCAAAGGAATACTCAAGAAATGCAAAAGAGGCAATTGGAGACACAAATGTCACAACAAGGAACCATTGCTCAAATTCTAATGGATAACAAGGAAATGAAAACTCACATGAAGATGATTGAGAATCAAGTATCAAAACTTGCATCGGGAAGTTCTTCAAGACAAAGAGGGCAATTACCTCCTCAAGGGGTAACTCCGAGTTTTGAGCATGTCAATGCCATCACCATAAGGAGTGGTGCCACCTATAATCCTCCCGTGTTTCCTAGTGAGCAAGATGCAATGAAGGAAGTTGTGTCTCCAAATCAAGAAGGATCAAGCTTTGATAATCCAATGGAGGAGCAAGTCTTATGGGAGATCGAGAGACCCTAAGAAGACAAGCTTCCCCCACTTCAAGAAAAAGACAAGGGCAAAAGGAAAGTGTCATTTGAGGAGTCTACCCCGATTGAGCCAAACAAGATCCACATAAAGTTGCCTTTCCCAACAAGGCAAATGAAGACCAAGGTAGATTCTCAATACGAAAAATTCCTTAACATTGTGAAGAAATTGGATGTTAGTGTCCCATTCATCGAGCTACTTACCCAAATCCCGGCATATGGAAGATTCATGAAAGATATCTTGGCTAGGAAGAGATCCATCGACAAGGAAGAGACCATTACGTTCACAAGGGTGGTGAGCGAGCTCATTCAAGGTTCTACGCTTCCAAAGTTGAAGGATCCGGGTAGATTCTCGATCCCTTGCACCATAGGCCACTACAAGATCGAAAGAGCATTATGTGATTTGGGTGCGAGTGTAAGCATCATTCCCTATTCCATTTGTGGGCGACTTGGGATGAAGGATACTCAAGAGTACCTCCATTACACTCCAAATGGCCGATAGCTCTCTTAACCGACCTTTGGGGATGCTAGAGGATGTGCCGGTGAGAATAGGTAAGTTCTTCATTCCGGTTGACTTCATCGTGCTCGATAAGCGGGAAGATGCAATCACTCCCATTATTCTTGGGCGTCCATTTCTACACACCGCCGGTGCTATGATCGATGTGAAGAATGGTAGGATCACCTTCGAGCTAGGCGAAGAGAAGCTAGTGTTTGACCTTCAAGGTAACACTTCGCCTACTAATGATGAGTCTTGTAACATGATCCAAGCCACAAAAGACATTGATCTAAGGGGAGAGTCGGGACAAAGCTTGAACAAGACCTCTTATGAACTTGAGGATGATGACTCCGAGAGTGGAGAGGATGGGTGCCCATTTCATGGGCTTGATGACAAATTGAAAAGCAAGGAGAAGGATGAGCCTCCCTTGGGGCCACAAGAGGACCGGTGGACGTTTGGGTATATCCCCAAAGACCAAAAGTACAAGTTCAAGTCGTTGAACTTGGAAGATCGGGATGCCCCGGGAACGTCAAGGCAAGGCCATGAAGAGCCTTGGTATGTGGTTGGTTATATCTCGAGCTTGATTGAAGACTTTGCTAGGGCCTTCGACTTGTTTCTTCGTGCCCTTGATGGAGATGGAACTAGTTTTGGTTGTTGAAAAATATTGAAGAATACACCACCTTGGTTTGACGGAGTTCCACAAGAACCGTCTCTTTATATATATCTCTTTCTCTTGTAGTTTGTTTGGTTTTGTGAATTTCTTGATTATTTGGGTGATTGATGAGCGTTGTGAGGGAGGGAATTTGATATGTATTTGAGTTTATTGTGATAGGTGAGAAGTGAAAATGATTCCTAGGGAGGAGCGGTCATTGTTGGAGCTTGGATCGTGTGAAGGGAAGTCGGTTTTTGAAGCTTGGAACAAGTTTTTGGGAGCTATAGAGCGTTAGGAGACTCTTCCCGGCCTAGAAGAGGTCATCCCGTCCGGGATGGAAGGCCCATCCCGACCGGGAAGGATGTCATCCCGTCCGGGATGAGTTGCACAAAAGATGGGTCTACTGACAGCTCATCCCGACCGGGACGAGGTCTTCCCGACCGGGACGAGACGGTCATCCCAACCGGGATGGACCCCCTGTCCTCCTTTGGCCTTTTCTTCGTTGTTTTAGCCCACCCAACCACTTTATACCCCCTCCCAACCTCCCTACATGTCCCTACTCTCCTTATATGACCCTTACACCTCACATACACGTTTTCACCTCACTTTCTCTTCACTTTAAACCGACTTTCACATCAAAACCCACCTCACTATACCTTTATACCCCAACCATGGATCCGTATCGCGATTGGAGAGGAAGAACAATGACGACAACAAGCAAAGTTCTTACATTGACCGATGAGACGATGGAGCGAGTGAGTTGCTAACCGATAAGTACGGCAACTATCCTTTCTTTTCCGTCTATTATTGTTTGTTCTCTCTTGTTTGCCCCCCCCCCTTCCCTTGAGTCATGGTATCTTAGTGGCCTTCGAGGCCTTGGTATTGCTTGCTCCCGACTCTCGATGATGTGACTACATCGAGAGTCATTTCAAAATCCAAATTTTACAAGATTTTCACCCTTTTGTAGGAATTAATCGGATTTGGGCGGAATCCGGGCTAGGTGACATGATTACACCTAGTCCTCCCCTCCCATTTCCTTTTATTTCTTTCTTTTTATTTCTTCCCCCATCCATATCTTTTCTTGTTTCGGCCCATGGTGACTTGACTACACCCCGGCCGGACGCCTTCTACCCTTTTCTCCACTTTATTTTTGATTTTCAGCCTTATTTTCGTAGTTTCTTTTATTTTCTTTTGTGCTCCCATGCACTACGGTCGAGCATGAGGACATTGCTCGGTTTAAGTGTGGGGGAGCGATATTCTAGTGTAGCTTAGTTTATTTTTGTAGTTTTTCGAAAAATCTTTAAAAAAACCCTACAAATTTGAAAATTTTTCACAAAAATCAAAAAGATTTTCTTTTTGTGTGTTTTTCTTTTGTGTCATTGTCTCGTATATTTGTTTTGTTGTGTGTGTTTGCCCCCCCTTTTCCTTATAGGTTGCTTAAATCACCATTAGTTTTGGAAAGCTTTCAAGACATCCGGTAAAATCTTCCATCCCATTCCCTCTTTATTTCTTGTGAAGTTTGGAGAAGGATTGTGATGTGGTGTGCTCGGGAGGAGCTTTGTAAAGTTTGATGTTGGTTGGTTGCTCATTTGGAAGCTAGGGGTGGTGTTTGTATTATGTATGTGTTCGTTTTGTGTTGTTCTTGTTTTGTTGCTTTTGTTTCTTTTTCTTTCGTTTTCGTTGAGTCTTTGTTTTGTGTTTTGTTGTGTGTCTTGTGTGTAAAAAGGTTTTTGAAAACCCGGTTTAGAGGCTAGTGTGCAAGTGTTTACTTTCCCTTCCTAGTGGTATAAATCAAGTCTTAGACTTTATTCTAGTAGAATGACCCTAAATCAATGATTTCGTTGGTCCTTTACCTTGAGTCCACCTAGCTTACTAGGGATTTACTACGGGATTTGCATTTGACCATTTTGACCACCCACGGTGTGAAAAGGCCTTGGTTGCCGAGTCCCGTCCCTTAGGTGACCATGTTTAGGATTGTTTGATAAGTCCAAGTTCTCCACTTTTTGTGGGTTTGAAGGGAAGGACGCTCCCCGACTCACCCATTACCCTACCTCCTACACATATCCACACAATAACTTGCAACTTGTTGATTCCTCTCTTTCTTGTCATACAAAGAAATGCCAAAAAGTCAAATCTTGCCAAAAAGGGCAAAGAAAAGAAAAAGAGAGAAAAATGAAAGAAAGAAAAGAAAGAAGAAAAAGAAAGAAGAAAAGGAAAAGGCACAAAAGCCAAAAAGAAAATAGAAAAGAAGAAAAAAGAATGGCATGGCAAAGCAAGGCAAAAATGCAAAAGAAAAGAGAAAATGCCAAAAGAAAACCCGATTCACAAAAATAACCCCTACCTCTCAAAATAAGCCTTTTTCCGACTTTTGCCATGAAGAGCCTACCAAAGGACCGAGTCCCTAGGAAGGATGATAGCGGCATTAGTCGGTCTTCCCTCATTTTGCATATTTCCATCTTTTTACTCGGACTAGATAGGCGGTTTTAGACATGGGACGACCCTCTTGGCTCTTTGCTAAAGGGGGCGGGGTCTCACTTACCTACAGTGTCGACTAACACCGTGGTTCATCATTTTCCATCCCGCCGATCGTCTCGTAGTACATTCTTAGAAAGTTAGGAGGAACCTAGGTAAGTTACCAACGTTTTTATTGCTTTGTCGTCATACTATTAGCGTTTAGTCCATTTTGGTTTGTATCGCTAGCTTGGGAACGTTGTCACTTGCCTTGAGTCCTAAACCGGTGCTTCCTTCACCGCTTGTTTTAGGGAAGCGGTATTTGTTTTCTTTTGGGTGCAACCGATTTTTGTTTGTTTGTTTGTGTGTTTGTTGTTTATGTGTTTTGTGTCCGGTTGCATCCACAGTTTTGTCGCAAGACCCCACTTGCCTTGCGGATAGCACTTGTCCTCTAAGTGTTATCGCGTGAGTTGAAAGGGCGTAGGGTGCGCTAATACCCACTCGGCTAGTTTGGTAGTTAGTTTGTGCTTACTCGAGGGCGAGTAAGGGTTAAGTGTGGGGGAGTTGATAAATGTAGTTTGTAGTGCCTATTTCGTAGTATTTTGGTCCCATTTCCTTGTGGAATCGCTCCTTGGGAGCGATTTATGGGCTACTTATGCTTCCTCTAGCTCGATTCAGGTTCCCGAGACCATTCGTGAAGAGTTGGATTGATTCCGACTCAATACGTACACTTTTCGGAGCTAACGAAGCGGAGGAACGATCACTCGATGCCTTGGATTCGACCCCGAGACCTTGGGACCCAATCCCGAGCCTCCGAGACCCGATCCCGAGTCCCGAGAATCGATGAGAAGTTCATGAGAAGCAAGGAGGAACCAAAAGGATCATATTGGAGGCCTACAAGACTCATCCCCGACGGGTATGACTTCATCCCGTCCGGGATGAAGTGCACTTTTGAGGAGTCTCCTGTTTTGGGTCCGTCCCGGTCGGGACCAGACCTTCCCGGTCGGGACCACTCCCTTCCCGGTCGGGACCGGTGTGCTGTAGCCCGCAATTCTTTTCTCCTCCCTCCTTCATTCTTATACCCCTATAAATACTTCCCTCCTGTATTGTTTATGTATCTTATCATACCCTAGACTCTCTTAAGCCTCTCTACATCATATAAACCCTAGATTTAGTTCCTCTCATTAGCTTTAATCTCCCTTTAATCATTAGTTAATCTTAGTTAATTAGTCTTGTAATTAGTTCTTGTATTAAGAAGATACTTGAAGACTCCTCCAAGCTTGACATCCTTGGAGATTATTTGGGTTTCTTATTTATGCAATTTATCATCTTTTCTTCATCCTATTGTTGGTATAATCTTCCTTTCTCTTGTTCTTTGTTATTATTTCAAGTTTGAATCTTTACTTAGTGTTTATTGTTATTGTTCATATTGTTCTTGATAATGAATGTTTTGATGTTTGTGATGTTGTTTTCTCTTTTCATTGTTGTAATTAGTATGATTATGAGTGAGTAGATTCCTTGTGGGTTAGTAGGGGGATTAAGGGTAGATTATGGGTGATTAGGGTTTGATTAGGGGTAAAGGGTGAATATTTGTTGTTAGTCACATACTTGGCACACCATGTGTTTGTTGAAATGCTTGTTTGAGTTGTAGTGGCCATGCTTCTCATGCTAGTCTTCCTCTACTCATTGTTTGTCATGTATGTGGTCATGTTGAGAATAGTCATTATACATACCATGTGGACTAGGGTTTAGACGTCATCAAGCGCGAACCTACCTCGACATCGGTCTAAGTTGCGAGAGCCCGGACCGAATCTAGCAATTAGGACACCTACACCCTTGACCACCCAAGTCACCCTACTACACTTATGAACCCGACCTAACCCACTTCTTCTTCATATTTGATTCATCTTATTAATTAGCATCATTTCTTTAGTTTGCTAGTTAGTTTGATTATTAGCATTGTTTAGCATTGTTATAGTCTAGTTCATTGTTAGTCTACTTTCTTCTTCTCCTCTCATCATAATTCACCAATTAGTAGCTCTTTGTGTTTGTTTGGTAGCATAGTCTCGTTTTAGGCCAACCTAGTCTTAATCTTGCGACATCGTCTCCGTGGACACGACCCGACTTACCCTAACTACCGTTAGGTCTAGCCGGTTATTTATTTGATCGGTGGGATCCACGACAAATCCCACCATCACCGTCCCAAGAGAATAGGATTCCGCTCCTCTATAGGCATATTGAGAATGACAAATTTGGTGGGGATGTATAGATTCCCCACATTCACCATGAGGTTACGGGCTAGTCCATAGGGTTCCTTGGTAGTTCCATCGGCCATTTGTACGTTAACCGGGAAATGTTCCAAGTCCTTGATATAAATGGTTTGAGCAATGACTAGGGGCATTAGACTAATGTCGGCGCCAAGATCACACAAGGCTCAGTCTATCAAAACATGGTCTATGGAACAAGGTATAGCAAAGCTACCCGGATCACCTAACTTAATGGGAATTGTAACTCTTGGGGTAGTCCTTGGGGAAACGGGAGCTCTTTCCCTCTCGGTGGGTTTCAAAATAATGTCTCGGTTAAATTCGGACGGTGTGGGCATGGAAGGGCTTGTATCAATATTCTCGATAAAATCAGTAAAGGTTATCATGCCCAAAGCTTGGTCATTGAATTGGATTTGTGGCTTGTCATTCAAGGGTGGTACCTCAATTCTAGAGACTAGGTTCGTGTCCTCTATTGGAATTTGTTCAGTAACGTACGCAAGGTCTCCCACAAGATACTTTGATGGATCTCTTCTTGGTTTTTCGGTTACGTCCTTGACCACTTTCTCATCGGATTCATTGATTGAGGGATGAGATGTAATTTGTGGGTCAAAGGGTTTCACCGGTTCCTTTTTGCTCATTTCCTTAATGGCATTCACCAATGCATGGTTGGAAGAATTAGTCAGCTCTTGAGAAGATCGAGCTTGCGAGGCGGAACGTGCCTCTAAAGCCTCAAATCTAGCTCGATTTGACGCATTTTCTTTCAATAGAAAATTGATTGTTTGTTGAATGTCATAAAGGGGTTGAAAGTTACCTTGAAAATGCCTTGGAGGACCTTGATTATATGGAGGGTAGGTTCCAAATGGAGGACCATAGCTTGGTCGAGGTGGTCCTTGAGAATAAGAATAACCTTGATTGAATTGATTTGTGTGAGGAGGTCTCGGTTGATAATAGAAACCATGTGAGTTAGGATAAACCCTTTGATTGGGGGCTCTTGGAAAAGGATATGATCCTTGAGTAGGCATGGAATAAAATCCGGTCCCCAAATTAGGATTGTTCGTTTGAGATTTTTCATGGGTTCTTTGGGTGTTGGCTTGATAAGCACTTTCCTTCCTCATACACAATTCGGAATCGTGGTCATATCTCCCACAATGATCACATGGAATCTCAATGCGATACAATTTAGGTGGTGAAATCGATGATCGTCTAGGTGAAATCACCCTTCTTGGTGGAGATGATCTTTTCGAAGATGTTCTAGTCTTGGGTGGAGAATTGGCTTTAGCAACATACACTTCAAATTGCCTAACCAACTGCTCGACTCTAGCTTCAAGATCGGTTCTCCATTCAGTTGACGATGTTGACTCACCACTTAGCTCTTCATGTTGATCATTTTCGGAGTATTCATCATTCTTGGCTATCCTTTCAATGAGTTTTGTAGATTCGATTTCATTTAACAAAAAGAAGTCACATTTTGCCGCCGCATTGACATTTTCTTTGGCGTTGTCCAATAACGAGTGGAAGAATATATGAAGTAGAAGCCAACTAGGGATTCCGTGGTACGGACATTTCCTTTGCAATGTTTGAAATCGGTCCCAGGCTTTACCTATGCTTTCATTTTCTTGTTGTTGGAATGTTTGAATTTCTCTTCGGAATTTGTTGGTCTTGGATGGTGGGTAGTATTTTTCGAGGAAGGTGTTACATAATTGCTCCCAAGTGCGAAAAGTATTGTTGGGGAAACTTTTAATCCATCTCCTTGCTCCACTACGCAAGGTGCGAGGAAAAAGGATCCGACGCAATTGGCACTCGGTGACACCTTCAAGCATGACACCGATAAGACTTTCCTTGAAAAGACAAACATGCTCTATCACATCTTCATCCGGCAATCCTCGAAAAGTTTGTTGTTGAATCAAGTTGATGATGGAAGGTTTATGCTCGAAACTCTCCGGGATGGCTCCAATGAAGACGGGAGAAGAAATCTCTTCAATAGATGGTTGAGAATGGGATCCAAGTATAGCCATACTTGAATCCTTGGATGTTTTTCAAAGATGGGGTGTTGAGAAATGATGAAATTGGTGGAGAATGACAATATCAAGTTGTTGCCTTGGTCTAGGGATCGCAATGGATCCGGATCCGCAAGATCCGGTCCGCACGGATCGGATATGGATCCTAAATTTTAAGATCCGTTGGATATGGATCCGGATCCGGATCCGCTATTTTTAAACGGATCTGGATCTAGATCTTAATAAGTAAATCCGGATCCGGATCCGCAAATCCGTTTTATTTAAAAATTAACAATAATAAAAAATTAGAACTTTAATTTGTGTTTTTTTGGTTATTTCTAAGACTTTTTTCTTTTAGTTTATTAATTTTGATTATGAATCTTTATATTTGATTTTATTTGTAAAATTACGAAAATTAATGTGGTCGCAAATACGTATTAATTAAAAAAATTGTAGAATTTAAGTAAGAAATTGGATCCGGCGGATCTGGTCCGGATCCGGCGGATCTGGTCCAGATCCGGCGGATCTGGATCTGGATCTTTATTTTTGGGATCCGTCGGATCCGTATCCGCTACTAGGGGTGCGGATCTGGATATGGATCCATGCGAATCCGGTCCGGATCCGGTCCGTTGCCATCCCTACCTTGGTCACAATATTTCCAAGTGACTTGCTCTCCGAATGGGGATCAAGCAACCTAAATCAAAAGTATACCTTGCATGATCTTAACAAACGATGAGTCCTCCTAGCACCTAATGGCACTAGGGTAGGAGCAAAGAAAAACAATTATCCAAACACAATAGAACTGAAACTTGATTAACTAATCACCGTCCCCGGCAACAGCGCCATTTTGATGCGCGTCCGATTGTCGCCTATCAAACGTGGTCAAACAATATTAATAAACTCCGAAATACTACTACGTAGTAGTGGCAAGTCGGGGATCGATCCACAGGGACGGTCGAGGGGTAGTCGGTCAAGTCTAAGTTTCAAAGTCATTGGGGTAGAGAAGGGGGGAGTTTTGGTCGAGAGAAACTAGACTAACTAGATGAGCTACGGAACTAAGGTGAGAAACGATAATACTAAAGCTAGAAACAATATTGGGAAAGGCGTTGGGGAAAGTTGGGGAGTCGGAAAACAAGATAAAAGTATAACGTTGCAAGAATTATCACAAGGTGTATAAAAGAGGTTCCACCTTTCGGTTTCCCTACCGGCCAAGTCTAAGCCCGCTTTCGCGACGAATAAACTAAGGTCTCTAGACGGAATTACCCAAACCCCGAGTTTCCCCATATTGGTCCGAGTGAGTCAAGTCAACCTAGGTGATCAAGCTAAGTCAAACATGACACAACAATAACATCAAGACAATATCACCCTCAAATGCAATAATTTCACAAGACAAAACCTTTTCCTAGAATTCCTCCTCCCCTAGCCCCTAACTAAAATCTACTCACTACTCATAATAAACTTAACACTAAGGAGACTAGGAAAAAGATTAAACATGATTAAACTAGAGGAGAAATAATTAATCTAACACAATAAAGAAAACTACATTAACAAAGCAACACTAACTATGGAAAAACAATCTAAGGAGAAATAAACTAAGGAGAGAGATAAACAAACAATCAAACAAAGGAAACTACACTAACATGAAGATTAACAAAAAACTAAAGATTAAAATAATTAATGAAGAAAAGGAGAAGAAAGAAACTACCAACAATAGAGAAGACTAAGGAGGAAGATGAAGATTAACATAAATAAGAAGCTTCAAGAAATAATACAAAGATCTTGTCACTAAACCCTTGTAAAACCCTTGAATCTTCAATATAAACACAATCTTCAACCAAAGATGGAAGCTTGATTACAAATTAATAGTAGATCTAAACTAAACTAAGAGAGTTTTACTAAATTTTTTGGGGTTTTACTATGTGAACTACTACTACTACTATGGAGTTCTCCTACACTAACCTAAGGAGGCACAAAATTAGGACTCTAAAAGCTCTGCTTTGGCACAAAACCCTAGGATAAGTATTTATAGAGTTCCTTAATGTGTCACACAAGCTTAAGCCCATAATCCAATCCTTCTTCATTAAGCTAGACTTTCACCCTTTGCATCTTCATGGGGCAAAACTTCACTCTGCGGTTGACGACATTGGCACCAGCGGGTGAAATTTCACCCGGTGAGATTTTCTTCTCGAATCGTCATTTTTGGCATCTTTCTCCATCGGGCGAAATTTCACCCGGTGGGCAAAATTTCGCCCGGTCGTGTCTCACCATGAAAATCTTCGGGAATGGAAAATGTCGTCGGGCGAAATTTCGCCTGGTGATACTTCTCCTCAATTCCGGTCTTTTTTTTCGTCGATCAATTGGATTACTTGAACTTTCAGTTGTGTGCTTCGCTCTTGGATCGTATCTCTCTTAAGCTCGTACAAGCTCAAACACGTTTTCGGTCGAAAATTCTATCAAAATAGACAGAAAACTACCAAAAACATGTAAAATGCAAAAGAGAGACACTAATGCGAGAATTACTCAAAATACAGCGATAATCGCGCTCAAGTCTCGCAAAACGGAGGAAAAACACGTCTAAATGGAAGGAAAAACGGTCCAAATTTGGCACACAACAGCAGGATAAAGATCGCTCTCACTACTGCCCCAATTAGCAAAGCACCGATTGGAATCTTCCATTTGAGATCATGTGTGATGCTTCCAATTTTGTCATTGGTGTCGTTCTAGGCCAACGCGTTGACAAGAAGTTGCATGTGATATATTATGCAAGCAAGACCCTTGATGAAGCCCAATCGAGATATACCACCATCGAGAAAGAAATGTTCGTTGTTATCTACGCTATGGAAAAATTCCAAACCTACGTTATCGGTTCTAAGGTAATAATTCATACCGATCATGCAGTTATTCGCTACATTATGTCCAAAAGGAGACGAAATTCTGACTCTTTCGGTAGGCTCTCCTTCTACAAGAATTTGACATCGAAATCAAAGATAAAGCCGGATCGGAAAACTTGGTAGCGGACCACCTAAGTAGACTAACGATCAATGAAAGTGGTAATGAAGATGATGGTGTCCCCATTAATGAAGCAATGAGAGACGAGTCTTTGATGGTGACAGGCTGAAGTCGTATGCCTCAAATTACAATTTATAAGCACTTAAATCTAAATACTAAAAACGTAGTAAAGTAGAAATAAGGGTCGAACCCAAAGGAATTAGATTAATCTAATTATGCTAACTAAAGTGTAGAAATCGACCTCTAACGTAATTAAAGACCGTAGTAGCCAAAGGGGGGGGTTTTGTATGATTGAATTATCTAACAAAATAAAATAAATAATAGAGTAAATTAGAAATTACTCCCTTCAAAGATGCGTTTATTAAAATTAACTCCCTTATGAATTTTTTTTAATATTTTACACCCAAAAAGATGCAAAACTTCAAAATTTACTTGCAAATTACTGTTCCAATGAGTTTTTGACTTTACTGACCGAAATGCCCTTCATTAATAGTACACCCCTCCCCAATCCCACCTCATCCTCATTTCGACTTTCCCAACTCTTTCAGTCTCAATAGTCTCAATTCTAGGAGAACCCTAAATTCCCAAATCGAAAATCGCCAAACCCAAAACTCGAGCATCCATTCATCAATCAATTGTGGGGACTTTTTTTTTACAAGTCTGCAGACTAAATGAGAGCATAAGGAAAGGGGGAAAGAAGGGTAGGAAGAAGAAATGGGCACTTTCGGTACGAAAAATAGGAAACAAGCAAAATAATTCAAACTCACCGGATTAACTCGTCGGAGTAGTGATTTGCAAGTAAATTTTAAGGTTTTGTATCTTTTTGGGTGTAAAATATTAAAAAAATAATCATAAGGGAGTAAATTTTAATAAACACATTTTTGAAGGGAGTAATTTTTAATTTACTTTAAATAATACAATAACTTGAGGTATCAAATGATGAAAAAGAACTTAGACACAAGCACAAATCAACACTCAATAGCGATTGATCATCGTAAGACGGTTTCAATTAATAACCTCGACCACTCTATCGTGAATATGAAATTCCAATTCTCTTAAGAATAGTTAACTAAAACGAATCCCGTTCTTAATTAACCCTAACCTTAAAACAACCTAAACAATCCAGTTCTAGGTTCAATTAGACGGAAGCAATATAGATCTGAGAATTCGATAGAGAATAAATAGCACGTACAATCCAGTCGCGCCTTAGATATTTATATGAATTGCTTCTAAGTACTAATATCAACGTATCCCGTTCAATATTAATTCCTAGTTGTTACTAATGTAAAGTTAATCAGTAAATCCTACTCAATTAACGATACTAACAATAGAACGATGCCATTAAATACTAGTTGTACACCTAGCAATCAACAACAACATTCATGAAATTAATAACAAAATAATTCATAATAATCAAGGTTAATAATCAAAACATTCAAACTCACAAACGTTTCTTGAGCGTTTCAAAGGCCTGATTCTAAGTAGAGAAGATTAGTTACACATACTTTGAGGAGGAAAATTAGGGTTCTTCAAAAGTTCTCCCTTTTCTTGGCTAATTACCTTAAACTCTAGATGTGATGAATGATATGAATAATAATTCTAAAAGCTAAGCTTAACCTAATAATAGTTTACTAAAATAATAAAATATCCTAGTGATACTAGTAATACTAATAATAAAAACTAGTAATAAAGTTTCCTAAACAAAACCAAAGTCTTAAAAACGTAATAAAGTATCACAAAATAAGACGGAACGCGTTAGACTTTTCAGGCTTCCGGGCGACTCGCCTGGGCGTGGCGCGACTCGCGGGAGCGCGCGACTCACGGGGATTCTGGTTGACTCGCCTGGGCAGCTGCTGCTGTTTCGTGCGATCCTTCGATTCTGTCGTTCTGAGTCTTCAAGTGGGCTTTCTTCTTCTTCATGTTTCATTCGTTCTTGGCCCAAATCGACGGTCCAATGATTAGCATCCTCAAGATAGCCTATATTACATTTTTAAGAAACTGACACAAATTCGATACAAGACAACCGATTTAGCTCACAAAATATACCAAAACCGTCGTAATAACTACAACTAAATACGGCCCATCAAATATCCCCACGCTTGAACCTTTACTCGTCCTCGAGTAAAACTTGAAGAACACCATAACCATAACCATCACTGATCCAAAATGCGTGAGAATAACAATAACACACCGGCCCTCACTCGTCTTCCACCAATCTCCCTCGTTATGAGTTAATGCACCTGCTAATCCAACATTCTCATGAAACTCAACTCAAATGCTCAATTGAATTAACACACCCAATATCAAACTATTATCATCGACCAAATTCATCAAAACAAGGAACATTAGCAAATAATTATAAGCAAAAATCCACATGTAACGCCCCTTATTTCTCTAATCCTAGAACGGATCACATGTGCTACAAATGTCACCGGTGGTACAAGTGTATACCACAATATTTCACAACCCACACATGTGATCAATCCTAAACGCCTCTAATAGTTCAATATACCAAACAAACATCACCAATCGCATAGAATATAGTGCTACGACTACACCGCACCGCGATTCTTCTCACCTTAGCCAGCTATCCTACCCTTCTGACCTTCTATGTCACCCTTCTTATGACGCCAACACCAAAAATGGAGAAAGTAGTACTGATTATTTTTCCTAATTCCCTCATTTTGCCTAAAGCGTCCGCCCTTGCGGATTTTCACTCTAGCTTTCATTTTTTTTCCTCCCACTACTCTCGTGGCACGCAACTCGATTTTTCTTTTTACCCGGAGCGTCCTTTCGGGTTTTCACTCCGTCCTTGGCCACATTCCCTATTCTTGCCTAGGCGCCCTTTCAGGGTTTTCACCTAGCCGGGTTTATTTATTTCTTTTTGTTTTTTTTCAATTTTTCTCTTTTTTTCCTCTTTTTTTCCTCTTTTTTCCTTTTTTTTTTCTTTTTTTTTTTGAAATTGAAATAAACGACGTAATACAAAATAACTACTATATACAACGAGATAATTTCCCTCCCCACGCATGAATAACACATCGTCCTCGAATGTGTGAATTAAAGACAACAACAAAAATGGGAAGAGAAATACCTCGGGGGCTCAAGAGTGAGAAGAGAAGCCGGCGTCACGTGACTTAGCCTCAAGTGCCGCCCTCCTAGATGATCTCTCTTGCTCACGAGCTGCAAGCTCTCCATAAAACTCGGAAGATGGTTCCGAGTAGTCATTAGGATGCAACTTCAATTGTAACTGATTCATACATCGACCAAATTTAGCGGCCAACCTACTGTTCTCAACATATTCTTCCACGCGATCTTCTATTGCTTCGCGCCAATCGCTCCAACGATCAAAATCAGACGTACCCTCGGGCTCCTCCGTAACCGGGGCACTAGACTCGGTAGTCGGCTTAGGAAATTCCGCATCATGAGGAAGGTAAAACGCAGCCGCAGTAGGCCCCAATGGTAACGGTTTCCCATCCGGACGAGGCAAAATCATGAAATGACGGTGGGACGTGTCGAGCGTCCAGATTATGTAGTGTTTAACAATCGGTCGTGAAATCATAGAACAACTCTCCTTGAACTTTATACTAATAGTAATATCACCTATGACAGGAGAATCCGTCATCTTGGGTAGGCCAAGATACTGAGCTAAAAGAGTAACCATACCACCCATCGGAATATTCCCCGAGACCGCCTTCTGGTGCTTCTCACAACAATTCAAGAATATATCGATCCAATCCGGGGTTCCCAAACATTCGGGCATCATGGCCCACAAATACATCAAATCCGCCCTAGGTAGATGTGTCGGTTCACCTTTGCAAAGAAATGTGGAGTTCAAAAGTCGGTGAAGATAACGAAGGGCAGGATGACGAATATCAGTATTCTTAGTCCCCTCATAAGCACTCCCAGCTATTTTCAACCAAAACTCATCCATCATACGCGTAGTAGGAGTCAAAAATGCCGCCTCCTCTCTCGGTGCTATACCCAACGCCTCCCTCAATTCTGTGAAGTCTACATCTCGTTCTGAATCTCCGAGACGAAAAGTAATGTGAGGGGGTCGTCTTCACGATGGACTTCTAAGGTGGACAAGAATTCAAGTGTGTAACGCTTATACGTGTTCGTGTGCATATCGTAAAAGTTTGCTAACCCAATACGAGTCAATAACGTCAACACCTCTTCCCTAATCCCGAGCAACTCCAATGCCAAATTATCGACAAACTTAGTCGACATAATAGCTCGATCAAATAGTTGACACCATACCGATTTCTGCTTCGTACTCAAATTCTTACACCCCATATAGTCAACTGAGGCCGTTTTTTGTTTCTTTGGAGCCATGATGACACAGACTGAGATAACCGACACTGACCCAAGACACACTAACGACTTGAAATCGACAACTAGACGGACAACTATATCGAACTAATTCCAAAGACTCACCAACCCTGAACACACCACTCTACTTCAATTACTAGAGTAAGACTGCTTATGACCGAATACTGACTAACGATTCTTCGCTGACTACTGGAATCACAGCACACAGGTAAGCAAACCCTAAACAACCTGTACACAAGCTCACAGCAATCAATGGAAAATAGTGAAAGGAGGACAATGGCCGGAAACTTATGAAACTGGACAGAAGATAGCACCGGACGAAACCCGACGAAACAGATATGAAGACAGAACGCAACCCACGACTTGCCTATTACCGGAGCTCTATCACCGGTGACCAACTGACAGACCACGACCACCAGAAACAGACCCACACGCGACTCGCCTGACACCCACGCGAGTCGCGTGACCATCCACCGGACCACGAACAGCGACGATGACTCTGACCGGCGACCGGCGATGACCAGTGACAAACCAGGTGACGCGCATGAACACGGTAATTTTGAAGTGGGGAGGAGAGGATTAATGGTAAAAGCTTTGTGTTTTGAAATTGATATGGGGGAGAAGTAGATTTAAGGTTTTGAATTTGATTTGGGGAAGATGTAGATTTAGAGTTTTGAATTTGGGGAATAAGGATTTAATTGATTAGGAAAGAAAAGATGAGGGTTGCAGGAGTAAATTTAGGAAGAGGGGAAAAGATGAATGGGAGAGATAGTCGGGTATTGTTGTTTTTAATTTTTGAATTTTAAAAAAAAAAAAAAAAAACTGACCTGTAGGGGAATGAAGCACGCGAGTCGCATAGGGCCCGCGCGACTCGCGCGGATGCCTGTAAATCCGCTCTTTTTTCTTCAATTTCGCTCAGATTTTGAGGGATGTCCATGCTAGTCGCCCAGGACCCATGCTAGTCGCCCAGTCTCCTGGAAAATCGACACTCTTCTCCTATTAAAACATCAAAAGTTAGTAATAAAACCTAAGCTTAAGAAAAACAACGAAATTAGTACTACGACCTATCACCCGTAAAATAAAATTTTACAATAAAAATCTACAAAGCGGGTTGCCTCCCGGAAGCGCTTTTGTTTAAAGTCGTTCGCTCGAATGAGACGGATGTAAATTTTCGTGGATAGGGTCGTAGAGGGCCATCGATTCCACTACGTTAGCTTCAAATCCTTCATAATATGGCTTAAGACGTTGTCCGTTGACCTTCAAAATCTTGTTCGTCTCGGGATTTCGTACTTCTACTGCACCATGAGGATAAACATTAGTTATAACGAATGGACCAAACCAACGGGATTTTAGCTTACCGGGAAAAAGACGAAGACGGGATTGGAATAAAAGGACTTTTTGCCCAACTCGAAAGTCTCGCCTCAAGACCATCTTATCATGTCAAGCCTTCGTTTTCTCCTTATAAGTTGCCGCATTCTCATATCACTCGAGACGTAGCTCCTCCAACTATTGTAATTGTAGCTTACGATGCATTCCCGATTCATCTAAATTCATATTGAAGCTTTTTATCACCCAATATGCCTTATGCTCTAGCTCTACGGGAAGATGACAAGCCTTCCCGAACACCAATCGATATGGAGACATGCTGATCGGGGTTTTGTAGGCCGTTCGATAGGCCCATAATGCATCGTCCAACCGTCCACTCCAATCCTTCCGATTTGGGTTGACCATCTTCTCTAGGATGGATTTAACCTCTCGATTGGACACTTCAGCTTGTACGTTCGTCTGCGGATGGTAGGCCGTGGATACTTTATGAATGACAAAATACTTTTTGAGCAAAGCACTTATCGTTTTATTCACGAAATGAGTACCACGATCACTAATCAAGGCCTTGGGAATTCCAAATCGAACAAATATGTTAGCCTTGATAAAATCCGCCACCACCTTAGAATCATCGGTCTTAGTGGGGATTGCTTGCACCCACTTGGACACATAATCGACCGCAATTAAAATGTAAAGATTACCGTTCGAGTTTGGAAACGGTCCCATGAAATCGATCCCCCATACATCGAATATCTCACAATTAAGCATATAACTTTGAGGCATATCATTTTTCCGGGAAATATTCCCCACCCTTTGACAATTCTCGCAAGCTTGAGAAAAGACTTGGGCATCTCGAAACAAGGTGGTCCAATAGAAACCGCAATCTAACACCTTTCTTGCCGTCTATCGTGCACCAAAGTGACCTCCACACGCTTGAGAGTGACAAAACATGAGAATCGAGGTCATCTTATTCTCTGGAACACATCTTCTAATAACACCATCGGAGCAATGTTTCCATAGATATGGATCATCCCACACATAGTACTTCGCATCACTACGAAGCTTGTCTTTTTGAGATTTTGAGAAAACCGAAGAAAATTTTGATGAGCAAAGAAAGTTTACCATATTCGCATACCAAGGTTGAACCAAGTTAAGCGCAAATAAAATTTCATCGGGAAGCACACCCTTGACCGACTCTTTCTCATGTGACCTAGAATCAACATCAATCAACCGACTCAAATGATCGGCAACCACATTCTCGGCTCCCTTTTTGTCTTTCACCTCAAGATCGAACTCGCTAAGTAAAAGGATCTACCGGATCAATCTCGGCTTAGCTTCCTTCTTAGACATCAAATAGCGCAATGCCGCGTGGTCAGAAAACACAATCACCTTCGTTCTTGTAGACACCCGCATTTTGCCTGCTAGTGTCTATAGCAGTTCCCGACAAACACCCGATGATGATCGGGCGCAAACGTGACTTGGTATACTCGGATTTGGACCCGAAATCAATAATATCTGACATGGACTTTTAGCGGAGTAATAATCTCTCAAAACAGACCTCAAATCCAGGCCAATGGGTCGTTCCGAGCAAAATAAGACTAATTTGGGCCAAAACCAACACCAAAAATAAATCCCGTCTTTTGGCGACCGGGTCAAAACCCGGTCAAAGACGAAACCGTCTCATAAATCAGCCAGGTTCAGCTGGCGCACAAATCCAAATTCAAAAAATCAATCAAAACAACAATATCAATTCTTTCCTATTTTGTCTCGATTTGCTTGACCCACTCGATCGAGTGGATTGACCCACTCGGTCGAGTGGAGCGTCAAAAAACGGATCAGGCCCATTTTCTAGGGCACTCGACCGAGTGCACTAGGGCCACTCGATCGAGTGACCCTAGGTCGTGGGGTAAACTCTATAAATACCCCACGACCCCCACTCATTTCAAGAGGCTTTTTACACAGTTTTTTCACCTACATTCTACCCATCTTACCCTACATTCACCTACACTACAAGTCCTTAGCAACTCTAAGCAAGTACACATAAAAACCGAGCCCTTCGTCCCTCGAAAACCGACGAATCACCCACCCACACACACACACCATAACTTGCATACATCCTCGATACTCCGACGTCCCGTCACTATTTACGAGTCCATTTCCGAGGTCCTTACTAAGCATGTATGTTGAGGGTGTCCTAAACCCCATCTCGATCCTTATTACTTTGTTTTTATTTACGTTTTGTATTATTATCCTAACACTAACCTCTAACATAGTACTAACATTTTAATTTTCCTATACTAACTTTTTACATTCTCGTTACTAATTTTATTATACCGCGTATACTTATATATAAACTAGTATCAAAATCCGGTTCTAAATCCGTTTGACTACGATGTTTGCCTAAAGTCCGTCTAATCCCTTTACGAACAACGACGGAGGTGGAGCCCTTTCGAGGAGCCCCGCCCCAATGTACTCAAGGGCGTGACGTGATCACAGTCGGTCGTAGTTGAACGTATTTAATTCCATTTCTATAATTAGTACGGAACCCGTTGACACGGAAACCGACATCACGTAACCCGAAAGGGTTAGTTTCGATGTCGTGACGTAGAGGGATGCATTCCGTTGCTAATTCAAAATTTCTAATATAAACGTTTTCACAAAGTCCCGGCAACGGTATTACAATCGTACATATACACGATTATAGTATCGGAGGTCAAGTTAAATTCAAATCGTGCGATATTTGTATTTAATTTGACCGACCGTCGATTTTTGAACCCAAAAACGAAACGAGTTGACACTCGTACAGGGGCTACTCGACTGAGTACGTAGGCTACTCGATCGAGTAGCGTCCATAAAACTGGGCAGACCACTTTTCGAGGACACACTCGACCGAGTCAGACCATGACTCGACCGAGTGGGTCCTGTAACCCAGAAAACCGAGAGCTTAAGTGCAACATTTAAGCCTTGCCTTTTTTTACGACTCTTAGTCAACACGTGTAAAGTCAATCACGTGAACCCATTTTTCAAAACTCATACGTATCACGACACTATAACAACTTTGATCGATTTTTCGATGTGATAAGTTGGGACAAGGCATTGAGACATGGGATCGGGCTAGCGTCACACTTAGGTCCTATGTCTCCGTCTTCGTTTAATACACAACGCAATGTGTATTTAATCGGGGTTTGTCCGTTTATGCAATTCACGGTCTAGCTCACATACGGGTCCGTTCCTAACTTTTTTTATTTATTATTTCGTTTGTATAACATTTGCAATTTTTGTATTGGCCGGGTTGTATTTCCGCCCGTGTAACGTGTATATTATTTACTTTCGAGTTTTATTTATTTATTTGCTTATCGCTTTATAAATGAACCTCGCATGCTAAATCACTTCGACCATAGTTAAGATGCATTAAATGACGTAGTTCACATACTATTCATATGCTTAGCCAGAAAACGCTGTTTGCATATCATTTAATCGTTTTACTAGCGCGAGCACGCGAACACGAACGATGTCTTAGTAGAGGCCGCCATGTGCGGGCGGGGTTGGGTGTCCTTAGTGGGCTTCCCAACACGTACCCTCACCCCTTACTCAGAACCTTTGGTTTCCGGATGTCCGAAACCCTTGGCGCACGAGAGTCATTCTATATACGAAAGCCGGTTTAGACGGTATCGATATTGCAATGCAAAGGGACGAGCCCAATGAACTCTGAAATCGAAGTGGGCTTACTTTATGTATAGCCCATGACGACATAGAGTGGGCTCGTATGGTTTCGAATAACCGCAAAATTCGGTGGCGACTCCATTTTGACTAAAATTTCGAACCCGAGAACAATCTCACCACGAGATTCATTCGCCTACCCAAACCCGCGCGTGGCCGCGTCGGGGTGGACCTACGTCATGTCCACAATTTGGCGACTCCGCTGGGGATACCTGATGTACCACATGTCATCGGGGTTCCTAGGGTGAGACTCGAAGAGAAATCATTCGAATATTAGTGTGCGCGCATTAGTTTAATGATTCATGCATAACCCAAATTTTTGCCCGGGCCGGTTACTTGTGACCGACGTCCCACTATACCACGGTGCATTCCTACATGGGTGAACTAAAGACTTCGATGGCGGAACTCACCGGGGTTTTACGGCAGGTCCTAGTTCCAAATCGGCTAGGAAGTCCGTCCCGTTTCGTGAGAATGCTATCGTTGTTGGTATAGACCCTACTTTGACTAACCGAGACTTAGTGTAAAGCATACATGAGCGTCGTTATAATGCTTGTTTGACTACGTGCTACTTGGTTTCCGTGTCATTTTTCAAAAACCGTCATTTCAAAAAATGCATCTTTCCAAAATACCAAATTTTGAAATAACCCCAAAATACTGTCCGTTTCGGGACCCGTCTTTTCAAAAGTATCCAACTTTCAAAAACTCGGAATGCCGCCGAAATTTAGGATCAATGATTTCGAACATGCTGCCCATTTTAATTCGTGAATTTCGAACACCTTTCCGATTTTCTGAATTTTCAAAATTCTAATCTTTGTTTTCGAAATTCCATTTTCAATTTCCGAACTCTCGGAAATTCACCCATTTTTATTCAAATTTCAAACATCCAACCTTCCTAGTAAACCTTCCTTATTATAGGACCTACCGTCTAGCCGTGTGTCGGGTCTTTGCATAGTATATCGAAGGTCTATAGCGTCGAAACTCCGCCGATCCTATATCGCAAGTTTCCCCCCTTTCCCGAGTCCGCCTTATCTGTCAAGGCACGACCAACCCGCGTAGGGCATACCCCTACAAAGGAAGGTCCGTCTATATACTCGAGACAAAAGTCTGGGGAAAAGTCTCACGTGGACCTTCCTTCGAACGGGATTAGGCCCACAAAGCCGAAATCCTAAGGAAGCTATACCACCCATCGAGTCATCCGTCTAGATGTATTTCTCGAGTCCTTAGTCTTCCTTTCTTAGTGTCGCTCGGGATATACTTTTCCTTTCTTTTTCCAAGATCTGGGTTCGGTCTCTGATTACGCGGTGTTCTTACAGACAGGCTGCCAGCAACTAGACACGCTCGAAGGATGGCTACTTTGAACAGCCTAGAAACCTCTCTGGACGCCATGGTCGCGAAGCAAACCGACATCGAGGCCCAACTGACTGAAATGAGCGCTGGCCAAGTGGCCATTGTTGCTCGCCTAGCCACGGTGGAGCAAAGGGCTCCTAATGTCGAGGCTAATGAGCCTCTAGCTGAACTAGTCAGCGCGGTGCGCCGACTAGAGGAACAAGTCCATTTGGCTGGGAGTAACAACATCCATCGGGAGAATAGTCGAGAGTACAACCCGCTGAGTGACAAACTACCCGCGAACCTGAATCTCACAGGTTTGCCCATGTTTGAGGGAACTGAGGACCCGTTACTCCATGTGCGAGCCTTCAAGGAATTCATGGCCATCAAGGGAGTGGATTCGTTCATGTTCAAGAACCTCTTTGCTGCATCTCTCGAGAAGCACCCACGGGCCTGGTACTACAGGCTAGACCCGAAAAAATACCCTACATGGGATGATGTGGCCACCGAGTTCGCTCGGAACTATGCTGATAACACCGAGATCCAAACCACAATGCGATCTCTGGAGGTTATGGCCCAAGAGCCGAAGGAAGGTGTTACTAAATACCTTCAACGCTGGAGGGCCGAGAGTGTGAAACTGGTCGATAAGCCCAATGAGAAGACTTTGGTGGAGGCTTTTGTCAAGAACCTCCTCCCCTCCTACCGGGTTCACCTCCGGTACGCTGTCATACCCAATTTCACCACCCTTACTGAAATGGGTATGAGAATCGAAGACGATCTGAGACTAGAAAGCCTCACTAAGGCCGCTAGCAAAGGATACCAAGGGGCCTCTTCCTCCACCACTAAGCCCCAGGCTGCAACTCGCAGCATTTTTGATGCGGTTAATCTATTAGATGCCCCATCCAAAAAGAACACCCCACCTCGGGTTTTCACTGATATAGGTACCACCTATACCTATGCCTTACAAAGGCGGTCCTCCAAAGGCCTAGTCCAACCGATAGGCCCAACTCCTGAAGTTCCGGTCGAGTGACGCTCCAAGAACTATAATGCTCAGGCCTATTGCCAATATCACCGGGGCAATGGGCATGATACCGAAAAGTGCTGGAAACTAAAGCACCTAATCCAGGACTTGATTGAAAGCGGTAAAATCCCGCTACCCGGAGATAAGCCAAGCAACAAGGAGAACCCTTTCAGCTCCCATGCCATCTTTGCCGGGGAGGTGATCGATTGCTCTCACCTTATCTCTCCATTTATCCCGCAAGTGAACGGGATCTGGTTTGACAACGAGGATGATGTCTACCTCGCTAAAGGGGAAACCGTTCCCATCACCCCTGAACAGATTTGCGAGGCCAAAACTCGAGTCCCAGCCAGCAACAACCTTGGTCGTCCCTATCTAGCCACAAGCACTAGGGACACCCCCATCCCGACAACCATCACCAATCCACTCGAGATGGAAGTCGCCCTTGAGGAGCCGACCGCTGAAACGGCTATTGTGAAGCAACTGAAGAAGACCCGAGTTGACCTCACTATATGGCAACTTTTAGTCAGCTCAGAAGAACATCGAGAAGCACTTACAAAGGCTCTCGATCAAGTCAAGATCGACTATTTGGCTACCCCTGCTGAAATGGTAGCCACAGTCCGACCCCACCTAAAGGGTAAGGCCAAGGAAGGAGGCCCAATGATCACCTTTTCCGAAGCCGACCTGCCACCATTTGGGACCTCCCACAACCTGGCCCTTTACATCACGGTGATTTGTCGAGGGAAATACCTTCCTATGACCTTGGTTGATGACGGGTCCGCTGTAAACGTCCTTCCCTTAAGGACCGCCAAAGCCCTCGGCATTACCGAGGCTGACTATATCCCGACGGCTCAAACCATCCAAGCCTTTGATGGGAGCCCGAAGACAGTATCTGGGGCCGTGAAGCTGACCATCATAACGGGCCCAATAGAAAAGGAGCTTGAATTCCAGGTGATCGATGTCACCTCATCCTTCAACTTGCTCCTAGGAAGGCCGTGGATCCATGCGGTCAAAGCTGTGTCTTCCACCCTCCACCGTAAGATCAAGGTGCTTTTGCTCGACAATGTTATTACTTTGGAGGCAACCCCAATGACTGTGGCTAGCTGTAACGCCACGAGCCGCACGGACCTCTGGGGGTTCGACTTTGTGGGGATGATCGAGGAAGAGTACCTCTTTAGGCCTTACTTCACCACGAGCATTGACACAATGCTCCAGAACTTAGGGTACCTTCCGGGGGTTACCTCTCGGCCCGACCTTCCAGCTGGGAAGATCATCGAGGTCCTTAAGGACGAAGACTCTCACTTCGGCCTTGGCTATGCCACCACTCCGGGCAACGTTGTCCGAGCAGGAATCGAAAAGGCCTGCAACATCATGAAGGGCATCCACTTGAGCCCTTACAGCCCACGGTTGTCTGACTACTTTGTCACACCCGTGTTTGGGGCTATCCAGGTTGGACTATACCAACCCAATGCTACACACCTCGGGACCCACTTGGCCCGGGACTGCAACTACATCCCGGATGATGTGTTCGCCCTCATCTAGGCTGATGAAGCTAATGATGCTGAGCCCGCGCTGGGACTGCTCTTCGGGGAAGACACCATAGCCCCGACTCCAAAAGAAGACCTGGTCAACCAGATTCTCCGCAGCAACAGGTTTGACCCAACCAAGCTGATCTCGGATGTTGGCTCCGAGACGGAGAACAGGGCCTGGAGGAAGACTGTCAAGTGGACTGACAGTCAAGGAAGGATCTACAAGCTGGTCACCGGAGAGGGAGACATGCCTGAGTCTGAATCCGAGTCTGAGTCGGAGTCTGAGGTCGAGTCTAAGAAAGTCGGTGCTAGAGTCACTCCTGTAACCCCTCTCCCTTCTATCATTCCTGCTGCTAGCACTTCGGGGTCTGTCCCGAGTGCTTTACCAATCTCGCCACTGACCAATGATCAGATGGCTGCTCTCTTTGAGCTGTTTTCCAAATTTTCAATCAATAATAACAACCGTTCTGCTTACGACTTGTCTCTTTTAAATTCTGCTTTCAAAAATGTTTTGTGCTATGACATTGAGAAATCCGACGAACAGGTACCCTTACCTCCACATCTGATTGAGCAACTAGAGCAAAGCGAATCCCGGAATCCGGTAATTGAAGAGACCGAGTCCATAAACGTGGGAACAACCTTAGAGCCTCAGATACTTAAGATAGGGTTATCTTTAGATCCCGAGGAGAAACAACAGTTCATAAGCCTCCTCCGAGAATTCAAAGATGTCTTCGCATGGTCCTACAAGGACATGCCGGGGATAGACCGGGAAATAGCCGAGCACCGCATACCTATCAAAGACGGGTGCAAACCGGTCATGCAGAAGCTTCGTCGAATGAGGCCCGAGTGGTCTCTCAAAGTAAAAGAAGAAGTCGACAAACAGTTCAAAGCCGGCTTCATACAAGTGTCCGAGTATCCGGACTGGGTTGCAAACATCGTACCGGTTCCTAAAAAGGACGGTAAGGTGCGGGTATGCGTAGATTTTCGGGACCTTAACAAAGCAAGCCCGAAAGATGATTTTCTGTTACCACACATCGATATACTGGTGGATAACACGGCCGATCATGCCCTTATGTCATTCATGGACGGGTATGCCGGATATAATCAAATCAAGATGGCGGAAGAAGATATGAGTAAGACTACCTTCACTACACCTTGGGGTACTTACTGCTATACCGTCATGCCGTTTGGTCTCATTAATGCCGGGGCCACATACCAAAGGACCGCTACCACTTTACTACACGACATGATGCATAAAGAGGTAGAAGTTTATGTGGACGACATGATCGTCAAATCCAAAGAACGAGACGGTCACATCACCGCCCTAAGGAAATTTTTCACCCGATTGCGCAGATACAACATGAGGCTAAACCCTCAAAAGTGCAGTTTCGGGGTAACGTCAGGCAAACTACTGGGTCATATCGTTAGCCAACGAGGTATCGAGGTCGACCCAGCTAAAATCAAAGCCATTACCGAGATGCAAGCTCCTGAAACCGTAAAAGAAATAAGGGGATTTCTCGGGAAAGTCCAGTATATTAGTCGATTCATTTCCAAACTAACCATGGTGTGTGAACCAATTTTCAAGAAACTGAAAATAGGGGAACGGATACTATGGGACGACAAGTGCCAAGCTGCTTTCGACAAGATCAAGGAAATTCTGTCTGCTCCGCCAGTTTTGATGCCACCTCAACCCGGTTTGCCTCTGTCGTTATACCTAACAACGACCTAGACAGCCATGGGGACTATGCTGGCTCAGACAGTCGACTCCGAAGAACGAGCCATTTATTACATCAGCGAGAAGTTTTTAGAGTATGAGTGCAAATATACCATGCTCAAAAAGACGTGTTTGACTCTAGTCTGGGCCACTAAGAAGCTCCGACATTATATGCTCAGCTACGAGGTCCATGTTCTATCCAAGATGGACCCGATCAAATACCTCATCGAAAAGCCCATTCTCAATGGCCGAATTTCTAGATGGACTCTAATGTTAGCAGAGTTCGACCTAAAATTTGTGCCATTAAAGGCCATTAAAGGACGGGCGGTAGCTGAATTCCTCGCTGACAGCCCGGTAACCGAAGAAGGACACACCGACACCTGGTCCTTCCCAAATGAAGATATTTTCCATACCGATGCCGAAACATGGGATTTATACTTCGATGGAGCATCTAATTTTCGAGGGTTCGGAGTCGGGATCCTTCTAATTTCACCAAGAGGGGAGCATACCCCCGTCTCCATCAAACTGGACTTTGATGTTACTAATAATGCAGCAGAGTACGAAGCATGCATTTATGGGCTACAAGCCGCCGCCAACCTAGGGATCACAAATCTCCGGGTACATGGCGACTCATCGTTGGTCATTAACCAAGCACTCCAAAAATGGAAGACTCGGAATGCTAATCTCGTGGCCTACCAGGCACGAGTAAGGGATCTCGAGAAACAATTCCAAAAGGTGGAGTATATATACCTGCCTCGGGAAGAAAATCAGTTTGCAGATGCACTCTCAAAATTGGCATCTTTACTGAATATTCCCGACCACGTGACCAGTATGCCAATTTGCGTCGAAAGACGGTCCGAGCCGGCATATATCCATGACATCGAAGACGTCGAGATCACTGATCCCGAACCTTGGTACCAGGCTGTATTAAAATACCTGACAAATGGAGAATATCCTTCCGGGACTGAGGGTCGAGCCAAGAAAGCCTTGCGAAGGCTAGCCACCCAGTTCATCCGCACCGATGATGGACAATTGTACAAAAAGACGGCACAGGGGGCTCATCTCCTTTGTGTTGACAAATATAAGGCCGAGAAAGTAATGGCCGAAGTACATGATAGTGAAAACGGCCCACATATGAATGCTCACATGTTGGTCCGAAAAATCATGAGGCTCAGGTATTACTGGAATACCATGGAAGCCGACTGCCAATTTTATGTCAAACATTGCCATAACTGTCAAATCTTTGGCAATGTGCAACATATGCCGTCGTCTCTGCTTTATACCATGACGTCGCCTTGGCCGTTCTCGACATG
This sequence comes from Agrostemma githago, assembly GCA_958450325.1. NCBI lineage: Eukaryota > Viridiplantae > Streptophyta > Magnoliopsida > Caryophyllales > Caryophyllaceae > Agrostemma > Agrostemma githago. Next base: position 51,700,096 of record OY288244.1, on the reverse strand, counting down.
GGGTATCGACATAATCGGGAAGGTAAATCCCTCCGGTACCGGCGGACACTGCTTCATTTTAGTAGCTATCGACTATTTCACCAAATGGGTCGAAGCTGAATCATATCGCATCCTCAATGCTAAGCATGTCGCCAAATTTATCCAAAACAAGATAATATGTCGGTATGGAATCCCACATGAATTTATCAGTGATCATGGGACTCATTTCCAAGCTGAGACCGCGGCCCTACTGGCTAAATATAAAATTCAAAGGCACACGTCATCGCCTTACCGTCCCGAAATGAACGGAGCAGCAGAGGCGGCTAATAAAACGATTGTCACCATACTCAAAAAGATGGCTGATAATTATCGGGACTGGCCCGACAAAATACCTTTTGCCTTATGGGGGTACCGGACATCAATTCGCACCGCAACCGGAGCAACGCCGTACTACCTAACTTATGGAATGGAGGCAGTCCAACCAGTTGAATTAGAGGTACCGTCCCTCAGAATTCTATTAGAAAGTCAAGTACCCGAAGCTGACTGGGTTCGAGCACGGTACGATTCGTTGGTTCTACTAGACGAACGGCGGTCTCGCGCTCTCAACAATATCCAAATCTACCAGAAACGGATCCAGCGGGCCTTCAACAAGCGGGTAAGGCCCAGAAACATTAAAGAAGGGGATCTAGTCCTTAAGTCTGTGCGATCTTTACTACCAGTTGACCCAAGGGGAAAATTCAAACCCAACTGGGCTGGGCCGTATCTGGTGAAGAAAATCCTATCAGGGGGAGCAGTGATGCTGACAGACCTGGACGGGAATGAGTTCGTCAACCCAAGCAACCTGGACCAGCTGAAGCGTTACTACCCTTAGCCATTTCTCAATGTCGTTAGCAATTTTTATCAAAATCGTTTATTTTACAAAAAAGCAAGTCAATAAGCTAGAATTACTTATTCTACTGTCACAAAACATCTTGAACCAATAGTCTTGGTGTAATTCAAGATTGCAAATTTCCTAAGCCTGAACTACGTTTGGTTTGATTCTGCTAATCGCGGATACGTAGGCAGCCCCTCAAAAGGGCACAACCAACGCAATCGAGAAAAGACAGGAACGGTTTAATAATAAACTTTCTTTTATTAATTATCACAAAAAAAAAGCCCCAATAAACTTGGGAAAATTACAAAATGCAGGAACTCAAAAAATTACAAAAAAAAAAACACACGACAAAAATAGTAATAATATCTAAATAATAAAAAACTAAGGACTCGGTATTTAGGGCATCTTGCCCTTCCCCTTGTCCTTGGCCTCCTTGGCCGTCCACTGACGACGACGCGGAGGAGAGCATTCCCGAATCACCACAGGAACCTCTTTAGCTCGGACTCGTTTCTTGGAACTCGAGTCCTCATCCACCTCGATAGGCCCAAGTTGGGCCCTCACGGGCTCTGGGAGCCAGTCACGCGGACCTAATCTCCCGGGCCGCCAACCTTGGCCCAAGTCGCCGTTCCAAATCAGTCTGGGGACTTTGCCGCCCCCGTGTGCCACTGACACCGGCATCTTTAGCTCGAGCCTTAGTATGTGACTTAAGACCCGATTCTAATCGGACTAAGGTAGCAGGGGTCTCTTCCTCATCGAAGAACCCCCTATTGTCCTTTGCCGTCTCCCGACGGACCAATTCGAAGGCCTCATCGACCTTCAGAGCTTTGCGAACTTCCTCAGATTCCTCAGAAGTCCATTTCTCGTAAGCCCGAGAAACCCAAGCGGATTGGCAAGGGTTGGGAATAGTCCATGTAGGACGAGTAAACCATCTCTGCAACCAAGTGTCGCACATAGCGTCTGTCAGTTGGAGCGAGACGCTAATAATGGCTTCAGTCTCAGGAATGCGCTAAGACGAACCGAACTGCCTCAGGATACGGTCCGGGTAAATGTGAACTGTCCAGTCAAGGGATAGGATCACCAGGTAGCGAGCTTGGTCTCTCTTGGCCAGCCCCGTCAATTTAGAAAGGAACCACCAAGCAACCGTCCACCGAATTAAAGGGCCACCATGGAACACCAACTCCTCATCCCAGTAAGCTCGATTTATATGGTGATTTGAGCTTATCCGGCGCCCTCTTGAACTGATTTGGCTACTACGGTAGTTGGGAACGCTCGGAGGAGGCTCTATGAACGATAGACGTTCCGACAACCAAACCTGCAAAAAGTATATGCAAAATTCGTAAGCAACGGAATGGTCCGCTACAGCCCACTCGATCGAGTATACCATCTGACTCGATCGAGTAAGGCTCCCAAAAGGCGGACAGAATCTCGATAAGAGTGCCACTCGATCGAGTAAAGCATCTCACTCGATCGAGTAAGCCCTTCACAGGTGGGCAGAAGCACTTTGAAGGCGTCACTCGATCGAGTGACTGGTCCACTCGATCGAGTGACTTACGGACCTCAGGAAATCGCGCGAAACACAAAAAAGAAAGGCAAAAAAAATTTGAAAATCGCGAGACGTATACCTGCAGAATAAGGGTGCTCCCCGTTAATTGCCGGGTTGGGTCAAGTCGCCTAGCATCCAGACCCATGATGATTTCCCCAGTGGCTAGCCAAGCAGGGCTATGACCAGTGTTCGTCTGGTCAACCACTCCAATCAGCCTAATTTGACCCACGCATGAGTCAGCATCCATCATCCCCTTAAAAACGTAGCGGTGCAGCATGCAGAATGCAAAAGCCCTGCGCCTATGAGAAGGCGTGGCCCTTACGTCTTGACTGTTCATAAACTTGTCAGCCAAGTCGAAGAGGGAAACAGTATCTCTCCGCACCATTCGATCTGCCTCAGCATGAGACAGACCCAGGAAATCCCTCAGCCTTCTCCTCGGGTCCGGGTAGAACGGAGGGACGGCAGGACGAGCAACAGGGCTCCAACCCCCGATGGCTGCGATCTCCTCAGGAAGAGGGCATATCTCTCCCCGCGGGAACGCAAAGGCGTGATGGGTGGTATCCCAAAACGACAGACAAGCGTCCAAAAAATGCAAATCAGGTATTAGGCGTCGAAGAGGAAACAGGCTGATAATCCCCATTTGGGTCAGCTGGATTTTGTCCTCGTCCCGAAAGTGCTGGGACCAGGCAAAAAGCATTGAAGTAAGATGCTCGATACCCATGGCAGGAATTTGAATTCTCTTGAGAGACTAAGAGATTTTCTTGAAGAGAAGAAGGGTTTTTGATTTTGAACTGAAACAGGGAGACCTATATTTATTATATGGAAGCCTAACTGTAACCCTAACTACCCTGCCTCCTCAGCAAACCTGGGCCCCAGCATGTGCAGGCCTGACTTCAGACTAAAACCCAGAATAGGAATCAAGTTGTCCCGAGCTTTCCTAAAAATTCTAAAAAAAAAGTTTTTTTTTTTTTTTCCGAAAATTTCGACTTTTCCAAAATTCAGTACATTTTCCCCAGCACGAGTCGGTGTTTTGCCTATGTGTTACATGCAATTTGTCATGTGTCAGCATACAGGTACACCCCAGACTTCAGAAGAAAGTCTCCGCGCAACTACCTCACTCCCCAACGTGAGTCGATATTTATCCCAGAATGCTACAATCAGAGCCATGATGTATCAGCATACGGGTACTCCTACACCCTCAGAAGCAAGTTTCACTCCCCACGGAGCTATCATCATCAGGACAGGTATGACCCTCTGTTTATGGCTGGCGAGCCCTTCACGCTAGTCTACAGGACTATAAACGACCCGACCGGAAGGATGCCAGGTCGTAATCTGCGATTGGCCTGGTAGCTACTCTGACTTTCGCCTTGTCCAAGCCTCAGTAAGAGTGGGGGCTCTGTAGACACCCGCACTTTGCCTGTTAGTGTCTATAGCAGTTCCCGACAAACACCCGATGATGATCGGACGCAAACGTGACTTGGTATACTCAGATTTGGACCCGAAATCAATAATATCTGACATGGACTTTTAGCGGAGTAATAATCTCTCAAAACAGACCTCAAATCCAGGCCCAGTGGGTCGTTCCGAGCAAAATAAGACTAATTTGGGCCAAAACCAACACCAAAAATAAATCCCGTCTTTTGGCGACCGGGTCAAAACTCGGTCAAAGACGAAACCGTCTCATAAATCAGCCAGGTTCAGCTGGCGCACAAACCAAAATTCAAAAAATCAATCAAAACAACAATATCAATTCTTTCCTATTTTGTCTCGATTTGCTTGACCAACTCGATCGAGTGGATTGACCCACTCGGTCGAGTGGAGCGTCAAAAACTGGATCAGGCCCATTTTCTAGGGCACTCGAACGAGTGCACTAGGGCCACTCGATCGAGTGACCCTAGGTCGTGGGGTAAACTCTATAAATACCCCACGACCCCCACTCATTTCAAGAGGTTTTTACACAGTTTTTTCACCTACATTCTACCCATCTTACCCTACATTCACCTACACTACAAGTCCTTAGCAACTCTAAGCAAGTACACATAAAAATGGAGCCCTTCGTCCCTCGAAAACCGACGAATCACCCACCCACACACACACCATAACTTGCATACATCCTCGATTCTCCGACGTCCCGTCACTATTTACGAGTCCATTTCCGAGGTCCTTACTAAGCATGTATGTTGAGGGTGTCCTAAACCCCATCTCGATCCTTATTACTTTGTTTTTATTTACGTTTTGTATTATTATCCTAACACTAACCTCTAACATAATACTAACATTTTAATTTTCGTATACTAACTTTTTACATTCTCGTTACTAACTTTATTATACCGCGTATACTTATATATAAACTAGTATCAAAATCCGGTTCTAAATCCGTTTGACTACGATGTTTGCCTAAATTCCGTCTAATCCCTTTACGAGCAACGACGGAGGTGGAGCCCTTTCGAGGAGCCCCGCCCCAATGTACTCAAGGGCGTGACGTGATCACAGTCGGTCATAGTTGAACGTATTTAATTCCATTTCTATAATTAGTACGGAACCCGTTGACACGGAAACCGACATCACGTAACCCGAAAGGGTTAGTTTCAATGTCGTGACGTAGAGGGATGCATTCCGTTGCTAATTCAAATTTTCTAATATAAACGTTTTCGCAAAGTCCCGGCAACGGTATTACAATCGTACATATACACGATTATAGTATCGGAGGTCAAGTCAAATTCAAATCGTGCGATATTTGTATTTAATTTGACCGACCGTCGATTTTTGAACCCAAAAACGAAACGAGTTGACACTCGTACAGGGGCTACTCGACCGAGTACGTAGGCTACTCGATCGAGTAGCGTCCATAAAACTAGGCAGACCACTTTTCGAGGACACACTCGACCGAGTCAGACCATGACACGACCGAGTGGGTCCTGTAACCCAGAAAACCGAGAGCTTAAGTGCAACATTTAAGCCTCGTGTTTTTTTACGACTCTTAGTCAACACGTGTAAAGTCAATCACGTGAACCCATTTTTCAAAACTCATAAGTATCACGACACTATAACAACTTTGATCGATTTTTCGATGTGATAAGTTGGGACAAGGCATTGAGACGTGGGATCGGGCTAGCGTCACGCTTAGGTCCTATGTCTCCGTCCTTCGTTTAATACACAACGCAATGTGTATTTAATCGGGGTTTGTCCGTTTATGCAATTCACGGTCTAGCTCACATACGGGTCCGTTCCTAACTTTTTTTATTTATTATTTCGTTTGTATATCATTTGCAATTTTTGTATTGGCCGGGTTGTATTTCCGCCCGTGTAACTTGTATATTATTTACTTTTGAGTTTTATTTATTTATTTGCTTATCCCTTTATAAATGAGCCTCGCATGCTAAATCACTTCGACCATAATTAAGATGCATTAAATGACGTAGTTCACATACTATTCATATGCTTAGCCCGAAAACACTGTTTGCATATCATTTAATCGTTTTACTAGTGCGCGCACACGAACACGAACGATGTCTTAGTAGAGGCCGCCATGTGCGGGCGGGGTTGGGTGTCCTTAGTGGGCTTCCCAACACGTACCCTCACCCCTTACTCAGAACCTTTGGTTTCCGGATGTCCGAAACCCTTGGCGCACGAGAGTCATTCTATATACGAAAGCCGGTTTAGACGGTATCGATATTGCAATGCAAAGGGACGAGCCCAATGAACTCTGAAATCGAAGTGGGCTTACTTTGTGTATAGCCCATGACGACATAGAGTGGGCTCGTATGGTTCCGAATAACCACAAAATTCGGTGGCGACTCCATTTTGACTTAAATTTCGAACCCGAGAACAATCTCACCACGAGATTTATTCGCCTACCCAAACCCGCGCGTGGCCACGTTGGGGTGGACCTACGTCATGTCCATAGTTCCTAACAAGTAGGATCAAAATTTCTACAACGCATACACTACCGCTATGAGCTTCTTTTCTGTGGTGGTGTAGTTCCTTTGAGTTTCATTAAGGGTCATGGAGGCATAATAAATGACATGAGCTATCTTTCCAACTTTTTGTCCCAACACTACTCCTAATGCGTAGTCACTCGCATCGCACATGATCTCGAAGGGGAGAGACCAATCCGGAGCTTGAATAATTGGAGCCGACGTAAGCCCACATTTCAACTCATCAAAAGCCTCCTTGCAAGCTACATCAAATACAAAAGCTATCTCGTTTTGAAGCAATTTGCACAATGGTGTGGCTATCTTGGAAAAGTCATTAATAAATCTTCTATAAAAATCTGCATGACCAAGAAAAGACCGCACTTCCCGAACATTAGTAGGGTAAGGTAGAGAAGAAATGGTATCAATTTTTGCTTTGTCTACTTCTATACCCTTTGATGAGACCACATGTCCGAGAACTATACCTTCCTCCACCATAAAGTGACACATCTCTGAATTTAAGACAAGGTTAGTTTCAATGCAACGTTTAAGCACAAGAGAAAGATGATGTAAACAAGAATCAAAAGAATCACCATGCACCGTAAAGTCATCCATGAACACTTCAATGAAACGTTCAACGTACTCTGAGAATATACTTATCATACATCGTTGAAATGTCGCGGGTGCATTACAAAGACCAAAAGGCATGCGTCTATACGCAAACGTGCCAAAAGGACAAGTGAATGTAGTTTTCTCTTGATCCTCGGGAGCAATGGCTATTTGGAAATAACCCGAATAGACCATCTAAGAAACAATAGTAAGCTTTCCCCGCTAGTCTTTCTAGCATTTGGTCAATGAAGGGGAGGGGGAAGTGGTCTTTTCTAGTTACCGCATTCAATCTACGGTAATCAATACACACCCTCCACCCGTTTTGAATCCTAGTGGGGACAAGATCACCATCTTTGTTCTCAACTACGGTCACCCCGGATTTTTTAGGGACTACTTGCGTAGGACTCACCCTTTTACTATCAGAAATAGGAAAAATCATACCGACATGTAGTAGCTTGAGAACCTCTTTCTTTACTACTTCCATCATAGGAGGATTTAATTGACGTTGTGGTTGCCTCACCGGTTTAGCATCATCTTCGAGTAAAATCCGGTGCATACAAGTACTTGGACTAATACCTTTGATGTCGGCAATTGTCCATCCAATAGCTTGCTTGTTCTCCACAAGAACGTCCTTCAACTTCCTCTCTTGTTCCTCGGTGAGCTTACTAGAGATGATAACCGGAAGTGTTTCTCCCTCACCAAGGAACACATACTTCAAGTGCTCCAGTAGAGCTTTAAGCTCCACCACGGGTGCCTGCACAATAGAAGGTAACAATTTCTCCCTAGGAACAGTTAGTGGTAACGGGTTCTGAAAATTAGCTAGTGGTCTCCTCAAATCATGCAATTCCGCCACCACTTCCTGCAAATTAGCAGAAAGAACATATTTTATCTCATCGTTACTCAAACTGTTCTCCAAAGGCACCTGCAACTCATCAGAACCATTCAGGTCAAAGAATTCATGTGCTAATGGATCAACGACATCAATAAAATTGACAGAATGATGATCTACGGGGTATTTCATGGCATCATAGATGTTGAAAGTTACTAATTGGCCATTGGACTCCATAGTAATAGATCCATTAGAGACATCAATCTTCGTGCTTGCCGTTTTCAAGAACGGCTTTCCTAGCAAAATCGGAGCTACATGGTGATCATGTTCCATGTCTAGCACATAAAAATCAACAGGAAAGATTAAATTGTCAACTAAAACAAGAACATCCTCGATAACACCTTTCGGGTAGACATTCGATCTATCCGCCAATTGAATCACAACACTAGTATTACTCAAAGGACCAAGTTGCATAAATTTATACACAGAATAAGGCATCACATTTATAGAAGCTCCTAAATCTAGCATGGCCTTATGAAACTTAGTGTTACCAACGGTGCAAGGAATTGTGAACATACCCGGATCACTACATTTAGGTGGTAGTTTTCGTTGAAAAACGGTGGACACTTGTTCACTTACCTTAACTTTCTTTACCCCTTTTAACTTATTATTCCTCTTAATAGTGCACAATTATTTTAAAATTTTTGCATATTTAGGAATACTTTTCAAAAGATTAAGAAGGGGAATATTTACCTCGCACTTTTCAAATACCTCATAAATGTCTTTATCGTGCTCAAAGTGGCGAGTTCTCTTGAGTGCATCGGGGAAGGTGATAAGTGTAGTTTGTAGTGCCTATTTCGCAGTGTTTTGGTCCCATTTTCCTTGTGGAATCGCTCCTTGGGAGCGATTTATGGGCTACTTATGCTTCCTCTAGTTCGTTTCAGGTTCCCGAGACCATTCGTGAAGAGTTGGAGCGATTCCGACTCAATACATACACTTTTCGGAGCCAACGAAGTGAAGGAACGATCACTCGATGCCTTGGATTCGACCCCGAGACCTTGGGACCCATTCCCGAGCCTCCGAGACCCGATCCCGAGTCCCGAGAATTGATGAGAAGTCCATGTGAAGCAAGGAGGGACCAAAAGGATCATATTGGAGGCCTACAAGACTCATCCCCGACGGGTATGACCTCATCCCGTCCGGGATGAAGTGCAAACAAAGAAGCTCTTCTGCTGAGTCAACCGGGACAGAATGAGCCATCCCGGACGGGACCATGGAGCCATCCCAGACGGGATCACCATCCCGGACGGGACCATGAAGCCATCCCGGACGGGACCATCCATCTCGACCGGGATGAGCCCAATACAGCACCGCGTGACTTCCTTTCAATTCCTTTGCTCTTGTAACCTTATAAATACCCCCCCTCTTGTAATCTTAGCTTATGTTCTTCATTACCCACAAACCCTAGTCTAGTTTTAGCATAGATTAGATTAGATTAGTGTAGATTAGTCTTTAGTTTATCGTTAATCTTAGTAATTAGTCTTGTATTAAGGGAATTCTTCAAGATTCATCCAAGATTGACAACCTTGGGAGATTGTTTTGGGTTTTTCTCATTAGTGCAAGTTCTTATCTTTTCATCCTCTTCTAGTATGGTATAATCCAAGACTAGTTTACTTCTCTTAATCTTGTTTTATCATCCAAGTTCCAATCTTTGTTCATTGTCATGTTTATTGTTCATTGTTTACACTAGTTTGTTTATTAATGTTATGTTGTTTGAGTTGGTTCTTCTTGTTAGTGTTAGTTTTAACTTAGATATGTTTGAGTAGACTCTTTCTAGGGTTAGTAGGGTGATTTGGGTGTTTAATGGGTGATTAAGGGTTTGTTGGAGATGTTGGTGGAAGATTTGGGTTTCTTCTTGGTTTGATGCATGGTACATGTTTGTTGAAATGCTTGAATGACTTGTATGCATATGCTTGTTTTTCTTGACTTTCTCTTGTGGGTGATAGTTTGCTCGTGGGTTTGGTTCCCTCACTAAGTTGCGAGAGCCCGGTGAGGACGACCCCTAGGTCGGTCTAAGTTGCGAGAGCCCGGATGCGACCTAGGCCCCGATATCACGCTAGTAACCCCGTTTGTCGTTTGTGTCGCCAAGGTGGGTTTTAGGTGGAACCTCTAGGTGAGTCTAAGTTGCGAGAGCCCGGACTATACCTAGATTACCCTACTACCTCCTTCACTCTAGCTCTTCCTCGACCATTCCGTTACCCCTTTGACCCCGACCTAATCCTAGCCCGTTTCCTTTGATTGTTTTCTTGCTTTAGACCTAACTTAGTCCTAGTCTCCCCCTCCTTAGATTAGCTCGTCTCGAACCTAGTCCCAGACTGTAGCATACCTTAGTCCGACACCCCGTCCCTGTGGATTCGACCCGACTTGCCCTAGCTACCCTAGTTAGGTAAGTTGGTTTTTATTTGGTGGCGGGATCCGCGACAAATCCCTCCCATCAGAAGGGTACCTCCGGTTCCACAACCGGTGTAGTAGTAATGAGCTCTTTTGCTTTGACAATAGGGGTTTGCTCCTCCTCCTCTATCACTATCTCTTCTTCTTCCTCTCAAATGACCGGTTGCTTTGCTACCTATTTTACCTTTTCGACCTCCTGTAATTGCCTTCCGTTCCTCAATGAAATGGCACTCACGTTCTTAGAAGGCACCACCATTTGGGATGGGAGTCCCGTAGAGTCTCGAGCTTCCAAACGACTAATAGAGGTCGCCATTTGTCCCAATTGAGTTTCCATGTTTTGGATACTAGCTTTGTTCTCCGTTTGATGTTGAAGAACCGTGGCTTGAATATTGAACATTTGGGTGGTTACCATAGCTTGACTAGCAACCAAAGCACGTATCATCTCCTCGGTGGACATTTGACCACTAGGTGGGGGTGGAGTAGGAACCGTGTTAGGAACTTGTTGTTTAGCAAAGAATTGTTGCTTCGCTTGACCAATTTGATTCCCTTGATTAAATTGTTGATCCCCTTGTCGAGTTCTCCACCTCATGTTAGAATGCTCTCTCCATCCGGGATTAAAGGTAGTAGAGTAGGGGTCCCATTTCTTCTTTTCCCCGGTTTCCCATATTCCATTCACCTCCTCTTGATCCTCTTCATACATGTGAGGACAATGCTCACTCGGATGTCCCTCGGTAGAACAGATACCGCACATCATAACTTGATTTTTTTCCCAACATCATGTTTTGGACAAGAGCCGTTAAGCTATCGACTTTTTGTTCAAGGCTTGAGGATGATGAATTACCTACGACATGCACTCCCCGTTTATATTTTCGAGAAAAATCTTGAGAGCTTTCAGCTAGCTCCTGGATAACTTCTATAGCAGCATCTGGACTCTTGTTCACAATCGACCCCCCACATGCCGCATTCACAGTGCGAGCATCCTCCACACAAAGACCTCCACAAAAGTACATCACAAGGTCTTGAGGATTGTAGCCATGATATGGGCATGTAGCACACAGCTTCTTAAAACATTCCCAATACTCATACATCGTCTCACCATCTCGTTGCTCCGCATTACTAATCTGCTTCTTCAACTGAGAGGCTCGAGATGCCGGAAAGTACTTCTCAAGGAACGTCTTCTTCATCTTCACCCATGTATCAATACTTGCCGGTGGCAAGTAATATAACCAATCTCTCGCAGAATCCTTCAATGAGAAAGGAAAGGCCCTCAGCTTGAGATGCTCATCAGTGACGGACGCCAGTTTCATACTCAAGCAAACAATCTGAAATTCCGACAAGTGCTTGTTAGGGTCCTCAGCATCGCTCAAGCCATGGAATGAGGGTAGTTGATGGATCAAACCCGACTTCAATTCGAAAGTGGCATTTGCACCCAATGGTGGGTACGTAATGCACAAAGGTTGTTGTGCAAGGTCAGGTGCTGTCAGCTGCTTAATTGTGTTGGCCATGATATTCGACTCGTCTTCGGATTCGGAAGAAACTTCAGTATTCACGGGAATAATAGGAATATCGTTGTTAAACTCTAGATCCTCGAATTTCTGTGTTCCGATAACTATTGTTCCCTCTCCGATTCTCCGTGACCTGTGAAAGGTGCGTTCAATCTCTGAGTCGAATGTCTCGAGGTTCAAGTTAGCAGAACGAGTATTATACATAAACTACACAAAATAAAATAAATAAAATTAGCTATAATAACAAGAAAGTTAAAAACTACACTAGAAAGCACAAAAATAATTAATACCGATTCCCCGGCAACGGCGCCAAAATTTGACAGGCTGAAGTCGTATGCCTCAAATTACAATTTATAAGCACTTAAATCTAAATACTAAAAACGTAGTAAAGTAGAAATAATGGTCGAACCCAAAGGAATCAGATTAATCTAATTATGCTAACTAAAGTGTAGAAATCGACCTCTAACGTAATTAAAGACCGTAGTAACCAAAGGGGGGGTTTTGTATGATTGATTATCTAACAAACTAAAATAAATAATACAATAACTTGAGGTATCAAATGATGAAAAAGAACTTAGACACAAGCACAAATCCACACACAATAGCGATTGATCATCGTAAGACGGTTTCAATTAATAACCTCGACCACTCTATCGTGAATATGAAATTCCAATTCTCTTAAGAATAGTTAACTAAAACGAATCCTGTTCTTAATTAACCCTAACCGTAAAACAACCTAAACAATCCAGTTCTAGGTTCAATTAGACGGAAGCAATATAGATATGAGAATTCGATAGAGAATAAATAGCACGTACAATCCTGTCGCGCCTTAGATATTTATATGAATTGCTTCTAAGTACTAATATCAACGTATCCCGTTCAATATTAATTCCTAGTTGTTACTAATGTAAAGTTAATCAGTAAATCCTACTCAATTAACGATACTAACGATAGAACGATGCAATTAAATACTAGTTGTACACCTAGCAATCAACAACAACATTCATGAAATTAATAACAAAATAATTCATAATAATCAAGGTTAATAATCAAAACATTCAAACTCACAAACGTTTCTTGAGCGTTTCAAAGGCCCGAATCTAAGTAGAGAAGATTAGTTACACATACTTTGAGGAGGAAAATTAGGGTTCTTCAAAAGTTCTCCCTTTTCTTCTCTAATTACCTTAAACTCTAGATGTGATGAATGATGTGAATAATAATTCTAAAAGCTAAGCTTAACCTAATAATTGTTTACTAAAATACTAAAATATTCTAGTGATACTAGTAATACTAATAATAAAAACTAGTATAGAACTCGTGCTTATGCACGGTACATATGCAAATTTATTTTATAGGTATTCTAAAATTTACATATTAATTTTTACATTACACAACTTTGTAATTTAGATTTAAGAGAATAATTAGAATTTGTTAAGTAATTAAGATAAATTATTAAGTCAATACATGTATATTTTAATAAAGCTATTATATATACTCCCTCCGATTGCGTATTTTCGTCCCTTTCTTTTTGGGTGGAAAATAAGGAAAGAGTATTATATTAATAAAGGGATATTTTCCACGGTACCCTCGAACTTTGACACATTACACATGGTACCCCTCATTTTAAGTTTCTTCCTATTGTAACCTTGTATTTTGTGTTTAGTGCTCATGGTACCCCTGATCAATTTTCCGTCATAACGGCGTTAAAAGTTAAGTTTAGTTAAAGTGATTAATTTTAATTTATTTGTGAAATTAGTTAGAAAATTAATGAAATTCAGATTAAAATAGTTGACAATTGAGGAAATGTCCATGGTACCCCTGTGTTTTCAATATTTTAACCATGGTACCATTGTATTTTTAATTTTTTGTCCATGGTACCCTTGTGGTTTCAATTATTTGCCCATGGTACCCCTGAATGAATTGTAACCACAAGGGTAACATGGGCAAAAAATTTAAAATATAAGGGTACCGTGGCTAAAACATTGAAAATACAGGGGTACCATGGACATTCCCTCAATTTTCAATTATTTTAATTAGAAGTTCGTTAACTATTCTAAATAAATTTTTCTCTTAAACAAAATAATCACTTTAACTAAACTAACTTTTAACGCCGTTATAACAGAAAATTGATCAGGGGTACCATGGGCACTAAACACAAAACACAAGGTTACCATAGGAACAAACTTAAAATGAAGGGTACCATGTGTAATATGTCAAAGTTCGAGGGTACCATGGGATATATCCCATTAATAAAAGATGAAAGGTAGAATGAAAAAGTAGGAGAGGAAAATATTATATTAATTAAATGAGAAAAAGTGATGTGGAAAAATAGGGGAGAGAATATTATATTAATTAATGAGAAGTGAAAAAATTTCCTTAATGGAAAGAGGGAATAAAATCAAACTCACCCCAATAACGAAAGTGGGAAGAAAATAAGCAATCAGATGGAGTATACAGTATTTTTTATTACATGGAGTTGTGGACATGACATAGGTCCACCCCGACGCGGCCACGCGCGGGTTTGGGTAGGCGAATGAATCTCCATATGAAACGGATCGAATTGAAATTTAGGTCGAAGTGGAGTCGCCACCGAATTTTGTGGTTATTCGGAACCATTCGAGCCCACTCTATGTCGTAGTGGTCCGTATACGAAATACGGCCCATTTCCGATGTCAGAGTTTATTGGGCTCGTCCCTTTGCATTTGATACCAATACCGACGTTATCGGATATTGTGTATTGAATGACTCTCGTGCGCCAACGGTTTCGGGCATCCGGAAACCGAGGTTCTGAGTAAGGGGTGAGGGTACGTGTTGGGAAGCCCACGAAGGACACCCAACCCCGCCCGCACATTAGCGGCCTCTACTAAGAATTCGAATGACTTTCCAATACGCGCGTTAGTTGAACGGGAAAATGATATGGAAAGATTATTTTCCCTAAACATGTGAATGAAATTGAAAAGAGGGTTTCTATGTCAATTTAATGCAACTAATTCTAACGTCGAAGTTAAATTTAGCATGTGAGTTCATTTTAGTACAATAATAAAATAAACAAAAATAAATTGACAAGAAAATAACAAACTTGTTAGTAACGGTATCACGATAATAACAGTTTGCGAATAATGTAATATGATGCATGGTTTTGAAAAGAATAGTAGGTCACGTGATGGATTAACACGTGTTGACCGAGGTCAAGGAAAAAAATATATCGAGATCTAAAAAAAATGTTTCGTCTAAAAAAAATGATGTTCGAAGAATAATAATAAAAAAGAGCGAAATTGTTTTCTTCGGAAAATTGATGATTTTATTAAATCTCGTACAAATATTGCGTAATTTGCACTCGACTTAATATTTTCGATATTCGTCGTATTCAATATTCGATTATGAAATCGGTATTAAATACTTGTAATAATTTTTACTCGATTTTAATTTTGATGCTCGTCATATCCCATATTCGATTATGGAATCGATATGGAATACTTAGAGTGAAAAAAAAAATAAAGAGATTTGAATCGTTTAAAATAACCAAGACGATATAGATATTCCTCCGCGTTTGTAGTGTCAGATCACGATTCGAACGAATTAAATAACATCTACGTTAGCATCAACAAAAAATTGAATTGGCTAAATTGTTTGATTAGATTATTAGACTTGACATCCAATTATGGAATTGGCATCGGATCTAACGTATCGACTCTTTGCTTGAATGAAAACTTGATTCCCTTGGCTTTTCCGACATCGAAATAAATCCCTAAGGATTAAGATGTCAGATCCGCGTCAACGGGTTTCGACCCTTATTAAATATATTGCTTATTTTTTGAAAATTAATATAAATATGCGACTAATGATAATGATGCAAACAAAATAAAAAAAAATATTGTTTAATTTAACTTATCTCAATAATCAAATAATCGGGGTATTGGAACAAGCGACCGTCAACGCTGTGTACAGTACACTTGTATATTCGTGTTTCCTTATTCCGATACCCCTCTTATTCGACACAAATCAATAAGTATTTTAATGTTTTGTATTAGTTATTATCGATATTATGATGCAATAAAGAAAAAAAAGAAAAAAATAAAAAAGTAAGAAAAAGCGAAGAAGATGACGAGAAGAAGAGAAGAAGGAGAGAACGGGGTTTTGACACCATCAACCTACATGTTCTTGTCTCGGATCGAACTCGTAACCGTGGCTTTAACACAAGAGTCTTCGAGGTTTTATGGAGGTTAAGTTATGGTGGCTCGGGATTGATTCCTAAAACTAGGTTTGGGGTTTTTTTGCTAGTGTAGAATTGCTAGGGTTTGATTAGGGTTGCATGTATAAGATTAGGGTTCTTTTTTGAAGTGGTAAAAGTTCAATTGGGGTTGAATTTGATGCGTAAAAGATGTGTAATTGTGTGTGCATGGGGTTGCTTATATAGGCATTGCCCATGTACTTTGGTGTCTAGGGTTTTTGCTCTGACGGACTTGACCTGATGGCCCGTCTGAAGGTGGACTGTTGGTTTTTCTTCTTGAGTTGGACTTTTGATGTTGTGAATGGTTGTTTTGTATGTCTCGGAAATGACTTTGACCAGGGTTGACCCAATCTCTAAAAGTCGGTTTTAACCCCGGTGTCGGTTTCGGCCCAAATTAGCCTTATTTGATTGGAAACGGCCCACTGGACCTGGATTCGAGGTTGATTTTGTGAGATTTGTACTCTGTAAGTGTGTTAGCCAACGATTAATGGATTTGAGCTCGTATCCGAGCGCATAGAAGCACGTTAGCGTCCGATCATCATCGGGTGTTTTTTGGAAACTGCCATAGACACCTGGCAGTCAAAATGCGGGTGTCTACAGAGCCCCCACTCTGACTGAGGTTTGGACAAGGCGAAAGTCAGAGTAGCCACCAGGCCAATCGAGGATTGAAACCTGGCGGACTTCCGGCCGGGTCGTTTATAGTCCATTAGACTCGCGTGAAGGGTGATAAGCTAGTCGTATACCTATCAAAGATAACCAACTTAGGTCTAACTAAAAATATAGCTAGGGAAGTCAGGTCGAATCCACAAGGAGACAAATAAATTCTACTTGCAATTGAAGTCTATCTAAGTAACCAAATTGGGGGTTTTTGTGTTTTGTTTTTATCTAAACTAAAGTAATGAAAGAAAGAGAATTAAGAGAAAAGAAATAACTAAAATAAAATAAGACGAATGAAGATGAATAAATATATGGAGAGAAAACTAGGATTGTCGGTTAACTACGAATCTCATATGGTCACGGTCTAAGTCACAGGTCTGTCGCAGATATTGGTCTAAGGGGTATTGAATAGGTCCTTCCGGTCCGCTATTCACCCTAGCATGCGTCTAAAGGCTTCCGATCTTATTAGGGCAAACTAATGTGTTGTAGCAGGTCTAACTTTTACCAGGCTTCCGATCTTAGGTTCAAGTTTACCAGATTCAATTAATAAATCATGCGCATTAACTGACTAATCGCGATTATATGCTACAAGTGACAACTCAGACACAATATCATTGACAGATCTATAAATTATTTAGCGACCACATTCAATTCGCAGATCCCCTAAATCCTAGCGAGGGAAATTAGCTACTCATAATTAATTTAAGAACAACAAGATTAATAAAAGAATTTACTAGATTAAACATCACGAATAATAATAAAATTATGACAAGCATAAAACAAAGATTAAGAATAAGTAAATATGAAGAAGAACAATCAAGAACGAGGAAGAACGAGGAAGAAGGAAGAAAGATTAGATAAAATTACCAAAAGGAATGAAGACGATTC
Source organism: Agrostemma githago (assembly GCA_958450325.1). Classification (NCBI taxonomy): domain Eukaryota; kingdom Viridiplantae; phylum Streptophyta; class Magnoliopsida; order Caryophyllales; family Caryophyllaceae; genus Agrostemma; species Agrostemma githago. The sequence continues at coordinate 51,682,616 of OY288244.1, read as the reverse complement.
GAATCCAAAAGTTCTTACAATAACCGAGTTTTGAGAAGAAATTAAACTAGAGAAAATAAAAGTAGAGAAGAAGTCTAAAAGAAATCTAAAGAGAAGTAAAGAGAATAAGAGAGAAGTTGAGAGATGTTAAGAGAGATTAAGAGATGTTAAGAGATGATTTCTAATGTGAGCTCCCAAAGCCCTATTTATACAAATTGGATGGGTTAAAAATTGTTTAGGAAACTCTTGCGTTTAGGAAATTCCTTGCTGATCACGAAACCTGCCCGCAGTCCAGGAAATTGTCGGCCGACTATTGTAATAGTCGGCCGACTATTGTAATAGTCGGTCGACTAATCACTCATCAACTTGATCTCTGCAGCTTCAGAATAGTCGGCCGACTATTGTAATAGTAGGTCGACTATCGTCATGGTCGGCCGACTATTCTGATAGTCGGTCGACTATCGCCCGTTTTAGCGAACATCAATTTTCCAGCTTCGATTTGGCACGATTTTGGTTCGTTTTAGCTCCTTTGTCTTCCGTTCCTGCAAAAGGACAATACACACCACAAAGTAGCCAATTCGGGGCAAAATAATAGTTTTCACTATTCAATAAACACGAGAATGCGCGTAATAAGAGCATAAAAAGTGTATATAAAATACCCGCATCAAAGGGCTCGCCAGCCGTAAGCTAGAAGTCATACCTGAGCTGATGACGATAACTCCGTGGGGCATTTGGACTTGTCGCATAAGTCCTGGGTGCGCCTGTATGTAGGCCCATCCCGTGAAATGCCGCCGTTGGCTTCCGCTGTCCGGAAATAGCCTACGACCGATGTGGGAAACGAGGCCCCCACAATGAATGACAGAAATAAGCCCATTCCCGATATGTTGGAAATGGTGGGCAACAAGGGCGGCCACATTCATGACATATGGCCGCTCGCTATCGATGTTTAGATAGCCCGCTAGACTCTCTAACTCATCCGCATTAATATTATTCGGCTCAGTACGTCCATAAATAGTGCACCCTATCAGACGAAGCCAGTATCGGATGGCCGGGTGGTGGACTTCGTTGCCCCGCTTACGACCCGTGTTACGATCAGTAATGCAAGACCAGATTTCATTGGCTAGACGGCGAGGGGGATGAATTGAATCCCCTTCGCTAGTAACACCTAAAAGCTGACCGAACTCACGAACGGTCCTAGAAAAACTCGTGTTAAAGAGTCTAAAAAAAATGCAAGGTGTGTCCCAGTTCAAGTCACTAAAAAAATTGAAACTACTAAAAAACTCAAGAGTAAGACCCTTATATGTGAATTCTAGCATATAAATTAGCCCACTCATACCGGTACCATTAAGTAAGTCAACAACAGGCTGATAAATGCCTAACCTGCCCAAGAGCTCACGGTCTAGAAACCGTGTCGGTGTTACCTTAAGAGCTGCCAACTGGACAAAACGCTCCCTCTGATCAGCTGAGGCAAACTGAACGTTTGGATATTCCGTTATGCTCTCCTCGGGAAAGGGAACGAGGTCTTGACTCGGCATTGACTCCCGGCTAATGCATTGACTCCCGGTCAAAACCCTAATTTCATAATTGAAATTTGGGTAAAAACACTTTAATGTGGATGAAACCAACAAATTTGGGTAAACAATAAGAGTAATAACATAAATCCCAGAAAAACCTGGTCGAAATCTGAATTTCAAGCCTGAAAACAGATTCTGAACAGATTCAAAACAATATGTGGATGAACAGTAATCGCGGCAGAAACCCAGTAATCGAGGACAATAATCGCACGACAGACACGATAGTCGTCCGACTATCGGAACAGCCGTCCGACTATGAGAACTGTCGCCCGACTATTCCGATAGTCGGCGACTCCGGTGAACAGCAGGAAACGCACAGCGCAGCAGTTAGACGGGAAGAAGAAAAAAGAAGAAAATTAACCCAAGAAACTTACTTGAATGGCTGGAAAGTAGTTACAATTTCAATAGAGACAAGAAAATAGCAAGGATGAAGAGATTAAAGGAGATAGTTATGGGGAGAAGAAGATGGGTAGAGGTTGAAGATGAAGATTTGAAATGAATAAGATGAAGGTAAGGATGGAGGTAGGTGGGAAAAGTAAAAGAGAAAATAGGGTTTAGGAGTTATAAAAGTAACTGAAGTAGAGTAAAGAAAGAAAAACTTATTTGACGGAATTTGTCAGCCAAGGTGCGTGATGTCGGAATTGTCGACCGACTATTGGAGTAGTCGACCGACAAAAATAATAGTCGGCCGACTATAAAAATAGTCGATCGACTATTGTTGACTCATTCCAGTTTTCCGTCAGCAGCCTGTTCTCTGCAAAACTCGATTCAAACCTTTAGACCCTCGTTCTCACCCTCACAGAGTCTATAATGCAGAAAATTAAATATGCTCTAACTAACTAAATGCAGGTACAAATGTTTTACAACCCGGGTTGCCTCCCGGTTAGCGCTGGTTTAAGGTCCCGCACGACCGTAGTCACCTTGCTCAGTTAGTGACTGTTTCGAGGTACAAAACCTCGACTTCTCCTCCTGTCTCGTCCTTAATATGGTGATGTTGGTCATTCACCTTGAAACGATTCCTCGCAGTGGACTTCTTCTTGTCTACCTTATTACATATGATGACGGAACAAGACTTAGAATCGTCTCGAAATACATGGTCCGGTATATAGTGTGTAGATCCTAGCATATCCCACACAACATCATCATTAAGCTCATCGCCTGCACAAGTGTCTAAACACATCAAAGTCTCGAGTGGGTCCCTACTCAGGGAACCCATACAAACATCAAAAACAGCGTCATCAATAATATCGAGAGCATAGCATGTGTCTTCTATCATAGGCTTAGCTAATGTGTTAGCCAATCTAAAGGTCACTTTATCGTCCCCCACCTCTAGAGTCAAGCGTCCGTGCTTGACATCTATGAGGGCCCCCGCAGTATGTAGAAATGGCCTACCTAAAATTATAGGAATCTGTGTATCCTCAGCCATATCTAAAACAATGAAATCGACAGGTATAAAGAATTTACCTATCCTCACAGGGACATCCTCTAAGACTCCTAGGGGACGTTTAACTGACCTATCAGCCATCTGAAGAGTCACACTTGTGACTTTAAGCTGACCCATATTCAGTTTCTCGCAAATTGAATAGGGCATGACACTGACACTTGCACCCAAATCACAAAAAGCTTTATCGATTACATGGGTGCCTATGGTGCATGGTATGGAAAAACTACCCGGGTCTTTCAGTTTGGGTGGAGACTTACTCTGAATTAGAGCACTACACTCAGCAGTAAAAGCAATAGTCTCATGTTCATTAAAGTTCCTCTTACGGGTCAGAATATCTTTCATAAATTTTGCGTAAGAGGGTACCTGGGTAATTAATTCCGTGAAGGGAACGGTTACCTGGAGATTTTTGACGACCTCCATAAACTTACTAAACTGATTCTCGATCTTCTTGTTCTTCAACCGGCTAGGAAAAGGAACTTGAATTTTGATCTGTTCAGTAGCTTTATCTTGTAGAACACTCATTTCCACTTCAGCATCAGACGGCTTATCAGCAGCGACCGTCTCGGATCTGGATCCTGTCTCTGAAATAGTCGGCCGACTATCAGGGATAGTCGGTCGACTATTTTCCTCCTCACCTGCAGTTTCTGTTAATCTGTCAATGATAGTCGGTCGACTATTATTGACCAGTTCGTCATTCACAGCAGTTTCAGCAGTTTTTAACGATACATCATCAACTATTACATCCTCCACATTAACAGAATTATCATAACTAGGCATCTTGGGCTCGTCATAAGTAAGGCCGCTTCGAAGCTGAATCGCGTTGGCCGTATCATGCTGTTTTTCCGGCTGTGACGGTAGTGTGCCTGGTTGCCTAGCAGACTGATTTGTGGCAAGCTGCGCCACCTGCGTCTCCAACATCTTGATCTGTGCATCTTTAGATTGGTCACTTTTCTGCATCTGGATCATGAGAGATTGCATCATACTCTTCAATTCCTGATATTCACTAGGAACTGGAGCCGGAGTCACAGGTGGTGGAGGAAGAATAGCAAGAGGTTGAGTTGGCGGTGGAAGAGCTAGAGGCTTTTGGAAGCCTTGTTGTTGTCCGCGATGAGGCGGAACATAAGCTTGTTGCTTCGGCTGAGGAACTGGGTTCAACACATTCTGACTCGTCTAACTGAAGTTTGGATGCTCCCTAGTCCTCTCATTGTAGTAATTAGAATAGGGATTACCTTGCTTCAAGTGTTGAAAAGCTAGAACTTGTTCCATCCCGGTCATACATTCCCCCGCGCTATGGCCTTCTATACCACATCGCTCACACATTGCCTCCTGTTTGATCATGGCATGGACAGTTTGCTGATTCGACTCGTTTCTATGAGGCGGATTCTGAATTTTGTCGAGACGGGCATGAAGATGATCAAATTGAGCCATAATCTCACTAGTTTCCGCCGCGGCTACCCGAACACTACCCCTCGGATTTCCATATTCGGCTCGATGCGTGGCCATCTCCTCGATCAATTTCCAACCCTTGTCATCATCAACGTTGTTTTGGAAACGTCCGTTAGCTGCACCATCAAGAATAGCACGATTATCATCAAATAAACCATTATAAAATTGATTACATAAAAACCATGGTTCAAATCCGTGGTGAGGAATAGAGCGGACTAGATCCTTAAATCTAGTCCATGTTTCATGTAGATCTTCCAATGGTCCTTGCTTAAAACTGGTTATTTGACTCCGTATCTGATTAGTGCGCTGAGGAGGGTAGTAATGTTTATAAAAAGCGAGCGCCAATGAATTCCAGTCATTGATGTTGGCTGCATCTTTGTCCAAATCTCGATACCATCTACGGGTTGGACCTGCAAGAGAAAATGGAAATAAGGCCTCCATTACTTGTTCTTGTGTTACCCCGGGAGCAACTGGAATTGAACAACAATAATCAGTGAATATTTCCATATGCTGCCCGGGGTCTTCGTTTTTATTGCCCGAGAAGGTATTTCGCTCCACTAAATTGATATAAGCGGGACGAATCTCGAAAGAGCCGGTGGTAGGAGTCGGTAGCTTCTATCCTTTTGGGATGTTAGCCTGAGTCGGCTCGGAGTGAGTGGAAAGCTTCGGCGGCATGATCGGAACTGAGATATCTGACTCGGCGTCTGACTTGGTGCTTGAGTTGTCCTCTTCGTGGGACGAATATTCCGCTTCCAGCTTAGCGAAAACTGGGTCAAGCGAATTAGATTTTTCCGCTTGACGAATTTCCCTCCAAAAACTTCGTCTAGCTCGTAAAGTCTTCTCAGGTTCGGGATCAAAAAGATGAATCTCGGACCTGTTAGACCTGGGCATACACAGAACTAAGAAGGAAAATATGAGAATCGTCTCAAGGAACGTAAGTTCCCTGAGACAAAAGATAAACTAAAAAGACAAGTAAAATTAACCGTCTCCCCAGCAACGGCGCCAAAATTTGATAAGTTAGTCGTATACCTATCAAAGATAACCAACTTAGGTCTAACTAAAAATATAGCTAGGGAAGTCAGGTCGAATTCACAAGGAGACAAATAAATTCTACTTGCAATTGAAGTCTATCTAAGTAACCAAATTGGGGGTTTTTGTGTTTTGTTTTTATCTAAACTAAAGTAATGAAAGAAAGAGAATTAAGAGAAAAGAAATAACTAAAATAAAATAAGACGAATGAAGATAAATAAATATATGGAGAGAAAACTAGGATTGTCGGTTCACTACGAATCTCATATGGTCACGGTCTAAGTCACAGGTCTGTCGCAGATATTGGTCTAAGGGGTATTGAAAAGGTCCTTCCGGTCCGCTATTCACCCTAGCATGCGTCTAAAGGCTTCTGATCTTATTAGGGCAAACTAATGTGTTGTAGCAGGTCTAACTTTTACCAGGCTTCCGATCTTAGGTTCAAGTTTACCAGATTCAATTAATCAATCTGCGCATTAACTGACTAATCGCGATTATATGCTACAAGTGACAACTCAGACACAATATCATTGACAGATCTATAAATTATTTAGCGACCACATTCAATTCGCAGATCCCCTAAATCCTAGCGAGGGAAATTAGCTACTCATAATTAATTTAAGAACAACAAGATTAATAAAAGAATTTACTAGATTAAACATCACGAATAATAATAAAATTATGACAAGCATAAAACAAAGATTAAGAATAAGTAAATATGAAGAAGAACAATCAAGAACGAGGAAGAAGGAAGAAAGAAGAAAGATTAGATAAAATTACCAAAAGGAATGAAGGCGATTCGAATCCAAAAGTTCTTACAATAACCGAGTTGTGAGAAGAAATTAAACTAGAGAAAATAAAAGTAGAGAAGAAGTCTAAAAGAAATCTAAAGAGAAGTAAAGAGAATAAGAGAGAAGTCGAGAGATGTTAAGAGAGATTAAGAGATGTTAAGAGATGATTTCTAATGTGAGCTCCCAAAGCCCTATTTATACAAATTGGATGGGTTAAAAAATGTTTAGGAAACTCTTGCGTTTAGGAAATTCCTTGCTGATCACGAAACCTGCCCGCAGTCCAGGAAATAGTCGGTCGACTAATCACTCATCAACTTGATCTCTGCAGCTCCAGAATAGTCGGCCGACTATTGTAATAGTCGGTCGACTATCGTCACGGTCGGCCGACTATTCTAATAGTCGGTCGACTATCGCCCGTTTCAGCGAACAGCAATTTTCCAGCTTCGATTTGGCACGATTTTGGTTCATTTTAGCTCCTTTGTCTTCCGTTCCTGCAAAAGGACAATATACACCACAAAGTAGCCAATTCGGGGCAAAATAATAGTTTTCACTATTCAATAAACACGAGAATGCGCGTAATAATATCATAAAAAGTGTATATAAAATACGCGCATCAATGGGCTCGCCAGCCGTAAGCTAGAAGTCATACCTGAGCTGATGACGATAACTCCGTGGGGCATTTGGACTTGTCGCATAAGTCCTGGGTGCGCCTGTATGTAGGCCCATCCCGTGAAATGTCGCCGTTGCCTTCCGCTGTGGAGATATCGTGGGTTGCACGTCCCTGTTTGAGTCGTACCTGTATAAGTCACGTAAAATGCATGCAACACGTAGGTAGTAAAATGACTCGCGCTGGGGAAAATGATTTTTGAATTTTTGGATTCTTGAAAATTTTGAAATCTTGAATTTTTGAAAATTTGAAAATTTTGACTCCTAAAGCATTTTAGGAAAGAAATTTGCAGTTTAAATAGACCGAAATTTGACCTTGTCGAAAAGGATTTTCTCAAATGGCTAAGTTTTGCAAATTTCAAAGTGGAATTTGAAGAGAGAGGCCTACCGACAGACTCGACTCTGGACGTGATCGGACGAGTTGACTGACACGACTGGACTCTCGAGGGGTTGGACCGTGACTCGGTAGGGGTGTGGGCCGCCTAACAAGACTCTTAAGTTACGCTATCCCGTAGCCTAGGCGAGTGGCAACATGGTCGCACATCGAAACAGGATAGATATGCTATGTGGGGATTGCAGTAGCCTTTAATGGGACTGTTTTAGTCTGGTGCCCTTCCGGATTTCTGATTCTAGGGTACATTTCCAAAGTGGGTATTGCCTCGAGTCCTGACAGATTCTTGTCTTCGACTGAGCCGAGTACTAGGACACACTACAGAAAGGAGGCTAGATCTGGATTTTGTGAGTAGATGGAGAACTTCTGCCTAGGAGAAGCCCCCGGGACAACAAAGCTAGTTGTTGAGAACATGATGGTGTCGTGACCGGAATGATGGCGCTTTTGGAATGTGTGTCAATGTGAGTGGTTGTGCCTCTGTTGAAAGGCTGCCTACGTATTCACGTGTAGTGAAATCAAACCATGTCGTAGTTCAGTGTCGGAAGATGTATTATGGTGCCTATTCTAATAGGACTTTGTGTGTAACTAGCCATAATGACGGTGTAGGCTAGGTGCATTCCCAGTGATGTCTTGATCAAAGGGCTTGAATGGTTAGGATATTAATCCTGTGACTGTGAGCGCTCTCCGGGGTAGCCCCCAGAGGTGGTGTGAACTATTTGGGCATGTTCTATGCCGACTGCAAGTTGAGTTCCCGTGTTCGGGTTGGTAACTGGTTTGGATGAGAAGAGTTGGGATGAGATTTTAACGAGTTTTGTTCTCGGGATTTTTAACGAGTTCTGCTCTCGGGGAATTTTAACGAGTTTTGTTCTCGGGATTTTTAACGAGTTCTGCTCTCGAGGAATTTGATGTTTTTGGAAATGTGGTGCTAGGAAGTAAATGGCTTTGATGACTCGAAATCTGGAGCTCGGTTCTGTGGAGCTAGGGTTTCGAGGGCTGGTTTGATAATGCGGGATTTGGTTTTCATGTCTGGCCCTAATTGTTAGGGGTATCCTATGGAGCTTGAATCCTCAAAATTCCGGGCTGTCTCTGGCCTGGGTCTCGGGAAGGTCTTGAGGGTTGTAATGTGGGAAGGCTGAGTGTGGTGTTAGCTGACCAGCTTGATTGTTACTCCCCTATTGGATGACATGGATAATTTTGAATTTGACCGTACCACGGTCAAAGGATTTTCACTTGAGTTGACCGTTGACCACGGTCATGGGTATTTGATTTTTGATTGACCTCTTAGCCGCGGTCATGGGTTTTGATAATTTTGACCGTACCCTGGTCGTGGGGCTTTCCCTTGAATTGACCGTTGACAACGGTCATGGGTATTCTGAATTTTTTGATGATGGCCTGTTTTTTTTTGGCCTTTTGCTTTTTTCTCATGGACTTTCGCTTTTTTTTTTTTGTCCAGTTTTCTTTTTTTGATGGTCTTCTTTTTGTTTTGGCCCTTTCTTTTTTTGATGGCCTTTTTTTTGTTTTTTTTTTACTTTTGATTTTTTTGTCCAGTGTTTTTTTGTTTTTTTTTTGCCGGTCAGACTAACACCTAAGGTAGGGATTGGTCAGTCTAATTGGAGGGGTATTTTATTGTGGGAAATGGGCTTGCCTCCCGTCTTGAACCCAAACTAGGAGATTACCTAGATTTGTCATAGGATTCGATACCGCTCCTGCTACGGGTAGTTATGTGGTTTTTCTATACCAGACACGAAATAGGTAAAAAAGAAAACACGAGCTCGGTTTCCTGCAGTCATTATAGATGTGCCTATAATAGTCACGTGCGTGTGCTCACAGTGTATGATGGTGTTCGTCATGTTCTCGGAAACACATAAGGAAAATATATATGAGAAAGAATATTGAAAGCTGATTTTATTGAATTTTGAAAAAGAGGACAGAATACAACTGACTCTGACTCTGACTTTGACCTTGGCTTTGGAATAGAACATCCTAGACTCAGACTCAGAATCGGACTTAAATCAAATCCGGACTCTTGGGTTCATGAGAGGTAGATTGGATGCTTCGGTCATCGGGCCCTGTGTAGTCCACGAGGGGCTTTGCAAGTGACAATGTTTCCAAAACGGGAGTCTTCCCGGCATCGAGGAAGTCTTGAATGAGGTGTTTCAGCTTCCAGCATTGTTCTGTATCGTGTCCCCTCCCTCTGTGGAATTCGCAGTAATGCTCGGCGTTCCATGCTTTGGAACGTTTCTCCACAGGTGGGTCGGTCGTTGGGCCTATGGGTAGCACTAGGCCCTTCGGAACCAACCTCTGGAAAGCGACGGTGTAGGACATATCCAAGTGAGTAAATGTCCTTTCCTTTGACTGGTTCTTAGCTTGATTTTTGGAGAGGTGACTTGAGGGTTACCTCTCTCGGCCTTGCCATCTTGAGGGTATCGGACAGTTTCGTAAGAGTGTTCACCCTTCAAATGGCTCAGTTGGGTGAGTGGCTGCCTTACCCGCTCTAGGGGTGTTAGACGGGATCGGGTTCTTACAAGGTCTTCTTCGATGATGGTTACCCTGGAACTTAGGTTATCTAGGGCAGTATCGATTTTCGAGAAGATATTGTTAATGGAGCAAGATAGCATAAGCATACTCCCCTGGATATCCCCTTTCTTGACGGCATGGGATTTGTTGTGGTTTGGTAGTGTCTCGTTCATAGGGTCCATGTTCTGAAGAAACGACAGGTGTTAGAACTCGCCTAAACTCGGCTTTGCGCAAGAGAGAGAGTCAAACCAGACACGGCCCGGGGTGACGGGTCGACAAAGACTCTTGGACCGGGATACTTGAATATTGACTTAGACGAGGTAACGACCGCAAATTAGACTCGAGCTGCAGAAGGGTGAGTCTGAAAATGGGGCGACCATGTTTGACTTGGGTTAGACCCTCCTAAGACGAATGTGTAGGGCGCGATTCTCGGAGTGACTGTGATTAATCACTCCGTCGGAGAATAGCCCCCAAGTGGGATCGTTAATTTTGTTAAGACTCGAGTGTGGGACGAGTGACCCTTTAAACGAAAGGACCACGAACATTTTGTTATAGGGCTATGCCTTGTAAAAGGTTGACTCGGAAAAGACACCTAGACGGGTGACTCGTGCAAGGTGGGCCTTCCTTAGGATTCGGCTATGTGGGCCGAGTCCTGTTCGAAGGAAGGTCCACGTGAGACATCCACAGACTTTTAGACTCGAGTGTGTAGACGCACTTTCCTTTGTAGGAGTATGTCCTACGTAGGTGGGCCTTGCCTTAGTCTAATAAGGCGGACTGGGATAGGGAAGAAACTCGTGATGTAAGATCGACGGAGTTTCGACGCTAAAGACTTTGACGACTTATGACATGACCCGACACTGCTAAATACGTGAAGTCCTAAGAAGAGGAAGGTTTTGAAAATGGATTATTTTGGAAAACCCGAGAAAACTTGGGGAAAGGCCCGACTTTTCGAGAAAATCGGAAAGTGTATTGGGCCTCAAATTTGAAAGTTCGAAAATATTTTCGAGTTTTGAAATGGGCAGAATACCGGCTAAAAATAGGATGTTTTGAGTAAAATCATAAGTCCTAAATTCGGTATATGTCCCGGGTTTTGAAATTGGATATCTTGAAAATTGAAAATTTGAGTGTCGGAAAAAAGGAATTTCCAACGATTTGAAAATTGAAGATAAGATCCCGAAGATTTGAAAATCGAAAACGGCATCTCGAGGATCTGAAAATTGAAATTGAATTTTTGAAAATTCGAAAATGGAATGGTGGATCGGAAGTTCGAATTTTGAAATGGGCGGCATGCCGGCTAGAAAATAGGCTTATTTTGAGTCAAATCATAAGTCCTAAATTTCGGCAGCTTTCCGAGTTTTTGAAAGTTGAATATTTTTGAAAAGTTGTATTTTTGAAAAAGTTGACGGTTTTTGAAAACGACACAGAAACCAAATAGCACGTAGTCACACAAGCATTATAACGACGCCATGTATGCTCTACACTAAGTCTCGGTCGGTCTATAAAGGGTCTATACCAGTGTACATAGTCTAGACGTTGATCGGGACAGACTCTCTAAGTCGAGTTGAGCTTAGAACATGCCGCGAAACCCACTCGAATCGACTATGGACACCTTTTGACATATCCATATTGGAGTACATCAATGGTATAGTGGGACGTCGGTCACCAGTACCGGCCCGGAAAAATATGGGTTATGCATGAACCGTAAAACTAAAACGCGTATTGTACTAGTCAAACGATTTCTATTCGAGTCTCACCCTGAGGAAGCTGATAGTAAGTCACGCATCAGTTAATCCCCAGCGGAGTCGCCAAATTGTGGACATGACATAGGTCCACCCCGACGCGGCCACGCGCGGGTTTGGGTAGGCGAATGAATCTCCAAATGAAACGGATCGAATTGAAATTTAGGTCAAAGTGGAGTCGCCACCGAATTTTGTGGTTATTCGGAACCATTTGAGCCCACTCGATGTCGTAGTGGTCCGTATACGAAATACGGCCCATTTTCGATGTCAGAGTTTATTGGGCTCGTCCCTTTGCATTTGATACCAATACCGACGTTATCGGATATTGTGTATTGAATGACTCTCGTGCGCCAACGGTTTCGGGCATCCGGAAACCGAGGTTCTGAGTAAGGGGTGAGGGTACGTGTTGGGAAGCCCACGAAGGACACCCAACCCCGCCCGCACATTAGCGGCCTCTACTAAGAATTCGAATGACTTTCCAATACGCGCGTTAGTTGAACGGGAAAATGATATGCAAAGATTATTTTCCCTAAACATGTGAATGAAATTGAAAAGAGGGTTTCTATGTCAATTTAATGCAACTAATTCTAACGTCGAAGTTAAATTTAGCATGTGAGTTCATTTTAGTACAATAATAAAATAAACAAAAATAAATTGACAAGAAAATAACAAACTTGTTAGTAACGGTATAACGATAATAGCAGTTTGCGAATAATGTAATATGATGCATGGTTTTGAAAAGAATAGTAGGTCACGTGATGGATTAACACGTGTTGACCGAGGTCAAGGAAAAAATATATCGAGATCTAAAAAAAAATGTTTTGTCTAAAAAAAATGATGTTCGAAGAATAATAATAAAAAATTGCGAAATTGTTTTCTTCGGAAAATTGATGATTTTATTAAACCGCGTACAAATATTGTGTAATTTGCACTCGACTTAATATCTTCGATATTCGTCGTATTCAATATTCGATTATGAAATCGGTATTAAATACTTGGAATAATTTATACTCGATTTTAATTTTGATGCTCGTCATATCCCATATTCGATTATGGAATCGATATGGAATACTTAGAGTGAAAAAAAAAATAAAGAGATTTGAATCGTTTAAAATAACCAAGACGATATAGATATTCCTCCGCGTTTGTAGTGTCAGATCATGATTCGAACGAATTAAATAACATCTACGTTAGCATCAACGAAAAATTGAATTGGCTAAATTGTTTGATTAGATTATTAGACTCGACATCCAATTATGGAATTGGCATCGGATCTAACGTATCGACTCTTTGCTTGAATGAAAACTTGATTCCCTCGGCTTTTCCGACATCGAAATAAATCCCTAAGGATTAGGATGTCAGATCCGCGTCAACGGGTTTCGACCCTTATTAAATATAATGCTTATTTTTTGAAAATTAATATAAATATGCGACTAATGATAATGATGCAAACAAAATAAAAAAAAATATTGTTTAAGTTAACTTATCTCAATAATCTAATAATCGGGGTATTGGAACAAGCGACCGACAACGCTGTGTGCAGTACACTTGTATATTCGTGTTTCCTTATTCCGATACCCCTCTTATTCGACACAAATCGATAAGTATTTTAATGTTTTGTATTAGTTATTATCGATATTATGATGCAATAAAGAAAAAAAATAAAAAAAATAAAAAAGTAAGAAAAAGCGAAGAAGATGACGAGAGGAAGAGAAGAAGGAGAGAACGGGGTTTTGACACCCTCAACCTACATGTTCTTGTCTCGGATCGAACTCGTAACCGTGGCTTTAACACAAGAGTCTTCGAGGTTTTATGGAGGTTAAGTTATGGTGGCTCGGGATTGATTCCTAAAACTAGATTTAGGGTTTTTTTGCTAGTGTAGAATTGCTAGGGTTTGATTAGGGTTGCATGTATAAGATTAGGGTTCTTTTTTGAAGTGGTAAAAGTTCAATTAGGGTTGAATTTGATGTGTAAAAGATGTGTAATTGTGTGTGCATGGGGTTGCTTATATAGGCATTGCCCATGTACTTTGGTGTCTAGGGTTTTGCTCTGACGGACTTGACCTGATGGCCCGTCTGATGGTGGACTGTTGGTTTTGCTTCTTGAGTTGGACTTTTGACGTTGTGAATGTGTAGACACCCACATTTTGACCGCCAGGTGTCTATAGCAGTTTCCAAAAAACACCCGATGATGATCGGACGCAAACATGCTTTAACGTACTCGGAAATGGGCTCAAAATCATGGATATTTAGCTTGGGCTTTTTAAGGAGTACAAATCTCACAAAACCAACCTCAAAACCAGGCCCAGTGGGTCGTTTCGAGTCAAATGAGACTAATTTGGGTCGAATCCGACACCAGGGGCAAAACCGTCTTTTAGCGACCGAGTCAAACCCGGTCAAAGATATTTTCTTGAGACTTGTGGGTCAGCCGTGTCACCTCACGTGACCAACTCGAGCTCAAACTCCACAAAAAAATCAGCTACGCAAATATTAAACAATTCCGTTAAAGGTAGAATTCGATCTCGAGTAGGAATCCTATCCGAATACCGAATCGTGCATTCGACCGAGCATGGAATACCCGGCCTAGCAGGCTGTTTTCAGCCGGTTCCCTTTTCTTCTTTGCCAAGTAACGGAATTCTCGTTCCTCTCTACTTCTTACGTTTCCTATCCAAACCGGTATTTCTTGTTGTCTAAGCAAGAGTACTTCTCCTAACTTTTTCTCCTATAAATAGGACCCTCTAACATCAATCATCTACCATCTATCAATCATCAACAATTAACAACACTTCAAAAAAACTTTATTATTCATCACGCATCTACACCTAGCATCGAAAAACCGATAGTGTAAAACCCGAGATCACGCCCGACGAAACCGGCCTACCTCGCCCGTCACCCTACAGGTCCAAACCAAAAAAACCACCATAACTCACCGACATCAACTCGACGCTCCCGTGCCCTAGCCACATTCCAACGAGCCCCGATCCGAGTTAACAAAAGCATGTAGGTTGAGGGTGTACCAAACCCGATTTCTCCTTCTTCTTCTTTTCTCCCTCTCGTCGTCCGTCTTATTATGGGTCCTCGTCCGTCCTTTTAATGGGTCGTGTGTCATCTTTTTTTACGGGTCGTTCATCACTTTTTATTATTTCTAATAATCGATACTACAAATTTTTTTTTTATAACGTTCTTAAAATACGATATCGATTCTCTAATCGAATATCGTATCTAACAAGAACAAAATTAATTAAATTCTCGTTGATGCTAAATAAATCGTCACATCTTTTTAGACAAAATTCGACGATTTTATACGCGGAGAGAATTAACATCTTTTTCGTTCAAAATTCTTTTTTTTTACTTTTCGTTCAAAACAAACTTTTTTTCAAAACCTTTTCTAAATTCATTCCGAATATTCGATATCGATTTCATAATCGAATATCGGGTATGACGAATATCAAAAACATAAATCGAGTATAAATTAGTTCGTATTTGTACGCGATTTATCAAATTAGCAATTTTTCGAACAAAAACGCGACCGGGACAGACCCGCACGCGAGTCGCGCCCATCCCAGGCGACTCGCGCACGGGCCTGAAACCCGAATCCTTTTTTTTAGCTTTTCGTTCGTTTTTATTATTTATTCTATGAAATGACTTCTAAAACTTATATCTTTTCTAAAACTATTCCGAGTATTTGGTATCGATTTCGTAGTCGACTATCAAATATAACGAATATTGAAAATATTAAGTCGAGTACGAATTATGCAATATTCGTACGCGGTTTAATAAAAACATCGAACTTTCAAAAACCGACCTCGAAACAGGTCGGGGCGCGAGTCGCGGGCAACGCTGGAAACGCGACCCGTTTTCTTCTTTTTTATTTATTTTTCGAACATCATTTTTTATACAAAACCGCGCCTTTTTAACAATATTTTTCAGATTTTGACTAATATTTTCTCGGCCTTGCATATTCATCATATTTTCTATATTATCGATACTAACTCGTTTATTCATCTTGTAGCAAAGTCATTCTTTTTTATCGTTTGTTTTATTATGCTAAAACAAATCTCACATGCTAAATTCAACTTTGATGTTAATTTTTCATGCATTAAACCGACTTAGCAACCCATTCAATTCCTCGCATGTTTAGGAAAACAATGTTTGCATATCATTCATCGTATTACTAACGCGCGTATTAAAAAATCATTCGATATCCTAGTAGAGGCCGCTAATGTGCGGGCGGGGTTGGGTGTTCTTAGTGAACTTCCCAACACGTACCCTCACCCCTTACTCAGAACCGTGGTTTCCGGATGTCCGAAACCATTGGCAACGAGAGTCATTCAATATACGATAAACCGATCAAGTCGGCATTGGTATCGAACTGCAAAGGGACGAGCCCAATAAACTCTGACATCGGAAATGGGCCGTATTTTGTATACGGCCCACTATGACATAGAGTGGGCTCGAACGGTTCCGAATAACCATAAAATTCGGCGCGTCCCCAAACCCGCGCGTGGCCGCGTCGGGGTGGACCTATGTCATGTCCACAATTTGGCGACTCCGCTGGGGATTAACTGATGCGCTACTAACCTTCGGCATCCTCAGGCTGAGACTCGAATAGAAATCGTTTGACTAGTACAATACGCGTTTTAGTTTTACGGTTCATGCATAACCCTATTTTTCCCAGGCCGGTACGGGTGACCGACGTCCCACTATACCATTGATGTAGTCCAAATTGGATATGTCAAAAGGTGTGCATAGCAGATTCGTATAGGTTTTACGGCATGTTCTAAGCTCAACTCGACTTAGGAAGTCCGCCCCGATTCTCGAATAGGCTATGTACACTGGTATAAACCCTTATAGGCTGACTGAGACTTAGCTTAAGAGCATACATGGTGTCATTATACTGTTTCCATGACTACGTGCTACTTGATCCACATCTTTTTCAAAAGCCGTCATTTTATAAAAATTTGCATCCTTTTTCAAAATATCCAATTTCAAAACCCCGGACATATACCGAATTTAGGACTTATGATTTAACTCAAAATAGCCTTTTTCTAGCCGGTATTATGCCCAATTTAAAACTCGAAATTATTTAAAAAAAAAATTTCAAACTGTCACCCGGCCCACCTTTTCCGTTTTTTCTCGAAAAAGGGCCGGATCTCCCCATATTTTTCGGGCTTTTCAAAAAATCATCATATTTTAAAACTTCCTCTTCTTAGGACTTCCCGTATTTAGCAGTGTCGGGTCGTGTCATAAGTCGCTGAAGTCTCTAGCGTCGAAACTCCGTCGATCTTACATCGCGGGTTTCCCCCATATCCCAGTCCGCCTTATTTTACTAAGGCAAGGCCCACCTATGTAGGACATACTCCTACAAAGGTTGGCCCATCTACACAATCGAGTCTAAAGTCTGGGGAACGTCCCACGCGAACCTCCTTCCAAACAGGACCCAGCCCACACAGCTGGATCCTAAGGGAGGCCCACCTTTCACAAGTCACCCGTCTAAGTGTCTTTTCCTAGTCAACCTTTTATAAGGTGTAGCCCTACAACAAAAGGTCTGTGACCCTTACGTCTAAGGGTCACTCACTCGAGTCTTAACAAAGTCTTCAGTCCCAGTCGGGGGTTACCTTTCAGCAGAGCGATCAATCACGGTTGCTCTAAGGATCAGGTCTTGCACGTGTTGTCTCACGTATCCCACTTTCGAGTCACTTAGATGTCACACCATCTGAGTCTCTAGCCTTACTCAGGGGGTTGTCCTCCACCCGAGCAGTCAACCACGGTTACCCTAGAGAGTACCCTACGTTCATCCTACAACGGCGTCCTTATGATGCTTTCTTTGAGTCGTACCCACGCTACGAATACTCGGGTCACCTAAGGTTAGGTCACCACGGTTGGTCCAAGCACACGGCACAGTCAAATACGGTCGCCCCATTTTCAGACTTATCCTTGTACAGCTTGAGTCTCGTGGTCGAGTCTAGGTCACAGTCGTTACTTTGTCTGGATTAACGTTTAAGTAGCCCGGTCATAGAATCTTAGTCATTCCCGCCTCCAGGCCGTACCTAGTTTGACTCTCTTGCATTTGCGCAAAATCGAGCTTAGGTGAGTTCTAACACCTGTCGTTTCTTCCGATCAGGGACCCTATGAACGAGACACTACCAAACCACAACAAATCTCGCACCGTCGAGAAAGGGGATATCCAAGGAAGCATGCTTATGCTATCTTGCTCCATTAACAATATCTTTTCGAAAATCAATACCGCCCTAGATAACCTAAATGCCAGGGTGACCACCATCGAAGAAGACCTTATAAGAACCCAAGCCCGTCTAACACAACTAGAGCGGGTAGGACAGCCTATCACCCAACTGAGCCATTTAAAGGGTGAACACTCTTACGAAACTGTCCGGTATCCTCAAGATGGCAAGACCGAGAGAGGTAACCCTCAAGTCACCTCTCCAAAAATCAAGAACCAATCAAAGGAAAGGACATTTACCCACTTGGATATGTCCTACACCGTCGCTTTCCAGAGGTTGGTTCCGAAGGGCCTAATACTACCTATAGGCCCAACAGCCGACCCACCTTTGGAAAAACGCTCCAAAGCATGGAACGCCGAGCATTACTGAAAATTCCACAGAGGGAGGGGACACGATACAGAACAGTGCTGGAAACTGAAACACCTCATTCAAGACTTTCTCGATGCCGGGAAGACTCCCGTTTTGGAAACTTTGTCACTTGCAAAGCCCCTCATGGACTATACAGGGCCCGATGACCAAAGCATCCAATCTACCTCTTATGCATCCAAGAGTCCGGATTTGATTTAAGTCCAAGTCTGAGTCCGAGTCTAGGATATACTATTTATTTCAACTTCAAAGTCAGAGTCAGAGTCAATTGTATTCTGTCCTCTTTTTCAAAATTCAATAAAATCAGCTTTTCTATTTCTCATATATACTTTCCTTATGTGTTTCCGAGAACATGATGAACACCGTCATACACTGTGAGCACACGCACGCGACCATTATAGGCACATCTATAATGACTGCAGGAAACCGAGCCCGTGTTTTCCTTTTACCTATTCCATGCCTGGTATAGAAAGCCACATAACTACCCTTAGCAAGAGTGGTATCGAATCCATTGACAAATCTAGGTAGTCTCCTAGTTTGGGTTCAAGACGGGAGGCAAGCCCATTTCCCACAATAAACACCCATCCAATGATACTGACCAATCCCTACCTTAGGTGTTAGTCTGACCAACAAAAAAAAGGAAAAAAAAAACTGGACAAAAAAAAATCAGAAGTCCAATACAAGAAAAAGCAAAAGGCCAAAACAAAAAAGCAGGCCATTATCAAAAAAAAAAAGAGGCACCCATAACCGAGGTTAAGCGGTCAATCCAAATGAAGAATCCCGAGACCGGGATTAAGAGGTCAACCAAAAAATATTCAAAAAACCATGACCGTAGTGAAAACGATCAATTCAAAATTATCAATACTCATACCATCCAATAAGGGAGAGACAATCAAGCTGGTCAGCCAACACCACATTTAGCCTTCCCACATTACAACCCTCAAGACCTTCCCGAGACCCAGGCTAGAGACAGCCTGGAATTTTGAGGATTCAAGCTCCATAGGATACCCCTAACCATTAGGGCCAGACATGGAAATCGGATCTCGCATTATCAAAACTTATCCCGATCAAAGTTCGAGCCATTTTACTCGACTTCCCCTTTACATAACAGAATTCACAATCACCATACGCAAACCCGAGAGCAAAACTCGTCAAATCCTCGAGAGCAAAACTCGTCAAATCCCCCCGAGATCAAAACTCATCAAATCCCCCGAGAGCAAAACTCGTCAAATTCCCGGAGAGCAAAACTCGTCAAATCCCCCCGAGAGCAAAACTCGTCAAATCCCTCGAGAGCAAAACTCGTCAAATCCCCCCGAGAGCAAAACTCGTCAAATCCCCGGAGAGCAAAACTCATTAAAATCCCCGAGAGCAAAACTCGTTAAAATCCCCGAAAACAGAACTTGTTAAAATCTCCGAGAGCAAAACTCGTTAAAATCCCCGAGAGCAAAACTCGTTAAAATCCCCGAGAGCAAAACTCATCAAATCCCCGAGAACAGAACTCGTTAAAATCCCCGAGAGCAGAACTCGTTAAAATCCCATCCCAATTCTTCTCATTCAAACCAGTTACCAACCCCGAACACGGGAACTCAACTTGCAGTCGGCATAGAACATGCCCAAATAGTTCACACCACCTCAGGGGCTATCCCGGAGAACGCTCACAGTCACAGGATTTACATCCTAACCATTCTAGCCCTTTGATCAAGACATCACTGGGAATGCACCTAGCCTACACCATCCCTATGGCTAGTTACACACAAAGCCCTAATAAACTAGGCACCATAATCCACTGAACTACGGCTTGGTTTGATTTCACCACACGTGAATACGTAGGCAGCCTTTCAACAGAGGCACAACCACTCACATTGACACACATTCAAAAAGCACCATCATTCCGGTCACGACACTGTCATGTTCTCGACAGTTAGCTTTGTCATTCTGGGGGCTTCTCCTAGGCAGAAGTTCTCCATCCATTCACATAATCCAAATAATTTCAAAAATCTAGCCACCTTTCCACAGTGTGTCCTAGTACTCGGCTCACTCGAGGACAAGAATCTGTCACGACTCGAAAAAAAATACTCACTTTGGGAATGTACCCTAAAAATAAAAAAGGATTCAAAAGAGCACTAGTCTACAGCATTGCCACTGCTAAGTCCTGCAGAAGCAGTCTCATTACAGACTACTGCAATTCCCCTATAACGCATCCTTTCCGTTTCGATGTACGACCGTGTTGCTACTCGCCTAGGCTACGGAATAGCGCAATTTAAGAGTTTTGTTAGGTGGCCCACCCCCTTACCGAGTCACGGTCCAACCCCTCGAGAGTCCAGTCATGTCTGTCAACTCGTCCGGTCGCGTCCAGAGTCGAGTCTGTCAGTAGACCTCTCTTCAAATTCTTACTTCAAACTTTGCAAAACTTTGCCATTTGAAAAAAAAAACTTTTCGACAAGGTCGAATTTCAGCCAATTTAAACTGCAAATTTCTTTTCCACCTCTTTCAATTTTGGAAACCTATCTCCTAGCACGTGAGTTGCTTTCAGGACTTCGATTTCAAAATGCAGCAAAAATCAATTTTATTCCCCAGCGCGAGTCATATTTATTTCGCCTACATGTTGCATGCAAAATTTTATGTAACTTATACAGGTACAAATCACGACACCGCAATTCACATAACTCCCCAGCGGCATTTAACAAGATGAGCCCACATATAGGCGCACCTAAGTCTTATACGAGGAGTTCAATTCCCCACGGAGTTGTCATCAGCTCAGGTACATTTCTAGTCTGTGGCCGGCGAGCCCTTTACGCAGGTCTAATGGACTTTAAACGACCCGATCGGAAGTCTGCCAGGTCTTAATCTTTGATTGGCCTGGTAGCTACTCTGACTTTCGCCCTGTCCAAGCATCAGTCAGAGTGGGGGCTCTGTAGACACCCACATTTTGACCGCCAGGTGTCTATAGCAGTTTCCAAAAAACACCCGATGATGATCGGACGCAAACATGCTTTAACGTACTCGGAAATGGACTCGAAATCATGGATATTTAGCTTGGGCTATTTAAGGAGTACAAATCTCTCAAAACCAACCTCAAAACCAGGCCCAGTGGGTCGTTTCGAGTCAAATGAGACTAATTTGGGTCGAATCCGACACCAGGGGCAAAACCGTCTTTTAGCGACCGAGTCAAACCCGGTCAAAGATATTTTCTTGAGACTTGTGGGTCAGCCGTGTCACCTCACGTGACCAACTCGAGCTCAAACTCCACAAAAAAATCAGCTACGCAAATATTAAACAATTCCGTTAAAGGTAGAATTCGATCTCGAGTAGGAATCCTATCCGAATACCGAATCGTGCATTCGACCGAGCATGGAATACCCGGCCTAGCAGGCTGTTTTCAGCCGGTTCCCTTTTCTTCTTTGCCAAGTAACGGAATTCTCGTTCCTCTCCACTTCTTACGTTTCCTATCCAAACCGGTATTTCTTGTTGTCTAAGCAAGAGTACTTCTCCTAACTTTTTCTCCTATAAATAGGACCCTCTAACATCAATCATCTACCATCTATCAATCATCAACAATTAACAACACTTCAAAAAAACTTTATTATTCATCACGCATCTACACCTAGCATCGAAAAACCGATAGTGTAAAACCCGAGATCACGCCCGACGAAACCGGCCTACCTCGCCCGTCACCCTACAGGTCCAAACCAAAAAAACCACCATAACTCACCGACATCAACTCGACGCTCCCGTGCCCTAGCCACATTCCGACGAGCCCCGATCCGAGTTAACAAAAGCATGTAGGTTGAGGGTGTACCAAACCCGATTTCTCCTTCTTCTTCTTTTCTCCCTCTCGTCGTCCGTCTTATTATGGGTCCTCGTCCGTCCTTTTAATGGGTCGTGTGTCATCTTTTTTTACGGGTCGTTCATCACTTTTTATTATTTCTAATAATCGATACTACAATTTTTTTTTTTTATAACGTTCTTAAAATACGATATCGTTTCTCTAATCGAATATCGTATCTAACAAGAACAAAATTAATTAAATTCTCGTTGATGCTAAATAAATCGTCACATCTTTTTAAACAAAATTCGACGATTTTATACGCGGAGAGAATTAACATCTTTTTCGTTCAAAATTCTTTTTTTTTACTTTTCGTTCAAAACAAACTTTTTTTCAAAACCTTTTCTAAATTCATTCCGAATATTCGATATCGATTTCATAATCGAATATCGGGTATGACGAATATCAAAAACATAAATCGAGTATAAATTAGTTCGTATTTGTACGCGATTTATCAAATTAGCAATTTTTCGAACAAAAACGCGACCGGGACAGACCCGCACGCGAGTCGCGCCCATCCCAGGCGACTCGCGCACGGGCCTGAAACCCGAATCCTTTTTTTTAGCTTTTCGTTCGTTTTTATTATTTATTCTATGAAATGACTTCTAAAACTTATATCTTTTCTAAAACTATTCCGAGTATTTGGTATCGATTTCGTAGTCGACTATCAAATATAACGAATATTGAAAATATTAAGTCGAGTACGAATTATGCAATATTCGTACGCGGTTTAATAAAAACATCGAACTTTCAAAAACCGACCTCGAAACAGGTCGGGGCGCGAGTCGCGGGCAACGCTGGAAACGCGACCCGTTTTCTTCTTTTTTATTTATTTTTCGAACATCATTTTTTATACAAAACCGCGCCTTTTTAACAATATTTTTCAGATTTTGACTAATATTTTCTCGGTCTTGCATATTCATCATATTTTCTATATTATCGATACTAACTCGTTTATTCATCTTGTAGCAAAGTCATTCTTTTTTATCGTTTGTTTTATTATGCTAAAACAAATCTCACATGCTAAATTCAACTTTGATGTTAATTTTTCATGCATTAAACTGACTTAGCAACCCATTCAATTCCTCGCATGTTTAGGAAAACAATGTTTGCATATCATTCATCGTATTACTAACGCGCGTATTAAAAAATCATTCGATATCCTAGTAGAGGCCGCTAATGTGCGGGCGGGGTTGGGTGTTCTTAGTGAACTTCCCAACACGTACCCTCACCCCTTGCTCAGAACCGTGGTTTCCGGATGTCCGAAACCATTGGCAACGAGAGTCATTCAATATACGATAAACCGATCAAGTCGGCATCGGTATCGAACTGCAAAGGGACGAGCCCAATAAACTCTGACATCGGAAATGGGCCGTATTTTGTATACGGCCCACTATGACATAGAGTGGGCTCGAACGGTTCCGAATAACCATAAAATTCGGTGGCGACTCCAACTTCGATTTAAATTTCAATTTGACCATCTCATATGGAGATTCATTTGCCTCCCCAAACCCGCGCGTGGCCGCGTCGGGGTGGACCTATGTCATGTCCACAATTTGGCGACTCCGCTGGGGATTAACTGATGCGCTACTAACCTTCGGCATCCTCAGGCTGAGACTCGAATAGAAATCGTTTGACTAGTACAATACGCGTTTTAGTTTTACGGTTCATGCATAACCCCATTTTTCCCAGGCCGGTACGGGTGACCGACGTCCCACTATACCATTGATGTAGTCCAAATTGGATATGTCAAAAGGTGTGCATAGCAGATTCGTATAGGTTTTACGGCATGTTCTAAGCTCAACTCGACTTAGGAAGTCCGCCCCGATTCTCGAATAGGCTATGTACACTGGTATAAACCCTTATAGGCTGACTGAGACTTAGCTTAAGAGCATACATGGTGTCATTATACTGTTTCCATGACTACGTGCTACTTGATCCACATCTTTTTCAAAAGCCGTCATTTTATAAAAATTTGCATCCTTTTTCAAAATATCCAATTTCAAAACCCCGGACATATACCGAATTTAGGACTTATGATTTTACTCAAAATAGCCTTTTTCTAGCCGGTATTATGCCCAATTTAAAACTCGAAATTATTTTAAAAAAAATTTTCAAACTGTCACCCGGCCCACCTTTTCCGTTTTTTCTCGAAAAAGGGCCGGATCTCCCCATATTTTTCGGGCTTTTCAAAAAATCATCATATTTTAAAACTTCCTCTTCTTAGGACTTCCCGTATTTAGCAGTGTCGGGTCGTGTCATAAGTCGCTGAAGTCTCTAGCGTCGAAACTCCGTCGATCTTACATCGCGGGTTTCCCCCATATCCCAGTCCGCCTTATTTTACTAAGGCAAGGCCCACCTATGTAGGACATACTCCTACAAAGGTTGGCCCATCTACACAATCGAGTCTAAAGTCTGGGGAACGTCCCACGCGAACCTCCTTCCAAACAGGACCCAGCCCACACAGCTGGATCCTAAGGGAGGCCCACCTTTCACAAGTCACCCGTCTAAGTGTCTTTTCCTAGTCAACCTTTTATAAGGTGTAGCCCTACAACAAAAGGTCTGTGACCCTTACGTCTAAGGGTCACTCACTCGAGTCTTAACAAAGTCTTCAGTCCCAGTCGGGGGTTACCTTTCAGCAGAGCGATCAATCACGGTTGCTCTAAGGATCAGGTCTTGCACGTGTTGTCTCACGTATCCCACTTTCGAGTCACTTAGATGTCACACCATCTGAGTCTCTAGCCTTACTCAGGGGGTTGTCCTCCACCCGAGCAGTCAACCACGGTTACCCTAGAGAGTACCCTACGTTCATCCTACAACGGCGTCCTTATGATGCTTTCTTTGAGTCGTACCCACGCTACGAATACTCGGGTCACCTAAGGTTAGGTCACCACGGTTGGTCCAAGCACACGGCACGGTCAAATACGGTCGCCCCATTTTCAGACTTATCCTTGTACAGCTCGAGTCTCGTGGTCGAGTCTAGGTCACAGTCGTTACTTTGTCTGGATTAACGTTCAAGTAGCCCGGTCATAGAATCTTAGTCATTCCCGCCTCCGGGCCGTACCTAGTTTGACTCTCTTGCATTTGCGCAAAATCGAGCTTAGGTGAGTTCTAACACCTGTCGTTTCTTCCGATCAGGGACCCTATGAACGAGACACTACCAAACCACAACAAATCTCGCACCGTCGAGAAAGGGGATATCCAAGGAAGCATGCTTATGCTATCTTGCTCCATTAACAATATCTTTTCGAAAATCAATACCGCCCTAGATAACCTAAATGCCAGGGTGACCACCATCGAAGAAGACCTTATAAGAACCCAAGCCCGTCTAACACAACTAGAGCGGGTAGGACAGCCTATCACCCAACTGAGCCATTTAAAGGGTGAACACTCTTACGAAACTGTCCGGTATCCTCAAGATGGCAAGACCGAGAGAGGTAACCCTCAAGTCACCTCTCCAAAAATCAAGAACCAATCAAAGGAAAGGACATTTACCCACTTGGATATGTCCTACACCGTCGCTTTCCAGAGGTTGGTTCCGAAGGGCCTAATACTACCTATAGGCCCAACAGCCGACCCACCTTTGGAAAAACGCTCCAAAGCATGGAACGCCGAGCATTACTGAAAATTCCACAGAGGGAGGGGACACGATACAGAACAGTGCTGGAAACTGAAACACCTCATTCAAGACTTTCTCGATGCCGGGAAGACTCCCGTTTTGGAAACTTTGTCACTTGCAAAGCCCCTCATGGACTATACAGGGCCCGATGACCAAAGCATCCAATCTACCTCTTATGCATCCAAGAGTCCGGATTTGATTTAAGTCCAAGTCTGAGTCCGAGACTAGGATATACTATTTATTTCAACTTCAAAGTCAGAGTCAGAGTCAATTGTATTCTGTCCTCTTTTTCAAAATTCAATAAAATCAGCTTTTCTATTTCTCATATATACTTTCCTTATGTGTTTCCGAGAACATGATGAACACCGTCATACACTGTGAGCACACGCACGCGACCATTATAGGCACATCTATAATGACTGCAGGAAACCGAGCCCGTGTTTTCCTTTTACCTATTCCATGCCTGGTATAGAAAGCCACATAACTACCCTTAGCAAGAGTGGTATCGAATCCATTGACAAATCTAGGTAGTCTCCTAGTTTGGGTTCAAGACGGGAGGCAAGCCCATTTCCCACAATAAACACCCATCCAATGATACTGACCAATCCCTACCTTAGGTGTTAGTCTGACCAACAAAAAAATGGAAAAAAAAAACTGGACAAAAAAAATCAGAAGTCCAATACAAGAAAAAGCAAAAGGCCAAAACAAAAAAGCAGGCCATTATCAAAAAAAAAGAGGCACCTATAACCGAGGTTAAGCGGTCAATCCAAATGAAGAATCCCGAGACCGGGATTAAGAGGTCAACCAAAAAATATTCAAAAAACCATGACCGTAGTGAAAACGATCAATTCAAAATTATCAATACTCATACCATCCAATAAGGGAGAGACAATCAAGCTGGTCAGCCAACACCACATTTAGCCTTCCCACATTACAACCCTCAAGACCTTCCCGAGACCCAGGCTAGAGACAGCCTGGAATTTTGAGGATTCAAGCTCCATAGGATACCCCTAACCATTAGGGCCAGACATGGAAATCGGATCTCGCATTATCAAAACTTATCCCGATCAAAGTTCGAGCCATTTTACTCGACTTCCCCTTTACATAACAGAATTCACAATCACCATACGCAAACCCGAGAGCAAAACTCGTCAAATCCTGGAGAGCAAAACTCGTCAAATCCCCCCGAGATCAAAACTCATCAAATCCCCCGAGAGCAAAACTCGTCAAATTCCCCGAGAGCAAAACTCGTCAAATCCCCCCGAGAGCAAAACTCGTCAAATCCCTCGAGAGCAAAACTCGTCAAATCCCCCCGAGAGCAAAACTCGTCAAATCCCCCGAGAGCAAACTCATTAAAATCCCCGAGAGCAAAACTCGTTAAAATCCCCGAAAACAGAACTTGTTAAAATCTCCGAGAGCAAAACTCGTTAAAATCCCCGAGAGCAAAACTCGTTAAAATCCCCGAGAGCAAAACTCATCAAATCCCCGAGAACAGAACTCGTTAAAATCCCCGAGAGCAGAACTCGTTAAAATCCCATCCCAATTCTTCTCATTCAAACCAGTTACCAACCCCGAACACGGGAACTCAACTTGCAGTCGGCATAGAACATGCCCAAATAGTTCACACCACCTCAGGGGCTATCCCGAAGAACGCTCACAGTCACAGGATTTACATCCTAACCATTCTAGCCCTTTGATCAAGACATCACTGGGAATGCACCTAGCCTACACCATCCCTATGGCTAGTTACACACAAAGCCCTAATAAACTAGGCACCATAATCCACTGAACTACGGCTTGGTTTGATTTCACCACACGTGAATACGTAGGCAGCCTTTCAACAGAGGCACAACCACTCACATTGACACACATTCAAAAAGCACCATCATTCCGGTCACGACACTGTCATGTTCTCGACAGTTAGCTTTGTCATTCTGGGGGCTTCTCCTAGGCAGAAGTTCTCCATCCATTCACATAATCCAAATAATTTCAAAAATCTAGCCACCTTTCCACAGTGTGTCCTAGTACTCGGCTCACTCGAGGACAAGAATCTGTCACGACTCGAAAAAAAATACTCACTTTGGGAATGTACCCTAAAAATAAAAAAGGATTCAAAAGAGCACTAGTCTACAGCATTGCCACTGCTAAGTCCTGCAGAAGCAGTCTCATTACAGACTACTGCAATTCCCCTATAACGCATCCTTTCCGTTTCGATGTACGACCGTGTTGCTACTCGCCTAGGCTACGGAATAGCGCAATTTAAGAGTTTTGTTAGGTGGCCCACCCCCTTACCGAGTCACGGTCCAACCCCTCGAGAGTCCAGTCATGTCTGTCAACTCGTCCGGTCGCGTCCAGAGTCGAGTCTGTCAGTAGACCTCTCTTCAAATTCTTACTTCAAACTTTGCAAAACTTTGCCATTTGAAAAAAAAAATCTTTTCGACAAGGTCGAATTTCAGCCAATTTAAACTGCAAATTTCTTTTCCACCTCTTTCAATTTTGGAAACCTATCTCCTAGCACGTGAGTTGCTTTCAGGACTTCGATTTCAAAATGCAGCAAAAATCAATTTTATTCCCCAGCGCGAGTCATATTTATTTCGCCTACATGTTGCATGCAAAATTTTATGTAACTTATACAGGTACAAATCACGACACCGCAATTCACATAACTCCCCAGCGGCATTTAACAAGATGAGCCCACATATAGGCGCACCTAAGTCTTATACGAGGAGTTCAATTCCCCACGGAGTTGTCATCAGCTCAGGTACATTTCTAGTCTGTGGCCGGCGAGCCCTTTACGCAGGTCTAATGGACTTTAAACGACCCGATCGGAAGTCTGCCAGGTCTTAATCTTTGATTGGCCTGGTAGCTACTCTGACTTTCGCCCTGTCCAAGCATCAGTCAGAGTGGGGGCTCTGTAGACACCCACATTTTGACCGCCAGTTGTCTATAGCAGTTTCCAAAAAACACCCGATGATGATCGGACGCAAACATGCTTTAACGTACTCGGAAATGGACTCGAAATCATGGATATTTAGCTTGGGCTTTTTAAGGAGTACAAATCTCACAAAACCAACCTCAAAACCAGGCCCAGTGGGTCGTTTCGAGTCAAATGAGACTAATTTGGGTCGAATCCGACACCAGGGGCAAAACCGTCTTTTAGCGACCGAGTCAAACCCGGTCAAAGATATTTTCTCGAGACTTGTGGGTCAGCCGTGTCACCTCACGTGACCAACTCGAGCTCAAACTCCACAAAAAAATCAGCTACACAAATATTAAACAATTCCGTTAAAGGTAGAATTCGATCTCGAGTAGGAATCCTATCCGAATACCGAATCGAGCATTCGACCGAGCATGGAATACCCGGCCTAGCAGGCTGTTTTCAGCCGGTTCCCTTTTCTTCTTTGCCAAGTAACAGAATTCTCGTTCCTCTCGACTTCTTACGTTCCTATCCAAACCGGTATTTCTTGTTGTCTAAGCAAGAGTACTTCTCCTAACCTTTTTTTCTATAAATAGGACCCTCTAACATCAATCATCTACCATCTATCAATCATCAACAATTAACAACACTTCACAAAAACTTTATTATTCATCACGCATCTACACCTAGCATCGAAAAACCGATAGTGTAAAACCCGAGATCACCCCCGACGAAACCGGCCTACCGCGCCCGTCACCCTACACGTTCAAACCAAAAAAAACCACCATAACTCACCGACATCAACTCGACGCTCCCGTGCCCTAGCCACATTCCAACGAGCCCCTATCCGAGTTAACAAAAGCATGTAGGTTGAGGGTGTACCAAACCCGATTTCTCCTTCTTCTTCTTTTCTCCCTCTCGTCGTCCGTCTTATTATGGGTCCTCGTCCGTCCTTTTTATGGGTCGTGTGTCATCTTTTTTTACGGGTCGTTCATCACTTTTTATTATTTCTAATAATCGATACTACAATTTTTTTTTTCCATAACGTTCTTAAAATACGATATCGATTCTCTAATCGAATATCGTATCTAACAAGAACAAAATTAATTAAATTCTCGTTGATGCTAAATAAATCGACACATCTTTTTAAACAAAATTCGACGATTTTATACGCGGAGAGAATTAACATCTTTTTCGTTCAAAATTCTTTTTTTTTTTTACTTTTCGTTCAAAACAAACTTTTTTTCAAAACCTTTTCTAAATTCATTCCGAATATTCGATATCGATTTCATAATCGAATATCGGGTATGACGAATATCAAAAACATAAATCAAGTATAAATTAGTTCGTATTTGTACGCGATTTATCAAATTAGCAATTTTTCGAACAAAAACGCGACCGGGACAGACCCGCACGCGAGTCGCGCCCATCCCAGGCGACTCGCGCACGGGCCTGAAACCCGAATCCTTTTTTTTAGCTTTTCGTTCGTTTTTATTATTTATTCTATGAAATGACTTCTAAAACTTATATCTTTTCTAAAACTATTCCGAGTATTTGGTATCGATTTCGTAGTCGACTATCAAATATAACGAATATCGAAAATATTAAGTCGAGTACGAATTATGCAATATTCGTACGCGGTTTAATAAAAACATCGAACTTTAAACCGACCTCGAAACAGGCCGAGACGCGAGTCGCGCGCACCCCGAGCGAGTCGCGGGCAACGCTGGAAACGCGACCCGTTTTCTTCTTTTTTATTTATTTTTCGAACATCATTTTTTATACAAAACCGCGTCTTTTTAACAATATTTTTCAGATTTCGACTAATATTTTCTCGGTCTTGCATATTCATCATATTTGCTATATTATCGATATTAACTCGTTTGTTCATCTTGTAGCAAATTCATTCTTTTTTATCGTTTGTTTTATTATGCTAACACAAATCTCACATGCTAAATTCAACTTTGATGTTAATTTTTCATGCATTAAACCGACTTAGCAACCCATTCAATTCCTCGCATGTTTAGAAAAACAATGTTTGCATATCATTCATCGTATTACTAACGCGCGTATTAAAAAATCATTCGATATCCTAGTAGAGGCCGCTAATGTGCGGGCGGGGTTGGGTGTTCTTAGTGAACTTCCCAACACGTACCCTCACCCCTTACTCAGAACCGTGATTTTCGGATGTCCGAAACCATTGGCAACGAGAGTCATTCAATATACGATAAACCGATCAAGTCGGCATCGGTATCGAACTGCAAAGGGACGAGCCCAATAAACTCTGACATCGGAAATGGGCTGTATTTTGTATACGGCCCACTACGACATAGAGTGGGCTCGAACGGTTCCGAATAACCATAAAATTCGGTGGCGACTCCAACTTCGATTTAAATTTCAATTTGACCATCTCATATGGAGATTCATTCGCCTCCCCAAACCCGCGCGTGGCCGCGTCGGGGTAGACCTATGTCATGTCCACAGAATGGTTGTTTTGTATGTCTCGGAAACGACTTTGACCAGGGTTGACCCAATCGCTAAAAGTCGGTTTTAACCCCGGTGTCAGTTTCGGCCCAAATTAGCCTTATTTGATTGGACACGACCCACTGGACCTGGATTCGAGGTTGATTTTGTGAGATTTGTACTCTGTAAGTGTGTTAGCCAACGATTAATGGATTTGAGCTCGTATCCGAGCGCATAGAAGCACGTTAGCGTCCGATCATCATCGGGTGTTTTTTGGGAAACTGCCATAGACACCTGGCAGTCAAAATGCGGGTGTCTACAGGAGTATATGTTATTCTTATACTTTCAAAGTCTCAATTTTCTACTTAAAACATACATATGAATTAATATTAACAATTGATTACTCATATGAGTAATATAATCTTAAATTGTTTAATAGCACATTTTAAAAAATACACTAATTTTATGTTTTTAAAATTAAAGAGAGATCATAATTGTACGTTATATTTCAGTGTGTGTATATATGTATATAGATCATAATTGTACGTTATATACACGTTATATACTCTTGGAGTACACATCATTATACTATCAAGGGTACTCTAATATTGATGAGGGTTGGTTGCCTGTCATTGGCCGCCCGCCAATCGGGCCCCGAGGCGACCGAGCCCCAAGAAGGGGGAAGGATCTGTCCTGCTGCTTTTCCCATCAGTTACTGGAATCTCCAAGTGTGGCCCCAATTCCTTGGGCCGTCCGCCAAACGGAGTAGACCAGGCCTGCCGCCTGCGTCCAGGGCATCCCCGCCTGAATAAAGCCAAAAGGGAACCAAGGACCCATCCGTCATTTTGCCTAAGGTAATTGGGAATGGAGGGATGGGAGGCCACCACTTGTCACTCTCCCATCCAACCATTCCTCCCTCTCTTCTCTCTCTTGTGGGAAGGTATAAATACCTCCCCATTTCCCACATGAGGGAGGTTGGATTTTTCGCTCTCTAAACTCTTACTCCTAAAAACGCCGCCTAGCTCCTCACGAGCTAGGTTCGTCAAGGCATTTCACGGACTGACTTAGGCATCGGAGAGGGTTTCCTCGGACAACCTCCGAGGCCCTGTGCGTTCATTGTGCAGGGAGCAGGCCATTTCCGCCGGGAAGGTCCGATCTAAGGAGGGAGAGAAAGGGGAGACCAAGGGAAATCAAACGATCAGTTGTTCGCAATTAACCCGATTATACAGCCCGGATCCTAGGCCGGGTGAATTGTTTCCGTGACCGGAACAACTTGGCGCCGTCTGTGGGGAACTTACGGTTGTGCTCACGAGTTACCCACCAAAATCAACCACTCATAACCACAAAATTAAACACAGTCATGCCAGAAATCGTTGATGACAGTGCAGGAGCGGGTCCGACGGTCCCTCCGGTGGCCCCCCTGTACGGAATGCCGCTATTGGAGAGGGTCCCTCCTGCCACAATCCTTGGGGTTGAGGGAACCAATCCCTTCGGTGGACCCAACACTACTGTGACACCCGAGCTGGGGGCACGCCCTGGACGTGCTCTTAATCTGACCCCAGCTCAGATGGCACAGGCAGCCGCGTTCTTCTCTGCGATGCTGGATCAGGAGTTCACACCTGAAGACCTGGTGGGCAGGGTCGCGTCGGCTCCTAGGCAGCCGTCCCCTGGCAGCAGGGACGAGGCCGGGGGCACGAGGCGGACCGCCGCCAGAAACGCTCAGAGAAAGGCGAGAAGAACAGCCCAAGTGTATACGCATGTGCAGAGGCGCATTACCACTGACAAACCAGGATCACCTGCCCAGCAGGCGGTCTCTATTCACACGACAGAATCGGCGTCTGGAAGGCAGGGAGGCTTATCTCAAGGACTACAGGAGCGCATGAGGCCCAGGGAGCCTGTGTCAAAACGCCTAGGAGAGAGGCCAGGCGGAGTTTTCTCCAGGTTAACACCTGCGGCCAAGGAACAGTCAGCCCCCGGCTTATCGCAAAGCTTGCAATCCAGACTCAACCGAGGACAACCGCTTGAATCCAGGTACCATCAGGGTGAAAATCTCTGTCACTCCCAGAGGAAGAGGCCCAGGCAGACCCTCTCGGGAACAGAGGACGAGGCAGCTAGCAGACCGCCACCGAGGCACCGCTCCCCCAGTACGAGGAAACCAACCCATAGACAATGGGAATCTCATGGTAACCAGTCTGGGGAAAGCAGGTCACGATTGGTAGGCAGGCCCACGAAAACCCCGTTGCACCCTGAGGTACAAGAGTACCCCATTCCAAAAATCAAAATGCCCACCATCAAATTTGACGGGACGACGGACCCTGAAGACCACCTGGCAGCCTTTGAGAGCCACATGGGAATGTATGATGTAGATGACGCCATCTGGTGCAAAGTTTTCCCTACCACCCTGGTAGGACTTGCGTAGGGGTGGTTCAGAGATCTCCGCCAGGGGTCAATCAGGTTCTTCCTAGAGTTAGCTGAGATCTTCCTTGAGCAGTATGCTGGAAATAAGAGAAGACGACTTACCCGTTTCGATCTCATGACCCTGAAACAAAAGAAGGGTGAGAGTGTGAGAGAATACATGAGAAGATTCGATCTATCCTACCAGCAGGTTAGGGAGATCGACGATTCCACCGCCGCCTACGCCCTGACGATCTCCCTACTTCCGGGGGAAATGAAAAACCAGATGATCAGGGCCCAGCCCGAAACCTTGGCCATGGCCAGGAAGATTGCTGAGGGGTTCATTCTGCAGGAGGAGTTCCACGGCCTGACGGACACCCCTGCAGGCCAGACAAAGCCTCAAGGGGGACCGCAGGGTGGAAGGGGCAGAGGTGAACCAGGAAAGCAGAAAGAGGAAGGAGACACTCCCAAGAAAGAGCGCCCAGTCTACCAACCCAGATTCGATAGTTACACCGCTCTGAACAAATCCAGGGCGGAAATCTTCGAACTGGAAAAAGAAACTGCCAAATGGAACCGTCCAAGCAAACCTCGCAGCCCAAAAGGCGACCCAAAGAAATTCTGCACTTTCCACGACTGTATTGACCACACCACCGAAGAGTGCCGTCACCTGAAAGATGAAATTGAGAAATTAATCAGAAACGGATGGTTGGCCAACTATGCAGCTAAAAACAAGACTCAGAAGGAAATGCCTGAGAAACCAGAGGGGTCTGCGCAGAACCGGATGATAATCCACGTGATTTCAGGGGGCACTGAGGGCCAGCTCAGCCGAAGAAGTCAAAAAAGGCAAATGCGAGAGCTGAGAAACCAAATCTGCTACGCTGAGAAAGAAGGGAGCCCAAAAGGAGTGACACTAAGCATCACCCCTGATGATGCAGGGCGGGTGATATATCCGCACAGTGATCCTCTGGTGCTGTCCCTAGAAATCAGCAACCATATTGTGCGAAGATGTATGGTAGACACAGGCGCATATACAAACCTTCTGTACAAGGATGCTTTCGAAAAAATGGGCCTGGAAAAAAGGCATCTGCGGCCTGCTCCCGGATCCCTGTATGGATTCAGTGGGGCTGGCGTGCTGCCCATGGGCGTCATCGACTTACCCGTAACCTTCGGGGAGGGTTCCGCAGCCAGAAATGTCAGGGCAACTTTTGTCGTTGTGGACGCAAGGTCTGCCTATAATGCCCTGATTGGCAGGGCCACCCTGGATGAAATCGAGGCAGCAATCTCCATCAGAGCTCTCACCATTGCATATGTCACAGACTTCGGGCTGGAAGGAAAGATACGTGGGGACCAAGAGTCAGCTAGACAATGCTACTCCGTGGCCCTACAAGAACATGAGAAGGACAGGAAAGGAAAAAGAAAAGCTGACAGTTCCCCCTGCAGGGAAGGTGAAGTCTCAATTGAGCACCCGATGCCCGACCGCCTGGAGCCAGGAGGTGACAGTATGCTGGTGGACTTAGAACCAGGAAGGCAGGTCTTGGTAGGAACAGGCTTGGAGGAATCCTACCAGGCCGAACTGATCAAACTTCTGAGAGAAAACAAAGACGTGTTTGCCTACTCCGCAGACGAGATGCCCGGCGTTGATCCCTCATGCATCGTTCACAAGCTGAACGTAAGCACAGAGGCTCGCCCTGTAAAACAGAAGAAACGAAATATGTCTGCAGAAAAAGACGCAGCAATCAAGGAAGAGATCAGTAAGCTCCTGAAAGCAGACTTCATTGAAGTCTGCGACTACCCAGAATGGCTGGCAAATGTTGTTATGGTCAAAAAGTCGTCTGGAGCATGGAGAATGTGCGTCGACTTTACGAACCTGAATAAAGCCTGCCCGAAGGACTGCTATCCGCTCCCTCGGATCGATCAACTGGTAGACGCCACTAGTGGCTACACCATGCTAAGCTTCTTGGACGCCTTTTCAGGCTACCATCAAGTGTACTTATGGCAGCCAGACAGGGTGAAGTGCGCGTTCATCACCAGTTCGGGCACGTACATGTACAAGATGATGCCCTTCGGGCTCAAAAATGCGGGAGCTACGTACCAGCGTCTGGTTGATAAAGTGTTTGAGAAGCAGAAAGGTAGAAACATCGAGGCTTATGTTGACGATGCCATCGTAAAAAGCAGGGAAGACAAGGAACACCTGACAGACTTGCAGGAAACCTTCAGTTCTCTGCGCGCTTACAAAATGAAACTGAATCCGAAAAAGTGCACGTTTGGAGTCCGCTCCGGAAAATTTCTAGGTTTTCTGGTCAGTTCTCGGGGTATTGATGCCAACCCTGAAAAAGTTCAGGCGGTCTTAGACCTCCCTGAACCCAAGACCATCAGGGACATCCAGCGCCTGACGGGACGAATGGCCGCCTTGGCACGATTTATTGCCCGATCAGCAGACAGAGCCACTCCTTTTTTCAAAATTCTGAAAGGAAACAAACAGTTCAAATGGGAAAGCGAGCAGAGAGAAGCCTTCGAGCAACTGAAAGACCATCTTAAGAGTCTCCCTACCCTGGCAAGACCAGTAGCAGGAGAGAAACTTTTTCTCTACATCGCGGTAACTAACATAACTGTCAGCGCAGTCATCCTGCGGGAAGAAGCAAGCACCCAGCAGCCTATATACTTTGTGAGTCATGCGCTGGGGGCAGCTGAGAAGAATTATCCCATGGTTGAAAAGGCTGCCTACGCGGTCATAATTGCAGCCCGAAAGCTCAGACCTTATTTTGACGCGCATCCAGTCATTGTCCTCACCGATCAACCCCTGGAAAAGGTGTTGGAAAAATTCGAAAAATCGGGAAGGTTGTTAAAATGGGCAATTGAGCTGAGTGGGCTGGGTATATCTTACCAGCCAAGAACAGCCATC
This sequence comes from Agrostemma githago, assembly GCA_958450325.1. Classification (NCBI taxonomy): domain Eukaryota; kingdom Viridiplantae; phylum Streptophyta; class Magnoliopsida; order Caryophyllales; family Caryophyllaceae; genus Agrostemma; species Agrostemma githago. Next base: position 51,646,315 of record OY288244.1, on the reverse strand, counting down.
AAGGCCCAAGCCCTGGCAGATTTTTTGGCTGAGTGCTCCCATTCAGGGGAAGAGGAAGCCCCTGCCCAGGAGTGGGTCGTGCACACTGATGGGTCCTCTACGGCCAGCGGCGCAGGCGCAGGCGTAGTATTAACCAGCCCAGAGGGAGCCGACTTTGAACATGCTCTCAGGTTCGTCTTCCCAGCATCAAACAATGAGGCAGAGTACGAAGCAGTACTCGCAGGCGTCAGGTTAGCTAAGGCTGCAGGGGCGGAGCGAATTATCTTGGCGACAGATTCCCAACTCATCGCCAACCAGATTAATGGGGAATACGAAGCCAGAGACCAAACAATGGCCTCATACCTAGAAATGGTAAAAAGAGAGCTATCCAGCCTGAAATCATACGAGATCAAACAAATTCCCCGATCCCAGAACAACAGAGCAGACGCCCTGTCAAAACTGGCAAGCTCCAGTCTGCAGGACATCCGGAGGTCGGTATGGGTGGACGTTTTACACGAAAGGTCTACCAATCCTGGTCAAGAGATTAATACCATAGAAGAAGAGCCAGAAAACTGGATGACCCCTTTCGTCCAGTATAAAAGGCACGGTGCCCTACCACCAGATCCATTGCAAAGAAGGAAGGTACAGGCTAAAGCAGCCTAGTTCATATTCGTTAATGGAGAACTCTACAAAAAATCTTTTACTTATCCCCTGCTTAAATGCCTACGGGCGGATCAGGCTGCTGAAGTGTTGGATGATATCCATTCAGGAATTTGTGGACATCACATCGGCGGGAGGTCGCTGGCCCACAAGGCCCTCAGGGCAGGCTACTACTGGCCTACCATGCTGGCAGATGCCAGGAGCCTGGCCCAGAAATGCAGAAAATGTCAACTCTTCGCCCCGTCGATCCATGCTCCGGCCCAGGAGCTCAGGCCAATCCTATCTCCCATCCCCTTTGCTCAATGGGGGATGGACATTCTAGGGCCCTTCACAGTGGCCACAGGGGGCAGAAAATTTTTGATAGTCGCCATAGACTACTTCACCAAATGGGTGGAGGCTGAAGCAGTGCCCAACATCACTGAGCCGGCTGTCCGAAAGGTAATCTGGCGGAATGTCATTACCCGGTTCGGTGTACCAAAGATGCTAGTGTTCGACCACGGCAGGCAGTTCGATAATGACCCACTAAGGATCTGGCTAGAAAGCCATAACATCTCAGTCGCCTACTCAGCAGTCTGTCACCCTCAAACCAATGGGCAGGCAGAAGCAGCCAACAAACAGATTCTGAATGGCCTGAAGAAAATGGTGGATGACTGCAAGGGTAGGTGGGCTGATGAACTCCCCAGCATACTCTGGTCCATCCGAACTACCAGGAAGGAGTCTACGGGCCAGACCCCATTTGGCTTGGTGTACGGAGCAGAGGCTTTATTGCCGATTGAGACAAGGATTCCCTCTCTGCGTTCCCAACTATACAACCAGGCTGAGAATGAAGCCGTGATGGTCGAGGCCCTGGACCTGGTAAGTGAGCTAAGAGAGGAAGCCGGTACAAATATCGCTGCCTACCAGCAGCGAATGAGGAAAGCCTTCAATAGCAAAGTCCGGCAGAGGAGCTTTCAGGTGGGCGAGCTAGTCCTAAGAAAAACACAGGCAACTGGAAAATCAAGAGAGCATGGGAAACTAAGTGCCAATTGGGAGGGCCCATACCAAATAACTCAGGTTTTGGGTCCAGGCACGTACAGGATATCCAATCTAGAGGGACAGGAGCTGAGCGCTCATTGGAATGCAGATACACTAAAGAAATATTACGTCTAAGCAAGAGTGTAGGCAATTTTTACTTTTACTAGAGTAAAAAGGCGGAGGACGATCAGAAATGTCGACGGCTCCGACCACCCCTATGTCAAGAAGAAAAATTTAAGAGAAATGAGAAAATGCAGGTTTATACTCGTTGCCTGTTCACACTCGCGTCTTTCACACACAAACGAGCAGGGGGCAATAGGGGGAGGCCCCCCCTGTTGCCAAAATGGGGAAAAGTGAACCCCCCAACCTTGTATAAAAAACGCAAAGGCCACCCTGCTTACCTCTGGGCAGGCAGGGCGCAGGCCCCCTGGACTTTGAATGAAAAGCCAGGGACAGGCCAGGCTAACAAGGACTGGGGGCAGGCCCCCCAACCTTGTATAAAAAACGCAAAGGCCACCCTGCTTACCTCTGGGCAGGCAGGGGGCAGGCCCCCTGGACTTTGAACGAAAAGCCAGGGACAGGCCAGGCTAACAAGGACTGGGGGCAGGCCCCCCAACCTTGTATAAAAAACGCAAAGGCCACCCTGCTTACCTCTGGGCAGGCAGGGGGCAGGCCCCCTGGACTTTGAACGAAAAGCCAGGGACAGGCCAGGCTAACAAGGACTGGGGGCAGGCCCCCCAACCTTGTATAAAAAACGCAAAGGCCACCCTGCTTACCTCTGGGCAGGCAGGGGGTAGGCCCCCTGGACTTTGAACGAAAAGCCAGGGACAGGCCACACCAACAAGGACTGGGGGCAGGCCCCCCAACCTTGTATAAAAAACGCAAAGGCCACCCTGCTTACCTCTGGGCAGGCAGGGGGCAGGCCCCCTGGACTTTGAATGAAAAGCCAGGGACAGGCCAGGCTAACAAGGACTGGGGGCAGGCCCCCCAACCTTGTATAAAAAACGCAAAGGCCACCCTGCTTACCTCTGGGCAGGCAGGGGGCAGGCCCCCTGGACTTTGAACGAAAAGCCAGGGACAGGCCAGGCTAACAAGGACTGGGGGCAGGCCCCTCAACCTTGTATAAAAAACGCTGAGAAACCTCCCTTCCTACCCCTAGGCAGGCAGGGGGCAGGCTCCCTGGATTTCAAACAAAAACCAGGGACAGGCCAAGCAGATAAAAACCCTCCTACCTACAGGCGGATGGGTTGCAAGTCAAACTCATGAAGAATCAAAATGTACAAAAGCAAACCGAATTCACATACAGAAGAAAAAGGAGCGTCAAGGAAACACAAGACATAAGTTTTCAAAGTTTTCAAGACAAACAGTTACAACCAAGAGTACGGCAGCCGGCCACCAAAGGGCTCGGCGCGCAAAGAAGTAAGGAAATTAAAGCGTTGGCACAGGCGCAGCAGGGGACGAGCAAGAGCCCTCTGAGGAAGACTGCCCTCCATGTTAAGCAGGGGGAGCGTCTGGGCCAGAAGCCTCTCCCTCAGACAGCCTACGCATTTGAGCTTCATCCTTAGCTGTGTAAAGGGTCCGGAAAGCATCTTCGTCAAAACCCGGGAACATCTCCCTGACAGCCTCCATCACAACCTTCAAGCAGGAATTGGCACCATTAACGAAGCCCGCCGACACCGCCACTTCCACCTCCTGGAGAATCTCACTCCTCTCTTTCTCCCAGTCCTTGGTCTTCGTCGCCAGATCCTCGGTCTTCGCCGCCAAATCGCCAAGGGCCGTCTGCAGATCAGAGTTTGCCTTAGAAAGGCGATCACCAAGGTCAACAACGCTCTTCTTAGCATGGTCCAGTTCAGCCAAAGCTTTTCTGGCCCGCTCCAGTTCAGCAAAGGCCTGCTGTGCTCTCTTGGACTCCTCTCCCAGGCGAGACACCTCCTGTGTAGCTTTCTCGCCCTCAAACTTCCAATGGATAGCCCGACCCCTGGCCTCTTCTAGCTCAATCTCCTTTTTTGCCAACTGATCCTTCAGGCTGGCAATGAGAGCAACATCTCTCTCAACTGCAGAAAGGCGGTCTGGGTTGGCTAGTTCCTCATCACTCAGGCGACCAAGGGCAGCCAGCTCCGCGGAAGCCTGCATAATTCGGGAGGTGCGCTTAATATACTGGGTCACTTGACTGGCAGCGGACTTAACGGTCTTGAGAAGATGGTCAGTCAAAACCGCCCCTGAGTCGGAGAGCAGGGCAGAAATATCCTGGCTGTCGCCCGCATTATAGTGGAACTCAACATTCTCCTCAGATAAAAGGGTGGCGGGAATCTCCGGAGCAAAACGCTTGGGTTCAGGCGTGGTAGTCTCCAAATCCACCACCTGGTCAACGTTAGGGGCCTCCCGACTCCTCTTTCTGGTCAGTGACCGGGGGGTACTCTCCCCAGTCTCCTCGGAGCCTGCGGTCCGCGGCTGCGAGGGAATTTGAATCCCTGCTGAAAGGCCCTCTTGCCTGCCAATAGGCGAAGGAGTAGCCTCAAAAGCAATCGCCCTCGCAGCTGGCGAGGGAGTAGCCTCAGAAACCGCCGTCTTGGCGGGCGTAACTCGAGGAGGAGGGGGAAGCCTTGGCCTACTGAATGACAGGCCCTTCAAATGCTTCATCAGATTTTTCTCGCCTCTCCTAAAACCAGGGGGAAGAGAAGGGCGACTTTGGATAACAGTGAGGTGCTCGTCTAGCCCCAGGCGCCTCACCTCCCCCTTTTTCCAGATAAAAGTGGCAAGAGCTGCAAGACAAACAAACAGGCTGTCAGGGCATTTTCAAAAGAAAAAAAAAGAGTAGGAAGGAATCACCAACGCTCCTGAACTACCTTTGTCTAGACCCGGATTCATGCCCAACCGGGTCAAATAATTATCAGTCGCTATAAGCTCCGCATGAGGGAGCCATAAGGTGGGGCCATACACCCCGTACTTGTTAGAATGGCCTGCAAAGTAGGCCGTCAACTCTTTCTCCTTCTCACTTAGCTTAACCTCCAAGGCCTTTCCACCCACGCCAGGGTGATACTCCTCAGGGGTCTCCATCCTGGTGTGGACATGATTCCTGAAGTGACGAGGAATCTTCCACCCATGGGTGCTGTGTATGTAAAGGAAGTTGTTCTTCCAATCCCTCAAGCTGTCCATACCAGGCCACACCAAACAATGTCCCTTCTGCCTCAAGAGGGACCAATAACCAGGGGAGCCCGAACTCCCAGAAGAAACCATCTGTAATCCCACCATAAACCGCAGGGCGTCGATAGAAGGCTCCATGCGGTGAAAAAGGCAGGTCCATACATATGAAATCAGCGCCCTGACAGCTGTGGCTGTCAGCTGCGCGACGGCGACGTTCAAGCGCCTGAAGATCTCCTCTAAAGCAGGGTGTAGGGGGAAACGAAGGCCGAATTCCAAACATTTGTGGTAAACAGCTATGCACCCATCCGGTGGGTTGCATACCGTATCTTTTTCGTCGGGGATAACAACAGTATACCCTTCCCCGAAATTATAGAGCCGCTCAATCACAACGACAGCGTTCTTAGCAAGGATCACCTCCCGATTTTTCGGGTCGGGAAAAGTACTCAGAGGGATGCGGTATTTAACCTTATCTAGGTAATAAACCCTACCCCTTTCCCGACGAACGAGGGGGCCGGAAGTTCTGGAAGGGTCAACTTCCAGCGCCTCGTCGTCTGAATCAACAGCATCATACGAAGGGGGGTCAGGAGAATTGCCGCCCCCACTTCCCGACGAACGCTCATCCTCAAGGCCAACCTCCCTAGAGGAGGAGGCGAAGTCCATCCCTTCTCCCCTCTTTGATGGGTCAGTGAAGGGCAAAATCCTTTCTCGGGTTCCAGACATGATTACTCTAAAAAGATGCGGAAAAAAGGAAATCGAAGAGAAAAAGAGAGTGGAGGATGAAAATCTGACCTAAGATCGCCTGACAACGCGCCGCAAGCCCGAAGAAAGAAGTCTCAGAGAAATGGAGATGCAAGAAAAGATACGATTCGTCAATACTCCAAGGTTTTTGACAAGAAAGAAAGAATGAGAGATGTCAAAAGAGAAGAAAGATTGGAAAAGAGGAGAGTGATGGATAGTGGATCACTTTTATAGAGGAAGGCATGGCAAGAGTCACTCAGCCCTTTGAAATTCGCCCAAAGGCTGCGGTCCACGTGTCACCTCTGGGAAGGGTTGCCCTAGGCAGCTTCCCAAGAAAAAGAATGATAACAAATAAATAAATATTAATAAACCCATATTAAAAATTCAAATACGCAAAATATCCATTTCATTGAAAACACCGCAAGCGGAAGATACATCATAAGGCATACATGAAAGAAAAATTACATAAGGCTTGGAAAAATTCCAGCCTGACAGAAATTAAAGGCCCTACCACGCAGGCCTAGTCGTCCCCCAAATCTGGAGAGTAATCTCCAGGACTGCCTGGGCTCCCGAGAGCCGAACCCCAATCCCAACTTGGGGAATCCAGAAAGGGGTCAGTTGCAGCCCCATCCTCGTCCCTATCACTCAGGCAGCCGAGGCCTTCACTGTCGTCGGAATCACGGCTGCTGTCTTCCCAATCCCTTCCAAAAGGGACGGCTCGAGAATCGTCGCAAGTACGACAGCCTGTTTTCTTTACAGGCGAAGAAGGGCCCGACTCCAGGGAAGAGTCGGTATCGGAGTTAGGGCCAAATTGTTCAGGGTGCAGCCATGGAAAACACTCATGGCACCCCCTGTCATAGCAGCCCCCTCCCTGGGGGCAACGCCTAAATCTAGGCACGGCAGGAGGAGAGGACCTCCTAGGGCGCTTGCCCATCCTGACAGAGGCCTTCCCTCTCCTCCGGCGAAGGCGAAGTCGGGAGCAACGGCTCCGGCGGACAGTTAAATAAGCAGCTCGTGCATATCTAAGTCGCCAAAATCCTCTGAAGATAAAGGAAACGTGTTTGACTCCGCGGCGGACAATACTTTTCTTAATCCAAGCCATGTTTAAGATGAAGAAAATGTAAAGATTGAGGGTGGAATGAAGCACAAAGTAATCAGGGAAGCTAAAGGTTTTATACTAAGGAAAATATCGCATTAATGGCACCCCAACCACCTCTGCGAAGGAGAAAGCCAATCAGCGAAGCGGCACGCTGCCCAAAAATTCTCTATGCAGAGGAAGGTAATCATAACAAAGGACGCTTGAACTCCCTGCGTGCCCAGAGAAGTTAAAGCATGTTCCCTCGGGAACATGCGACGCATTAAATGCAAGTACCCAAAGAGGCAACCTCCCGCTGTCCTAGGGAAATACATCGCCTGCCGAGCTGGAACCCCGTTCCTCCTCAGCCGGCGAGGGCCAATTGATGAGGGTTGGTTGCCTGTCATTGGCCGCCCGCCAATCGGGCCCCGAGGCGACCGAGCCCCAAGAAGGGGGAAGGATCTGTCCTGCTGCTTTTCCCATCAGTTACTGGAATCTCCAAGTGTGGCCCCAATTCCTTGGGCCGTCCGCCAAACGGAGTAGACCAGGCCTGCCGCCTGCGTCCAGGGCATCCCCGCCTGAATAAAGCCAAAAGGGAACCAAGGACCCATCCGTCATTTTGCCTAAGGTAATTGGGAATGGAGGGATGGGAGGCCACCACTTGTCACTCTCCCATCCAACCATTCCTCCCTCTCTTCTCTCTCTTGTGGGAAGGTATAAATACCTCCCCATTTCCCACATGAGGGAGGTTGGATTTTTCGCTCTCTAAACTCTTACTCCTAAAAACGCCGCCTAGCTCCTCACGAGCTAGGTTCGTCAAGGCATTTCACGGACTGACTTAGGCATCGGAGAGGGTTTCCTCGGACAACCTCCGAGGCCCTGTGCGTTCATTGTGCAGGGAGCAGGTCATTTCCGCCGGGAAGGTCCGATCTAAGGAGGGAGAGAAAGGGGAGACCAAGGGAAATCAAACGATCAGTTGTTCGCAATTAACCCGATTATACAGCCCGGATCCTAGGCCGGGTGAATTGTTTCCGTGACCGGAACAAATATTATTACCCTTTAAAAATTATATTGTCAAAAATACTCAGAAATACACAATTACTCTAAAAAATCATTAATATTATTAGTGTTTGTAAACTCTAATAAAATTCGGAATTTATGGCAAAATAATACGAAAAATTGCATGCGTATTGATATGTAGCGTAATTATATGGATACTGTATATTACACATCTTAGACATAATTACTGGAAATTGATATGTAGCATAAGTATCGATATTATATGAAACTTTATATGAAATAAAATATAATGTGATATAATAATTATGTCATATATATGGATTGTTGATCAAATTTATGGAATAATATATGGAAAATAATATAGACGCATATATAAGGAATTTATGCACTATATATGGAATTTATGCATTACAAGATGTGATATAATATAATTATTATGTCATAAATTCCATCAAGTAATCAATAAGTGGTCCAACAAAGTGGGCGGGAAAACTTATTAGTTTTGTTATTTGGTTAGTGGAAAGGAGATGATATATAGAATAAAATATATCATACAGTTAAATATATACCAATCAATTATATATGATTATATATGATAGTATACCAATCAATTAATTAGTATTCTATATTCTATATAATCAATATATATATATATATATATATATATATATATATATATATATATATATTTTAGGCCTTTTTCGAGCGATCTCATTGGTCCGTTTCATCAAACCTCAAATTAGGAAAGTATCATAAATAATAAAAAAAATCAACTAGAGAATCTTTTAATTATTATAATATATATTTAATTTATCATATTAATGGGATGTTTTACCATTCTTAGTTAAAAACCTTTAGAGTTCATTTTTTAAAAAGCATTATCGTAAAATAAATTATAAAAATAAAATAATTATATTCGTGGTAAAAAATGCTTTCATTAGAGTATAAATTTCATATTATTTGTTCCACATTATGTAATGAATTTATTACATATAACAGTTTTAAAATTATCCCACATCGACAAATTATAATATGATGATGAAATTCTATATTATAAATAAAGAGTAATAATTCGTTCTTTGATATCTACCAAAAGTCTTTTGAATCTCAAAAAGAGTTCCTAGACTATAAACCTTATATAAGTATCCTATATTGAAAATTATGATGGGTGATGAAATTTTATATTATAAAGAAGAGTAATTATTCGGTTTTAAATAAATATCGACCAAGAAAAACATTTAAATTATCCCACATCAAAAAATTATGATGGGATGATGTAATTCTATATTATAAATTCTATATTTTAAATATCGACAAAAAAACTTTTAACTCTTAAAAAAGCTTTTAATATATAAGACTACAAACTTAAAATCATTTCACATTGAAAAATTATGATGGAGTGATGAAATTCTATATTATAATCAAAAGTAAGGACGTACTTTTTTTAGTTTTAAAAAGAGTTTTTAAGACTATAATCTTAAGTAAATTATCTCACATCGAAAAATTATGAAGTGGTGATGGAAGACTATAAACTTAAATAAATTATCCCACATTGAAAAATTATGATAAGTTGATGAATTTTATATTATTAATAAGACTAACTAATCATTCGTTCTTAAATATCACTCAAAAAGACTTTTAAGTCTTTAAAAGTCTTTTAATAAGACTACAAACTTAAGTAACAATAATCTTACATCGAAAAATTATAATAAGGTGATGAAAATTTATATTATAAATAAGAGTAATTATGTGCTCTTAGATATTAACCAAAAATCTTTTGAGTCTTAAAAATATATAAAGACTATAAACTTATAAAACTATCCCACATTCGAAAAATTATAAAGTTTCATCAAACAAAAATCTTTTAAGTCTTAAAAACGTTCTTAAAACTATACACTTAAGTAAAAAAATTATAATAAGGAGAAGAAATTATATATTATAAATAAGACATAATAATTTTTCCTTACACATCAACCAACTTAAGTAATTCGCTCACATCGAAAAATTATGATGAGATTATGAATTTCTACTAAATAAGAGTCGTCATTGTTTTTAAATATCAACCAATAATATTTTGAGTTTATAATAAGACTACAAACTTAAAATTATCCTGCATCAAAACAATTAAAATACGGTATGGTTATAATTCTATATTATAAATAAGAAAACAAATTTTAGTTAAATTATCCCACATCGACAAATTATAATAAAACGATGAATTTCTATATTATAAATAAGACTAAACTAATTATTTGTTCTTAGATATCAATCAAAATCTTTTGAGTCTTAAAAATCTTTTTAAGTTTATAAACTTAAGTAAATTATCTCACATTATCGAAAAATTATACTCCCTCTCTTTTGAGTTTTTCAAAAACCAACAATATTTTGAGTTTCAAAAAAGGTCTTAATAAGACTATGAACTTAAAATTATCTCACATCGAAACAATTAAAATAAGATACAGTGATGATTTTATATTATAAACAAGGATACACATTTTAGTTAAATTATCACACATCGACAAATTATAATAAGACGATAGATTTCTATATTATAAATAATGGAGTACTCCGTGGTAATCATGTGCTCTTATATATTAACCAAAAATCTTTTGAGTCTTAAAATATATATTAAGACTATATAAACTTAATTAAAACTATCCACATTCGAAAAATTATAAAGTTTCATCAAACATAAATCTTTTGAGTCTTAAAAAAGTTGTTAAGACTATACACTTAAATAAAAAAATTATAATAAGATGATGAAATTCTATATTATAAATAAAACTAATAAAAAGATTCCTTAGGCATCAACTAAAAGTAATCATTGTTTTTAAATATCAACTAACAAAAAAGTTTTTGTTTTTTTAAAAAACTATAATGGAATTCTATATCATTCTTTTTTAAATTATGATGAGATCATGAATTTGTAGTCTTTTTAAAAAAACTTTTGATTTTAAAAAAGGTCTTAATAAGACTACAAACTTAAAATTATCCCACAACGAAACAATTAAAATAAGTTACGGTGATGATTCTATATTATAAATAAGACTACAAATCTTAGTTAAATTATCCCAAATGCTTCGACAAATTATAATAAGGTAATGAAATTCCATATTATATAAAGACTAATTATTTGTTCTTAGATATCAATTAAAATCTTTTAAGTCTTAAAAAACTCTTAAGACTATAAATTTAAATAGTTCTCACATCGAAAAATTATACCCCTTCTCGTTTGAGTCTTAAAAACACTCTTGAGTCTTAAAACACTCTTAAGACTATAAACTTTTATTTATATAATAGAATTTCATCGTATTATCATATTCTCTTCGTTCACTATTAAAATACCACTCACCTTATAATGATAATACGATGGAATTCTATTATATAAATAAATTAAAATACCCCTCACCTTAATGATAATACGATGGAATTCTATTATATAAATAAAAGTAATCGTTTCTCCAAATTATGATGAGGTGATATAAATCTATATTATTATAAATAAGACTAATCATTCATCCTTAGATATCAACAAAAAAACTTTTTAGTCTTAAATCTTTTTTTTAATAAGGCTACAAATAAAGTTAAATTAGATTATCACATATCGAAAAATTATAATGAGGTGATAGAATTCTAGGTAATCTTGATATTAACCAACAATCTTTTGAGACTAAAATGAAGTTCCTAAGACTAAGACTATATAGTTAAAGTATATTTATCCCACATCAAAAAATTAAGATGGGTTGATAAAATTCTATATATTATAAATAAGTGTAATCATTCGTCTATAAATAAAAGTTATTAATTAGACTATATCTAAACTTAAATAAATTTAAGTAAAATTATCCCACATCGAAAAATTATAGTAAGGTGAATTTTTTTTATTATGTAAATAACAATTATGATGAGGTGATGAAATTCTATATCATAAATGAGTCATTTTTCGGTTTTAAATATCAACCAACAATATTTTTAGTCTTAAAAAGCTTTTAAAAGACTACGAACCTAAAATTATCCCACATCGAAAATATTAAAATAAGGCAATGATTCTATATTATAAATAAGAGAAAATATTAAAATAAGGCGATGATTAAAAGCAGATCTTAAGACTATATTAAAATATTATAATCGTGCGTTTTTTTGGCGTTTTAAAAGCAGATCTTAAGACTATGAAACTTGAGTAAATTATCCTACATCAAAAAATTATGATGAGGCGATAGAATCTTATATTATAAATAAGAATAATTTTTCATTCTTAGATATCAATTAAAAAATTCATTCGTTCTTAGATATTAATCAAAAACTTTTGAGTCTTAAAAAATCTTCTAATAAGACTACCAGTGTAATAAAATTATTTCCACATCAAAAATTTATAATAAGGTGATGAAATTTTATATTATAAATAAGAGCAATAATGTGTTCTTTTGAGTTTTAAAATAAGCTCTTAACACTATAAGTTCAGTCGAAATTAATTTTGATTACTAATATCATGTGATCATCTTATTTATTGTAATGACAAGTTTGATTAAGTTTCTTATTTAACGAATGTACATCATCAATATAATTAAGCCAACTAACCCGTGCAGCGCACGGGCTTTAATCTAGTATATAGAATACTAAGGTACGTGTTGTATAGCAAACAATTATATATGATTATATATGATAATATACAATTAAAAAAGTCTATCAAAATCAATCACACAAATCCTGTCAGTTATACAAAATCAAAAGATCGATCGTCTTCTACAATTAAAAGATTGATTTTAAATCAAATAAGATATACAATTATATCGTATAGAACTAATTATAATAATATCTTCTAGTATAGATTCAATTAACCAAAATGTCATTTCTAGTATATTATTACACTCTAAATATTATACTGTCAAAGATACTCAGAAATACAATTATCGGTTTTACATGAAACTTGATATGGGAAGAAATATAATGTGATATAATAATTATGGCATATATATGGAATGCCGTAAAATTATGATATATTTAGCATATATTTAGCTTTACGTATACTGTCAAATATATGATAATATATATAAAATTAGATTGTATTGTCAATTAATCAATCAATTAATTAGTATGATATATATAAAAAGATTTATACTATTTTATGGTATAACAAAAATGGTAGTATCTTTTAAACATATAGCTATTGATTACAGTTAACATGCATGGGTAATTTAGATATAAGCCCAACCAATATATATTAATATTAAATAATCCAAAAGTAGGCCCATATGTTAGTAGGCGGGAAAATTTGGAGATTTGTTAGTTGGTTAGTGGAAAGGGGGACTAGTAGAGGTGATCATGGGCCGGGCCTAAGCAATAAAAATGGCCGGCCCACGTGAACGGGTTGGGCCGGGCCGGGCCAAACGAGTGGGTCTGTTTTTAAGCCCAAACCCGGCCCTAACAGGCTAGAACGGGCTTTTCAGGCCAAAATGGGCTTTTTGGGCCCTATAATTTAATGCTCTCGTATGAAATAAATATCTTAATATCACAGTTTAAATTTATATGTGTTTTGTTTATAAATTTTATAATTTCGCTAAAAATTAATGATAAACAACATATCGACATACATATATCACTTTAAATATTATATACTCCGTAATGAATAACGTAACAAATTTAAAATGTTTAATAAAATATACATGAATATAGTATATACTCGTATTGGGTATTACTTTGAATAATTACGATCATATTACGGAGATATTAATCATAAATTACGTATAACTATATAAGAATTTCTAAAGAGAGTTATAATCTTATCACTAACTTTAAAAAGTGGCAATAAAAATTATCTATTTTTATTAAGTATGGGCCGGGCGGGGCCAAAATTTGGGCCAAACTCGTGGCCCAAACCCGGCCCAAAAACGCTTAGGGCTTTTTAGGGCCGGCCCATGGGCTTTTTTGGGCCATAATATATGGCCCAAGCCCTTCAAAAAAGCAGGTCGGGCCGGACCGGGCTTATGGGCTTGGGCCATTTGATCACCTCTAGGGACTAGTAATAAAGTTTCCTAAACAAGACCAAAGTCTTCAAAACATAATAAAGTATCACAGAATAAGACGGAACGCGTTAGACTTTTCAGGCTTCCGGGCGACTCGCCTGGGCGTGGCGCGACTCGCGGGAGAGCGCGACTCGCGGGGATTCTGGGCGACTCGCCTGGGCAGCTGCTGCTGTTTCGTGCGATCCTTCGATTCTGTCGTTCCGGGTCTTCAAGTGGGCTTTCTTCTTCTTCTTCATGTTTCATTCGTTCTAGGCCCAAATCGACGGTCCAATGATTAGCATCCTCAAGATAGCCTATATTACATTTATATCAAACTGACACAAATGCGATACAAGACAACCGATTTAGCTCACAAAATATACCAAAACCGTCGTAATAACTACGACTAAATACGGCCCATCAGATGGCAATTGAAGCTATAACACCTTGGTACGCGGATATTGTCAATTTCCTAGTGTCCAACTACATTCCCGACGATTATTCAAAACAAGAAAGGAAGATGCTACGATACGAAGCTAGGCGTTATTATTGGAATGAACCTTACTTGTTATGACGATGAATGGATGGTATTTATCGCCGATGTGTTACGACCGATGAAGAATTCGAACAAGAAGAGATGATTGCCTCTAGGCGCTACTCGTGTCGAGAAGTCAAGACGTCGTGCTTAAATGGATTAACAGTTTCCAGCTAGTCTCTTGTGAGACCGTCTCACGCTAAGATAGTATGAGACAAGTTTATGATGCACTTAACAAGAAAAAGAAAAAATATATATATAATATAATTACTACCCATCATGTGAGAGGTCTCACAATAAACTTATTGTGACAACTTATAACATGTTATAAATTTTGAAAGAGCGTGTTCTAAATTGTAAAAAGTTTTCCTTATATTTGAAAGAGGCATTAAGTGGCAAAGGAATTCTAAATTTTGTCACTTGTAGGACAAGTAAGAAATTGTTGGAAATGTTCTTACAATTGTACAATTTCAATTGAAAAATCGTCAACTTATTTTAGGTGGTCAAAACATCTTCTATCCTAGTTATAGGCCAATTATAATCTATAAATCAGCGGTTAATTTATTACATTTTTTTTGAGAGAAAACGTGGGACATATATTAAATCAATTTCCGCCAACGCAATAATCGCATCAGGGAAAGAAGAAAAATACAAACAATCCTCCCCACACCTCGGGCTTAATCGAGCTACATGATGAGCTACTGTATTACCATCACGCTTTACATGAGACCAGAAACACTGAATGAATTGGCGTCTAAGAGTTATTAAGTCATCCACAATAAGACCAAGCGGTTCCCTTGAGCCTGTACCTTTCTTCACAGCCATGATAACCAATAAAGAATCACTCTCCATCATCACCTTGAGCAGCCCCATCTCCCCTGCCACTTCCATCCCAAAGGCCATAGCTTTTGCCTCAGCAATTACCGGATCCCACCCCGCGCCGCCTCGACCCTCCGACAAGCCACGAACACAACATTCCCGTGCTCATCTCGGCCCACAGCTCTCATTCCTACCTCCCCATTGGCGTAAATAGCCGCATCCGTATTAATTTTAACTTGGCCTGCCCCTGGACTTGACCACCTCCCCCGGTTAGAATGATTATCATGTCGACCCCTCAACCGCATTTCCTTGCCATACCTAGTGTATTCTTCCACAGTAACAATCATACCAGCCATCACTGTATTAGGCAGAGGCGGGTTCTCCTCAAAGATCTTGAGATTTCGACAGTACCACATCGCCCAAAGCATAGCAAGAAAGCGGTTTCGAGGTTCACCTGTCACCCGGGCAAGAATCCACACCAGCTTTCGGGTGCATGAGGACAGCGGAGCTGCAGAGATGACATCGTTAAACTCACTTGCCGACCAAATGTCCCGAGCCCAGGCACAATCAAACAGGGCGTGTCCCTCAGTTTCAACCCCTGCATCACACAAGCCACACGTCGCGTCCGGGACACAGTGACGTTTCAGAAGATTTGATTTGACCCCGAGTGTACCTGAGCATATACGCCAGATAAGATGAGCAATCTTCGGGAGCGTATTCAACCCCCAAATTAAACTCCAAACCCCTTCCCCCTCCGGGCTCTCAACATTCAAGTGCACTCGGGGGGCAGCTCTTAGCTCAATCCAATACCCGGATTTGACCGAGTAGACCCCACTCTTTGCCGGCCACCAGTACAAATTATCCTCGGGGATCCTATTGCTGATCGGGATTCGCAAAATAGTTGTCGCTTCATCGGGACGGAACATAGCATGTACCAAATCAGTCTTCCAACCCCATGTACCAACATTCAGCAGTTCCGAAACTCTCATCGACGAGTCCGCCTCAATATTCGGGTGCAAATAAATCGTGCCCGCCGCTCCTGGGACCAAACTCCTTTCCCAAACCCCAATGCTATGACCGTTACCAACCCGCCAACGAAGCCCATCCATCAATATTGGTTTGGCGTTCCAAATGCTTCGCCATACAAAGCTCGGGTCATATCCTCTTCTAGCCTCAAGGATCGAGGTGTGCTTGTAATAACGAGCCTTGAAAACCGCACTAACCATAGTCTCCGGCCTTGTCAAGAAGCGCCAAGCTTGTTTGGCTAGTAAGGCCTCATTAAATATGCCCATATGACGGAAACCCATACCTCCCTCCCGCTTAGACTTACACATCTTCTCCCAAGACCACCAGTGGAGCTTCCGTCTCGACTCCGTCGATCCCCACCAAAATTTGGCCATAATACTATGAATCTCGTTAATTAGCCCCTCCGGGATAGCAAACAAGCTCATCATATAGGTCGGGATAGCCTGAGCCAGCGCCTTTATCACTACCTCCTTTCCCGGTCTAGAGAGAAATTTCTCTTTCCATCCTTGCAGCTTTTTCCATATCCGATCTTTAAGCCCCGCAAATGTAGCTTTTTTAGACTTCCCAATTATAGTCGGTAGACCCAAGTATTTCTCGTATTTCTCAACTTCGCGCACCTCAAAAAAACCCATAATTCTCTCCCGACGTTGTACTGACACCTTTTTGCTAAAGACAATTTCCGACTTAGAATAAGTAATTTTCTGTCCCGATGCTCCTTCAAACTGGCTAATAATGTTAGCTAAGGTGGAACATTCCTTTTCATTTGCTCGAGCAAATAAGATACAGTCGTCCGCAGAGAATAAATGAGAGATCCGGAGCGCACCCCGACATACCCGTGTCCCATGAACCAACTTATTCACCACCGCATGCCGAAGAAGATGCGAAATGACATCAACACAAAGTAAGAATAACTACGAAGAAATAGGGTCACCTTGGCGAAGGCCCCGAAAAGGTTTTACCGGAGGGAGCTCCTTACCGTTAACCCGAAACGAATGTGTGACCGTCGTCACACACTCCATGATGCGCCGCTACCACGCCGTGGAGAAACCCATACGACCCATAACCATCAAAGAAAATTCCACTCAACTCGATCGTAAGTTTTACTCAGGTCAAGCTTAAGGGCCACCGTGCCATCCCTTCCTTCCCCACCTCTCTTCATAGAGTGGAAAGTCTCGAATGCTATAAGGGCATTGTTCGTTATAAGCCTACCCGGGGTGAAAGCACTCTGATTCTCCGTAATAAAGCCGTCTAAATACACTTTAAGTCGGTTAGCCAAAATTTTCGATATAATTTTATAAATGACATTACAAAGACTTATTGGCCGAAAGTCCGACATCCTCCGTGGTGAGCTACATTTCGGGATCAGTACAACGGCGGTCGAGTTAACATCGGAAATTCTGACATTTCCCAACCACCACTCCCGAACAAACAAACAAACATCTCTCCCCACAATCTCCCAATGCTTCTGGAAAAAAAAAAAGCACTCATTCCATCCGGGCCCGAGGCCTTATTAGGATGCATTTGGAACAGCGCTTCACGTACCTCATCATCAGCCACCTCACGATCCAGCTCGGCATTCATGTCCGGGGTAACAGTCATAGGCACACATTCCAAAACTCCGTCCACCTGACAAAGATTACTAGCAGCAAATAAATTAGCGAAATACTCCCTCACCACTTCATGAATAGGTTCCTCGCCCGTCTGCCAAATCCCCTCCTCATTTTCCGGTCCATCAATTGTATTCCGACGTCGACGCTGCTTGGCTTTATGGTGAAAATACGTTGTATTCTTATCCCCATCACGGATCTCATGGGCTTTCGCTCGAGTACGCCAGAAAGTCTCGACCTGACACTGCAGCTCCGCCACCTCCTTAACTAACCGTTGGCAATTTGCCAACATGTCAGCCGATGCTGGTTTTCATTGCCATGTCCCCAGCTCCTTCTCCGCATGCCTCAACCTTCTGTTAACGTCACCAAACCGTTCCTTCGCCCAAGATTTCAGATGAAGGGAGCAGCTCTTAATTTTCTCCAAAACACTCCGCCCTCCTCGTTCCTCCCACCCTTCCCGAACCACCCCACTACACTGCTCGTCCGCCACCCACATCGGTTCGAAACGGAAAGGACGCACTCGCCTCATGGTTTCCGGACTAACCACCTTTCGAAGCATGATGGGAGCATGGTCCGAGGCAAAGATCGGAAAATGGATGACCTCCATAAGCGGGTGGAGTGTCCGCCAATCCGCTGTGGCCACAAAGCGGTCCAAACGTTCTCGGATGAAATTACTCGCCGACCTCCCCCGCTGCCACGTAAACTTACAGCCTGAATAGCCAAGGTCTTGGACCGCGCACACATCAAGGGCCTCTCTAAAGGCATCCATGCATCTCTTCGGTCTGGGCCGACCCCCCTCCTTCTCATCGGGGCTGAGAATCTCATTGAAATCGCCAAACATCACCACCGGGAGCGGAGACGACTGACGTATACGACGTAAAAGGTCCCATGTACGATATTTTCTTTCCTGCTCCGGCCAGCCGTATACCCCCGCCCCCCGCCAAATTGCCTCACCAGCCTCGTTTTTAATGACCACGACAACATGGTTGCTATCATAAGACACAAGCTCCGCATCGATATCCTTCCACCATAAGCCGATCCCTCCTGCCCTGCCTCTGCTACTCACACATATACCGTCCCTATAACCACATCGACTCTGTAACCTAGTGAGATCACTCCCACTCATCATTGTCTCCATCACGAAGACGATGTTAGGGCACTCTCTCCAGCAAATGTCGGTGAGGGAGCCAACCGTCAGGGGGTTGCCCAACCCCTGACAGTTCCAGCTTAAGAGTTTCATTGTTGTTCGCGGTGCTGGTCATTGCCAGCATCCGCTACTTGAAGAATCAAATCCATTTCATCACCCTCACACCGACTTCGCTTTTCTGCTACCGCTTCTCCATGTAACTCCTCTAGAGAAATAACGCCCTCAGCCTCCTTACGTTTCGCGCCAACCTCCAGGGACGTCTTCTCCTCAACCCCAAACGGTCTCACACCCCCTTGCCGCCTCTTATTAATTTTAATAAATTTTCGGGTCTGGGCTTTCTCCCCCCCAAGTATGTGACCAGCCTTCCCCTCCTTCTCACCCCCGTTTGCCGCGCCCCCTCACCCCTTAGGTTCCGCTGGGATACAGTCTCGCTATCCGCCACGGTCTCTTTCAGCGCCATCTGGGCACCCCGTTCCATCGTGTCGTCCCTAATGGAAACGCTTCTCAATATCTCCACCATCCGTGTTAGCTCTTCTAACTCCCGCTCCTTCTCCCCCTCCTCCCTAAACAATTGTTTAGCACACTCTCTAGTGTTCTCCCCCCTAACCGATTCATCTCGAGCAATAACACGCCAAGGTGAGGCCTTGAGCCAGTCCCCAAACTTCCGCCCTTCCCCAACCGGTCCCTCCCTCTCCCCACAATCCTTCTCTCCATGGCCCAACCGACCACACACATAGCAAAACAAGGGTAGACTTTCATAGCTAACCCTCACTCTCCACACCTTTCCCATGTGCGATCTTAGCAAGATAGCCTCAAGTAAGGGCCTCCTAACATCAAGAACCACTTTCATACGCATAGACATATTGATTTCCGGATTCACCGAATTATCCATGCTAACAAAAGTGCCTACTATCGTATTACCTATGTTACAAGCATTCTCAATTTTCAAACGCCCTTGGATAGGAAGGTCGTAAATACGTACCCAACATGGAGAGAAGAAAAGTGGTACCTCTGATGGTGTCACATCATTACGGAGATCCGCCATAACCAGAACATGCCTCTCAAAATGCCAGGGCTGCTCGGCAAGAACCCTAGCCTTGTTCACCGCGCTTTGGAATTTAAAAGTGATGATTTTACTGGTCCGATCAACAACTTCACCCTCCACCCCAGCCTTCGTCTTCCAAGCCCTAATCATGGTATCAATCAGTGCTCGCAGGTTAATGTTGCGTTCCGTCCAGAGGCGACCTACCACACATAAACTCGACCCCTCCACGTCATCCTCACCATCAGTCGCCCAGTCTACCACCGGCACCTCCTCCTCAATACCCCTGGATCCCCCCTCACCAGACACCAGCCTATTAAGATCAATATTATTGAGTGCCATGGCTAAGAGAAACAGCGCGATACGAGGGAGAGAGAAATAACAAAACACGTCGCTATCCAAACTGAAAGACAACCTCGTACAGAAACAGTTTGAGAAAAAGAAAAGCAAAGATGATTGGATAGGGAATGAAGAAAGTGCAATGAATGAGAAAAGCAACCCTGACAAGATCAGGGGCGCACCCAGCCAAACCCTAGGAGCATACCCACCCAAGAAACCCTAGAGGGAACTTTTTGGATATATGGTTAATTTATTACTAATTTGATTTGATTCTATTGGGTCACAAATATAAATGACGACGGAAATAATAAACATAAGGTAACATAAACTAACTTAATATATGTCATACGTTAGGTTAATCAACATTTTATAAATATTGGATAATTATAGTTTTATCGTTGGATGGTGATTAATAACATACTCCGTATGAGTTTATCAATAATATAATTATATACTAGTTTTACAACCCGTGAAAATTTACGGGTCTGTTTTACAGTTGTGTTATATATTAAATGATCTAAAAGTACGTAATAATTATGGATGATTATATATGCACTCACAAAAAATAATTATGTATCGAAAAAAAGTATCCATAGTACTTTGCGTGTCCAATATCATACATTATTGATTATATAACTAAATAAACTGAAAAGAGCATTGTCATACTTAGACCTGTCACAACTTAACCTTATCCGCATACCATACCCACCCGACCCGTGTTTCAGGATCATGAACTTTTTTTCCGACACGTGGCCCATTTAACCCAAATTCAAAATGAGTCGTTAATTTAAGGTCCAAGGCAGATCTTGGATAATTTTTTAAGGGGGGTCAGTCTAAACATGAAGTAAACTTGAAGATTTTTTAAAATGTCTATGTGCTATTTATTTCGTATCTAGTATGTAAAAGTGCAAACCTATTCAAAATACTACTCCGTATCATTTATACACCTATCATGCTAATAAAAGAGTCGATTTGTAAAACAAAATTACCACAAAATTATGTAAATATTTTTGAATTTTTACGAATACATCTTAGACTTTTGTTGACATTAATAACTATGTTTGTATCAACTTATTAAATCTTAGACTTTTTCAAAAAAAAACTTATTAAATCTTAGACTTTTACAAAAGAGTAAGGCTCTTAGGCACTTGAGAGACCGATCCACACTGAAACATATGATGAAAAATAATCAACTTCTCATATTATGTGAGATGATATCTCATTAACACTATTGAAATATCGTCTTTTTAAAACTATGTCTCTACAAAATTTGAACAAAATGCAGATAAAAAGATAGTTAGAAAAACTAAAATTGACTCCAAATTCAATACTCAAAAATGTAAAGGGTTATAATAAAAAAATATTATTACAGACGAATTGACGAGTATATCCACTGTAACTCGTAACCTTATAACTTGTTAAATACTCATAAATTGGACATAAATAGAATGAATATGAATACTAAAAGGCTTATCTCATTTAAGTATATGAACTTTTTTTTTGATAACAATGTAAGTATATTGATTAATTGAACAAAAATTACAACCTAGTACTATCAGGCACACAAAGTATTATCTTTCATGCCATTAATCTATCTATAGTGCTTGTATGCATACAAGGAATTGTACGTATCCTTTGTCTAATTCTTGCACTAAGTTCTCTCTTGATCTGCATACATACAAGCTCAGGACGAACCACAGCCTCATTCACCCGACAATTATTTCTCTCATTCCAAACATGATACCATACACCCACAATGCCTGCTATTAAGACTTGCTTGAAGAGATTTGACCACTTATTAATTAAAAACGATTTTATCGGTTTTAAGGGTGATCAACTAACAAAATGGATAAAAACTTTCCTTAAACACAAATGGAAGGGAATACGTAGTATACTACGTACAGTAGTATTATGTAAATCAATATATATATATATATATATATATATAGAGTAAGGCTCTTATGAGTCCTTTACTCTAGATGAGTCCCTAAGTCCTCATCTCATCCATTGGATGGGATGAGGATGGATGGACAAGATGCATCCTAGCAATTGCATTTAAAAAAAAATTACGTTCCTAAAATAATTCCCATGAATTTAGGAAACAATAACTCCCTTGATCACGTTCATTAATCATTCACATTCATTCATCATTCACGTTCATTCAAACCTAAAAAAAACCTTTCTTCATTCACGTTCATTCATCAATTTTGTTCTCGAAATCCTGTTACAATGGATTCAATGACCGCGTCATCTTCTTCAACTGTTGATAAGCAATTGATCGAGTATAACAATGGTGAGTTTCAATATTTCTTTCACGTTTTGATTCAATTTTATTCATGGATATCAATGGTTATATTGCTTTCAATTTGCGTTTTGATATCAATGGTTTATCACGTCAATTTGCGTTTTTTTTACGTCGATTTTCATGTTTATATTGCTTTCATTGTCATTTCATTCATCACAGTTTCGTATCAATGGTTAATTGCTCTCTCAATCTTTATAGATTCCAGGGTTTTATGCTTTTTATTTAGATTTTCCATGATATCCACTGATACTATTGTTTTGATTTCTATTAACGCAGAAACGTCATTGAAGTAACATGCCTTCTGCGTTAAAGTAACACTTAATTGTAATTACAGTAACACAAATGAACGTCGAGAAAAGGGTTTTGATGATGATGTTAGAGTAACGTATTGTACTCGTTAGAGTAACACCACTTAGGAATTGTAGTAACACACTATTTGCATGGGTGTAACGCTGTTTGATTTTGTGTAGGTGGTTTTGACAAAGATGCAAACGCACAGGACAACACTGGAAAAGGTGGAATTTTATTCATTTGATTAATCATGGATTAATAACAATGGTTCACTGATACTATTGTTTTGATTTCTATTAACGCAGAAACGTCGTTGAAGTAACATGCCTTCTGCGTTAAAGTAACACTTAATTGCAATTACAGTAACACAACTTATGAGTTAAAGTAACACATATGTCCCATGGGCGTAACGTTGTTTATTTTTTTGCAGGTAGCATTGACAAAGAAGCAAATGCACAAGAATGGTGCAGAGATGTGGGTGAGGCGTTCACTCCGTACATGGGGCAAGTATTCGGGGAAATCGATGAGGCGGTGGAATTTTATAAAATCTACACGCTGGCTTGCGGATTCGAAGTTGTTTTTTTTTGTGGGTTTACAAGAATAACTGATTTTTTACATATTTTTTTACACATAATGATGTACAACGTTGCAGTTAACTCTATATTTATTTAATACATGCGTTTTTGGTTAGAGTAACATCTCAGATGTATTGTAGTAACACCATTCGTTCCTTAAAGTAACAAATATAATGCATAAAAGTAACTGAGGATATTAGCGTTGTTTATCATTCGTTCTTAGATTAACCACAACCATTTCTTATAGTAACATGATTTGTTCGTTAAAGTAACAGCTACACTGCGTTAGAGTAACACATATTTATTTTCCTAAAGTAACACAGTTCACGAATTAAAGTAACACATTGTATGAGTTAACGTAGCAGTTTTTGCAAAAGACTATACAACAGTTCATGAATTAAAGTAACACATTGTATGAGTTAAAGTAACAGTTTTTGCAAGAGACTATTATACAACGTAACACATTGTATGAGTTAAAGTAACACAATTCATGAATTGAAGTAACACATTGTATTAGTTAAAGTAACATATTTACGGGTTATGACAGTAACATAGTAACACACGTACAACGACAGTAGAAAAATGATGATTTTTTGGTGAAGATGAAAAAAACTTAATTTTAAAGAAACTTGTTGTGTGAGAGAAAGAAGCAGTTAAAAGATTGATAGGAGAGAGAAGATTTGCATTGAGATAATTAAGGAAGAGAGAGAAATGATATATTTACCAAGATTTGTTAGTTATTTCCTTATTTCACCTCAAGCAATCACAACCATCCATCTTTCACTTGATCAATGGTCCAAGATTGGACTCATGGACTCAATGTATATAGAAGGACTCACTTGATCCTTCCTCTATATCTATATCTATAAAGGAGGAACTTTTCGAGCGATGTGATTGGTCCGTTACATCAAAGCTAAATTTAGGAAAGTATCATTAATAATAATAATAACAATAATAATAAATTAAATAGAGAATCTTATAATTATTACAATAATATATTTATCAATATATATATAAAGGAAGAACTTTTCGAGCGATGTGATTGGTTCGTTACATCAAAGCTCAATTTAGGAAAGTATCATTGTAGACACCCACATTTGACCGCCAGGTGTCTATAATAGTTCCCGCCAAACACCCGATGATGATCGGACGCAAACATGCTTTAATGGACTAGGATATGGGCTCGAAATCATGAACATTTGGTTTAGGCTTATTACGGAGTACAAATATTACAAAACCAACCTCAAATCCAGGCCCAGTAGGTCGTTTCGAGTCAAATAAGACTAATTTGGGTCGAATCCGGCACTAGGGGCAAAACCGTCTTTTAGCGACCGAGTCAAGCCCGGTCAAAGATATTTGTTTTCCCGAGAGACACGGACCAGACGTGACACCTCATTAGTTCGGCCTAGGCTCAGATACTACAGCCTCGAAAATATTTAACAAATCCGTTCGAGGATAGAATTCGATCTCAAGTAAGAATTCTATCCGCAAGCCAAATCGATTTACCAACCAAGTGTCAAACACTCGGCCAAAACAGCCCCAAAACAGCCGAGACATGGCTTAATCCCCAAGGAACGGAATTCTCGTTCCCTTCAAACTTCTACGTTTCCTATCCAAGCAGGTGTTTCTTGTCACCTAAGCAAGAAATACTTCTCCTAGCTCCAATCAAGGACCTCGCCTATAAATAGGACCCTCCGGTCACACATTATAGACATCGATTCATCATTCATCCTCAACATCTCGATCAATTATTCATATCATACAGCAAGCTCATAGCATCCAAAAATAGCATCGAAGTACCGTTACTACAACCCGGCAACTCCGACACCTCAAAAACTGGTCACAACCCGACTCCTCACACGCACCAAACGCGCCACTCTAACTCACCCACATCGTCTCGACGCTCCCGTACCTAAGCCACTTTCCGACGATCCTTAATCCGAGAAATCAAAGCATGTAGGTTGAGGGTGTAAAACCAAACCCGATTCTTCCTTTCTCTCTTCCCTTCTCTCGTCCTTTTCTCGTTGTTTTCTTCTTTTCGAGTCGTGTTGTCGGTTTATCTTTATTACGGGTCGTCGTCGCATATTTTTTTACATAATATCGATACTATGAATTATTTTCATAAAACAAAACATTCTTAGAAATACGATATCGACTCTCTAGTCGAATATCGTATTAAAAGAATAACATCAAACCTGTTGATGCTAGAAAATCGTTATACGGTCTTGAAAACATAATACAACGATTTTCAACGCGGAGGGAGTCAAACATCGTTTTTTATTTTACAAAGCGATTTTCAAACTTTTAAACCTTTTTCTAAAATCATTCTAACTATTTGATATCGATTTCATAATCGAACATTGAATACGACGAATATCGAAAATATAAATCGAGTATAAATTAATCCATATTTGTACGCGATTTATCAAAATTAGCAATTTTCGAAAACTGAATCCGAGACAGCCACCCGCGCGAGTCGCGCCCCTCACGGGCGAGTCACGCGGGCTGCTGTAAGCCGCGGCTTTTTACGTTTTTTCCGATTTTTTTTCCAGCATCGTTTTCTCACATAAAACAGCGGTTTTCTCGGTATATTTAAAGATTTCGACAAGTTTTTTTTTACGCGTCATAAAACTTTTTCGAATTATGCATATTATCGTATTTACATCTTTATTCGATTTATTCAATCGTTACTAACTCGTTTTCTCGTGTTTGTAGCAGTTTATTTTATTTCTATTGTTTTATCAGACTAAAACGAACTTCACATGCTAAAATAACTTTGACGTTATTAGTTTAAGATGCATTAAACGACTTAGCAACCCATTTATTTTTCTTCTCTCACATGCTTAGGGAAAATAATGTTTGCATATCATTCCACTATCGAACTAATACGTGTACACCAAAAACGAACGATATCTTAGTAAAGGCCGCTAAGTGCGGGCGGGGTTGAGTGTTCTCAATGAACTTCCCAACATGTACCCTCACCCCTTACTCAGAACCATGGTTTCCGGATGTCCGAATCCATTGGCAACGAGAGTCATTCAATACACGATATCCGATAATGTCGGTATCGGTATCAAGTGCTAAGGGAAGAACCCGATAAACTCTGACATCGGAAGTGGGCCATATTTTGTATATGGCCCACTGCGACATAGAGTGGGTTCGAACGGGCCCGAATTCCCACAATGTTTGGTGGCGACTCCTACTTCGATTTAAATTTCAATTTGACCATCTCATATGGAGATTCATTCGCCTCCCCAAACCCGCGCGTGGCCGCGTCGGGGTGGACCTATGTCATGTCCACAATTTGGCGACTCCGCTGGGGATCAACTGATGAGTCACTTACCATCGGTATCCTCAGGGTGAGACTCGAAAAGAAATCGTTCGATTAGTAATGTACACGTTTTAGTTCAATGGTTCATGCATAACCCAAATTTTTCCCGGGCCGGTTACTTGTGACCGACGTCCCACTATACCACGGTGCATTCCTAAATGCGTGCACTAAAGACTTCGATGGCGGAACTCGCATTGGTTTTACGGCAGATTCTAAGACCAACTCGGCTTAGGAGGACCGTCCTGATTTGCGAGAAAGCTATCGTCGTTGGTATAGACCCTTTTTCGACCGACCGAGACTTAGATTAAGAGCATACATGGTGTCGTTATACTGTTTCCATGACTACGTGCTACTTGATTTACTCACTTTCTTTTTTTCAAAAACCGTCATTTTCAAAACTCGCATCTTTTCAAAACCTATCCACTTTTTCAAAACCCGGAAAGCTAGCGAATTTAGGACTTATGATTTTAACTCAAAATAGCCTATTTTTAGCCGGTATGTTGTCCAAACCTTTTCAAAATTCCGAAATCTCGGCCCGATAACATTTTTTTTTCGATTTTCAAAAAAAAAAATCGGGCCATCCTATCCGACTTTGCTCGGTTTTCAAATCCAAATTCTTCTTCCAAACCTTCCTCTTCTTAGGACTTCCCGTATTTAGTAGGGTCGGGTCTTGTCATAAGTTGTTAGAGTCTATAGCGTCGAAACCCCGTCGATCCTACATCACGAGTTTCTTCCCCATCCCAGTCCGCCTTATTTGTCAAGGCACGACCCACCTGCATAGACGAACTCCTACAATGGGAAGCCCGTTTACACATTCAAGTCCAAAGTCTAGGGAATTCTCACGTGGACCTTCCTTCGAACGGGACTAGGCCCACTTTGCCAAATCCTAAGGAAGGCCCACCGTCCACGGGTCATCCGTCTAGAAGTCGGTTTTCGGTCTTTTTCTCGTCAAGTCTTTTCTTTGCTCGGGATGTACTCTTTGATTCTAAGATCTGGGTCAGTTACTGATTACGCGGTGCCCTTACAGACAGGCCACCCCACACCCGAGCCACGACGAAAGAAGCCATTGATGAGTTGACAACTTCGTTGGCCCAGATCCAAACTCAATTGAGACAAATGAGGGAAGACCAGATTGCCATCGTCACTCGGGTAAGTGCCGTGGAACAAGGAACCCCTAATGCTTCGATCGATGATGACGGACCTTTGGCCGCACTAGCCGGCGCAGTCCAAAAGCTGCAAGAACAGGTCCACTCGACCACCAGGAACACCATCCTCACGGAAAATGCTCGTTCCTGTTCGCCCCTGACCGATGAACTGCCCGCTAACCTCAACTTAATGGGTTTACCAATGTTTGACGGGACTGAAGACCCGGTACTCCATATCCGAGCCTTCAAGGATTTTATGGCTGTTAAGGGGGTCAAATCGACCATGTTCAAGCACCTTTTTGCCTCCTCTCTAGAGAAGCACCCGAAAGCCTGGTACTACAGGCTTGACCCCAAGAAATACAAAACCTGGGACGATGTCGCAATGGAATTCGCGCGAAACTACGCGGATAATGCTGAGATCCAGACCACTATGCGCACCCTGGAAATAATGGCCCAAGAACCTAAGGAAGGATTCACGAAATACCTTTAACGCTGGAGAGCTGAAAGCGTCAAACTGGTCGATAAGCCCAGTGAAAAAATGGTGGTTGAAGCCTTCGTCAAGAACCTCCTTCCCGCTTACCGGATCCATCTCCGGTACGCCATCATACCTAGTTTCGCGGTCCTGACTGAGATGGGGACGAGGATCGAAGATGATCTAAGGGAAAGCCTCACTAAGGTCTCCGCTAAGGGATACCAAGGGGCCAGCTCATCGACAAGCAAGCCCACATCTACTGCTGCCACTCGTAGCATTTTTGACGAGGTAAACTTACTTGATACCCCTTCCAAGAAGAATACCACACCCCGGGTATTCACCGACATAGTCACCACCTTTGCAAATGCCCTGCAGAGGCTATCGTCAAAAGGCCTGATCACCCCAATAGGCCCAACACCTGAGCTCCCGGTCGAGCGTCGCTCCAAGGCCTACGACATCCAGGCCTACTGTCAGTACCACCGTGGCAAGGGACACGATACCGAAAAATGCTGGAAGCTAAAACACCTTATCCAGGATCTCATCGAAAGTGGGAAGATCCTTTTACCTGGAGGCAAGCCCAGCAACAAGGATAACCCGTTGGCCACTCACGCCATCTTCTCCGGGGAAGTCATGGACTGTTCACTTCTCATTTCCCCGTTTGTCCCACAAATAAATGGGATCTGGTGCGACGACGAAGACGACGTCTATCTCACCAAGGGGGAAGCTGTCCCCATCACGCCCGAGGAGATCCAGAAGGTTAAGTCCACGGTCAAGACAATAGTAGAGGTCGCCCCGGAAGAGCCAACTACTGAAAAGGCTCTTGTAAAGCAGCTGAGCAGGACTCGAGTTGACCTCTCTATATGGCAACTCCTAGTTAGCTCACAAGAACATCGAGAGGGACTCACTAAGGCCCTTGATCAATTCAAAATCGACTCCATGGCTACCCCAGCTGAAATGGTGGCCACGGTTCTGCCCCACCTAAAAGGGAAAGCTAAGGAAGAAGGCCCACTTATTACCTTCTCCAATGATGATCTACCACCATTTGAGCCTACCCACAACATGGCCCTCTATATCACGGTGATTTGCCGTGGAAAGTACCTGCCCATGAGCCTAATCGACGACGGGTCCGCAGTCAACGTCCTCCCTTTAAAGACCGCCAAAGCCCTCGGCATCACCGAGGCCTACTACATTCCCACAGCTCAAACCATTCAGGCTTTCGACGGAAGTCCAAAGTCAGTAGCCGGGGCCGTAAAACTTACTATCATAACAGGCCCGATAGAAAAAGAGCTGGAATTTCAAGTGATCGACGTGACTTCTTCCTTTACCCTTCTTTTAGGAAGACCCTGGATCCACGCAACCAGGGCGGTATCCTCCACCTTACATCGAAAAATCAGGCTGCCTCTAGGCAATACCGGCATCACTTTAGAAGCCACGCCTATGACTGTGGCTAACTGCAACACCTCAGGTCGCACGGATCTCTGGGGGTTCGACTTCATAGGGGCAATCGAGGAAGAGTATCTTTTCCGACCCTACTTCACGGTTAGCATTGACCGGATGCTGCAGAATCTGGGCTTTCTACCCGGGGCTACATCAAGGCCCAATCTTCCCGCAGGAAAGATTATTGAAGTCCTAGACAACGAAAGATCTCAAGTTGGGCTAGGATACAATCTAACCCCAGAAAATGTGGGCCAAACAAGGACTAACACTGTCACTTTTGTTACTCCAGTATTTGGGCCAGTACAAACGGGCCTATACAGGCCCAGCACCACGCGCCCTGGGACCCACTTGGCCCAGGATTGCAACTACATACCAAATGACATCTTCGCTCTCATCCAGTCCGAAGATGCTAAGAATGCTGAGCCCACGCTAGGGTTACTTTTTGGAGAAGAACTCACGGCCCCAGCACCGAAGGAAGAGCTGGTTAGTCTCATTCTCCGCAGCAGCACCTTTGATCCATCTAAGCTGATCTCGTATGTCGGATCCGGGACGGGAAATAGAGCCTGGAAGAAGACTGTCAAATGGACTGACAGTCAAGGGAGGACTTACAAGCTGATCACAGGGGAAGTGGAAATGCCAGAATCTGAGTCTGAGTCCAACTCGGAGTCCGAGTCATAGTATAAGATTGAGTCTAGTGAGTCCGGTGCTAGGGTCAGTCCTGTAACTCCCCCTCTCCCTTTAGCTACTCCTGGTGCCTTGGGGTCTGTCCCAGGCACCCTACCTATCTCGCCACTGACTAGCGATCAGATGGCAGCTCTTTTCGAGCTATTTTCTCAATTTATGAGCAATAATAACAACCGTTCTGCTTACGACTTGTCTCATTTTCAAAATTTTCTTAATTTCAAAAATATTCTGTGCAATGACATTGAGAAACCCGGCGAACAGGTATCCTTGCCTCCACATCTGATCGAGCAGCTAGAGCAAAGAGAATCCCGCAATCCGGTAATCGAAGAAACCGAACCCGTCAACGTGGGAACAATCTTAGAGCCTCAGATGCTTAAGATAGGGTTATCTTTAGATCCCGAGGAGAAACAACAATTCATAAATCTCCTTCAAGAATTCAAAGACTTCTTCGCATGGTCTTACAAGGACATGCCGGAGATTGATCGCGAAATAGCCGAGCACCATATACCGATCAAGGAAGGGTTCAAGCCGGTTAAACAAAAACTCCGACGCATGAGGCCCGAATGGTCCCTCAAGGTCAAGGAGGAAGTCGACAAACAATTCAAGGATGGATTCATACGAGTCTCCAAGTATCCATATTGGGTTGCAAACATCGTGCCGGTTCCAAAAAAGGACGGTAAGGTGCGTGTCTGTGTAGACTTTCGGGATCTTAACAAGGCAAGCCCAAAAGACGATTTTCCGTTACCACACATCGATATATTAGTGGATAACACAGCTGATCATGCCCTTCTATCATTTATGGACGGGTATGCTGGGTATGCCAGATAAAAATGGCAGAAGAATATATGGATAAGACCACCTTCATTACACCTTGGGGTACTTATTGCTATACTGTTATGCCATTTGGTCTCATCAATGTCGGGGCCACCTATCAACGAACCGCCACAACTTTATTACATGACATGATGCATAAAGAAGTGGAAGTTTACGTGGACGACATGATTGTCAAATCTAAAGACAGGGGTGGTCACATCACCGCCCTGAGAAAATTCTTCACCCGATTACGCAAATACAACATGAGGTTAAACCCTCATAAATGCAGTTTCGGGGTAACATCTGGCAAATTACTGGGTCATATCATTAGCCAACGCGGTATCGAAGTCGATCCAGCCAAAATTAAGGCCATCACTGAGATGCAAGCCCCTAAAACCGAAAAAGAGATAAGAGGGTTTCTCGAAAAAGTCCAATACATCAGCAAGTTCATTTCAAAGCTAACCATGGTGTGTGAACCGATCTTCAAGAAGCTGAAAATAGGGGAACGGTTACTATGGGACAACAAGTGTCAAGCAGCCTTTGATAAAATCAAAGAAATTTTGTCTTCGCCACCAGTCCTGATGCCACCTCAGCACGGTTTGCCTTTGTCACTATACCTAACTACGACAGAGACAGCCATGGGGGCTATGCTAGCTCAAACGGTCAACTCCGAAGAACGGGCTATATACTACATCAGCAAGTAATTTTTAGAGTACGAGTGTAAATACACCATGCTCGAAAAGACGTGCTTAGCTTTGGTCTGGGCTACCAAGAAGCTCCGACATTACATGCTCAGTTATGAGGTACAAGTACTATCCAGAATGGATCCGATCAAGTACCTTTTCGAAAAGCCCGTTCTCAACGGCAGGATATCAAGATGGACCCTAATGTTGGCAGAATTCGGTCTGAAGTTCGTACCATTGAAAGCCATCAAAGGACGAATAGTAGCTGAATTTCTCGCTGACAGTCCCATAACCGAAGAAGGACACACCGACACTTGGTCCTTCCCAGATGAAGACATTTTCCATACCGACGCCGAAACATGGGACTTATACTTTGACGGGGCATCCAATTTCTGAGGATTTGGAGTCGGGATTCTCCTAATCTCCCCAAGAGGGGAACATACTCCTGTTTCCATCAAATTAGACTTTGACGTCACTAATAATGCCGCTGAGTATGAAGCATGTATCCACGGGCTACAAGCCGCCGCCGACTTAGGGGTCACAAACCTCCGAGTACACGGTGATTCATCTCTGGTCATTAATCAAGCACTCCAAAAATGGAAGACTCGAAATACTAATCTCGTGGCCTACCAGGCACGAGTAAGGAATCTCGAGAAGCAGTTCCAGAGGGTAGAATATATATACCTACCTCGGGAAGAGAATCAGTTCGCAGATGCACTCTCAAAACTGGCATCTTTACTAAATATTCCCGATCATGTGACCAGTATGCCAATCTGTGTTGAAAGACGATCTGAGCCGGCATACATCCACGACATCGAAGATATCGAGATACCCGATCCCGAGCCATGGTATCAAGCTGTGTTGACATACCTAACAACCAGGGAATATCCACCCGGAGCTGACAACCGAGCCAGAAAGGCCTTGCGAATACTGGCAACCCAGTTCATCCGCACCGACGATGGGCAACTTTACAAAAAGACGGCACAGGGGGCTCTCCTTCGATGTGTCGATAAAGCCAACGGTGAAAAAGTTATGGCTGAAGTACATGATGGCGAATGCGGCCCACACATGAACGCCCAGATGTTAGCCCGGAAAAACATGAGGCTTGGATGTTACTGGAACAGCATGGAGACCGATTGCCAGTTATACGTCAAACATTGTCATAACTGTCAAATCTTTGCTAATATACAACATATGCCGCCATCCTTGTTATATACCATGACGTCACCCTGGCCATTTTCAACATGGGAAATTGATATCATCGGAAAGATAAACCCCTCGGGAACCGGAGGACACTGCTTCATTTTGGTAGCAATCGACTATTTCACCAAATGGGTCGAAGCTGATCTTATCGTATTCTCAACGCCAGTCATGTTGCCAAATTTATCCAAAATAGGATAATATGCCGGTATGGGATCCCTCATGAATTCATCAGTGACCACGGGACCCATTTTCAAGCCGAAACAGCAGCCTTGCTAACTAAATACAAAATTCAAAGGCATACGTCTTCACCCTACCGACCCCAAACCAATGGAGCGGTAGAAGCGGCTAATAAAACAATTGTCACCATACTCAAAAAGATGGCTGATAATTACCGGGATTGACCCGATAAAATACCATTCGCACTTTGGGGATATCGGACCTCAATTCGTACTGCGACCGGAGCAACACCATATTACCTTACGTACGGAATGGAAGCGGTCCAACCTGTTGAGTTAGAGGTACCTTCACTTAGAATCCTACTCGAAAGTCAAGTACCTGAAGCTGATTGGGTTCGAGCACGATATGACTCGCTGGTCCTTTTAGACGACCGACGATCTCGTGCCCTCAATAATATACAAATTTATCAGAAGAGGATCCAACGGGCTTTCAACAAGAGGGTAAGGCCCAGAAACATCTAAGAAAGAGATTTGGTTCTCAAGTCGGTTCGAGCTTTATTACCAGTAGACCCAAAAGGAAAGTTCAAACCTAATTGGGTCGGGCCATATCTAGTGAAAAAGATTCTATCAGGCGGAGCAGTGATGCTAACAGATCTGGACGGGAATGAATTTGTCAACCCAACTAACCTGGAATAGCTGAAGCGTTACTACCCCTAAACCCATCTCTCTCAATGTCATTCGCAAAAGTTTATTAAAAACATCTTTTCAACATAAACTTTTAAAAGACAAGTCAAAAGCTAGAATTACTTATTTTACTGTTACAAACATATTGAACCAATAGTCTTGATGTATTTCGAAATTGCAAATTAAGTCTGAACTATGTTTGGTTTGATTCCGCTAATTGTGGATACGTAGGCAGCCCCTCAAAAGGGCACAACCACTGCAGTCGAAAAAACAAGAACGGTTTTTAATAAACTTCTTTATTTATTTCAAAAAAAAATCCCCGATAAGCTCGGAAAATTACAAAAATCCAAAAAAAAGAAAAGGCACACAATAAATAATACTAATACTTAAATAGTAAAAACTAAGGCATTTTTCCCTTTCCTTTGTCCTTAGCTTCCTTTTCCGTCCACCGACGTCGACGTGGAGGTGAGCGCTCCCGAATCACCAAGGGAACCTCCTTAACCCGGGCTCGTTTCTTCAAACTCGATTCCCCAGTCAGCTCAGTCGGTCCTAGGCGGGCCCTCACCCTCTCGGGTAATCGGTCACGCGGACCTAGTCTATCTCGGACCGCTAGTTTTGGTCCGAGCCTTCTCTCCAAGTCGCTAGCACCGGTCTCATTAGCTCGAGTATTAGTTTTTGACTTAGAACCCGACTCCGGCTGGACGAGGGTAGTTGGAATTTCCTCTTTATCAAAGAACCACCTATTGTTCTTTACTGATTCTCGACGGGCCAAGGCAAAAGCCTCGTCAGTCTTCAAAGTTTTACGAGTCTCCTTCTTCAGAAGTCCATTTTCGGTATGATTCGGAAACCCAAGCGGTCTGACAAGGGCGAGGTATACTCCATATGATACGGGTAAACCAGCGTTGTAGCCCGTGTCACACATAGCGTCCGTCAATTGGAGTGAAACGCTAATGACTGCTTCAGTCTCGGGGATCTGCTGAAACGAACCGAACTGCCTCAAAATACGATTCGGGTAGATATGGACGGTCCAATCCAAAGACAAGATCACCAGATAACGGGCTTTGTCCCTCTTAGCTAATCCCGTCAGTTTTGAGAGGAACCACTAGATGACATTTTATCTAATCAAAGGCCCGCCATGGAATTTTAGCTCTTCATCCCAATAGTTCCGATTTATGTGATTACTCGAGCTTATTCGTCGGGACCGTGAGCCAATCTGACAGCTGCGATATCTGGATATGTTCACTGGGGGCTCTATGATTGACAGGCGCTCGGATAACCATATTTGCAAAAAAAAAAATTTGAAAATCAAAAAAACTTTCGAAAAGATCAAAAAATCAAAAAGTTCAAATTTTTCAAAAAAATTCGAGAAAAAAAATTTAAAAAAAAAATTCGGAAAAAGAAATTCAAAATTCGAGAAAACTCGGAAAATTTCGAAAAAAAGAAAATTTCGAAAAAATCAAAAATTTTGGAAAAATCAAAAAAATTCCAAAATCTGGAAAATTTCGAAAAAAAAAAATTCAAAAAATTCTTTTTTCGGAAAATTCGGGCAATTTTTCGGAAAAAAGAGGAAAAAACAGTTAAATACCTGCAAAAGGCGAATGCTTCCTGTCAATTGTCGATCCGAGTCAAGTCTTCTAGCATCAAGGCCCATAATAATCTCCCTGGTTATCAGCCAAGCTGGGCTGTGACCTGTCTCCATCTGGTCAACTATGCTAATCAGCCTGATTTCGCCTAAACACGAGTCAGCATCCATCCGACCTTCAAAGGCGTATCGATGCAGCATACAAAAGGCGAAAGCCCTACGCCTCCGGGTAGAAGTAATTCTTGCGCCAATTGGATTCATGAATTTGTCAGCTAGGTCAAATAGGGAAACCGAATCTCCCTTTACCATACGGGCCGTCTCAGCATGCGACAAGCCTAGAAAATCCCTTAATCTCCTCCTTGGGTCAGGATAAAATGGGGGAATGGCAGGACGAGCATTAGGGCACCAACCGCCTATAACTGCAATTTCTTCAGGAAGGGGACTTATTTCTCCTCGAGGAAATGTGAAAACATGGTGGGTAGTATCCCAAAAGGATAAGCAAGCATCGAGAAAGTGCGAATCTACCCTAAGTCGCTGAAGTGGGAATAAAGCAACGATTCCCATTTGAGTTAGCTGAACTTTATCTTCGTCTCGAAAGTTTTGAGCCCATACTGTAATCCCCTAGAAAATCTAACGCGATACAGTGGCGGAATCACTGTAGAGTCGGGATTAAAACACGCTGTAACTATGTCTTAGAAAAATTTAAATGGTAAAGTCAAACAATAGGCCTTAAATAAAATGGCCAAAATTTAAAACAATCCACAAAAGGGGTTTGAACAATCCATAAGACATAATTATTAAAAATAAATAAGCAGGATCCACACTGCTCGCTAGCCCACACCCGGAACATGTATACCTGCCATGTTAAAACTTAACAGCCACAGTCAGTGGGGAGCAACGTCAACGTTCTCGCAGCCGTATAATAGGATTTTAAAAACTGTAATTACTACTATAGAAAAAAATAGTAAAAAGAAAACAGTAAAACATTATAATGAAAATAAGATTTCAGTGAAAAACTTCACGTATCGAAATAAGATAATAAAAATGAGTTTTTCGGAGAAAACATAAAACATTTGCCAACCTGCGAATCAAAATTATATCGATAATAACAAAAATATTCAGAATGGCGTTATGGATATTCGCACAAGGCTAGACACTTTCACTAGGAATAATATTGGAAACTAGCTTCGAGAACTGTAGACTTAACTCATAACAGAATTCAGTCTCTGACTAGGCAACTCAACTATAACAGGACTGCGTGCAGCGAGGTCCTGGTTTAAGTAGTATACACCCCTCCTAGATACCAAATGTATCCAGTTCAACTGACGGCGACTAACACGATGCGATATCTAGCTTAAGGGCACAATGCACACTCTCCTTGGCGAAACTACGCCCAGTTCAACGACCAAATGTGCCCAAAATGGGCACACCGGCTTTATAGTTGATGGCAAAAAACGTACTTCCCAGACTGTATTACTCTAACCCCACACTTATCCTTATTCCATAACTCCAAAACAAAGCCATTATCGATATTCAAAAGATATAATCATTATAAATAATAAGAGAACAAAAGGAAAAAGGACCACTTTCCAAAAGAGGAAACTTTCTATTTTAGGAAACTTCTATTTTAGGAAAATTTACTAAAAATAGCATCATATCAAAATAGCGAAAAAATTGCTCCCTCCCCTTCACTAAGATCTTCCACATTTCCTTTTTAGGAAACTTCACTACGATGTTCCACTTTCCTTTTTAGTAAATATTTTGTGGTTCTTATTGCTTGTGACCCCACTTCCTTTTCTCTATCTTCATTTTCCTCCACATATATCCATTTTCTTAATTTCTTCTCACAATCAAATGTGGAACATCATAGAGAAGCGGAGGGAGTAGTTTATACTAATACAACATTTTTAGTAAACGATATAGATTTATAAAACTAATACTAACGATATTAATTGATAAAGTGAGAACATTTAGGTTTATGAAATTATTGAAACATCATACGAGTGTTTATAAAATGATTAAAAATGTCTTAAACATTTTAAATACTACTAATTAGGGTGTTTTCAAAGTTTATAAAATAAAAATTCCCTAATTATTAATAGTTTCCACAAAACGAACATAAATAGGATTTTACGGCAAATGCCAAATTAAATACTTTAACGTCTTTTATTTAATTAAACCATTGAATACATTTAGAATATGTTAAGGGATGATTTAACTCTTAAAGTTTCAGATTTAAATACTTTCAAAATTGCTGGAAAAATAATTATTTTAGGTAAGAAGAAGCATTTTAACGATAAATCACAATTTGTCCGAAAATCAAGACTTATTAATTAAAGACTTTAATAAATAGTACAAAAATTATGTAAAATAGTTAAAATATATTTATGACATTCTGTCCAGAAAAGAAAATTTTATAGAATCCTAAAACTCGGTTTTTAAAGCGTTTTCTCGCTAATCGTCCAACCTCGACAATAACGATTAATAAAAATAGTAATTACAAAACGATTTAAGTATTAATATCCAAAAATTATTATTAAACCTAAAAATCATGATTTTCCAGAATCTACCATTTTTCCAGATTTCCAAAAATTCCAGATTTAATAAATCCCGTCAAAACCGTCTTTAAAACCCGTTTTCACAATTAACGATTCCATTAATAAAACTTATCGTCCCAAACATTTTATTAAAGCACTAAAATTATAAAAATACATTTTATTATGAAATAATCATAACCATATTTTTTCCAGATTTAATCCAAAGACCAAAAATTGAGAATTTAAACAACAAACACGGTTTTAACGATAAACGATGATTTAAAGTGATTAATTAATTCATCAACTTAACAATTCCAAAAAATTATGGAAAAATTCAGAAATTTCTTTTTCACCAAAAAGTTTCACCACGTCAAAAATCAGATTAAAATAAAATGTTTAGGTACTAGAACTAAAAATCGGCTTTTAATCATTTTTGTCCGTAAACGGTAATAACTCAATAATCGATAACTAAAATATCAGAAAAATACTAAATTACTAAAAATCATCAAAAATATCAAGCATATATTACATGTTTAGGCCGAATATTATGATTTTACAAATTAATATGACGATTTAATCGTTAATCTCGTAAAAGCGATAAAAATATCGAAACATGCAAATTTTCAACTTTTAAAAATTTTCCAGATTATATGACATACATATATTGTCAAAAAGAAAATATAAAAATATACATGCAAGTACACAAATAAAATCATGCAATACCGAGTAACATCAACGTTACCTCAAAACCAAATCCGAGTCTACGATAAATTCGTCGGCTTCGGGGTCGACCAAGAATCCTAAATCACATGACATACATGGTACAAAAATACCCTGAGAAAACTAAAAGAATCAAGGTAAATAACAATCGGAAATAACATAGATTATTACCTTAACGAAGGGGAAAGAAAGACGATAATTTAGAAGGCAAAAATAGGACGATCAAAGCTTGATTATGGACGAAAATGGTTGCTGAAAATGGGCAGGAACACCAGCCAAAAAGAGGGAGAAAGAAAAGGTTTTTGCTAAAATAAAATGGAAGAATGAATAAAGAGAAAAATGTGAAGAGATATGGAATGAATGGTGACTTAAAAGTTGATGAAAACTAGGTACATTCATCTCAAAAATTTCAGCCAAGAGTGAATGTGAGAGGAGTGTGAAGAGTTTGTATTAATCCACCAAAATGAATGAAGAAAGAAATAAATATCTAATGTTTAACATAATAAAAAGAAGTGTATAAAAATAATGTAGTAGGGGTGAGCCAATGGGGGTCACGGTCCAAAATGTGGAAAAATGTCCCAAAATAATTTGTAAGTTGATAAAAAGAAAATCGTAAAATTGTTAAAGGTATTTCAAAGCAATTCGAGTAAACCTCGCGTTAGAAAATAATTATTTACGAAACTTCGTAACAAAATCATTAAAGGCTAAATTTTCGTAAATAAAAAAAAATCTTAAATGGAAATATTATATAAATGGGTTTAGACATTTTAGGAAAATGAATAACTTAAATCCGAGCTTAAAAACGTCAATTCAAAGAGATAGAATTCCTCACGGAAAATTAATTAGTTTACGATGAAAACCAAATAAATGGATTTAAGAGAGTTAAAATCTTTAACATTAAAAATAAATATCATTAAACTTAAAACTAAAAATAAAGCTTGGTAAAATGATGAAATATGAGGCCGATATGTGATAGAGTTATGACGATGTCATAACGGAAAGAATAAAAAAAGCTAGAAAAATAGCGGGTGTTACAATCCTCCCCACTAAAAGAAAGTTTCGTCCTCGAAACTAAGAATAAGAAGAAAGGAGTCAAGATTACCCCACTCGAAAAGATGAGGATAAAAAGAAATCACATAAGAATTTTGCTTTAAAAGAAAAAATTTACAACTCTCAAAGTGATACGAAATCGAATGCAAATATTTATTTCGAAAGGAATTTGGGCTAAGCTACCCGGAGTTTAAAATCTTTTAATTAGTGAAATCGTAAAGTAAAGTTATTTGATAAAACAATGACGTCAAATAACATTTGTAAACAAACTTGAAGGAAATAGGATAACCAAAGTATTTTCAAAATGAAAGTAAAAAATATTTTGATTAAGAAATTCGATAATATTCCTTTTCTGATAAAACAAAATTTAGTTATGAGAAATCAAAAGTAGTCAGTAAAAATCGAACCAGTCGTCAAAAATTTTCAATAACAGATTCAAAAGTCCACCAACAATAAAACGAAAACTAATTTCAAAATATTAAAATTTTGAAATGTTATCAAAGTAATTATGAAAGTTTTCAAAAATGTTATCAAACCCGAACATACAAAATAATTTCGACAATGTTAAAATGTTTTACATAATAATCTTTTAGAAATTGAAGTATTCGGAAATATGAAAGTCTTCATAAAAGTCCGATTGCCTGAAAATAAAAATGAAATAATTTCGAAATAATTTAAAATAAATTATTTGGGCATTTTGAGACGGATCTAGATATAATTATCAACCAAAGATAAAACAAAAGTGAAGTATCAAGTTCTTAAATTATAATTCAAAAAGGTTAAGTTTCACGATATCCGAAAAGTTGAAGTTAGTCAAACTTTTTACAAAACGGACAATTTCACAATTAGAAATTAAAACTCAAAATGTTAAAATTTTATGACAATTTTTTTTTTTTCAAAAAAAAAAAAACTAGTCAAACATTTTGTAAAATAAGGGAGTTCGAAAACAAAGGTTAACGTATAAATAGAATAAGGATAAATGATAAATCGAAATAAGAGTTTTCAAAATCGATAACGGTCAAAGGGATTGGCAGCAGTTACGGTAACAGAGTTCGAGAGAAGCAGAATGAAGGACGAAGTTGAGAGTCAAACATGCCTCTCGAGGATTATAGAAGAAATTAACCATCTCGAGATTCCTAGCACGACTCTCACAAACACGGGTTCCTAATTGGCCCATCAAATAACGTTAAGTCCAAAATCGGTACAGGGTGGTCATACTCAATCTACAGCCTCCAAAATTATCAACTTCCATAGTCTCCAAAATTAAGTCTTACATACTTATATAATATTTCAATTAGTACGGTAAAAATCCACAAATGATTTAGACAAATCTATTAATTAAGATTCCAACGGTTATCAAAATATACCCAAACTTGTAATCACAAAGGCTCACAAATTCAAAGCTCATAAGGTCTAAACTCGAGGTATACTTCAAATTTCTCGAGTAAGGAACACTAAATAAAATCCACCAATTCACAATGTCCGGACACAAAAACTTCAAAATGATCATCAGCATATTTTTTTAACATCATCACTAGACAGAGGTTAGTAAAGTACGCCAAACCTTAAACACACTCAGCCTGACATGTAACGACAGATACTCACATCTTCAAACACGTCATTCGACTAAGGTTTCTGAGAATTCCATCAAATTTCATATCGTAACAGCGAAACCACTAAAATATTTATTAAATCAACGAAGCCACAATCTCGTTGGTCTAAGGTTATAACACTCCCAAAGATGATCCGTATTATAATATTTCTCAAAACAGCACAATAAAACCAAACTGTGATTACGCAAGATAGTTCTCTTCTCGAGGAACAACAACAATTTATCCCAAGTTAGATCACTCAACCCCAAAGTTCATAGGTCACAACCTTAAACGACGATCAACGATCTAATCCTTAAGAAATACGGGTAATCTATGTCAACCAAAATTTCTAACGATATTAATGAAAACCTTCAATGGTACCACAACACTCAGTCTAACACCTTAAACAATACTCTATGATCCCAAATATTCGCGATGCATCCATTAAATAAGCATTAGGTAAAGAATCCAAAGTAATATTATCAGTTACCCTTAGTTTGGTTCTAGGTTAGGTACTAGGTATCCATCAAATATGAGATACTCTCTTACTACTCCCAAATATATCCAACTCTAAGTACCCCAAAATAATCAAGGTAACCTATAACCCAAGGTTCAGTGCCTAAAGTATCATCCTAATTCCATCAAGCAACATTTTGCTATTCAAATTAATTCTCAAGAATTTCTTACTTGCTTAGAAAGTAGGGCAGACTCAAAATCCTCAAACCAGGTAACAAGGGTTTACTAAACCTCAAACATCTATAAAACGGGTTCACTAAGACAGAATCCGGTCTAACCAAAGAGTCTTAAGAGAAAGATGGTAGAGTAGAAGAATAGAACAAGGATTCACCAAGAGAATGAAGATGAGAAAATACAAGAGAAGAATTGGAAGAAATAGAGGAAGGAAGAAAAGAATCGATGATCCTA
The DNA here is from genome assembly GCA_958450325.1 of Agrostemma githago. Classification (NCBI taxonomy): domain Eukaryota; kingdom Viridiplantae; phylum Streptophyta; class Magnoliopsida; order Caryophyllales; family Caryophyllaceae; genus Agrostemma; species Agrostemma githago. Next base: position 51,603,964 of record OY288244.1, on the reverse strand, counting down.
TATTACTAAGTTCTTGAACCAGAGGATAATCTTCAATCCTCCAGAGTTCACGAGGGAACAAAAAGGATTACTTCATCTTCATGTAGAGGAACGAGCACACAAGTCTTGGGTCGCTCCATCTGGATCTACTACTGCAACGTCACGGAACATGGATCTAATCTTAATCATCTAACCTGTAGCTTGAGCAAACTAAACCGGAGCTGAAAAGTCATCATCGACCTCTTTCTTGGGGCACAAAGTTGTCCACTCGAGTCAGCAGGCGTTGAGAGTGCTAAGCAGGTATTGTCCCGATCTGGAGCAGCATATCAGCATCTTGTTCTTTCATCTTCTTCTCGATAAAAGAAACAAATATTCAATGCTAGTCATTGAGTTACAAGAACAAATAATCCTAACAGTTAAGTCCTTATTTGTTTCTACCCATTTCTAATAATATTTTTATTTACTGTTTAAATCATTTACTGGTATTTTCCCTAATTTCAGGTGTAAGCGTTGGGAGCAGTGATGCTCTGATACCAACTGTAATCCCCTAGAAAATCTAACGCGATACAGTGGCGGAATCACTGTAGAGTCGGGATTAAAACACGCTGTAACTATGTCTTAGAAAAATTAAAATGGTAAAGTCAAACAATAGGCCTTAAATAAAATGGCCAAAATTTAAAACAATCCATAAAAGGGGTTTGAACAATCCATAAGACATAATTATTAAAAATAAATAAGCAGGATCCACACTGCTCGCTAGCCCACACCCGAAACATGTATACCTGCCATGTTAAAACTTAACAGCCACAATCAGTGGGGAGCAACGTCAACGTTCTCGCAGCCGTATAATAGGATTTTAAAAACTGTAATTACTACTATAGAAAAAAATAGTAAAAAGAAAACAGTAAAACATTATAATGAAAATAAGATTTCAGTGAAAAACTTCACGTATCGAAATAAGATAATAAAAATGAGTTTTTCGGAGAAAACATAAAACATTTGCCAACCTGCAAATCAAAATTATATCGATAATAAGAAAAATATTCAGAATGGCGTTATGGATATTCGGTTAGTGTGCACAAGGCTAGACTTTCACTAGGAATAATATTGGAAAATAGCTTCGAGAACTGTAGACTTAACTCATAACAGAATCCAGTCTCTGACTAGGCAACTCAACTATAACAGGACTGCGTGCAGCGAGGTCCTGGTTTAAGTAGTATACACCCCTCCTGGATACCAAATGTATCCAGTTCAACTGACGGCGACTAACACGATGCGATATCTAGCTTAAGGGCACAATGCACACTACTCTCCTGGGCGAAACTACGCCCAGTTCAACGACCAAATGTGCCCCAAATGGGCACACCGGCTTTATAGTTGATGGCAAAAAACGTACTTCCCAGACTGTATTACTCTAACCCCACACTTATTCTTATTCCATAACTCCAAAACAAAGCCATTATCGATATTCAAAAGATATAATCATTATAAATAATAAGAGAACAAAAGGAAAAAGGACCACTTTCCAAAAGAGGAAACTTTCTATTTTAGGAAACTTCTATTTTAGGAAACTTTACTAAAAATAGCATCATATCAAAATAGCAAAAATATTAGTTTATACTAATACAACATTTTTAGTAAACGATATAGATTTATAAAAATAATACTTTCGGCCTTAACGATATTAATTGATAAAGTGAGAACATTTAGGTTTATGAAATTATTGAAACATCATACGAGTGTTTATAAAATGATTAAAAATGTCTTAAACATTTTAAATACTACTAATTAGGGTGTTTTCAAAGTTTATAAAATAAAAATTCCCTAATTATTAATAGTTTCCACAAAACGAACATAAATAGGATTTTACGGCAAATGTCAAATTAAATACTTTAACGTCTTTTATTTAATTAAACCATTGAATACATTTAGAATATGTTAAGGGATGATTTAACTCTTAAAGTTTCAGATTTAAATACTTTCAAAATTGCTGGAAAAATAATTATTTTAGGTAAGAAGTAGCATTTTAACGATAAATCACAATTTGTCCGAAAATCAATACTTATTAATTAAAGACTTTAATAAATAGTAAAAAAATTACGTAAAATAGTTAAAATATATTTATGGACATTCTTTCCAGAAAAGAAAATTTTCCAGAATCCTAAAACTCGGTTTTTAAAGCGTTTTCTCGCTAATCGTCCAACCTCGACAATAACGATTAATAAAAATAGTAATTACAAAATAATTTAAGTATTAATATCCAAAAATTATTATTAAACCTAAAAATCATGATTTTCTAGAATCTACCATTTTTCCAGATTTCCAAAAATTCCAGATTTAATAAATCCCGTCACAACCGTCTTTAAAACCCGTTTTCACAATTAACGATTCCATTAATAAAACTTATCGTCCCAAACATTTTATTAAAGCACTAAAAATTATAAAATTACATTTTATTATGAAATCATCAGAACCATATTATTTCCAGATTTAATCCAAAGACCAAAAATTGAGAATTTAAACAACAAACACGGTTTTAACGATAAACAATGATTTAAAGTGATTAATTAATTCATCCACTTAACAATTCCGAACAATTATGGAAAAATTCAGAAAATTCTTTTTCACCAGAAAGTTTCACCACGTCAAAAATCAGATTAAAATAAAATGTTTAGGTACCAGAACTAAAAATCGGCTTTTAATCATTTTTGTCCGTAAACGGTAATAACTCAATAATCGATAACTAAAATATCAGAAAAATACTAAATTATTAAAAATCATCAAAAATATCATTTTTACAGAATATAAGCATATATTACATGTTTAGGCCGAATATTATGATTTTACAAAATAATATGACGATTTAATCGTTAATCTCGTAAAAGCGATAAAAATATCGAAACATGCAAATTTTCAACTTTTAAAAATTTTCCAGATTATATGACATAGATATATTGTCAAAAAGAAAATATAAAAATATACATGCAATACACAAATAAAATCATACAATACCGAGTAACATCAACGTTACCTCAAAACCAAATCCGAGTCTACGATAAATTCGTCGGCTTCGGAGTCGAACAAGAATCCTAAATCAAATGACATACATGGTACAAAAATACCATGAGAAAACTAAAAGAATCAAGGTAAATAACAATCGGAATTAACATCGATTATTACCTTAACGAAGGGGAAAGAAAATGATAATTTAGAAGGCGAAAATACGATGATCAAAGCCTGATTATGGACGAAAATGGTTGCTGAAAATGGGCAGAAACACCAGCCAAAAAGAGGGAGAAAGAAAAGGTTTTTGCTAAAATAAAATGGAAGAATGAATAAAGAGGAAAATGTGAAGAGATATGGAATGAATGGTGACTTAAAAGTTGATGAAAACTAGGTACATTCACCTCAAAAATTTCAGCCAAGAGTGAATGTGAGAGGAGTGTGAAGAATTTGTATTAATCCACCAAAATGAATGAAGAAAGAAATAAATATCTAATGTTTAACATAATAAAATGAAGTGTATAAAAACAATCTAGTAGGGGTGAGCAAAGGGGGGTCACGGTCCAAAATGTGGGAAAATGTCCCAAAATAATTTGTAAGTTGATAAAAAGAAAATCGTAAAATTGTTAAAGGTATTTCAAAGCAATTCGAGTAAACCTCGCGTTAGAAAATAATTATTTACGAAACTTCGTAATAAAATCATTAAAGGCTAAATTTTCGTAAATAAAAAAGAATTTCTTAGATGGAAATATTATATAAATGGGTTTAGACATTTTAGGAAAAGGAATAACTTAAATCCGAGCTTAAAAACGTCAATTCAAAGAGAAATAGAATTTCTCACGGAAAATTAATTAGTTTACGAAGAAAACCAAATAAATGGATTTAAGAGAGTTAAAATCTTTAACATTAAAAATAAATATCATTAAACTTAAAACTAAAAATAAAGCTTGGTAAAATGATGAAATATGAGGCCGAAATGTGATAGAGTTATGACGATGTCATAACGGAAAGAATAAAAAAAGGTAGAAAAATAGCGGGTGTTACACATACCTGAAGCATCGCGGTCAGATGTTCAATACCCATTGCAGGAATTGTTCTTTTTTAAAAGTCTAAGGGATTTTAAGATAGAAGGAAAAGATTTGGGTTGGAATATGAAAATAAAGAGCAAGAACCCTCTATTTATAATAGAGAAAATCCCTTTCCTAGTCACCACGGGAATAAGAATTTTTATCATACTCCCTACTTCATCTAGGCATGCAGGCCTAACTAGAGAATTTTAGGAATCCGTGTCAGAATCTGATCAGTAATCAAGTCATCCCAAGCATTTTTATTTCCAAAAATTTTCAAAAAAGATTCCGTCAACATTTTTTTTCCAAAAATCAATCAAAAATCATTTCTTCCCCAACGTGAGTCGGTGTTTCGCCTACATATTGCATGCAAATTATTATCGACAGACAGGTACACCCAGGACTCCCGAAGAATTCTCAAAAATTCCCCAGTGGAGAAACTCAAGCGACTTTTTTCGGGATGTATCTGTAAACAGATACACCCATAACTTCCAAGGCAAGCTCCCGCGTAATTCGAAGACGGGATGTATCTGTAAACAGATACACCCATAGCTTCCAAGGCAAGCTCCCGCGTAATTCCAAGATGGGATGTATCTGTAAACAGATACACCCATAACTTCCAATGCAGCCTCCCGCGTAATTCCAAAATGGGATGTGTCTGTAAACAGACACACCCATAGCTTCCAAGGCAAGCTCCCGCGACATTATTGACATCTACCCAGGTATGATTTCTAGCTTATGGCTGGCGAGCCCTTCACGTAGGTCTAATGGACTATAAACGACCCGATCGGAAGTCTGCCAGGTTTTAATCCTTGATTGACCTGGTAGCTACTCTGACTTTTGCCTTGTCCAAGCCTCAGTCAGAGTGGGGGCTCTGTAGACACCCACATTTGACCGCCAGGTGTCTATAATAGTTCCCGCCAAACACCCGATGATGATCAGACGCAAACATGCTTTAATGGACTCGGATATGGGCTCGAAATCATGGACATTTGGTTTAGGCTTATTACGGAGTACAAATCTTACAAAACCAACCTCAAATCCAGGCTCAGTAGGTCGTTTCGAGTCAAATAAGACTAATTTGGGTCGAATCCGGCACCAGGGGCAAAACCGTCTTTTAGCGACCGGGTCAAACCCGGTCAAAGATATTTTTTTTCCCGAGAGACACGGACCAGCCGTGACACCTCATCAGTTCGGCCTAGGCTCAGATACTAGAGCCTCGAAAATATTTAACAAATCCGTTCGAGGATAGAATTCGATCTCAAGTAGGAATTCTATCCGCAAGCCAAATCGATTTACTAACCGAGTGTCAAACACTCGGCCAAAACAGCCCCAAAACAGCTGAGACATGGCTTAATCCCCAAGGAACGGAATTCTCGTTCCCTTCAAACTCCTACGTTTCCTATCCAAGCCGGTGTTTCTTGTCACCTAAGCAAGAAATACTTCTCCTAGCTCCTATTAAGAACCTCGCCTATAAATAGGACCCTCCAGTCACACATTATAGACATCGATTCATCATTCATCCTCAACACCTCGATCAATTATTCATATCATACAGCAAGCTCATAGCATCCAAAAATAGCATCGAAGTACCGTTACTACAACCCGGCAACTCCGACACCTCAAAAGCCGGTCACAACCCGACTCCTCACACGCACCAAACGCGCCACTCTAACTCACCCACATCGTCTCGACGCTCCCGTACCTAAGCCACTTTCCGACGAGCCTTAATCCGAGAAAACAAAGCATGTAGGTTGCGGGTGTAAAACCAAACTCGATTCTTCCTTTCTCTCTTCCCTTCTCTCGTCCTTTTCTCGTTGTTTTCTTCTTTTCAAGTCGTGTTGTCGGTCTATCTTTATTACGGGTCGTCATCGCATATTTTTTTACATAATATCGATACTACGAATTATTTTCATAAAACAAAACATTCTTAAAAATACGATATCGACTCTCTAGTCGAATATCGTATCAAAAGAATAACATCAAACCTGTTGATGCTAGAAAATCGTTATACGGTCTTAAAAACATGATACAATGATTTTCAACGCGGAGGGAGTCAAACATCGTTTTTTATTTTACAAAGCGATTTTCAAACTTTTAAACCTTTTTCTAAAATCATTCTAACTATTTGATATCGATTTCATAATCGAACATTGAATACGATGAATATCGAAAATATAAATCGAGTATAAATTAATCAATATTTGTATGCGATTTATCAAAATTAGCAATTTTCAAAAACCGAATCCGAGACAGCCACCCGCGTTAGTCGCGCCCCTCCCTGGCGAGTTGCGCGGGCTGCTGTAAGCCGCGACTTTTTTCGTTTTTTCCGATTTTTTTTCCAGCATCGTTTTCTCACATAAAACAGCGGTTTTCTCGATATATTTTCAGATTTCGACAAGTTTTTTTTACGCGTCATAAAACTTTTTTGAATCATGCATATTATCGTATTTACATCTTTATTCGATTTATTCAATCGTTACTAACTCGCTTTCTCGTCTTTGTAGCAGTTTATTTTATTTCTATTGTTTTATTAGACTAAAACGAACTTCACATACTAAAATAACTTTGACGTTATTAGTTTAAGATGCATTAAACGACTTAGCAACCCATTTATTTTTTCTTCTCTCACATGCTTAGGGAAAATAATGTTTGCATATCATTCCACTATCTAACTAACACGTGTACACCAAAAACGAACGATATCTTAGTAAAGGCCGCTAAGTGCGGGCGGAGTTGGGTGTTCTCAGTGAACTTCTCAACACGTACCCTCACCCCTTACTCAGAACCATGGTTTCCGGATGTCCGAATCCATTGGCAACGAAAGTCATTCAATACACGATATCCGATAATGTCGGTATCGGTATCAACTGCTAAGAGACGAACCCGATAAACTCTGACATCAGAAATGAGCCATATTTTGTATATAGCCCACTACGACATAGAGTGGGTTCGAACGGGTCCGAACTCCCACAAAGTTCGGTGGCGACTCCTACTTCGATTTAAATTTCAATTTGACCATCTCATATGGAGATTCATTCGTCTCCCTGATAAGTGTGGTTTGTAGTGCCTATTTTGTAGTGTTTTGGTCCCATTTTCCTTGTAGAATCGCTCCTTGGGAGCGGTTTAGGGGCTTCTTATGCTTCCTTTAGTTCGTTTCAGGTTCCCGAGACCGATTTGGAAGAGTTGGAGCGATTCCGACTCGATACATACACATTTTGGAGCCAACGAGATAAAGGAACGATGACTCGATGCTTTGGAATCGACCCCGAGACCTTGGGACCCAATCCCGAGCCTCCGAGACCCGATCCCGAGTCCCGAGAGTCGATGAGAAGTCCATGTGAAGCAAGGAGGAACCTTAAAGATCATATTGGAGGCCTACAAGACTCATCCCCGACGGGTATGACCTCAACCCGTCCGGGATGAGGTGCACAAAAGAGAAGGCTCCTGTTTTGGGTCCATCCCGACCGGGAGCATGTCTTCCCGACTGGGACCGACACCTTCCCGACCGGTATCACCTCATTCCGACCGGGAAGGGCCTGCTGCAGCTCCGCCTTGCTTTCTTTCTTCTCCTTTCCACTTGTAACCCTATATATACTCTTCCCTTGTTTTGTAAAGCTTATGCACTAGATTAGACATTAAACCCTAGACTATCTTTAGGTTAGATTAGATTAGATTATTGTAGATTAGTCGGTAATTAGTAGTTAATCTTAGTTTATGCTTGTAATTTGGGAATTCTTCAAGATCTTCACCAAGCTTGACAAACTTGGATGTTTGTTTTGGGTTTTCTTCCATTTATGCAAGATCTCTTCTTCTCATCTTCTCTAGTATGGTATAATCTTCTTTTCATCTTTGTTTATCAATCAAGTTACAATCTTTAGTTCTTGTTTATTGTTTTGTTCTTCATCCTTGTTAGTTTCATGTTTACACCCTTTTGTTCTTGTGTTGGTTTATCTTGTTCTTGTTAGTTTTAGATTAGATATGTTAGAGTAGTGTTCTTGCTAGGGTTAGTAGGGTGATTAGGGTGCTAATTGGGTGATTAAGGGTTTGTTGGAGATGTTGGTGGAAGATTTGGGTTTCTTCTTGAGTGATGCATATTACATGTTTGTTGGAATGCTTGAATGACTAAGTAGGTTGGAATGCTTGTTTTTCTTGTCTTCCCTTGTCGTGTGTGTCACCGGATGGGTTCCGTGAGGAACCTCTAGGTCGGTCTAAGTTAGATTACCTAGATTTCCCTACTACCTCCTTCACTCTACTTCCTCCTTGACCATTCCGTTACCCCTTTGACCCCGACCTAATCCTAGCCCGTTTCCCTTGTTTGTTTCTCCGTCTCCTTAGCCATAGTCTTAGCCTTCTCCCCTCCTAATCATTCTTGTTTAGTTTAGCTCGTTGACTTAGTCTCGTATTTGGGCCGACCTAGTCTAGACGCCTCTACCGTCCCCGTGGATTCGACCCGACTTACCCTAGCTACCCTAGTTAGGTTTTGCCGGTTTTATTTGATCGGTGGGATTCCACGACAAATCCTCCCATCAATTTGGCGCCGTTGCCGGGGACGGTGCTAGTTTAGACTTCGTTTTCCTAGTTACTTGACTTTGTCTTTGTGTTTGTGTTTTTATTTTTCTTTTTGGTTACCTTGCTTCTTGTGTGTGTGTGGTTTATTTCTCTCTTGTCTAGTGCCCAAAAAGCACTAGACTTCTCACGTTTGTTCCTAGTCTACAGTTTATGCTTAGAGGTGGTGACTATCTTCTTCTTGCGATTAAGAGCCGCTTTAACGGACGGTTGCTAGGATGAGTGGTTTCCAACCGGGTATGGACTACGATTTTCGAGCAAGCATGGGGTTTGATCTAAACTCCACACACTCGGGAACCGATATGAGCTACCCCTCTTCTTCCATGAACCAAGGGTATGACATGACGTCCCCCTACCACTATCAAGCTTCTTGGGGTGATCAAGACTCTAGTGGGTATGAACTTCAAGGCTATGAAAACGGCTACCAACAAGTGAACGATTACCAATCCTACGATCATGGTGACTATTACTCGAGTTATCAATGTGAACCCACCATGTTCAATCAAGATTCACTATATGGAAGCCAATACCCCCAAAACCCACCATATTACCCTCCACCCCAACCACAATATGAACCCCATGACCCACAATACTACCAAACACCCCAACCTTGCTACCAACAATATGATGCCCCACCCCTTGGGCATCATCAAGACACCATGTTTAATCAAGATTTTCAAGATTATCATCAAGATTATCAAGATTATCAAGGAGCCTTACAAGACCCCAATGACCACCAATCGTCGAACTTGGAGGAGTTTCAATCGCTTCTTCAAATGCAAAGGAGCCTTCAAGAAACGGCCATTCAATTGCGAAAACAACAAGATGAATTAATGGCCCAAATTCGAAGGGGAAACGAGGCGAGGGATGCTCGATTAAATGCAATATCGGTTCAAACCATAATGTATTTATCCCGAACATCGCAATTAGATGAAGGGTGCCCACCTGAGAAAGAGGAGCAACCTAACCATGAAGCCGCCAACGTTGTTCCCTTTGATAGAGAGATTTGCTTTGAAGAACCTCAATCGTCTACCCAAAAAGAGATGAATGAGGAGATGACCCTTAGTGAAGGCAACATTGGTGAAGAATTGGAGGAGGATAGTGAGTTGGACGGTTTGGTAGAGTTTGTGAAGTTGTTGGGTGAAGTTGTTAGCCTCGAGTTGCCCTTGTGCGATAATGTGGATAAGCATCAAGAGCCCCTTACTAGTACACCGAGCGATGACTTGGAGGAGATTGAAACCGCCGGTAGAAGTTTCGATCCTCTTCTCCAAGATGATATGGGGCCTAGTGATGAAGATGGGGAACCACAACTTGAGGATAGTGTGGGGGTGTGCATTGAGGAGATGAGGCCAAAACCGCTTTTTGTGCCTTGTTTCTTGGAGATGAAGCTTGCTAATGATTGGAGGCGATGCCTAGGGAAGAAGAGGCCGGTGAAGCTCATAGGATGGATAGACCCCGGATATGACACGAATGATGATTTTGGGTCTTGGAAATCCTACTTCTTGCCTCCACCTTGGAGGCCGTGGAGGTTGGCTAGGCTCGAGCGCTTCTTGGGCCTACATTATGATGTCGGTAGCGCGTTCGACTTGCTCCTCCATGCCCTTGAGGGCTATGGTTGAAGGAGAGTCCACCATCCTAGGTTTGACGGAGTTCCTAAAGAACCGTCATGTTGTACATTCTCCTCTCCTCTTTAGAGTACTTGTGTTTGTATTTGTGTGATTTTTCTCTTGATTTTGTTAGTTTTGTGGGAATCTTGTAATTGTTTTGGTATTTTGATGAGCGATGTGAGGGAGTGAATTTGATGTATCCTTTGAGTTTATTGTGATAGGTGAAGTGAAGGTGACTCCTAGAAAGGAGTGGTTAGTGATAGAGCTTGGATCGTGAGCAAGGGAGCCGGTTTTTGGGGTCATGGGAGTCATGAAGACCCTTCCCGATCGGGAAGGGTGTGTCGTCCCGACCGGGATGGGGCCGTCCCGATCGGGATGAGGGTGCCAAAAATCGAGTTCACTGAAGTGTCATCCCGATCGGGAAGGAAGCTTCCCGACCGGGACGGGTATGTCATCCCGACCGGGACCACCCATCCCGACCGGGATGACCCCCTACTCCTTTTTGGTGCCTCTTCTTCGACATTTGAGCCCACCCAACCATTGTATACCCCCACCCAACCTCCCTACCTTCCTTGCCCATATCACACCACCCATGTGCCTCATTTACATACCTTAACCTCATTTCCTCCTCACTTTAGACCGATATTCGCATCAAATCCCACCCCCTCGCACCATTACTACCTCTACCATGCGGTTCTATCAAGCTTGAAGAAGGATGACAATGACGACAACAAGCAAGTACCTATATTGATCATTGAGACGATGGAGAGAGTGAGTTGCTAACCGGTCGGTATGGCAACTATCCTTTCTTTTCTGTTTTTTTTTCATTGCTTGTTTTCCCCTTGTTTCTCCCCTTCCCCTTAGTCATGGTGGCCTTCGAGGCCTTGGTTGTGGTTGCTCCCGATTCTCGATGATGTGACTACATCGAGAGTCATTTTTTCAAAATCCAAATTTTACAAGTTTTTCACTCATTCTTTCTGAGGATTTAGTCGGATTTAGGAGGAATCCGGGCTAGGTGACTTGATTACACCTAGTCCTCCCCTCCCATTTCCTTTTATTTCCTTCTTTTTATTTCTTCCCCCATCCATATCTTTTCTTGTCTCGGCCCATGGTGACTTGATTACACCCCGGCCGGACACCTTCTACCCTTTTCTTTTCGATTTCTAGCTTTATTTTCGTAGTTTCTTTTGTGCTCCCATGCACTACGGTCGAGCATGAGGACATGGCTCGACTTAAGTGTGGGGGAGCGATATTCTAGCGTAGTTAGTTTTATTTTCTTAGTTTTTGGAAAAAAATCTTTAAAAACCCTAAAAATTTGAAAAAATTTCACAAAAATCAAAAAGATTTTTCTTTTTGTGAGTTTTCCTTTTGTGTCTTTATGTCGTGTATTTGTTGTATTGTGTGTGTTTTGCCTCCTCTTTCCTTATAGGTTGCTTAAATCACCGCTAGCTTTGGAGAGCTTTCAAGACTACCGGTAACATCTTATCCCTTTTTCTTCTTTATCTCTCGCGGGGTTTGGAGGAGATTGTGATGTTGTGTGCTCGGGTGGAGCTTTGTAAAGTGTGGATGATTTGGTGGCTTGTTTGGATGATCGGGGTGGTGTTTGTGTTATGTATGTGTTCGTTTTGTGTTGTTCTTGTTTTGTTGCTTTTGTTTCTTTTTCTTTCGTTTTCGTTGAGTCTTTGTTTTGTGTTTTGTTGTGTGTCTTGTGTGTAAATGGTTTTCGAAAACCCGGTTTAGAGGCTAGTGTGCAAGTGTTTACTTTCCTTTTTTAGTGGTATAAATCGAGTCTTGGACTTTAGTCTAGTAGAATGACCCTAAATCAATGATTTCGTTGGTCCTTTACCTTGAGTCCACCTAGCTTACTAGGGATTTACTACGAGATTTGCATTTTGACCATTATGACCACCCACGGTGTGAAAAGGCCTTGGTTACCGAGTCCCGTTTCCTTAGGTGACCATGTTTAGGATTGTTTGATTAGTCCAAGTTCTCCACTTTTTGTGGGTTTGAAGGGAAGGGCCCGTCCCGACTCACCCATTACCCTACCTCCCACACATTTCCACACAATAAAATTGCAAATTGTTGAATTCGTCTTTCTTTGCAATAAGAAATGCCAAAAAGCCAAATCTTGCCAAGAAAGGGCAAAGAAAAGAAAAAGAAAAGAAAATGAAAGAAAGAAAAGAATGAAGAAAAAGAAAAGGCACAAAAGCCGAAAAGAAAATAGAAAAGAAGAAAAAGAATGGCATGGCAAAACAAGGCAAAAATGCAAAAGAAAAGAGAAAATGCCAAAAGAAAATCGTCTCACAAAAAGATCTTAACCCCACAAAAATAAGCCTTTTTCCGACTTTTGCCGTGAAGAGCCTACCAAAGGACCGAGTCCCGAGAAAGGATGATAGCGGCATTAGTCGGTCTTCCCTCATTTTGCATATTTCCACCTTTTTACTTGGACTAGTTAGGCGGTTTCGGACATGGGACGACCCTCTTGGCTCTTTGCTAAAGGGGGCGGGGTCTCACTTACCTACAGTGTCGACTAACACCGTGGATCATCACTTCCCACTCCGCCGATCGTCCCGTAGTACGTTTTTAGAAAGTTAGGAGGACCTAGGTAAGTTACCAACGTTTTTGTTGCTTTATCGTCACACTATTAGGTTTTAGTCCATCTCGGTTTGTATTGCTAGCTTGGGAACCTTGTCACTTGCCTTGAGTCCTAAACCGGTGCTTCTTTCACCGCTTGGTTGAGGGAAGCGGTATTTGTTTTCTTTTGGGTGCAACCATTAGTGTGTTTGTTTGTGTGTTTGCTTGTTTATGTGTTTTGTATCCGGTTGCATCCAGAGTTTTGTCGCAAGACCCCACTTGCCTTGCGGGGTGCACTTTTCCTCTAAGTGCACTCGCGTGAGTTGAAAGGGCGTAGGGTGCGCTAATACCCATTCGGCTAGTATAGTAGTTAGTATGTGCTTACTCGAGGGCGAGTAAGGGTTAAGTGTGGGGGAGTTGATAAGTGTGGTTTGTAGTGCCTATTTTGTAGTGTTTTGGTCCCATTTTCCTTGTAGAATCGCTCCTTGGGAGCGGTTTAGGGGCTTCTTATGCTTCCTTTAGATCGTTTCAGGTTCCCGAGACCGATTTGGAAGAGTTGGAGCGATTCCGACTCGATACATACACATTTTGGAGCCAACGAGATAAAGGAACGATGACTCGATGCTTTGGAATCGACCCCGAGACCTTGGGACCCAATCCCGAGCCTCCGAGACCCGATCCCGAGTCCCGAGAATCGATGAGAAGTCCATGTGAAGCAAGGAGGAACCTTAAAGATCATATTGGAGGCCTACAAGACTCATCCCCGACGGGTATGACCTCAACCCGTCCGGGATGAGGTGCACAAAAGAGAAGGCTCCTGTTTTGGGTCCATCCCGACCGGGAGCATGTCTTCCCGACCGGGACCGACACCTTCCCGACCGGTATCACCTCATTCCGACCGGGAAGGGCCTGCTGCAGCTCCGCCTTGCTTTCTTTCTTCTCCTTTCCACTTGTAACCCTATATATACTCTTCCCTTGTTTTGTAAAGCTTATGCACTAGATTAGACATTAAACCCTAGACTATTTTTAGGTTAGATTAGATTAGATTAGTGTAGATTAGTCGGTAATTAGTAGTTAATCTTAGTTTATGCTTGTAATTTGGGAATTCTTCAAGATCTTCACCAAGCTTGACAAACTTGGATGTTTGTTTTGGGTTTTCTTCCATTTATGCAAGATCTCTTCTTCTCATCTTCTCTAGTATGGTATAATCTTCTTTTCATCTTTGTTTATCAATCAAGTTACAATCTTTAGTTCTTGTTTATTGTTTTGTTCTTCATCCTTGTTAGTTTCATGTTTACACCCTTTTGTTCTTGTGTTGGTTTATCTTGTTCTTGTTAGTTTTAGATTAGATATGTTAGAGTAGTGTTCTTGCTAGGGTTAGTAGGGTGATTAGGGTGCTAATTGGGTGATTAAGGGTTTGTTGGAGATGTTGGTGGAAGATTTGGGTTTCTTCTTGAGTGATGCATATTACATGTTTGTTGGAATGCTTGAATGACTAAGTAGTTTGGAATGCTTGTTTTTCTTGTCTTCCCTTGTCGTGTGTGTCACCGGATGGGTTCCATGAGGAACCTCTAGGTCGGTCTAAGTTAGATTACCTAGATTTCCCTACTACCTCCTTCACTCTACTTCCTCCTTGACCATTCCGTTACCCCTTTGACCCCGACCTAATCCTAGCCCGTTTCCCTTGTTTGTTTCTCCGTCTCCTTAGCCATAGTCTTAGCCTTCTCCCCTCCTAATCATTCTTGTTTAGTTTAGCTCGTTGACTTAGTCTCGTATTTGGGCCGACCTAGTCTAGACGCCTCTACCGTCCCCGTGGATTCGACCCGACTTACCCTAGCTACCCTAGTTAGGTTTTGCCGGTTTTATTTGATCGGTGGGATTCCACGACAAATCCTCCCATCACTCCCCAAACTCGCGCGTGGCCGCGTCGGGGTGGACCTATGTCATGTCCACAATTATTAATAATATTAAAAAATTAAATAGAGAATCTTTTAATTATTACAATAATATAACCAATATATTATAACCGAATGATTACTCTTATTTATAATCTAAATTTTCTTCACCTCATCCAAATATAATCAATCAATATATCTGATTGGTCAGAATTTTTCGAGTGATATGATTGGTTCGTTGTATCACAGCTCAATTTAGGAAAATATTGTTAATGAAAATTTTTGAGCGATATGATTGGTCTGTCGCATCAAATTCAATTTAAGAAAATATCATTAATAAAAAATTTGAAATGATATTATTAATATAATTTTTAAAACAATTTTGGTGGGGATGTCATATCTTCTATAGTTAGTCCTAAATTTTACTCCCTCCTATTCAGAGTATTCCTCCCAATTTTTTTTGGAGGGAAACCAAGGAGGGGAGTAAAATAATAATAATAAGGGTGGAGATAAAGTAAGAGAGATGAATAGAAAGTGGGGTATAAAGTGAAAAGATGTTGGGTTTAGGTGTGGAGGAAAAGAATAAAGAATTGAAGGAAGAATAAAAAATGATTATTTCCAAAAAAGGAAAGTGAGAAGAAAACCAAACTAAGCTAAAAAAGGAAAGTAGGAGGAATACTCAGAGTAGGAAGGAGTAGGTAATATTCCTAAAATTTACACAATAATTTTTAAAACAATTTTGGTGTAAGACGTACACAATTGTTTATTTACATCTAAGATAATTTCTACACCTTCCTTTATATACATTGATTCATATTTTTTTTCAATCTAATAGATAGTTTTTAGTATATTTTTTTTATTTAATTAAAGAAAATTTTGAGCTATTGGCTAACATAAGCAATAAAAGAATATATTTTTTCCAGTCTAATTGCTAACATACACAAAAGGAAAATATTTTATTGATTTAAGAAAAGGAAAGTGTGACCTATTGATTTAACTCTATAAGGTTAATGAGATGGTTCAATTGAATATACTCCTCCATCGAAGTGCTAACAATCAATAATGGCACCATCACTACCGTAATAATCTCATATATTTCTCTTAAATAGTAGTAGTATTTTTTAATGTCATTGAACTTTGTTTTCAGTTAGTAGTTTAATAGATTCTAATGTTTGCATGCGTGCATGTTTTAGAATTAGTTGGTAAGCATAGAGTATTTCTTAATAGGAATATAATTATTTCTTCTTTATTTTTTTCACAGGTCGTATTCATTACTGAAGGAATTAGATTCGTCCAAAACGGACTGGAAAATCAAGGTCCGTGTGTCAAGACTTTGGGAAGTTCTTAACTTCCGAAATAATAATAGTCTCATATGCGTGGACATGGTTCTCATCGACGAACAAGTACTTTTACCTTATCTCTCCTCATATTTAATTTACTCAATTTTATATATACTCTTGAGTAATTAACAATATGTACACTTTCTATTTAGGGGGATTAAGTACATGCTACCATAGCGAGCGCATTATAGAGAATCTACCGATCAAAGATTGTAGAAGGCTCTATACTTTTCATCGAGGGCTTTAAAGTAGAGTCGAACAAACATAATTATCGCGTTGTAAGCGATAGTAAGAATTTGTTAAATTTTATTTATGGAACTAATGTGAAACCAATAAAGAAGGACCTACCAAATATTCTGATCCACAAATTTGACTTTGTACACTTCCACCAATTGGAATACCGTCGTCTAAATGATGCAGTTCTATCAAGTATGGACACGTATGATTTAAAAGTCATTGATGCCCAGTATTTCACATGATTGGTATATTAACAATAATGATAACGTACACCCATTCATTGTTTTACAATATACATGATTACACTACTCTTCATTATTTATCTCTAATCTCTTTTCTCTAATCTTGATTTATTTATTTGTTGTTGATTTTTAAAGGTAACCGATCAATACGTACCCTAGCTCTCTACTTTCCATCATCCATTCCTAATTTTACTTTCAAATCTCTTGATTTTTTATGTACTTATTTGTTAACTTATATAACACGTTCAAGAAATAAGTGTTTCGTCTAGCATGTCTGACATCAACCTTGATTCTATAGACGTTATTGGTGTTCTTGTGAATGAACGTGGGGATGAAAAAGCATTAGTTCTCGAGCTTCAAGACAAACAGTATGTCCCTACCCCTACTACTCATATTTGTCAATGTGATATATTTTCCTTATTTATATTTGTATATTTGTGAAACAGTAATCAATATTTGAAAGTGCAACTTTGGAATGATTGTATCAAAACATATTATGATCTGAAGAAGAAGCTTGAGGATACCGGATGCAAACTATTTGTTATTGTTGTATCTCCTACTAGGGTCAAGGGTGTAAATCCAAGTAAGACAATTCTTCTGATCGTCCACTTAACAAGATTCCATGATTTGTTTCATATTGATTCTTTCTAAATAAGAGTTGGAAATATCATATATGGAGTATTAGTGAGTATATTAAAATATCTAATCTACTATAAGACTGTGATTTCATAAGTGCGTAGAATTACATATTTTATAATAAATAATTTCTATATTATCATTGATTATAGGTGATAAGATTATAAATTATAATAAATAATTTCTATATTTTATTATCATGCGGACTATGAATATTATCACATCGTTGTCTATAAAAAATTTAAAAACATTATGTTATAATAATGATTTATAACATGCATTAATTAGCATGTATTACTAGCACTATGAATATTATAATGTTTGTAAAATTACCTTTCACTCACTATGATAATACATATCATATTACATTCAACTCACAAGTGTTTTTAACCTTCACTCTCACGGCTACTCTCCGGGTTGATACTTCACCCGCAACCAAGATATATATCAATCCTGAAATTCCCGAAGTGGAAGAATTCAAGACATATTGTAGGTATTAATTTATTACCTATATTTACTAATTAAGCATTATGTTAGCTCTCATTGTTTACCTACATCTGCCTACATGCAATTGGGTTATTAATATATTACACTTTTAATCCAGTGATAAAGGAGAAGATGTGGTCGTTGGTAACTACCCGACACTTTTATTTTTTATCATTGTCACTAAAAATTATTAATGATTACTATTATTAACATTAAATAATAAATAACATTAATAATCTCAAAGTAGCAGAAAACGAGTAGAGAGCAAAGTAGCAGCTCAGTAGGTTAGATGAGAGAGAATTAGGGAGTAGCAGTAGTGGAGTAGAGTCCTCCGTAGAACGCAACAACTCTTCTTCCTTATTTTATTCTTAATCTTCTTTTAATTTAGTTTTAATTAGTCTTTTAATTAAGTTTTATAATTTAATCTTTTCTTCTTCATTCAAGTTCCTTAAAATCATCTCCTTTGATACAGCTCTCATCTTTTCCCTCATTTATTGTTTATCGTTAAGTTTCATTTTTATGATATATATAATTATTACGGAGTGATATTATACATATTAAGTCTTAACAATAATGATATTATTATTATTATAATTATTAATGTGTCTGAACTGACTTCTGAGTGAATATTTGTCGTCTTTAACAGGAGCAAAGTTGTCTGATGTGTTCAAATATCTTGCTTTAATTAATGCGGATTATACATGTACACGATGTGGAGCGATTATGTGGTACGAGGAAAGGATCAAGAGGATGAGCACCAAGACGCGTACGAATTTAAACTTGTGCTGCAGCGACGGGAAAATCATATTGCCCGTACTATCTGAACCACCATAGATGTTGAAGACGTTGTTGGATACATCACAGCGAGGGAAGGGGGGTCAATTCCGGTAGTTCATTCATATGTACAACTCCTGTTTTCAGTTCACTTCGATGGCGTCCAACATTGATACATCAATCAACAAGCTACCGAGCTGCTACACTTTCAGAATAAGCGGCAAGGTTGTCCACCGGGCTGGGTCGCTTCTTCCTACTTCTGGTAAGGGACCGTCATTTCTGCAGCTGTATGTCTATGACAGCTCCTCTGAAATAAATTTACAAGCAAAATCAGTTCGGCAGCAAGAGGATAGCCCTGAGCTAGACGCCGAGATTCTTTCCGGGTTAAAACAGATGCTTGACGATGTAAATCCCTTAGCACACATGTTTCGTACAACACAAGAGAAGATTAAGGATGACGCGAGCATCGATTTATCAATAAAGTTAATTGGGACGAGAGAGAATAAGCCCAAGGTATATAACAAACCGACGTCATCCGAAATAGCTGCATTAATAATAGGTGCTACATCAGACGACAGTGGTCGTGGAAGAGATATAGTCATAGAGCATAAAAGTGACGGCCTGAAGAGGATAAGTGAGTTGCACCCGTCGTACATGGCTCTACAATATCCCATACTTTTCCCTTACGGGGAAGATATTTACTACACTGATATACCTTACCATTATGGTGAAGGAACATCAAATAATAGAAAGAGGGGGTGTGTAACTATGAGAGAATATTATGCTTATCGCTTGAAACAAAGGAAGTCCGACGGCTACGCACTACTACGAGGTGGTAAGCTTCTACAACAGTTCATAGTTGATTGCTACTGCGCAGTAGAGTCTGAGAGATTGGGATACATCAAAAAGAATCAGTCGTCTATAAGGTGTGAAATATTGAATAACATTTGTGATGCTGTTGATAAAGGGGATTATAGAGGCACGCAGGTTGGAAAGCGGATCTTCCTCCCATCGTCTTTCACGGGTGGACCGAGGTATATGCAAGCAAACTACCAAGACTCCATGGCGGTGTGTAGGTTCCATGGCAACCCCCACCTTTTCATTACCTTCACGGCTAATCCAAAGTGGCCCGAGGTGGAACAAATGCTCCGGCACACAGGAGACCAGAAACCAGAGGACAGACCAGACATCATGACGAGAGTATTCAAGCTAAAGCTTGAGCATCTAATGGATTGCTTAAAAAAGGAGAAATATTTTGGCGAAGTTGTCGCGGGTATGTCACATAACTAAGTCTTATTACGGGTTCTGCATACTTCTTCCCTATTTTTGTCATCTTCCACTTAATTGTTATATTCGATTCCTTTCTGCATACGTACATACGATAGAATTCCAGAAACGAGGTCTCCCACATGCCCACATTCTCCTGTGGTTAAACCCGGCAGACGCTCGACTGTCTCCAGATTATATAGACAGCATAATCCACGCAGAGATCCCTGATAGTCTGGCAGAAGGGGAACTACACAATGTTGTCTCTCAGTTCATGGTTCACGGACCTTGTGGGGACGCAAACCCCAGGTGCCCTTGCATGGTAAACAACGTTTGTACTAAAGAGTATCCGAAGAACTTCAACAGCCATACGACCATTGATCATAATGGTTATCCGGTATATAGACGACGTGAGAATAACAGGTACTGGGCGAATTGGGTGCACATTCTTTAAGGATCAGTTAGCACCTTTATCGAGGTCACGTATGATCATTTTCTTATTGCAATTAATTTTGTTATCTGCAGGCACATTCGAAAAGGGGAGCATCTGATGGACAACAGACATATAGTTACGTACAACCCCGGCTTGCTCTTAATGTTCAACGCCCATATAAATGTCGAATGGTGTAATACAGCACGAGCTATAAAGTACCTCTTCAAATACATTTTGAAAGGTCCGGACAAAGCAACTTTTACATTGAAAAACGACCAAGACGATGAGGTAAGCGTCTACCTAAATTGTCGTTACCTCTCGGCATGTGAAGCCTCTTAGAGATTGTATGGTTTCGACATCCACCAGCGAAACCCTTCTGTGGACATGACAAAGGTCCACCCCGACGCGGCCACGCGCGGGTTTGGGGAGGCGAATGAATCTCCATATGAGAATGGATCGAATTGAAATTTAAATCGAAGTGGAGTCGCCACCGAACTTTGTGGGAGTTCGGGCCCGTTCGAACCCACTCTATATCGTAGTGGGCCGTACACAAAATACGGCCCATTTCTGATGTCAGTGTTTATTGGGCTCGTCCCTTAGCATTTGATACCGATACCGACATTATCGGATATCGTGTATTGAATGACTCTCGTGCGCCAACGGTTTCGGGCATCCGGAAACCGAGGTTCTGAGTAAGGGGTGAGGGTACGTGTTGGGAAGCCCACAAAGGACAACCAACCCCGCCCGCACATTAGAGGTCTCTACTAGGATATCGAATGACTTTTGAATATGCGCGTTAGTTGAACGGGAAAAATGATATGCAAAGATTGTTTTCCCTAAGCATGTGAGAAATTGAAAGGGTTTCTATGTCGATTTAATGCAACTAAAATCTTAACGTTAAAGTTATATTTTAGCATGTGGGTTCATTTTTTAGTACAATAAAATAAACAAGAATTAAATCAACAAGAAAGCAAACGGTTAGTAATGGTAAAAACGATAATAACGGTTTGCAAAGGTGTAATATGACATGGAATAATGTAAATATGATGATGCATGGTTTGAAGGAGTGATGTTTCACGTGTTTAATTAGACGCGTGTTGACCTAAGTCATGAAAAACGGTTAACGAGACTCGAAAACGGTGTAGGGCTCACGGTTGACATGATAAAGGTGCCACTCGATCGAGTCATTGAGGGACTCGGTCGAGTGGACCGCTGAATGAGGATCTGCCCAGATTTCGTGACAATACTCGGCCGAGTTACGAGGGAACTCGGTCGAGTACACGGCCACTCGATCGAGTTATGGCGAAACTCGATCGAGTGGTTGTCGTGGGGGCGTTCTGTCTCGTTTTTGTGATGTCACTCGATCGAGTGGCATAGGCACTCGGTCGAGTGGCACCTGTACGAACCAAGTTCGTTTGCAATTTTGTTATCGATTTCGAAATTGCTTTTTGATCTCGATAATTCGATGAGTTTGTTGAATCGGGCATAAATATTATGGGATTTATACTCGACTCCAATTTTGATACTCGTCATATCCCATACTCGATTATTGAATCGATATGGAATATTAGAGCAATAACTTGAAGAAAATAATATGAGTCGTTTAGGTTAACTAACACGATATAGGTTTTTCTCCGCGTCTATTGATGTCGTAATTAATTCAACTGAATTAGAAGACATCTATATCAGCATCAACGAAAATTGTGTTAATTACTTTATTTGACTAGATCATTAGATTCAACATCCAATTAAGGAATTGGTATCGAATTTAATAGATCGACGCTTGAATTGAACTTGACTTGATTCCCTCCGCATCCCGACATCATAATTAATTCTTGTGAATTGTTTGATGTCGGATACGCATCAACGGGCTTCGACCCTTATTAAACAAAATACTCGTTCTAAAAATATCTTATAGAAAAATGATGAAGTATGCGATTGATGATGACGAAAACAAAAATAACGAATTATTATTTAAGTTGACTTGTTTCAATAATCAAGTAATTGGGGTGTCCGAATAAGCGACCGGCAACGCTGTGTGCGGTACACTTGTATATTCGGGTTTCCTTATTCCGACATCCCTCATACTCGACACAAATCGACAAGTATTTTAGTATTTTTGAGTACTAACGATATTAACGATATCATGATGCGATAAAATAAATAAGAACGAGACAACGACGACGATACGGTCGACGCGACGCGAGAAAAGGAAAAGGAGAAAAGGGAAGAACGGGGATTGGCACCCTCAACCTACATGTTTCTTATGCTCGGTATGGACTCGTAGTGACGGCTTGCACGGGAGTTTTGAGTACGTAGGCTAATTTGTGGTGGTAAGGTGTCGATTCCTAAAGCTAGGTTTAGGGTTTGAGTGTTGTAGAATTAGGGTTGAAAGAATGTGAAACTAGGGTTTCAAAAGTGTGTTGAAAGGTTGTGCATGGGGGTGTTTATATAGGCATGGCCTAGGACCCCGGTTAAGGTTACTCGACCGAGTAACCAGCTGACTCGATCGAGTGGCCCGTTGTGCCTGCAGTCGGGCCTGAAATAGGCCCACTCGATCGAGTGGGTTGGGCACTCGATCGAGTGGCCCAGCTGGGTTGCGTGGGTCCATCGTTTTGAACCTTGACTTTGGATGTCTTGTGGGTTTTGTGTTTGAATTAGCTTTTTGATGTTTGAAAGGCCGTTTTGTGTGTGTCTCGGAAACGACTTGGACCGGGGTTGACCCAATCGTAAAAAGTCGGTTTCATTTCCGGTGTCGGTTTTGGCCCAAATTAGTCTTGTTTGACTCGGAATGACCCACTGGGCCTGAATTTGAGGTCCGTTTTGTGAGATTTGTACTCCATAAGTGCTTTAGCCAACAACTAATGCTTTTGAGCTCATATCCGAGCGTGTAGGAACACGTTAGCGTCCGATCATCCTCGGGTGTTTTTTTGGAAACTGCCACAGACACCTGGCAGTCAAAATGCGGGTGTCTACACCTTCAGTTACATGTTTGCCCATACATTTGCCGGGAGAACAGTTCGTTGTGTTAAGAGACACATCCAATTTACAACGTGTTATAGGCAGGGTGAACAACTGTGATACAATGTTAACAGGATGGTTGGCGATGAATGCAAGAGATCCAGAGGCGAGGACACTAACGTATGCACAGTTTCAAAAAAAATATCTATGGAACGCTGGGTGGGTTAAGCGATCTAGAGGCAAGAGTATAGGAAGAGTGGCATTCGTGCACCCAACGGCCGGAGAGAGGTATTACCTCCGTCTTCTGCTCAACATGGTCAAAGGTCCGACTTCGTTCGAGGACATCAGGACCGTAGATGGTCACCTTTATCCTTCGTATAAGGAAGCCTGTTTAGCACTCGGTCTCCTTAGTAACGACAAGGAGTGGAATGAGGCTCTGACGGAGGCGCGTTCGTGGGCGATGCCGTCTCAGTTAAGGGATCTTTTCGTTACGATCGTCTTATTCTGTGAAGTGACTAACATCAAGTCTCTGTGGGAAGATTCCTATAGCATGCTTTCTGAAGATATTGAGAGAAAGAAAAGAAAGAAGTTCAATCATCCGACGCTTATACTTCACGAGGAGGCAAAGAGGTCATACACATTGGTCGAGATTGACAAAGTTCTAATGAGATATGGCAAGACGTTGCAGGACGTCAAGGAGATGCCACTGCCAAGCCTAGAGTGTGTCAGGGGGGTGGATAACAGGCTCATACGAGATGAAAGGGTGTATGACCCAGCACAGCTACATCAAGATTGGTTGTTGAAGATCGGGCAACTGAACACGGAACAACGGACGGTGTATGCAGAGGTAATGGATGCAGTTACGAACAATAAGGGAGGGCTCATGTTTCTATATGGTCACGGTGGTACAGGGAAGACGTTCCTATACAACACTCTCTCGGCAAGGTTGCGTGCGGATAGTAAAATAGTGCTGAACGTAGCGTCTTCAGGTATCATTTAGAACTCTGCTTTTCAGCGATTGTTTTGTGGCTTACGATGATATTAGGTTTACGATCATGTTAACGATTAAATGAAACACCCCACGTTGATTGAAGATGTCCTATTTATGAGCTTTGCTTAAAGGGATTTGAAGTACTACTCATATCAACAAAGTGTACTTTCTTTTCTGGTTTGCCCATGATAAGAACTCTGCAGTTAAGCGTGCTTGACTGAGAGCAATCTTAGGATGGGTGACCTCCTGGGAAGGTTTCCAGGATGCACATGAGTGAGGACAAAATGCGCTGGAAAGGACTCGTGTTGGTCTGTGGGACCAGTACAAAAGCCTGGCGAGCTACCGCGGTTAACATTTCCGGTCCTAGGATTGGGTCGGGGTGTTACAAATGGTATCAGAGCAACTCTGCGACCGTGCATTTGGCACCTAGCGGGGGTGGATTCTGGGTCAGCGGTTATGCTGCCAGGCGCAACGAGGACGTTGCGTTCTTCAAGTGGGAGTGATTGAAACACCCCACATTGATTGAAGATGTCCTATTTATGAGCTTTGCTTAAAGGGATTTGAAGTACTACTCATATCAACAAAGTGCACTTTCTTTTCTGGTTTGCCCATGATAAGAACTCTGCAGTTAAGCGTGCTTGACTGAGAGCAATCTTAGGATGGGTGACCTCCTGGGAAGGTTTCCAGGATGCACATGAGTGAGGACAAAATGCGCTGGAAAGGACTCGTGTTGGTCTGTGGGACCAGTACAAAAGCCTGGCGAGCTACCGCGGTTAACATTTCCGGTCCTAGGATTGGGTCGGGGTGTTACATTAAAGATCGCAGTTTTATAGTTGATTTTTCCTTAGTAGATTAAAATTTGAACGCGTCAATTGGTGTTAACGTCGCAGGTATAGCGGCTCTGCTTTTACCAGGAGGACGAACCGCACACAGTAGATTCGGTATACGGATTGACTTATATGAGAACTCGACGTGTAATATTTCGCAACAAAGCCAACTCGCTGAGCTCATTTGACAAACGTCATTGATAATTTGGGATGAGGCCCCGATGAACGACAGATTTGCTTTCGAGGCGTTGGATAGGACGCTGAGAGATATAATGGGGTTTGAAGAACCCACGGCAGCGTCAGGGCCGTTTGGGGGGAAAGTTGTGTTGCTCGGGGGCGATTTCCGTCAAGTCATTCCTATCATTGCTAGAGGTTCCCGAAAAGACGTCGTCCAGGCGTCAATAAGCAGGTCGTATATATGGAACGATTGCAAAGTCTTCATACTAAAGAAGAGCATGAGAGTTGTTGAAGAACGTGGGGATGTGGAGAGGCAGCGGAAAAATAAGTTGTTCAACGAATGGCTACTAACATTGGGTGGCGACACTCTTGAGGCGAAAGCAGAGGAAGGCGAGACAGAAGCAACGTGGGTTCAGATACCTGAGGAGTACATCGGGTTCCTGGGGGAACTAAATCTCGATAGGGTGGTGGCGGAAGTGTATCCTAACTTTTACGAAAGATACTGTGATGACACCTACCTCCGAGAAAGGGCGATACTTACGCCACTGAACGAGACAGCAGACTTAATAAACAATTTCATGTCTGCTCTCCTTTCCGAGGAGCAAATATTGTAAAGGTGTTGTGACGAGATATGTTCTTCATCAACAGAGTGCAAAGAACAGCTTGCATTATACCCGACTGAGTATTTGAACAGCCTCGCCGTACAGGGTTTGCCACATCACGAACTGAGACTCAAAGTAGGTATGCCAGTTATGTTATTGAGGAACATTAACCAGTCCCGAGGATTATGTAATGGAACACGACTTATTATAGCAAAGCTTGGAAAGTTCGTTGTTGAAGGCAAGATAATAACGGGATCAAGGGTCGGCGACAAGGTCTTAATCCCCAGGATAATCATGACATCAAAGGATCCAAAGATCCCATTTGTTCTCAAGCGACGACAGTATCCGTTACGGACATGCTACGCAATGACGATAAATAAAAGCCAAGGTCAGTCGCTTAAACATGTTGGAGTTTATCTCCCACAACCGGTTTTCAACCATGGCCAACTTTACGTGGCTGCTTCGAGGACGACGTCGCCGGAGGGGTTAAGGTTCTACATCGATGACAGGGAGCAACAATTCAAGGGACACACGAGAAACATTGTTTACAAGGAGGTGTTCACGAATTTACCTAACGATAGTTATTCCTCATAGTTTTGTACTGCATTATTATATTATTTGCACTAACATAGCCTTGACTACGATTAATCTACTATCGGATGGAGTTGTATTCGTTGATAATTTAACCAATATTATTCATTATTATAACTCGGGCAATGGTCGGGCCATATTCATTTTTAACATAACTACGAGTCACTATCGTTGGTACTAAAAAGCGGCCCGTGCATCTCACAGGCTTTCCAACTAGTATAATTTAAACAAAAAGTCATTTATAGTGGGACCCATCGCATTAAATGTGTGCAGCACTGCAATACACTCTTCCGCACAGAAGAATGCATAACACATTAACATGGGCCAAAACTTTATTGATGGGATGATAAACTAAAGACTATGAACTGAATTTTTACTGTCAACAAAGTGGGGGGGGGGGGGGGCCAGGCCCCGGCCCATTATAAGGAAGACCCGTCACCCGTTGGGTCAAAGGAAATTTATCAAAAGTAATATAAAATATTTATATTTATATAGTATTATATTTTGATTTATAATTAAAAAAATCGACACTTTCAATACTTTAAATTAAAAATATAAACAAATATTCAATTTAGTACAACTTTTTTTACCATTTAATGATAAAATAATTTTAAAATTAATCAAAAATTAATATCAATTTTTTATACTTAAAAAGTGGTAAAAAACATTAGGCGTTCGAAACTATATTTATCCCGTATTCTAACCCTAACCCGTATTTGATCCGACCCGTATATATGACCCGACCCGTTTGTCAAGTCTAGAACTCATACTACTACATGAAACTATACTCAGTAAAATTATACGGAGTAAATTATAAATAAGTCGTGTTCTCCTATTGTGGTATTACTCGTTAATTTTTCATTTTATAAAGAATGGAATATAAATACCAATACCCCTAATAAAACACATTTTTCAAACACTATTCCCTTTTGATATTTTTTTTAACTGCACTCAAATTATTGTTAAACTTTAAAATTTTCTCTCAAATCGTTATATACACGTTGATAAGCTAGTCGTATACCTATCTAAGATAACCAACTTAGGTCTAACTAAAAATATAGCTAGGAAAGTCAGGATCGTATCCACAAGGAGACAAATAAATTCTACTCATAATTAAAGTTTATCTAAGTAACAAAATCGGGGGTTTTTTATTATGGTTAACTAATCTAAAAGTAGTGAAGGAAGAGAAGTAAAAAGAAGAATAACTAAAATAAACAGGATGAATAAGGATGAATAAATATATAGAGAAAACTAGGATTGTCGGTTCACTACGAATCTCATATGGTCACGGTCTAAGTCACAGGTCTGTCGCAGATATTGGTCTAAGGGGTAGTGAAAAGGTCCTTCCGGTCCGCTATTCACCCTAGCATGCGTCTAAAGACTTCCGATCTTATTAGGGCAAACAAATGTGTTGTAGCAGGTCTAACTTTTACCAGGCTTCCGATCTTAGGTTCAAGTTTACGAGTTCAATTAATCAATTACGTCGACTTAATCAATCAATCTCAATTAAATGCTACAATTGACAACTCAGACATAATATCATTGACAGATCTATAAATTATTTAGCGACCACATTCAATTCGCAGATCCCCTAAATCCTAGCGAAGAAAAATTAGCTACTCATGATTAAATCAAGAACAACAATATTAATAAACGATTTTATTAGATTAAACATAATGAATAATAATAAAATTACGACTTGCATAAACAAAGATTAAGAATAATTAAGTATGAAGAAGAACAAACAAAGATTAAGAACAATCAAGAACGAAGAAGAAGGAAGAAGAAAGAAAGATCAGATTAAATTACCAAGAGGAATAAAGGCGATTCGAATCTTGAAGTCTTACAATAACCGAGTTTTAAAAGAGGAAAATTAAACTAGAAGTAATTCTAAGAGAATAAGGTGAAGAGATCTAAATAAAAGTCTAAAGAGAATGAGTAAAAGTATGAAGTAGAGAGGTAAAAAGTAGAAAGTGAAAAGTGAATTCTAATGTGGCTGAAAAGCCCTATTTATACAACTTAGAAAGAGTTAAAACTGATTAGGAAACTGCTTGCTGAACACGAAACTGTCCGCGGCCCAGAAAATAGTTGGCCGACTATTGTAATAGTCAGTCGACTAATTTTAACTAATTTGATCTTCTGCTGTCACCCAAATAGTCGGTCGACTATTCTGATAGTCTGTCGACTATTCTGGTAGTCGGTCAACTATTCTGATAGTCTGTCTGCTGTTCTGATAGTCTATCTGCTATTCTGATAGTCTGTCTGCTATTCTTGACACTTTACAGCGATCAGCTCTTTCAGCTTCGGTTTTGCTCGGTTTTGGTTCGTTTTAGCTCCTATGGCTTCCGTTCCTGCAAAAAGACAGAATACACCACAAAGTAGCCAATTCGGGGCAAAATGGTAGCTTTCACTACTTGATAAACACGGGAATGCGCGTAATAAGATCATAAAAAGTGTATATAAAATACGCGCATCACACGTTTTATGATGAAAATGTTCTCATATGTATATTTTTTGTTTGTGAGACTAATTGAATATCATAAATTGTTATTTGTAACACACATATTCGTCATAATGTCGTAACAGGTCAAGTAGTTATTTATATATATTTAAATAATGAGTAATCATTAGTGGAGTATATAATATTTAACCCATTATGACTATACGACGGATAACCGGTACCAAGAGATACTAACTGTTTAATTTAAACATGTGCAATTCTAGAAATTTACCATTATTCTAAAATCTCTATTTTAATAAAGTAATGTCTTTTGAAGGCTCCACAATCAATCTCACATTTTAAAGCTGATGTGTCAACACCACAAATATTTGGGGAATATTATATTAATTGTATTAGATCGATTAGATACAAACATTAACTTAACTATTAATCAACTAAATCAATAAATCAACTATAGTTAAATCTGACCAATTATGTTAACCAACAAATCAAAATAGACAACAATACTCTCATAGATTTAAAAAAATAATACAATTTTAACATAAAAAACAATAATATGTTGAATTCAATTGATAGTTGATAAGTGTAGTTTGTAGTGCCTATTTCGTAGTGTTTTGGTCCCATTTTCCTTGTGGAATCGCTCCTTGGGAGCGATTTATGGGCTACTTATGCTTCCTCTAGTTCGTTTCAGGTTCCCGAGACCATTCATGAAGAGTTGGAGCGATTCCGACTCAATACATACACTTTTCGGAGCCAACGAAGCGGAGGAACGATCACTCGATGCCTTGGATTCGACCCCGAGACCTTGGGACCCAATCCCGAGCCTCCGAGACCCGATCCCGAGTCCCGAGAATCGATGAGAAATCCATGTGAAGTAAGAAGGAACCAAAAAGATCATATTGGAGGCCTACAAGACTCATCCCCGACGGGTATGACCTCATCCCGTCCGGGATGAAGTGCACAAAAGAGAGGGCTCCTGTTTTGGGTCCATCCCAACCGGGACCAGCTCCTCCCGGCCGGGACCGACACCTTCCCGACCGGGACCACCTCCTCCCGGCCGGGAAGAGCCACCTGGCTGCCGCGCCTTTGTTTTCTCTTCTCCCTTTCATTTGTAACCCTATATATACTCTTCCCTTGTTATGTTAAGCTTATGTTAGACATTACCCATAAACCCTAGCCTAGTTTTAGCATAGATTAGATTAGATTAGTGTAGATTAGTCTTTAGATTTTCGTTAATCCTAGTTTAATGCTTGTAATTTGGGAATTCTTCAAGATCTTCACCAAGCTTGACAAACTTGGATGTTTGTTTTGGGTTTTTCTCATCTATGCAAGTTTCTTTCTTCCTTTCATCTTCTAGTATGGTATAATCTTCTTTTCCTTTCTCTTAATCTTGTTCTTTCATTAATTCTTGAATCTTTGTTGTGTGGATTGCTCATAGTTCATAGTTCTTGTTAGTTTCATTATGCTAGTTTGGTTGCTTGAATGGATTTCTCTTCATAGTGTTAGTTGTAGTTTGATAATGTTAGAGTAGTGTTCTTGCTAGGGTTAGTAGGGTGATTAGGGTGTTAATTGGGTGATTAAGAGTTTGTTGGAGATGTGGGTGGAAGATTTGGGTTTCCTCTTGGTTGATGCACATCACATGTTTGATGAATTGCTTGAATGACTAAGTAAGTTAGATTGCTTGTTTTTCTTGCCTTTCCCTTGTGGGTGTTAGTTGTTATGGGTTCGGTTCCCTCATTAAGTTGTGAGAGCCCGGTGAGGACGACCCCTAGGTTAGTCTAAGTTGCGACCGCCCGGATGCGATCTAGGCCATAACACGCTAGAACCCCGTTTGTCATGTGTGTCGCCAAAATGGGTTCCATGAGGAACCTCTAGGTCGGTCTAAGTTGCGACCGCCCGGACCGACCTAGATCACCCTACTACCTCCATCACTCTAGCTCTCCCTTGACCATTCTGTTACCCCTTTGACCCCGACCTAATCCTAGCCCGTTTTCCTTGTCTGTTTTCTTGCTTTAGACCTAGCTTAGCCCTAGTCTCCCCCTCCTTAGATTAGCTCGTCTCGAACCTAGTCCTAGACCATAGCATACCTTAGTCCGACCTCCCGTCCCTGTGGATTCGACCCGACTTGCCCTAGCTACCCTAGTTAGGATTAGCCGGTTTTTATTTGACGGTTGGAATCCACGACAAATCCCTCCCATCAATAATAATAATAATACAATTTTTACAGATCACATAATAAAAAATTAACTTTACAACATAATAATAACAGAAATATAAATTTTCAGCTGACTTCTTCCAATTGCAAATGACTATCGTCTTCAAAGCTTACTCGACAAATCAAGTTCATCCCGCCACGATAATTAAAAAGATATATAAGTATAGATATTATTCTCCACAAATAATTGAATAAATCACTATAAAAAAATAATCTCACCAACAATTGTATAATAAATGTCACATTACAAATGAATAGTAAAATTAAACAGTACACTAAAAAATTAAACGACACTAAAATACTTTCAGAATATTAAAAAATAATAGTAAAGAATAAACAGGAAAAAAAATACTAAAAAATTAAACAGTACACTAAAAAAATAAACAGTACTAAAATACTTTCAGAATATTAAAAATGCTACTAAAAAATAATAGGAAAAAAAGTAGTACTCTAAAAATTAAACAAACATAGATTATACTAATAAAAAAAACAAAAAAAACAAAAAAACCAAAATTAAAAAAATCACCACCCACTCAATCACTACTCTAATTAAACCTCGACTAACCCCTCACTAAGCTTAACCTCTATTTCAAAAATTGTCTATAAATTCAAAGTGGCCCGAGGTGGAACAAATGCTCCGGCACACAGGAGACTAGAAACCAGAGGACAGACCAGACATCATGACGAGAGTATTCAAGCTGAAGCTTGAGCAGCCAATGGATTGCTTAAAAAAGGAGAAATATTTTGGCGAAGTTGTCGCGGGTATGTCATATAACTAAGTCTTATTACGGGTTCTGCGTACTTCTTCCCTATTTTCGTCATCTTCCACTTAATTGTTATATTCGATTCCTTTTTGCATACGTACATACGATAGAATTCCAGAAACGAGGTCTCCCACATGCCCACATTCTCCTGTGGTTAAACCCGGCAGACACTCGACTGTCTCCAGATTATATAGACAGCATAATCCACGCAGAGATCCCTGATAGTCTGGCAGAAGGGGAACTACACAATGTTGTCTCTCAGTTCATGGTTCACGGACCTTGTGGGGACGCAAACCCCAGGTGCCCTTGCATGGTAAACAACGTTTGTACTAAAGACTATCCGAAGAACTTCAACAGCCATACGACCATTGATCATAATGGTTATCCGGTATATAGACGACGTGAGAATAACAGGTACTGGGCGAATTGGGTGCACATTCTTTAAGGATCAGTTAGCACCTTTATCGAGGTCACGTATGATCATTTTCTTATTGCAATTAATTTTGTTATCTGCAGGCACATTCGAAAAGGGGAGCATCTGATGGACAACAGACATATAGTTCCGTACAACCCCGGCTTGCTCTTAATGTTCAACGCCCATATAAACGTTGAATGGTGTAATACAGCACGAGCTATAAAGTATCTCTTCAAATACATTTTGAAAGGTCCGGACAAAGCAACTTTTACATTGAAAAACGACCAAGACGACGAGGTAAGCGCCTACCTAGATTGTCGTTACCTCTCGGCATGTGAAGCCTCTTGGAGATTGTATGGTTTCGACATCCACCAGCGAAACCCTTCTGTGGACATGACATAGGTCCACCCCGACGCAGCCACGCGCGGGTTTGGGGAGGCGAATGAATCTCCATATGAGAATGGATAGAATTGAAATTTAAATCGAAGTGGAGTCGCCACCGAACTTTGTTGGAGTTCGGGCCCGTTCGAACCCACTCTATGTCGTAGTGGGCCGTACACAAAATACGGCCCATTTCCGATGTCAGAGTTTATTGGGCTCGTCCCTTAGCATTTGATACCGATACCGACATTATCGGATATCGTGTATTGAATGACTCTCGTGCGCCAACAGTTTCGGGCATCCGGAAACCGAGGTTATGAGTAGGGGGTGAGGGTACGTGTTGGGAAGCCCACAAAGCACACCCAACCCCACCCGCACATTAGCGGCCTCTACTAGGATATCGAATGACTTTTGAATATGCGCGTTAGTTGAACGGGAAAAATGATATGCAAAGATTGTTTTCCCTAAGCATGTGAGAAATTGAGAGGGTTTCTATGTCGATTTAATGCAACTAAAATCTTAACGTCAAAGTTATATTTTAGCATGTGGGTTCATTTTAGTACAATAAAATAAACAAGAATTAAATCAACAAGAAAGCAAACGGTTAGTAATGGTAAAAATGATAATAACGGTTTGCAAAGGTGTAATATGACATGGAATAATGTAAATATGATGATGCATGGTTTGAAGGAGTGATGTTTCACGTGATTAATTAGACGCGTGTTGACCTAAGTCATGAAAAACGGTTAACGAGACTCGAAAACGGTGTAGGGCTCACGGTTGACGTGATAAAGGTTCCACTCGACCGAGTCATTGAGGGACTCGGTTGAGTGGACCGCTGAATGATGGTCTGTCCATATTTCGTGACAATACTCGGTCGAGTTACGAGGGAACTCGGTTGAGTACACGGCCACTCGATCGAGTTATGGCGAAACTCGATCGAGTGGTTGTCGTGGGGGCGTTCTGTCTCGTTTTTGTGATGTCACTCGATCGAGTGGCATAGGCACTCGGTCGAGTGGCACCTGTACGAACCAGGTTTGTTTGCAATTTTGTTATCGATTTCGAAATTGCTTTTTGATCTGGATAATTCGATGAGTTTGTTGAATCGGGCATAAATATTATGGGATTTATACTCGACTCCGATTTTGATACTCGTCATATCCCATACTCGATTATTGAATCGATATGGAATATTGGAGCGATAACTTGAAGAAAATAATATGAGTCGTTTAGGTTAACTAACACGATATAGGTTTTTCTCCGCGTCTATTGATGTCGTAATTAATTCAACTGAATTAGAAGACATCTATATTAGTATCAACGAAAATTGTGTTAATTAATTAAATTGACTAGATCATTAGATTCAACATCCAATTAAGGAATTGGTATCGAATTTAATAGATCGACTCTTGAATTGAACTTGACTTGATTCCCGCCGCATCCCGACATCATAATTAATTCTTGCGAATTGTTTGATGTCGGATCCGCATCAACGGGCTTCGACCCTTATTAAACAAAATACTCGTTCTGAAAATATCTTATAGAAAAATGATGAAGTATGCGACTGATGATGACGAAAACAAAAATAACGAATTATTATTTAAGTTGACTTGTTTCAATAATCAAGTAATTGGGGTGTGATAAGTGTAGTTTGTAGTGCCTATTTTGCTGTGTTTTGGTCCAAATTTCCTTGCGGAATCGCTCCTTGGGAGCGGTTCATGGGCTAATTATGCTTCCTCTAGCTCGTTTCAGGTTCCCGAGACCATTCATGAAGAGTTGGAGTGATTCCGACTCAATACATACACTTTTCGAAGCCAACGAAGCGGAGGAACGATCACTCGATGCCTTGGATTCGACCCCGAGTCCTTGGGACCCGATCCCGAGCCCCTTAGGCTCGATCCCGAGACCCGAGAGTCGATGAGAAGTCCATGTGAAGCAAGGAGGAACCTTAAAGATCATATTGGAGGCCTACAAGACTCATCCCCGACGGGTATGGCCTCATCCCGTCCGGGATGAAGTGCACAAAAGAGAGGTGTTCTGTTTTGGGTCCTTCCCGGTCGGGACCATTCCTTCCCGGTCAGGACCATACCCTTTCCGGTCGGGACCGGTCCTTCCCGGTCTGGACCGTGATGCTGTAACCCGCCCTTGTTTCCCTTCTTCTCCTTCATTCTTGTAACCCTATAAATACTCCTCCTTTGTAATGTTTAAGCACACCACCTTACCCTAGATTATTTTAGGCCTCCATTAAGCATTCAAACCCTAGATTAGTGTTCCTCACATTAGTTTTAAAATCTCTCCTTAATCCTTAGTTAATCTTTGTTAATCTAGTTTAGTTAATCTTGTATTAAGAGGATACTTGAAGATTCATCCAAGCTTGACAACCTTGGGGTTGATTTGGGTTTCTTATCTATGCAAGTTTACATCTTTTTCTTCATTTGGTTGTTGGTATAATCTTCTCTACTCTTATTCTTGTTTATTCAATCTAGTTTCAATCTTTTTATATTGTTCTTGTTATTGTTCTTATTGTTCATAATGGATGTTTGGTTTTTCATGTTGTTTTCTCTTATTATGGTTAGTTTGTTCTTGATAATGAGTGAGTAGTTTCCTTGTGGGGTTAGTAGGGGGATTAAGGGTGGATTATGGATGATTAGGGTTTGATTAGGGGTAAAGGTGACTCTTTTGTTGTTAGTCACATAATGGGCACTCTATGTGTTTGTTGATTTGCTTGTGTGAGTAGTAGTGGCCAATGCTCCCCATACTTGTGCTCATCTTCTCATTGTTTGTCTATTTTGTGGTTGTGTTGAGGTTAGTCTTAGACGCGAGAGCGTGAACTTACCTCGGCGTTGGTCTACGTAGCGAGAGCCCGGACCGGCTCTAGCAACTAGGAGATACCTATACCCATGATCACCCCAATTACCCTACTACACTTATGAACCCGACCTACCCCACTTCTTTTCATATTTGATTCAACTTCTTAGTTAGTCATCGGTTCTTCTAGTTTGCTTGTTAGTTTGATCTTTAGTTATTCCATCTTAGCATTGTTTTAGTCTAGTCATTGTTAGTCCATTTCCTTCATCTCCAACCACCATAGTTTACCATTTATCGCTTCCTTTGTGTTTGTTTGGTAGCATAGTCTCGTTTTAGGTGGACATAGTCTAGACCTTACAATACCGTCTCCGTGGATATCGACCCTACTTGCCCTAGCTACCCACTAGGAATAGTCGGTTAAATATTGATCGGCGGGATCCACGACAAATCCCACCATCAATTTGGCGCCGTTGCCGGGGACGGTGCATTGTTTAGACTTAGTTTGCTTATAGTTAGACTTAGTTACCCTTCTTTGTGCCCTTCTAACATCTCTTGTGCATATTCTCTAGATTTTTCTTGTTTCCTTAGTTTTATCTCCTTCTTTTCTCTTTGTCTCTCGATTGTGCTTGTTTATTGTCGTTACCTAGTGCCCATAAAGCACTAGGTGTTCTCACGTTTGCTCAAGTGCGTAGTGTATGCCTAGGCGGGGAGGCGACTTCTTTCTCTTTAATCCAGAGCCGGAAAGACTTTTTCGAGCCTTTCGCCAACGGACGATTAACCGGGTTAGAATCTCTCAACCAAGCGCAAGCAATACTCATCAAGAGCAAGCTCAAGGAAACGATTTTGAGGAAGCATCTTGAGAGACGGCCGAAGGGAATTTCACCAATCCCTTTGGATATTCTAGTCCTAGTTCCCCTTCTACATCTACTTCAACTCCGTCTTCACCACCATCTCCCTTACATCCAATAATGCCTAAGTTTTCATCTCACTCTACATTTACGGAAGATGTCTTGCCGGGACCGAATGCTCTACCGGCCGCTTATGCCGGAAATTTTGTGGCCAAGACTCAATTCATCCAACTTGTGGAAAGGAATCAATTTAGTGGTTTGCCCACCGAAGACCCGCACCAACACATGGAGACTTTCTCCGATTATTGCGACGCTATCTCTCAACCCGGGGTTACACAAGATCAAATCCGATGGGTATTATTTCCATTCTCATTAATTGGAAAAGCGAAGCAATGGATCAAGAGTCTCGAAAGGGCAACCATGGGAATCGACACTTGGAAGAAGCTTGCATTGGCGTTCTACCAAACATTCTACCCTCCGGAAAAGACTAATTTGCTTAAGGCCTCCATCACCGGTTTGCAACAACGGGATGAAGAGAGCCTTTATGAAGCTTGGGAGAGGTTTAAATCTTTGGTTAGATCGTGCCCCCACCATGGACTTTCACAATGGTTCTTAGTCCAACAATTTTGGAACGGTCTTTATGAGGACTCAAGAACTATACTCAACATGGGCTCCAATGGTAGGTTCACCGAGGTCGATGATGACCAAACATGGGCAAGAATCGAGGAAATGGCGGTCCATAATTCTCAATACTCAAGGCCTAGGAAGGCAAATCGAGGAGGTAGGCACGAGGTTGATGCTATTACTCAATTAAGCATTGACCTTGGAGCTCAATTGAAGACCCACATGGAGACCATTGACAAGAAGCTCCAAGGCCACCTCACTCAAGTTCAAAGCATTAGTTCCTCCAACCAACACTCAATTCAAGAAGTGAATGCTTTGGGATTTGCACCTCCTTTGCCTTATTATGGGATGTGTTATACTTGTGGAGTCGTTGGTCATGATTCTATGCATTGTCAAGGAAGCATTGAGCAAGTGAACGCCTTTCAAGCGTTCAAGCAAGGTGCCTCCTATTCCAATCAATACCAAGCTTCCAATCAAGTCCCTCAACAACAAGCTATGCAACCTCGTCCCTATGTTCCACCTCCCTTAAGGGACAACAATCAAGGTTATCAAGGTTATGTGGGTAATCCAAGACCCTTCAACAATTTCAAGCAAAATAACCAAGGTACCTTCCACAACAACAATCAAGGGTTCCAACGAGGGAACTTCAATCAAGGGGGTTTCCAAGGAAACCAAAACTTCCAAGGACAACAAAATTACAACCATGGCAATAATCAAGGCAATTCTCATGGGTTCCAAGGGAACCGTCAACAACAAGCAACTCAAAGTCAACAACAACAAAGCAAGCCTAGGAGTCGATCTCCTACTCATGACTATGGCATTCCTCTAGCCATCACCGATACTCCGCATAATCCACAATCTCCACCTCGAGATTTCAACGTTCAAAAGACTATGGTGGATTTGCATAAAAATCAAATGGAGATGTCAAAAAACCAACAAGAGTTCTATGCTTTTATTCAAAGGGACAACATGGCGAGAGATGCTCATACAAAATGCTTGAGACCCAAATAGCTCAACTTGCTTCGGGTAGCTCTTCAAGGCAAAAGGGGCAATTACCTCCTCAAGGTGAAACATCGAAACTTGAGCATGTAAATGCTATTACCACGAGGAGAGGTACATCTTATAACCCTCCCCCACCCCCTAATGAGCAAGAACCAACAAGAGAAGTTGTGCCTCCAATTCAAGAAGACCAAAGCTTAGGAACTCCTATAGAGGAGCAAGTCTTATGGGAGATTGAGAAACCCCAAGAAGACAAGCTTCCCCCACTTCAAGGAAAAGACAAGGGTAAAAGGAAAGTGTCATTTGAAGAGTCCGCCCCTATTGAGCAAAACAAGATCCAAATCAAGTTGCCTTTCCCAACAAGGCAAATGAAGACCAAGGTGGATAGCCAATATGACAAGTTCCTTAATATTGTGAAGAAGTTGGATGTGAGTGTCCCATTTACCGAGTTACTTACCCAAGTCCCGGCATATGGAAGATTCATGCGAGAAATCCTAGCTAGGAAGAGATCTATCGACAAGGAAGAGACTATTGCGTTCACAAGGGTGGTGAGCGAGCTTATTCAAGGTTATACGCTTATACGCTTCCAAAGTTGAAGGATCCGGGTAGTTTCTCGATCCCTTACACCATAGGCAATTACAAGATCGAGAGGGCATTATGTGATTTGGGTGCGAGTGTGAGCATCATTCCTTATTCTATTTGTTGCCGACTTGGGATGAAGGAGCTTAAAAGTGCTTCCATTACACTCCAAATGGCCGATAGTTCATTCAACCGACCATTGCGGATGCTAGAGGACGTTCCGGTACGGATCGGGAAGTTCTTCGTTCCGGTCGATTTCATCGTGCTCAATATGCCGGAAGATGCCAACACTCCCATTATCCTTGGGCGCCCATTTCTACACACCGCCGGTGCTATGATCGATGTGAAGAATGGTAGGATCACCTTCGAGTTAGGCGAAGAGAAGCTAGTGTTTGACCTCCAAGGCAACACTTCGCCTACCAATGATGAGTCTTGCAAAATGATCCACGCCACGAAAGACATTGATCTAGGGGGAGAGTCGGGACAAAGCTTGAAGAAGAACTCTTGTGAACTTGAGGATGATGACTCCGAGATTGGAGAGAATGAGTGCCCATATCATGGGTTTGATGACAAGTTGAAAGGCAAGAAGGAAGATGAGCCTCCCTTGGGGCCACATGAGGATCGATGGACGTTTGGGTATATCCCAAAGAATCAAAAGTATAAGTTCAAGCCTTTGAACTTAAAAGATCGGGACGCCCCGGGAACGTCGAGACAAGGTCAAGGAGAACCTTGGGATGTGGACGGTTATATCTCGAGCTTGATTGAAGACTTTGCTAGGGCCTTCGACTTGTTTCTTCGTGCCCTTGATGGAGATGGAACTAATCATTGTTGTTGAAGAAAAAGATTGAAGAATGCACCACCTTTGGTTTGACGGAGTTCCACAAGAACCGTCTCTTTGTATATATCTCTTTCTCTTGTAGTTTGTTTGGTTCTGTGAATTTCTTGTTTATTTGGATTATTGATGAGCGATGTGAGGAAGGGAATTTGATGTGTATGTGAGTTTTGTTTGATAGGTGAAGTGAAGAAGATTCCTAGTGAGGAGTGGTCATTGTTTGAGATTGTTTCGTGTAAAGGGGAGTCGGTTTTTGAAGCTTGGAACGAGCTTTTGGGAGCTATAGAGGGTTAGGAGACTCTTCCCGGCCTAGAAGAGTGCATCCCGACCGGGAAGAATAAGTCATTCCGACCGGAAGGGTGTCATCCCGTCCGGGATGAGTGTGACAAAAGTTGGGGTTACTGAAGTGCCATCCCGACCGGGACGAAGGCTTCCCGACCGGGACGAGCAGGTCTTCCCGACCGGGACCACCCATCCCGACCGGGATGGACCCCTTGTTCTTCCTTTGGCCTTTTCTTCGTTGTTTGATTCCGCCCTACCACTTTGTACCCCCTCCCAACCTCCCTACATGTCCTTACTCTCATAATATGACCCCTACACCTCATATACACATTTTCACCTCACTTTCTCTTCACTTTACACCGACTTTCACGTCAAAACCCACCTCATTTTACCCTTGTGCCCCAACCATGGAACCGTATCGCGATTGGGAAGGAATAGCAACGACGACGACTAGCTACATGCCGATATTGATTTATGAGGCGATGGAACGAGTGAGTTGCTAACCGTATGGTACGGCAACTATCCTCTCTTTTCCGTCTTTTATAGCTTGTTTGGCCTTGTTCGTTCCCCTTCCCTTATGCACTTTTGTGTCATGGTGGCCCTCGGGGCCTTGGTATTTGTTGCTCCCGACTCTCGATGATGTGATTACATCGAGAGTCATTTCAAAATCCAAAGTTACAAGATTTTCACCCTTTTGTAGGAATTAGTCGGATTTGGGCGGAATCCGGGCTAGGTGACTAGATTACACCTAGTCCTCCCCTCCCATTCCCTTTTATTTCTTTCTTTTTATTTCTTCCCCCGTCCATATCTTTTCTTGTCTCGGCCCATGGTGACTTGACTACACCCCGGCCGGACACATTCTACCATTTTCTCCACTTTATTTTTGATTTTTAGCTTTATTTTCGTAGTTTCTTTTCTTATCTTTTTTGCTCCCATGCACTACGGTCGAGCATGAGGACATTGCTCGGCTTAAGTGTGGGGGAGCGATATTCTATCGTAGTTAGTTTTATTTTCGTAGTTTTTCGAAAAATCCTAAAAATTTGAAAAAATTTCACAAAAATCAAAAAGACTTTCTTTTGTGTGTTTTCCTTTTGTGTCGTATATTTGTTTCGTTGTGTGTGTTTTGCCTCCCTTTTCCTTATAGGTTGCTTGAATCACCGTTAGTTTTGGAAAGCTTTCAAGATATTCGGTAACATCCTCTATCCCTTTTCCCTCTTTATTTCTTGTGAAGTTTGGAGAAGGTTTGTGATTTGGTGTGCTCGGGTGGAGCTTTGTAATGCTTGTGGTC
Organism: Agrostemma githago; assembly: GCA_958450325.1. Classification (NCBI taxonomy): domain Eukaryota; kingdom Viridiplantae; phylum Streptophyta; class Magnoliopsida; order Caryophyllales; family Caryophyllaceae; genus Agrostemma; species Agrostemma githago. The sequence continues at coordinate 51,563,211 of OY288244.1, read as the reverse complement.
GATTTGGTGGCTTGTTTGGAAGCTCGGGGTGGTGTTTGTGTTGTTTATGTGTTTGTTTTGTTTTGATTTGTTTTGTGGCCTTTTGTCTCTTTTTATTTCGTTTTCGTCATGTCTTCGTTTTATGTTGTGTAGTTGTGTCTTGTGTGTAAAATGGTTTTCGAAAACCCGGTTTAGAGGCTAGTGTGCGAGTGTTTACTTTTCCTTCTTAGTAGTATAAATCGAGTCTTGGACTTTAGTCTAGTAGAATGACCCTAAATTAATGAATTCGTTTGCTCGGCTTAAGTGTGGGGGAGCGATATTCTATCGTAGTTAGTTTTATTTTCGTAGTTTTTCGAAAAATCCTAAAAATTTGAAAAAATTTCACAAAAATCAAAAAGACTTTCTTTTGTGTGTTTTCCTTTTGTGTCGTTGTGTCGTATATTTGTTTCGTTGTGTGTGTTTTGCCTCCCTTTTCCTTATAGGTTGCTTGAATCACCGTTAGTTTTGGAAAGCTTTCAAGATATTCGGTAACATCCTCTATCCCTTTTCCCTCTTTATTTCTTGTGAAGTTTGGAGAAGGTTTGTGATTTGGTGTGCTCGGGTGGAGCTTTGTAATGCTTGTGGTCGATTTGGTGGCTTGTTTGGAAGCTCGGGGTGGTGTTTGTGTTGTTTATGTGTTTGTTTTGTTTTGATTTGTTTTGTGGCCTTTTGTCTCTTTTTATTTCGTTTTCGTCATGTCTTCGTTTTATGTTGTGTAGTTGTGTCTTGTGTGTAAAATGGTTTTCGAAAACCCGGTTTAGAGGCTAGTGTGCGAGTGTTTACTTTCCCTTCTTAGTAGTATAAATCGAGTCTTGGACTTTAGTCTAGTAGAATGACCCTAAATCAATGAATTCGTTGGTCCTTTACCTTGAGTCCACCTAGCTTACTAGGGATTTACTACGGGATTTGCATTTTGACCATTTTGACCTCCCACGGTGTGAAAAGGCCTTGGTTGCCGAGTCCTGTCCCCTAGGTGACCATGTTTGAAATTTGCTCGACTAGTCCAAGTTCTCCCCTTTTTGTGGGTTTGAAGGGAAGGGCCCGTCTCGACTTACCCATTCACCTACCTCCTACACATATCCACCGAATAAAGTTGCAAATTGTTGAAATCGTCTTTCTTGATGCAAAAAGAAATGCCTATCATTCAAATCAAGCCAAAATGGGCAAAGAAAAGAAAATGAAAGAAAATGAAAGAAAGAAAAGATTGAAGAAAAAGAAAAGACACAAAAGACATAAAGAAAATAGAAAAGAAGAAAAAGAAATGGCATGGCAACAAACAAAGCAAAAATGCAAAAGAAAAGAGAAAATGCCAAAACAAAATCGACTCACAAAAAGATCCTAACCCCACAAAAATAAGACTTTTTCCGACTTTTGCCGTGAAGAGCCTACCAAAGGACCGAGTCCCTAGGAAGGATGATAGCGGCAAGGGTCGGTCTTCCCTTACTTTGCAATTATTTCCACCTTTTTACTTGGACTAGTTGGGCGGTTTCGGTCATGGGACGACCCTCTTGGCTCATTGCTAAAGGGGGCGGGGTCTCACTTACCTACAATGTCGACTAACACCGTGGTTCATCCTTTTTCCATCCCGCCGATCGTCCCGTGGTACGTTCTTAGAAGGTTAGAAGGAACCGAGGTAAGTTACCAACGTCTTTATTGCTTTGTCGTCATACTATTAGGGTTTTGTCCATTTTTGGTTTGTATCGCTAGCTTGGGAACGTTGTCACTTGCCTTGAGTCCTAAACCGGTGATTCTTTCACCGCTTGTTTGAGGGAAGCGGTATTTCTTTTCTTTTGGGTGCAACCTTTTGTGTGTTTGTTTGTATGTTCGTTTGTTTATGTGTTTTTGTGTCCGGTTGCATCCACAGTTTTTGTCGCAAGACCCCACTTGCCTTGCGGAGTGCACTTTTCCCTTTAAGTGTACTCGCGTGAGTTGAAAGGGCGTAGGGTGCGCTAATACCGACTCGGCTAGTTTAGTAGTTAGTTTGTGCTTACTCGAGGGCGAGTAAGGGTTAAGTGTGGGGGAGTTGATAAGTGTAGTTTGTAGTGCCTATTTTGCTGTGTTTTGGTCCCAATTTCCTTGCGGAATCGCTCCTTGGGAGCGGTTCATGGGCTACTTATGCTTCCTCTAGCTCGTTTCAGGTTCCCGAGACCATTCATGAAGAGTTGGACCGATTCCGACTCAATACATACACTTTTCGGAGCCAACGAAGCGGAGGAACGATCACTCGATGCCTTGGATTCGACCCCGAGACCTTGGGACCCGATCCCGAGCCCCTTAGACTTGATCCCGAGACCCGAGAGTCGATGAGAAGTCTATGTGAAGCAAGGAGGAACCTTAAAGATCATATTGGAGGCCTACAAGACTCATCCCCGACGGGTATGGCCTCATCCCGTCCGGGATGAAGTGCACAAAAGAGAGGTGTTCTGTTTTGGGTCCTTCCCGGTCGGGACCATCCCTTCCCGGTCGGGACCATACCCTTCCCGGTCGGGACCGGTCCTTCCCGGTCGGGACCGTGATGCTGTAACCCGCCCTTGTTTCCCTTCTTCTCCTTCACTCTTGTAGCCCTATAAATACTCCTCCTTTGTAATGTTTAAGCACACCACCTTACCCTAGATTATTTTAGGCCTCCATTAAGCATTCAAACCCTAGATTAGTGTTCCTCACATTAGTTTTAAAATCTCTCCTTAATCCTTAGTTAATCTTTGTTAATCTAGTTTAGTTAATCTTGTATTAAGAGGATACTTGAAGATTCATCCAAGCTTGACAACCTTGGGGTTGATTTGGGTTTCTTATTTATGCAAGTTTACATCTTTTTATTCATTTGGTTGTTGGTATAATCTTCTCTACTCTTATTCTTGTTTATTCAATCTAGTTTCAATCTTTTTATATTGTTCTTGTTATTGTTCTTATTGTTCATAATGGATGTTTGGTTTTTCATGTTGTTTTCTCTTATTATGGTTAGTTTATTCTTGATAATGAGTGAGTAGTTTCCTTGTGGGGTTAGTAGGGGGATTAAGGGTGGATTATGGATGATTAGGGTTTGATTAGGGATAAAGGTGACTCTTTTGTTGTTAGTCACATAATGGGCACTCTATGTGTTTGTTGATTTGCTTGTGTGAGTAGTAGTGGCCAATGCTCCCCATACTTGTGCTCATCTTCTCATTGTTTGTCTATTTTGTGGTTGTGTTGAGGTTAGTCTTAGACGCGAGAGCGCGAACTTACCTCGGCGTTGGTCTACGTAGCGAGAGCCCGGACCGGCTCTAGCAACTAGGAGATACCCATACCCATGATCACCCCTGTTACCCTACTACACTTATGAACCCGACCTACCCCACTTCTTTTCATATGTGATTCAACTTCTTAGTTAGTCATCGGTTCTTCTAGTTTTCTTGTTAGTTTGATCTTTAGTTATTCCATCTTAGCATTGTTTTAGTCTAGTAATTGTTAGTCCATTTCCTTCATCTCCAACCACCATAGTTTACCATTTATCGCTTCTTTTGTGTTTGTTTGGTAGCATAGTCTCGTTTTAGGTGGACATAGTCTAGACCTCACAATACCGTCTCCGTGGATATCGACCCTACTTGCCCTAGCTACCCACTAGGAATATTCGGTTAAATATTGATCGGCGGGATCCACGACAAATCCCACCATCAGGGTGTCGGAATAAGCGACCGGCAACGCTGTGTGCGGTACACTTGTATATTCGGGTTTCCTTATTCCGACATCCCTCATACTCAACACAAATCGACAAGTATTTTAGTATTTTTGAGTACTAACGATATTAACGATATCATGATGCGATAAAATAAATAAGAACGAGACAACGACGACGATACGGTCGACGCGACGCGAGAAAAGGAAAAGGAGAAAAGGGAAGAATGGGGATTGGCACCCTCAACCTACATGTTTCTTATGCTCGGTACGGACTCGTAGTGACGGCTTGCACGGGAGTTTCGAGTACGTAGGCTAAGTTGTGGTGGTAAGGTGTCGATTCCTAAAGCTAGGTTTAGGGTTTGAGTGTTGTAGAATTAGGGTTGAATGAATGTGAAACTAGGGTTTCAAAAGTGTGTTGAAAGGTTGTGCATGGGGGTGTTTATATATGCATGGCCTAGGACCCCGGTTAGGGTTACTCGACCGAGTAACCAGCTGACTCGGTCGAGTGGCCCGTTGTGCCTGCAGTCGGGCCTGAAATAGGCCCACTCGATCGAGTGGGTTGGGCACTCGATCGAGTGGCCCAGCTGGGTTGCGTGGATCCATCGTTTTGGACCTTGACTTTGGATGTCTTGTGGGTTTTGTGTTTGAATTAGCTTTTTGATGTTTGAAAGGCTGTTTTGTGTTTGTCTCGGAAACGATTTGAACCGGGGTTGACCCAATCGTAAAAAGTCGGTTTCATTTCCGGTGTCGGTTTTGGCCCAAATTAGTCTTGTTTGACTCGGAATGACCCACTGGGCCTGGATTTGAGGTCCGTTTTGTGAGATTTGTACTCCATAAGTGCTTTAGTCAACAACTAATGGTTTTGAGCCCATATCCGAGCGCGTAGGAACACGTTAGCGTCCGATCATCATCGGGTGTTTTTTGGAAACTACCATAGACACCTGAGTCAAAATGCGGGTGTCTACAGAGCCCCCACTCTGACTGAGGCTTGGACAAGGCGAAAGTCAGAGTAGCCACCAGGCCAATCGTGGATTGAAACCTGGCGAATTTCTGGTCGGGTCGTTTATAGTCCATTAGACTCGTGTGAAGGGCTCGCCAGCCATAAGCTAGAAGTCATACCTGAGCTGATGACGATATCTCCGTGGAGAATTGGACTTGTCGCGTAAGTCCTGGGTGCGCCTGTATGCAGGCTCATCCCGTGTTATTCCGGGGAAAATGCCACCTAGGGCCTTCCGCTGGGGAGATGTGGTGGATATTGTCTGCCCCTATTTCAGTCGTACCTGTATAAGTCACATAAAATTTGCATGCAACACGTAGGTAGTAAAATGACTCGCGCTGGAGAAAAAAAATGATTTTTGAATTTTTGAAAGTTTGAATTTTTGAAAATTTTGAAATTTTTGACTCCTAAAGAAATTAGGAAAGTTCGGGATGAATATTTTGTGCTAGTATCGGGACAAGGCTTGTGGGTTGATTCCTTTTGTAATTAGGAAACCTTTGTTCAAGGCAAGATATGGAAAGAGTGTTATAGAATCAATACTATAAATACCCCTCCCTTGTCATTGATTTTCCTCACAATCTCATTACAATTCATCCTTCTCAAAAGAAAAAAAACTTTTTATTCCGTTTGAGAAAATTAGCCATGGGAATCGACAGATTGACCGTTATGCTGCAGGAATGGTCCCGACGCTTCAGGGATACAGATAAGGTTGCTCTCAACCAGACGGGTATCACACAGTTGTACCCGTTTCGTCATATGCAAGTTGATCGCTATTTTCTAGATGCATGTTTGGCCTATTTGGATGACATATATCATGTCTTCGCCTTTCCTCGGGGCGAAGTCTGCCCTTCATCTGAGGAGATTGCAGCTATAGGAGGATGGAACCCGATACTCTGTCCCGCTGTCCGGTACTCAATTTATGACCCGAGGAGGAAACTTCGGGAATTTCTAGGGCTTTCTCACAACGAGGTATCCCGTATGATGGAGGGTGATAATATTTCTCTGATCGATTTGGCTGAGAAATTTATGTATCCTCTCGATGTCCGGGTCAGACCGGTTTACAGCCGTAGGGCTTTTTCTTTTTATATGCTCCATGTCTACGCTTTTGAAGGTCACATGGATTTATTGTCCTGCATGGGTAATGCCCGCCTTTTGACCGTGGTGGATTTCATGGAGACGGAGCATAGCCCAGCTTGGCTGATCACGGACGAAATTATCCAAGGTTTAGATAATCGCAAGAGGGATTCGTCGGTCCGTCTCACTGGAAGTACCTGTTTGCTGCAAGTATGTTACTTTGCATTTTATTTTCCCAATTTCTTGATTTTTTTGATTTTTTGCGACTTTTGCTACAGCAGTGGGCTCTCGATCGAGTCACCCCGGCACTCGATCGAGTGCCTTCGCAAAAACCTCCTGATCTGCTTTCAGAGGTGCCACTCGACCGAGTCACCCTAGCACTCGATCGAGTGCCCTTAGGCGGATGCCTATTTCGTCTTGGGAACTCATTTTTGTTTTCTTTTTCAGATATGGCTATATGAGAAGCTATCAGTGATAGATCCTCCTCTTGATTCAAGCAGTTACCGTCATAACCAGGTGATGACGAGGAGGCGGGCCATTGACTTTTCTCGTCAGATTACTCAGAAGTATTGGGACGAGGTGTTGTCTTTTCACAGCGGCCCGTTAATTCGATGGGTAGTACCATGGTGACCCATCTACCTTTGGACTGGCTTGGACCCAAGGGACAGAGCCCGTTATCAGGTAATACTATCTTTCAGGCAGACGGTTCATCTCTTCCCGGATCGCATACTAAGGCAGTATGGATGGACTCAGCGAATCCAAGAAGTTGAAGCAGTTGTGAGTGACCCTACCCAACTGACCGATGTAATGTGCGATAACTGGATGCAAATATGGTATACCCGGCACACTTGGCCCGTCACCAAATCTCGTCACTCGACTTGGGTTTCAAGCTCTTACATGAAGTGGACTAAAGCGGGTGATGCTAAAGCCCGAGCTGCTCTGAAGGTTGATGAGGCTTTTGACCTGCTGCGAAGGGAGCAAGCTAAGGATAACAGGGTATTCTTTGACGAAGGTGACACCCCGGCTACTATGGTCCGATTAATGTCAGGTCAAAAGAAGAAGACCAAGACTCAAGCTGGAGGGTCTAGTGCTAAGGGTGCTTGGGGGAAAGCGAGCCCCCAGACTGACTTGGAGAGGAGACTGGGCCCAAAACTAGCCGTGCAGGACCGCCTTGGCCCACGGGATAGGCTACCCGAGCACGTGCGGGCTCGACTTGGGCCAAAAACTGTGGCAAAAGACCCGTTGTCAAAGAACCGGGTTCGTGCTAAAGAGGTTCCCCTCGTGATTCGGGAACGCTCGGCCCCACCCCGGTGGCCTCGGGCTCCACGCGATCCAAAGGACAAGGGAAAGGGCAAGATGCCCGGATATTAGTCTCCTTTATTCTTATTATTTGAGTATTACTATTATTTTTTGGTGTGATTTTCTTTGTGTATGCCGTTTTTTTTCCCGAGTTCATCAATTTTTTAATAAAGACGTATTAATAAATACCGTTCCCGTCTTTTCGTTTATTGTAGTGCTTGTACCCTTTTGAGGGGTTGCCTACGTATCCACAATTAGCGGAATCAAACCAAACGTAGTTCAAAATTGATTTGATTTTTTTGCAATTTTCGAAATACATCAAGACAATTAGTTCGAGATGTGCGACAGTAGAATAATTAATTCTAACTTATTGACTTGTCTACAATTTTTGAAAATTTATAAAAAGACAAATTTTTATAAATTTTTGCAAGTGACATTGAGATGGGGTTTAAGGGTAGTAGCGCTTCGACTGGTCCAAGTTGGTTGGGTTGACAAATTCGTTCCCGTCCAAGTCTTTCAGCATCACCGCTCCTCCTGATAGGACCTTCTTGACTAAGTATGGCCCAGCCCAATTGGGTTTGAATTTTCCCCTTGGGTCCACCGGCAGTAAGGCACGAACCGATTTTAGGACCAAATCTCCTTCTTTGATGTTTCTGGGCCTAACTCTTTTGTTGAAAGCTCGTTGGATCCTCTTTTGATATACTTGGATATTGTTGAGGACCCGGGACCGCCGTTCGTCTAAAAGGACTAGCGAATCGTATCGGGCTTGGACCCACTCTGTTTCATGTACTTGGCTTTCAAGTAAAATCCTGAGGGATGGCACTTCTAACTCGACCGGCTGGACCGCTTCCATTCCATATGTCAAATAATATGGAGTTGCTCCGGTCGCGGTGCGAATTGACGTTTGGTACCCCCACAAGGCGAAGGGTATTTTGTCGGGCCAGTCCCGGTAATTCTCAGCCATCTTTTTAAGTATGGTGACAATTGTTTTGTTAGCCGCTTCTACCACTCCGTTTGTTTGGGGACGGTAGGGAGAAGATGTATGCTTTTGAATTTTATATTTGCCAGTAATGCGGCGGTTTCAGCTTGAAAGTGGGTCCCGTGATCACTGATGAACTCGTGTGGGATCCCGTATCGGCATATGATCCTATTCTGGATAAAGTTGGCCATGTGCTTGGCGTTCAAGACACGGTATGACTCGGCTTCGACCCATTTGGTGAAGTAGTCGATGGCCACCAAAATGAAGCAATGACCTCCCGTCCCGGAAGGGTGCACCTTTCCAATTATATCAATACCCCCATGTCAAAAATGGCCATGGTGATGTCATGGTATATAACAAGGAAGATGGCATATGGTGCACATTAGCAAAGATCTGACAATTATGGCAGTGTTTGACGTATAATTGGCAGTCCGTTTCTATGGTATTCCAGTAATACCTGAGCCTCATGATTTTTTGGGCTAGCATATGGGCGTTCATATGCGGGCCGTTTTCGCCGTCGTGTACTTCGGCCATAACCTTTTCAGCCTGTGTTTTGTCGATACACAAGAGAAGAGCCCCCTGTGCCATCTTTTTGTATAATTGTCCGTCATCCGTGCGAAGAGATTGGGTTGCCAACCTTCGCAGGGCTTTCTTGGCCCGGTTTTTGGTTCCTGGGGGATACTCTCCCGTTGCCAAGTAAGTTAAGACTGACTGATACCAAGGTTCCGAATCGGTTAGCTCAATGTCCTGGATGGCGTGAACATACGCCGGCTCGGACCGCCTTTCGACGCAGATTGGCATGCTGGTTAGGTGCTCCGGGATATTTAGCAGGGATGCTAATTTGGAAAGTGCGTCTTCAAATTGATTTTCTTCCCGGGGTAAGTAGATATATTCCACCTTCTTGAAATGTTTCTCTAGAACCTTTACCCGTGCTTAGTAAGCCACGAGATTGGCGTTCCGAGTTTTCCACTTTTGGAGCGTTTGATTGATGACCAGTGATGAGTCACAATGGACCCGGAGGTTTGTTATCCCTAAATCAGCGGCGGCTTGCAACCCGTGAATGCATGCTTCGTACTCGGCTGCATTGTTGGTCACATCAAACTCCAATTTGATGGATAATGGGGTGTGTTCCCCTCGTGGTGAGATTAACAGAATCCCAACCCCAAATCCTCGGAAATTGGATGCTCCATCGAAATACAAATCCCATGTTTCGGTATCGGTATGGAATATGTCTTCATCAGGAAAGGCCCAAGTATCGGTGTGGCCCTCTTCAGATATTGGGCTATCGGCGAGGAACTCGGCTACTACCCGGCCTTTGATGGCTTTTAATGGTATAAACTTGAGGTCAAACTCAGATAACATTGAAGTCCATCTGGACATTCTGCCATTGAGGATGGGCTTCTCGAACAGGTACTTGATTGGGTCCATTTTGGACAGAACATGTACCTCGTGGCTCAACATGTAGTGTCGGAGCTTTTTAGTGGCCCAAACCAACGCTAGGCACGTTTTCTCGAGCATTGTGTACTTGCATTCATACTCTAGGAACTTTTTACTGATGTAGTAAATAGCCCGTTCTTCTGTCTCGACTGTCTGGGCCAGCATAGCCCCCATGGCTGTCTCGGTCGTTGTTAAGTATAACGACAAAGGGAAACCGGGTTGAGGTGGCATTAATACCGGCGGTGCAGACAGGATCTCCTTGATTTTGTCAAAAGCTGTTTGGCATTTATCGTCCCATAGTATCCATTCTCCGATCTTCAGTTTTTTGAAAATGGGCTCACATACCATGGTTAACTTTGAAATAAATCGGCTGATGTATTGGACTTTCCCGAGAAACCCCCTTATTTCTTTTTCGGTTTTGGGTGGTTGCATCTCGGTGATGGGTTTGATTTTAGATGGGTCGACCTCGATGCCGCGTTGGCTAACGATATGGCCCAGTAATTTGCCCGATGTTACCCCGAAACTGTATTTTTGAGGGTTTAGTCTCATATTGTATTTGCGCAGCCTGGTAAAGAACTTTCTTAGGGCCGTAATGTGCCCACTTCGATCTTTGGACTTGACAATCATGTCGTCCACATAGACTTCCACTTCTTTGTGCATCAAATCATGTAATAAAGTAGTGGCGGTCCGCTGATAAGTGGCCCCGGCGTTGATAAGCTCAAATGGCATGACGGTGTAACAGTAAGTACCCCAAGGTGTAATGAAGGTGGTCTTACTAATATCCTCCTCTGCCATATTGATTTGATTGTATCCGACATACCCGTCCATGAATGATAGAAGGGCATGATTGGCCGTGTTATCCACTAGTATGTCGATGTGGGGTAACGGAAAATCATCTTTTGGGTTGGCCTTGTTAAGGTCCCCGAAGTCCACACACACCTGCACCTTGCCGTCCTTCTTGGGTACCGGCACGATGTTTGCGACCCAGTCTGGATATTAAGACACTTGTACAAAGCCCGCTTCGAATTTCTTGTCGACCTCTTCTTTGACTTTGAGAGACCATTCGGGCTTCATTCTTCGAAGTTTCTGCTTTACCGGTTTACACCCATCTTTGATGGGTATACGGTGTTCCGCTATTTCCCGATCTATTCTCTGCATGTCCTTGTAGGACCATGCAAAAACATCTTTGAACTCTTGGAGGAGGTCCGTAAATTGTTTTCTCTCCTCTGGATCTAAGGATAGGCCCAACTTAAGCATCTGGGGCTCTAAAGTGGTCCCCACATTGATGGACTCGGTTTATTCGATTACCGGATCTCGCGACTCCCTTTGTTCGAGCTGCTCGATCAGATGCGGAGGTAGAGGTACCTGTTCGTCGGGTTTCTCAATGTCATTGCATATAAAATCTTTGAAATTGAGAAAATTTTGGAAATAAGACAAGTCGTAAGCCGAACGTTTTCGTTATTATTATTAATGGTAAATTTTGTGAAAATCTCGAAAAGAGCGGCCATCTGATCGTTGGTCAGTGGTGGGATAGGGAGAGGTCTTGGGACAGTCCCCGAGACCTCAGTGGATAAGGGAAGAGAGGTTACAGACTCGACTATAGCACCAGACCCTCTAGACTCGGACTCTGACTCTTACTCAGACTCAATATCCAGCATGTCTCCCTCGCCGGTGGTTAGCTTGTAGGTTCGTCCTTGGTCGTCGGTCCACTTAATGGTTTTCCTCCAGGCCTTTTTCCCGGTGTTTGCACCGACTTCGGTGATTAGATTGGTTGGGTCAAATCGATCGCTGCGTAGGATCAGATTGACCAAATCATCCTTTGGAGCGGGGACGGCCTTGTCTTCCTCAAATAAAAGCCCCAGCACGGGCTCAGAGTTATTTTCCCCTTCCTTGGACTCAGCTTGAACAAGGCTGAATATATCATCGGGGATGAAATTGCATTCCCGAGCCGTTTTGGTCTCGGGATATGTGATGGTGGGTTGGTAGAGGCCCACTTGAATAACTCCGAAAACTGGAGTGACGAAGTAGTCAGTTAACTTCGGGCTATAAGGGCCTATGTAAGTACCCTTGAGGATGTTGATGGCCTTATGGATACCGGCCCGGACCACATTTTTCGGGTTTATGGTATATCCCAGCCCGAACTGTGATTCACCGTCGTTCAGGACCTCGATAATCTTCCCAGCTGGAAGATTCGGCCTCGAGGTTGCTCCCGGTAGATAGCCTAGATTCTGTAGCATCGTGTCGATGCTAGTTGTGAAGTAGGGCCTAAAGAGATACTCTTCTTCGATCATGCCCACGAAATCAAATCCTCGTGGGTCGGCCCGGCCCGTAGCGTTGCAGCTTGCCACGGTAATAGGAGTAGCCTCTAGTGTGATGACACCATCTTGAAGTGGCATCTTGACTTTCTGTTGGAGAGTAGAGGAGACGGCCTTGACTGCATGAATCCAAGGCCTTCCTAGTAGTAAATTAAAGGATGAAGTGACATCAATCACCTGAAACTCTAACTCTTTTTCGATTGGGCCCATTATGATTTTCAGTTTAACGGCCCCGGCAACTGGCTTTGGGCTTCCGTCAAAAGCCTGAAAAGTTTGCGCCGTCGGGAGATAGTCGGCATCGGTGATGCCGAGGGCTTTAGCGGTCCTTAGGGGAAGGACATTTACAGCAGACCCATCATCGATAAGGGTCATTGGGAGGTACTTCCCTCGGCAAATGACCGTGATGTAAAGGGCAAGATTATGATTGGGCCCGAATGATGGAAGATCAGACTCGGAGAAGGTGATAAGTGGTCCTTCTTCCTTGGACTTGCCCTTGAGATAAGACATAATAGTGGCTACCATTTCAGTGGGGGTAACCTGTGAGTCGACCTTGATTTCATCGAGAGCCTTAGTCAGTGCTTCTCGATGTGCATATGAGCTAACGATGGTTATTGCCATATGGTTAGATCAGCTCGGACCCTCTTCATTTGTTGGACCAAGGCCGTGTCGTTGCTTGGTTCTTCGAGGGTAGGATCCGTCCTGGCAGGTTCAGTGACGGATGTAGGAATAGAACGCCAAGCTGCGGCGAGGTGGTTGGTGGCTAAGGCTTTGGACTTAGCCTTTCGGACCTCTTCAAGGGTGACGGGAACAGCTTCCCCTTTGGCTAGGTAAACATCATCCTCGTCATCGAACCATATCCCATTGATTTGTGGGACATGAGGGGAGATAAGGTGTGAACAGTCGATTACCTCACCGGTGAATATTGCATGGGCACTGAACGAGTTTTCTTTGTTGCTCGGCTTGTCTCCGGGCAACGGGGCCTTCCCGCTCTCGATCAGGTCCTGGATCAGATGCTTCAGCCTCCAGCATTATTCAGTATCATGTCTGTTACCTCGATGATACTGGCAGTAGGCTTGGGCGTTATAGCTTTTGGGCCTCTTCTCTACTGGAACTTCTGGAGTTGGGCCTATCGGTTGGACCAGGCCCTTTGAGGATAGACTTTGTAAGGCATAAGTATAGGTAGTCCCTATATCTGTGAATACCCGATTTGGTGTATTCTTTTTGGATGAGGTGTCAAACAGATTTACCTCATCAAAAATGCTGCGGGTTGCAGCTGCAGGTGTGGGCTTACTTGTAGACGAGCTTGCCCCTTGATAGCCTTTGGTAGAGGCCTTAGTCAGGCTCTCTAGTCTTAAGTCGTCCTCGATCCTTGTACCCATTTCAGTTAGGGTAGCAAAATTGGGGATAACAGCATACCGGAGATGGACCCGGTAGGAAGGGAGGAGGTTCTTGACAAACGCCTCCACTAGCACTTTCTCGCTGGGCTTATCAACCAGCTTAACACTCTCGGCCCGCCATCTTTGTAGATATTTGGTGAACCCTTCTTTGGGTTCTTGGGCCATTACCTCCAAAGTACGCATTGTAGTCTGGATCTCGGTATTATCAGCGTAATTTCGAGCAAATTCGGTCGCCACATCATCCCAGGTCTTATATTTCTTCGAATCGAGCCTGTAGTACCAGGCCTTAGGATGCTTCTCCAGGGAGGAAGGGAATAAGTGAGTAAACATGGTGGACTTCACCCCTTTTACTGCCATGAAATCTTTGAAAGCCCGGATGTGGTGGACCGAGTCCTCGGTTCCCTCAAACATAGGAATTCCCGTAAGGTTGAGGTTAGCAGGTAGCTCGTCATTCAAGGGTGAATAGGAACGAGCAATTTCAGTGTGGATCGAGTTGTTTGTTGACAAGTGAACCAGTTCCTCGAGCCTGCGAACAGCGCTGACTAGTTCAGCTATGGGCCTAGTGGGCTCAGATCCTGCATTAGGAGTCCCCTTCTCTACGGCGCTCAGGCGGGTGGATAAAGTTGCTTGGTTTGCCTGGATGACAGTCAGTTGAGTCTCGATCTTGGTCAAAGCATCCTTCAATTCGTCCATGTTGCGTTGGTATCTAGTCTCGGGTGGCCTGTCTGTAAGAACACCCTATGATCAGAAACTAGCCCAAAATCCCGGAATAGAAAGTACATCCCGAACAAGACTAAAGGGAAATGACTCGAGAAAAGACACCTAGACGGGTGACTTGTGAAAAGTGGACCTTCCTTAGGATTCGGCGGGTGGGCCTAGTCCTGTTCGAAGGAAAGTTCACGTGAGACATACCCCCAGACTTTGGACTCGACTGTGTTGACGGGCCTTCCTTCGTAGAAGTATGTCCTACGTAGGTGGGCTTTGCCTTAGTCTAATAAGGCGGACTTGGGATAGGGAAGAAACTCGTGATGTAAGATCGACGGAGTTTCGACGCTAAAGACCTCGACGACTTACGACACGAGCCGACACTGTTAAATACGGGAAGTCCTAAGAAGAGGAAGGTTTTGAAAATGGATTGTTTTTTAAGAAGTCCGGGAAAACTCGGTGAAGGGCCCAATTTTCGAAAAAAAAATGAAAAGAGCATTGGGCCGCGGGTTTTGAAAGTTCGAAAGTAATTTCGAGTCTTGAAATGGGCAGCATACCGGCTAGAAAATAGGCTATTTTGGGTAAAATCATAAGTTCTAAATTCGGTATATGTCCCGGGTTTTGAAAATCGAATGTCTTGAAAAAGATGCAATTTTTGAAAAGTTGACATTTTTGAAAACGACTCGGAAACCAAGTAGCATGTAGTCACACAAGCATTATAACGACGCCATGTATGCTCTACACTAGGTCTCGGTCGGTCTGAGAGGGTCTATACCAGTGTACATAGTCTAGACGTTGATCGGGACGGACTTTCTAAGTCGAGTCGAGCTTAGAACATGCCGCGAAACCCACTCGAATCGACTATGGACACCTTTTGACATATCCATATTGGAGTACATCAACGGTATAGTGGGACGTCGGTCGCGAGTATCGGCCCGGGAAAATATGGGTTATGCATGAATTGTAAAACTAAAACGCGTATTGTACTAGTCAAACGATTTCTATTCAAGTCTCACCATGAGGATACCGATGGTAAGTCACGCATCAGTTAATCCTCAACGGAGTCGCCAAATTGTGGACATGACGTAGGTCCACCCCGACGCGGCCACGCGCGGGTTTGGGGAGGCGAATGAATCTCCATATGAGAATGGATAGAATTGAAATTTAAATCGAAGTGGAGTCGCCACCGAACTTTGTGGGAGTTCGGGCCCGTTCGAACCCACTCTATGTCGTAGTGGGCCGTACACAAAATACGGCCCATTTTCGATGTCAGAGTTTATTGGGCTCGTCCCTTAGCATTTGATACCGATACCGACATTATCGCATATCGTGTATTGAATGACTCTCGTGCGCCAACAGTTTCGGGCATCCGGAAACCGAGGTTATGAGTAAGGGGTGAGGGTACGTGTTGGGAAGCCCACAAATGACACCCAACCCCGTCTGCACATTAGCGGCCTCTACTAGGATATCGAATGACTTTTGAATATGCGCGTTAGTTGAACGGGAAAAATGATATGCAAAGATTGTTTTCCCTAAGCATGTGAGAAATTGAAAGGGTTTCTATGTCGATTTAATGAAACTAAAATCTTAACGTCAAAGTTATATTTTAGCATGTGGGTTCATTTTAGTACAATAAAATAAACAAGAATTAAATCAACAAGAAAGCAAACGGTTAGTAATGGTAAAAACGATAATAACGGTTTGCAAAGGTGTAATATGACATGGAATAATGTAAATATGATGATGCATGGTTTGAAGGAGTGATGTTTCATGTGATTAATTAAACGCGTGTTGACCTAAGTCATGAAAAACGGTTAACGAGACTCGAAAACGGTGTAGGGCTCACGGTTGATGTGATAAAGGTGCCACTCGACCGAGTCATTGAGGGACTCGGTCGAGTGGACCGCTGAATGAGGGTCTGCCCAGATTTCGTGACAATACCCGGCCGAGTTACGAGGGAACTCGGTCGAGTACACGACCACTCGATCGAGTTATGGCGAAACTCGACCGAGTGGTTGTCGTGGGGGCGTTCTGTCTCGTTTTTGTGATGTCACTCGATCGAGTGGCATAGGCACTCAGTCGAGTGGCACCTGTACGAACCAGGTTCGTTTGCAATTTTGTTATCGATTTCGAAATTGCTTTTTGATCTCGATAATTCGATGAGTTTGTTGAATCGGGCATAAATATTATGGGATTTATACTCGACTCCAATTTTTATACTCGTCATATCCCATACTCGATTATTGAATCGATATGGAATATTAGAGCGATAACTTGAAGAAAATAATATGAGTCGTTTAGGTTAACTAACACGATATAGGTTTTTCTCCGCGTCTATTGATGTCGTAAGTAATTCAACTGAATTAGAAGACATCTATATTAGCATCAACGAAAATTGTGTTAATTAATTTATTTGACTAGATCATTAGATTCAACATCCAATTAAGGAATTGGTATCGAATTTAATAGATCGATGCTTGAATTGAACTTGACTTGATTCCCTCCGCATCCCGACATCATAATTAATTCTTGCGAATTGTTTGATGTCGGATCCGCATCAACGGGCTTCGACCCTTATTAAACAAAATACTCGTTCTGAAAATATCTTATAGAAAAATGATGAAGTATGCGATTAATGATAACGAAAACAAAAATAACGAATTATTATTTAAGTTGACTTGTTTCAATAATCAAGTAATTGGGGTGTCGGAATAAGCGACCGGCAACGCTGTGTGCGGTACACTTGTATATTCGGGTTTCCTTATTCCGACATCCCTCATACTCGACACAAATCGACAACTATTTTAGTATTTTTGAGTACTAACGATATTAACGATATCATGATGCGATAAAATAAATAAGAACGAGACAACGACGACGATACGGTCGACGCGACGCGAGAAAAGGAAAAGGAGAAAAGGGAAGAACGGGGATTGGCACCCTCAACCTACATGTTTCTTATGCTCGGTATGGACTCGTAGTGACGGCTTGCACGGGAGTTTCGAGTACGTAGGCTAAGTTGTGGTGGTAAGGTGTCGATTCCTAAAGCTAGGTTTAGGGTTTGAGTGTTGTAGAATTAGGGTTGAATGAATGTGAAACTAGGGTTTCAAAAGTGTTTTGAAAGGTTGTGCATGGGGGTGTTTATATAGGCATGGCCTAGGACCCCGGTTAGGGTTACTCGACCGAGTAACCAGCTGACTCGGTCGAGTGGCCCGTTGTGCCTAAAGTCGGGCCTGAAATAGGCCCACTCGATCGAGTGGGTTGGGCACTCGATCGAGTGGCCCAGCTGGGTTGCGTGGGTCCATCGTTTTGGACCTTGACTTTGGATGTCTTGTGGGTTTTGTGTTTGAATTAGCTTTTTGATGTTTGAAAGGCTGTTTTGTGTGTGTCTCGGAAACGACTTGGACCGGGGTTGACCCAATCGTAAAAAGTCGGTTTCATTTCTGGTGTCGGTTTTGGCCCAAATTAGTCTTGTTTGACTCGGAATGACCCACTGGGCCTGGATTTAAGGTCCGTTTTGTGAGATTTGTACTCCATAAGTGCTTTAGCCAACAACTAATGATTTTGAGCTCATATCCGAGCGCGTAGGAACACGTTAGCGTCCGATCATCATCGGGTGTTTTTTGGAAACTACCATAGACACCTGGCAGTCAAAATGCGGGTGTCTACACCTTCAGTTACACGTTTGCCCATACATTTGCCGGGAGAACAGTTCGTTGTGTTAAGCGACACATCCAATTTAAAACGTGTTATAGACAGGGCGAACAACTGTGATACAATGTTAACGGGATGGTTGGCGATGAATGCAAGAGATCCAGAGGCGAGGACACTAACGTATGCACAGTTTCCAACAAAATATGTATGGAACGTTGGGTGGGTTAAGCGATCTAGAGGCAGGAGTATAGGCCGAGTGGCATTCGTGCACCCAACGGCCGGAGAGAGGTATTACCTCTGTCTTCTGCTCAACACGGTCAAAGGTCCGACTTCGTTCGAGGACATCAGGACCGTAGATGGTCACCTTTATCCTTCGTATAAGGAAGCATGTTTAGCACTCGGTCTCCTTACTAACGACAAGGAGTGGAATGAGGCTCTGACAGAGGAGCGTTTGTGAGCGATGCCGTCTCAGTTAAGGGATCTTTTCGTTACGATCGTCTTATTCTGTGAAGTGACTAACATCAAGTCTCTGTGGGAAGATTCCTATAGCATGCTTTCTGAAGATATTGAGAGAAAGAAAAGAAAGGAGTTCAATCATCCGACGCTTATACTTCACGAGGAGGCAAAGAGGTCGTACACATTGGTCGAGATTGACAAAGTTCTAATGAGATATGGCAAGACGTTGCAGGATGTTAAGGAGATGCCACTGCCAAGCCTAGAGTGTGTCAGGGGGATGGATAACAGGCTCATACGAGATGAAAGGGTGTATGACCCAGCACAGCTACATCAAGATTGGTTGTTGAAGATCGGGCAACTAAACATGGAACAACGGACGGTGTATGCAGAGGTAATGGATGCAGTTACGAACAATAAGGGAGGGGTCATGTTTCTATATGGTCACGGTGGTACAAGGAAGACGTTCCTATACAATACTCTCTCGGCAAGGTTGCATGCGGATAATAAAATAGTGCTGAACGTAGCGTCTTCAGGTATCATTTAGAACTCTGCTTTTCTGCGATTGTTTTATGGCTTACGATGATATTAGGTTTACGATCATGTTAACGATTAAAGATCGCAGTTCTATAGTTGATTTTTCCTTAGTAGATTAAAATTTGAACGCGTCAATTGGTGTTAACGTCGCAGGTATAGCGGCTCTGCTTTTACCAGGAGGACGAACCGCACACAGTAGATTCGGTATACCGATTGACTTATATGAGAACTCGACGTGTAATATTTCGCAACAAGGCCAACTCGCTGATCTCATTCGACAAACGTCATTGATAATTTGGGATGAGGCCCCGATGAACGACAGATTTGCTTTCGAAGCGTTGGATAGGACGCTGAGAGATATAATGGGGTTTGAAGAATCCACGGCAGCGTCAAGGCCGTTTGGGGGGAAAGTTGTGTTGCTTGGGAGCGATTTTCGTCAAGTCCTTCCTATCATTGCTAGAGGTTCCCGACAAGATGTCGTCCAGGCGTCAATAAGCAGGTCGTATATATGGAACGATTACAAAGTCTTCATACTAAAGAAGAGCATGAGAGTTGTTGAAGAACGTGGGGATGTGGAGAGGCAGCAGAAAAATAAGTTGTTCAACGAATGGCTACTAGCATTGGGTGGCGGCACTCTTGAGGCGAAAGTAGAGGAAGGCGAGACAGAAGCAACGTGGGTTCAGATACCTGAGGAGTACATCGGGTTCCTGGGGGAACTAAATCTCAATAGGGTGGTGGCGGAAGTGTGTCCTAACTTTTACGAAAGATACTGTGATGACACCTACCTCCGAGAAAGGGCAATACTTACGCCACTGAACGAGACAGCAGACTTAATAAACAATTTCATGTCTGCTCTCCTTTCCGAGGAGCAAATGTTGTAAAGGTGTTGTGACGAGATATGTTCTTCATCAACAGAGTGCAAAGAACATCTTGCATTATACCCGACTGAGTATTTGAACAGCCTCGTCGTACAGGGTTTGCCACATCACAAACTGAGACTCAAAGTAGGTATGCCTGTTATGTTATTGAGGAACATCAACCAGTCCCGAGGATTATGTAATGGAACACGACTTATTATAGCAAAGCTTGGAAATTTCGTTGTTGAAGGCAAGATAATAACGGGATCAAGGATCGGCGACAAGGTCTTAATCTCCAGGATAATCATGACATCAAAGGATCCAAAGATCCCATTTGTTCTCAAGCGAGGACTGTATCCTTTACGGACATGCTACGCAATGACGATAAATAAAAGCCAAGGTCAGTAGCTTAAACATGTTGGAGTTTATCTCCCGCAACCGGTTTTCAGCCATGGCCAACTTTACGTGGCTGCTTCGAGGACGACGTCGCTGGAGGGGTTAAGGTTCTACATCGATGACAGGGAGCAACAATTCAAGGGACACACGAGAAACATTGTTTACAAGGAGGTGTTCACGAATTTACCTAACGATAGTTATTCCTCATAGTTTTGTACTGCATTATTATATTATTTGCACTAGCATAGCCTTGACTACGATTAATCTACTATCGGATGGAGTTGTATTCGTTGATAATTTAACCAATATTATTCATTATTATAACTCGGGCAACGGTCGGGCCATATTCATTTTTAACATAACTACGAGTCACTATCGTTGGTACTAAAAAGCGGCCCGAGCATCGCACGGGCTTGCCAACTAGTATAATTTAAACAAAAAGTCATTTATAGTGGGACCCATCGCATTAAATGTGTGCAGCACTGTAATACACTCTCCCGCAAAGAAGAATGCATAACACATTAACATGGGCCAAAACTTTATTGATGGGCTGATAAACGAAAGACTCAGAACTGAATTTTTACTCTCAACAAAGTAGAGGGGGCCAGGCCCCGGCCCATTATAAGGAAGACCCGTCACCCGTTGGATCAAAGGAAATTTATCGAAAGTAATTTAAAATATTTATATTTATATAGTATTATATTTTGATTTATAATTAAAAAAATCAACACTTTCAATACTTTAAATTAAAAATATAAACAAATATTCAATTTAGTACAACTTTTTTTACCATTTAATGATAAAATAATTTTAAAATTAATCAAAAATTAATATCAATTTTTTATACTTAAAAAGTGGTAAAAAACATTAGGCATTCGAAACTATATTTATCCCGTATTCTAACCCTAACCCGTATTTGATCCGACCCGTATATATGACCCGACCCGTTTGACAAGTCTAGAACTCATACTACTACATGAAACTATACTCAGTAAAATTATACGGAGTAAATTATAAATAAGTCGTGTTCTCCTGTTATGGTATTACTCGTTAATTTTTTATTTTATAAAGAGTGGAATATAAATAACAATACCCCTAATAAAACACATTTTTCAAACACTATTCCCTTTTGATATTTTTTTTTAACTGCACTCAAATTATTGTTAAACTTTAAAATTTTCTCTCAAATCGTTATATACACGTTGATAAGCTAGTCGTATACCTATCAAAGATAACCAACTTAGGTCTAACTAAAAATATAGCTAGGGAAGTCAGGATCGTATCCACAAGGAGACAAATAAATTCTACTCATAATTAAAGTTTATCTAAGTAACAAAATCGGGGGTTTTTTTATTGTGGTTAACTAATCTAAAAGTAGTGAAGGAAGAGAAGTAAAAAGAAGAATAACTAAAATAAACAAGATGAATAAATATAGAGAGAAAACTAGGATTGTCAGTTCACTACGAATCTCATATGGTCACGGTCTAAGTCACAGGTCTGTCGCAGATATTGGTCTAAGGGGTAGTGAAAAGGTCCTTCCGGTCCGCTATTCACCCTAGCATGCGTCTAAAGGCTTCCGATCTTATTAGGGCAAACCAATGTGTTGTAGCAGGTCTAACTTTTACCAGGCTTCCGATCTTAGGTTCAAGTTTACCAGTTCAATTAATCAATTACGTCGACTTAATCAATCAATCTAAATTAAATGCTACAATTGACAACTCAGACATAATATCATTGACAGATCTATTAATTATTTAGCGACCACATTCAATTCGCAGATCCCCTAAATCCTAGCGAAGGAAAATTAGCTACTCATGATTAAATCAAGAACAACAATATTAATAAACTATTTTATTAGATTAAACATAATGAATAATAATAAAATTACGACTTGCATAAACAAAGATTAAGAATAATTAAGTATGAAGAAGAACAAACAAAGATTAAGAACAATCAAGAACGAAGAAGAAGAAGAAGAAAGAAGAAAGAAAGATCAGATTAAATTACCAAGAGGAATAAAGGCGATTCGAATCTTGAAGTCTTACAATAACCGAGTTTTAAAAGAGGAAAATTAAACTAGAAGTAATTCTAAGAGAATAAGGTGAAGAGATCTAAATAAAAGTCTAAAGAGAATGAGTAAAAGTATGAAGTAGAGAGGTAAAATGTAGAAAGTGAAAAGTGAATTCTAATGTGGCTGAAAAGCCCTATTTATACAACTTAGAAAGAGTTAAAACTGATTAGGAAACTGCTTGCTGAACACGAAACTGTCCGCGGCCCAGAAAATAGTCGGCCGACGACTAATTTTAACTAATTTGATCTTCTGCTGTCACCCAAATAGTCGGTCGACTATTCTGATAGTCTGTCGACTATTCTGGTAGTCAGTCGACTAATTTTAACTAATTTGATTTTCTGCTGTCACCCAAATAGTCGGTCGACTATTCTGATAGTCTGTCGACTATTCTGGTAGTCGGTCGACTATTCTGATAGTCTGTCTGCTGTTCTGATAGTCTGT
The DNA here is from genome assembly GCA_958450325.1 of Agrostemma githago. Lineage (NCBI taxonomy): Eukaryota > Viridiplantae > Streptophyta > Magnoliopsida > Caryophyllales > Caryophyllaceae > Agrostemma > Agrostemma githago. Next base: position 51,540,927 of record OY288244.1, on the reverse strand, counting down.
CTGCTTTTCTTGACACTTTGCAGCGATCAGCTCTTTCAGCTTCGGTTTTGCTCGGTTTTGGTTCGTTTTAGCTCCTATGGCTTCCGTTCCTGCAAAAAGACAGAATACACCACAAAGTAGCCAATTCGGGGCAAAATGGTAGCTTTCACTACTTGATAAACACGGGAATGCGCGTAATAAGATCATAAAAAGTGTATATAAAATACGCGCATCACACGTTTTATGATGAAAATGTTCTCATATGTATATTTTTTGTTTGTGAGACTAATTGAATATCATAAATTGTTATTTGTAACACACATATTCGTCATAATGTCGTAACAGGTCAAGTAGTTATTTATATATATTTAAATAATGAGTAATCATTAGTGGAGTATATAATATTTAACCCATTATGACTATACGACGGATAACCAGTACCAAGAGATACTAACTGTTTAATTTAAACATGTGCAATTCTAGAAAGTTACCATTATTCTAAAATCTTTATTTTAATAAAGTAATGTCTTTTGAAGGCTCCACAATCAATCTCACATTTTAAAGTTGATGTCTCAACACCACAAATATTTGGGGAATATTATATTAATTGTATTAGATCAATTAGATACAAACATTAACTTAACTATTAATCAACTATAGTTAAATCTGACCAATTATGTTAACCAACAAATCAAAATAGACAACAATACTCTCATAGATTTAAAAAAATAATACAATTTTAACATAAAAAACAATAATATGCTGAATTCAATTGATAATAATAATACAGTTTTTACAGATCACATAATAAAAAATTAACTTTACAACATAATAATAACAGAAATAAAAATTTTCAGCTGACTTCTTCCGATTGCAAATGACTATCGTCTTCAAAGCTTACTCGACAAATCAAGTTCATCCCGCCACGATAATTAAAAAGATACATAAGTATAGATATTATTCTTCACAAACAATTGAATAAATCACTATAAAAAATAGTCTCACCAACAATTGTATAATAAATGTCACATTACAAATGAATAGTAAAATTAAACAGTACACTAAAAAATTAAACAGTGCACTAAAAAATTAAACAGTACACTAAAATACTTTCAGAATATTAAAAAATAATAGTAAAGAATAAACAGGAAAAAAATACTAAAAAATTAAACAGTACACTAAAAAAATAAACAATACTAAAATACTTTCAGAATATTAAAAATACTACTAAAAAATAATAGGAAAAAAAGTAGTACTCTAAAAATTAAACAAACATAGATTATACTAATAAAAAAACAAAAAAAAACTAAAAACCAAAATTAAAAAAATCACCACCCACTCAATCACTACTCTAATTAAACCTCCACTAACCTCTCACTAAGCTTAACCTCTATTTCAAAAATTGTCTATAAATGCCTAATTATGGTTACCAATTTAGTAGTATAAATAGCAATATGAGAAATCAAGTAAACAAACAATTAAAAACCCAAAAATGGAATCAGAAACAAATGAAATATTAATAAGTAAGCTGAAAAGAAGACTATTTAGAGCTCATTTAAGGGGAAGAGTTGTGCGAAAATGGAAAAAAGAAAACTTCAACAACAAAGGAAAGAGAGATTACATATTTCTTGAGTTTCTAATGGTGGATAGAAAGGTAATGAGTAAAACAAACATTTTCTCCTTATTTAACACTTTTATACTAATTATAAAATTAATTATAAAATTAATTAATCCATTATTAATTAAATAATCAACTCCACAAATCATTACCTCTGTACAGTGAACTCCACAAATCATTATTTAATGCTCTTAACTCTTTCAATATTTTACTGATTTCCTTTTTTGTAAGGTGATGTGATCCAACTAACTGCATCAAGGTCATTGATTCCAAATTCTAAAAGCAGGATTGAAGAAGGAAAATGTTACAAGATAAAAAGATTTCAAATATTGGTCAACGACGATTACGACATAGCAACACCACACCCATGTCTTGTAAAATTAGGAACAACATCAATAGCGGAAGAAATCAATCATGAAGATTTGCCTTACCATGGCCTCAATTTGGTGAGCTTCGACGATATCTTAGGCAATAACCTTGGTGGAAGATATTTCATCGGTACATCTAAAACTTCCTAAATTAGTAAAAAATTCTATAAATACTATATATATACAATAAAAATAAACATTTCAAAATATGTTAGATGTCATTGCGGAGGTTGAATTTTATGATTTAATCATGGAAGTTAAAGCGAAAAGGCTACACTTACACGCGGTGTATGAAATTTTCATACACAGTGAACCATATCGTGCCACGTGTCAAACCTAAGGTGATTAGTCTAGGGTTATGTTAGTAATTTTGCATCTTTAGTTAATTGTTAACCTTAGTCTAGTTAGTTTTGGAAACTTTTTTATTTTTGTTTTTATTTTGCATTTTTCATTATTTATATAATATTGTTAATATATTTTTGATAATTTAAAATGTACAATTAGTTAATATGATTACATTTTTGTGTTAAAAATCTTAATCTATTATTATTATTATTATAAGGTAAATATATTAAAATAAATAATTAATAATTAAAATTTTCGTAAAATAATATATTACTAAACATATTAAAAATTTTGAAAAGGTAAATAATATATTACTCCCTCCCCTTCTCTATGATCTTCCATATTGGATTTTGGGAAGTTCTTAAGAAGAAGGGAATATGTGGAGGAAAATGAATGGGAACAAAAGAGATTGAGGTCACAAACAATAAGAACTACAAAATATAGTACTAAAAAGGAAAGTGGAACATCTTAGTGAATTTTCTTAAAAGGGAAATGTAGAACATCTTAGTGAAGGGGAGGGAGTACTAAACATATTAAAATTTTCGAAAATGAAAATATATTAAAATTTTATTTTATTACTTAACAATTGTGTTTGTTAGAATTTCATATACGTTCTTTTTTTAGGTCTTACAGTCTTAATGATTTTCAAAAATAACAAAAACTTTTTTGAATATTTTCAAAAATACTATATTCATTTTGTAATCCAATAGTATCTTAGATTGAGGTTATAATTATGGTGATATTTAAATGTCTTTTAAAATGTGTTTAATTTGGAAAATAATGTTTTTTATTATTTTACAAATCTTTTTATTTGTTAAATAATTACTTTAAAATTACGTAAATACCATGAATTAATTTAAAATTTTCGAAAATTTTAATTAATGTTTTTTAATATAGGCACGTTTTTTTACAAATATAAAAAACTATTAATTATGAATATATGTTTACATTGTAAAAGATTGTACAGAAATATTTGGAAAGAATATAGACTGGAATGGAAAAAATATTAATTCAGAATATTCCTTATGTTTTCACACTGTAATTAGTTTAATTAGTTAACTTTTTATATATTTAACTCTTTATGAAAGTAGTATATTCCCTTGATTAGAAATGATTTAATGTACATATTATATAGTTACATGATTTTCTAAGTTAGCTCAATCATCCCATGGTACTTGAGAGACAAATATTAACTAACCTAAATTAGGGGATCATACTAATCATATTTTCCAATAATATACAATATATGAATATATTAAACCAAGATATTATTATATTTTAATAATATAATTAGTAATATGTTTAGTAATTATATTATTTATCTTTTCAAAAATTTTAATATATTTTCATTTTCGAAAATTTTAATATGTTTAGTAATATATTATTTTTTGAAAATTTTAATTATTAATTATTGATTTTTATATATTTACCTTATATATAATAATAATAATAATAATAATAATAATATATTAAGATTTAAAAAAACACAAACAATGTAATCATATTAAATAATTTTACATTTTAAATTAATCGGAAATATATTAACAATATTATATAATATTTCAAGAAAGTGAAAAATGCAAAATAAAAACAAAAATCAAGTTTCCAAAATCAAGTTAACTAGACTAAAGTTAACAATTAACTAAATATGCAAAATTACTAACCTAACCCTAGACTAATCACCTTAGGTTTGACACGTGGCGCGATATGATTCGCTGTGTATGAAAATTTCATACACCGCGTGTAAGTGTATCATCTTCCAAGCTAAAGGTATCAAAAGAACAAGACTATTCATTGAAGATTATAAGTAAGTATGTCCGTCTTATTCAATTTAAATTTTCATAATATACAACAAATAACATTTTATTTAAAAAACGTAAATAGTGAGGAGCATTTACAATTGTGGCTATGGGGTACACATGTAAACACCGGTTTACATATTGCAAACAATCCACACTACAAAACGGAGAAACCACTGGTGGTTTTACAATGTGTGCAAAGATCCGTGCATGATGGAGAAATCAGAATTAGCACTACCAATGCAACAAAGATATATGTTAACCCATATATAGCTGAAGTGAAGGAGTACAAAACCAGGTTTATTCAAATTACACTAACCAAATATATATATACACACACACACATACATAATTTTGCATATACCACCAACAGTTACGTATACCCTTGTATGCAGAATTCCAAAAAGACCAACGGCCAACAGAGGAGTGGTTGAGTTTAGATCGAAAGACCCATTAAGTGAAAACTTAAAATCTCTTGCTGAGATTTCATCCTTGGTCAAGGTAGTGTTCAAGTTTGTCGGAAAAAATAATCATCAATATTCAAGCAACATCTTTTGCTAGGTTGATTTACCTTTAATTATGAAAATATGCAGGCAGGCACTTATGTCACACTAGCATACATAACGGAGATTGACGAATCATATAATTGGTACTACAACTCATGTGAAGTATGCAAGTCAAGAGCTGGAATTAAAGACAGTTTATGGTACTGCTCAAAAGAATATTGTGCTGCATACGATGTTGGTTCTGAATTTCGTGCACCAAGGTAAGAATGTAAATTAATACTTCATTTAATGACAAAAAAATATAAAACACAGTTACACATATTTACATACCATTTTAAACTCCAACATAATCAAACACAATCTTTCAGATTCCAAGCAAAATTCTTCATTGAAGAAGGAAAAAACCAAGCTTCGATCAAGATGTTTGAAAATTTAATCCAAAGAAAGATCAAGAGAAGTGCTATGGAGTGCATGGAAAGCCTTAAACAGGTATTGAAAAGACTTATTATTATAGTTGTTTATTTTGATGATTTTCGTTGATATTAATCAAAATCATACTTACAATTTGGTAAAATTGGTAATAACACAGATTGGTAACGAGCACGGAGTACCAAGTGACTTCCAATGCTTTTTAGGAAAGGAATTTGTCCTAAAGATCGAGGTGCACCGTAGGTTTAACATTGAAATGAATTCCACGTGCTATACAGTCTACGATTTTTCAGATGACAAAAAAATTGTTGAGCAATGGAAGGACAAATACAACAGGTGTCAGGTATAATTGTATTATACATGTACAACCAGAATCGTTATCTCTTTTGATTATTTGCTCAATGTTTATACTAAACTTCAAAATAGATCAATGCAGCAGGCACAATGACAGAAAGCATGATGACAACCGAAGTTGAACCTTCAACGGACACATCAATGGTATACAAAATTATGATTAGCTTTTCAATGTATATCACAACAATTGACAATTAAATACAGGATATTTAAATATATATGCAGGAAAGAACAATTGTTGTCGAAGGTATAAATGAAAAGAGCAATTCAGATTCAGCAACTCCAAAAAGCAAGAGGAAGTACAGCCAAACCATTAGCGACGATGATGAAGATTATGGGATAAATACGATAGAAGACAAAGCATCTTCATCTAAGAGTCTCAAACAAGTGAAGATCGAAAAAGAGGACTCTTAATTGGTCGCTAAGATCGAAAACAACAAGAACTTTATCTACTATGAGTTGATTTTAAGATCACTTCTTTGAATTTCAGACTATTATGTTAGACTACTTTGTTGATTTTAAGACTACTTTGTTAGACTCTTTAACAATTGTTCCCTTCACGCCTTAGAGACAAGGCATTTAGTGTTTGGTTGGTCAATGTTAATTATGTCACATCTAATGCATAGTAAATAAGATCTATGTCCATATACAACCAATGTACTTTTGTGTTGTACTAGGTTACAGCTGTGGAGGAGAAACGAAGAAAAGATCAAACAAGAAATCTAAGGACAAAGGAGCATATTACAAAAGAAAAACAATCACAGAGCATAGGGCAGCAGCAAAGCAACCAAAATATGAAGGAACAACTACATAGCATTGTAGACACCCAAATTTGGACCTGGTGGCTGCAAACGTGCCCAGCAAACACCCGATGACGATAGGACTGCAACGCGACACGAGTTCGCGGTGTTTTAGATAGTTTTCTTATAGAACGGACCAAATAATTACTCGAAAAAATTAAAACTAACATGATGGCAGCCTTAGTCGTGTCGTTACGGTCGTATAGACACTATTTAGAGTCAATTCTGACACCGGAACCCCGAGTTGGCCCCGAAACTCGAACCGAGTCAACCCCGAGTCAAGCGAGCCTCGGGATGAACACCCGAGGCCCACGAAACCCACGGCGCTAGGTCGAGCCGTGGGGAAGCCTTCGCGACAAAGCAAGATATCACACACCCTCCTCTCGGTTTTGGAAAGTATCAAAATCGTATCTTCAAAACTCCAACCGCCCCACCTGACGTGCCTGGGTCTCCCCACGCTCGGACCCAGGCGCCTGAGTCCTGTTGCGCCCCAAATCACGCGTCCATGTGGGCGACGAGGGCCGAAAACACCTATAAATACCCCCCCTCCGCCTCATTCATTCGACAATTCAACTCTCTCTTCTCCCTCAAAAACTCTCGTTAAGGGCTCGCACTCCGACACCCGAGGCAAACGATCCACTCGATCGTAGTTCCGATAAAAAGCGACATTGACGCTACTCCTCGCCTTCGAGCACTCCACTCGATACCGAGGTGCCTGTGATCGACTAGCTCAAAACTAGTACCCAGGTTCTGTCGGATTAGCCGCAGAACAAGTCCTTAGTAACGAAGTTCTGCCGGAGTAGCCGCGGGAAGGTCAAACGGTAACGGGGTTCTGCCAGAGTCACTAGTCAAGCTAGGAGGATCCGCCTGTTGATCAAGTCGTCACTAGGTTGTCATCTAAACAAAGCTTTCCATATTTGCACTTTTTTATTATTATGCACTACGACAACACTAGACGTGGGCACTAGGCCCACGAACGTCTACTAAAATACGTAACGTCTCAACTTCAACAACAAATATTAAAACACACTAAATGAACCCGAGTAATTACGAGATCCGTTCTCAAGACTATCTATGCATCGAGTCCCGTTTAGTGTATACTCCGAGGGTGCAACTCCTCACAATGTGATTTACTTACATTCGCATTTACAGTTTTTCGTATGATTTATTGCTTTTATGACCTTATAATCGCATGCTAAATCACCTAACATGGAATTCATTAAAACGTAAAATAACTAAAACTGAACAAAGTGATGGTCGGGATCCGTATTAGTCCCGGTGCTCGCCTTATTAGGTTCGACGCATCTCTACTAATGCCGAACCGACGCATCTTAAGCAGAATACCAGGTAAGGTATACCACGAGAATGACTAATATCCGTATTATCACGTTAAAACTGATTTGCTAATACCTATAATATTAGTACTCTCTACTCTCCTGCATGCATCTTTTCATGGCCTGCTTGTCACGTGAAATCGCATGCAAAAAATGTAAACAACACTATTTTGACAATAAAGCTTATCTGTCCTTAAAACAACAGACATAGCAAAGGCATAGGGTTTAAAACAATGGATGTTACAATACTTCCACCACAACAAGAGAACTAGGAAATCAGCCCACTGATTGATTAGTAGAGGCCGCTATAGTGCGGGCGGGATTGGGTGTCGATATCTATCAGATGTTGCCTTAACAATACGTACCCTCACCCCTTACTCAGAATCGACGGTTTCCGGATGTCCGAAACCATTGGCAATGAGAGTCATTCCAGACATGGAGTGCTTAAGGGTACAAGTCTTTATCTTTAGCTCCCGTGCCACTCAACTTTGAGCCGGTAAGGGATCAAAGTTGACTTGAATGGTTTCCGAGTCCCCATAATTGACTCGGTAGCGACTCCACAAATCGGCAACGAATTCAGTTCACTATAAATGTCGCCTTACCAAATGAATCGGCCTTTAAACATTTACAACCACGTCTCGATCGATTCCAAAACAAAAACACGGGTGCCCGCACCCGTCTAGTACAAGTCCGGATCGTCATCCAAATCGAGGTCCGACACTTCGCCCCGTATGCGAGATCGGACCGGCCCCCGACAGGGAGGGGGCCGCGTGGGTGGCCGCCGCCACATGATGAAAACCGGGTCGGTCACGCGCGGGCGCGCGCGGGGCGCTGAGCGGTGCGGACGGACGTCCACAAGCATACGGAGACCAACATTGAAGATAGAGGATACGAATCTCAGAATCATCACATTAAACTATTTCATTGTGGTTATTTATGTTACATGAAATGCTTTAATTTGTAAATGTTAATGTAAATTTTAATCATTCTACCTATTCTATTATAAAATTGGTACAATTCAATAACTACTGTTCTTTGTATTAAGTTATATTAATTATAATTAAACACTTCATGCACTTCATCAAAACAAGTTATCCAGCACAAAATTCAACATTATAATTACAAAAGAAAGAATATAACTTAAATTTACTAATTATTTCAAAGTAGGAGGTTAACTTAATAATTTAATCGGAAATTTCCCATGGTACCCCCGAACTATGTCACATTACACATGGTACACTCGATTTTAACTTTGTTCCCATGGAACCCTTAAGTATTATAGTTTGCTTCCCAATTTGTCCTTACACCAATTTCCGTCATAACGCCGTGTGATTAGCAATTAACCACTGACACACTCAAGTATTAATCAATGACACACACTTACTCACTCCTTTAATCACTCAACCATTTAATCACTTATTCTCAACCTTTTCACCTTCATCTTTCATCTTCTTCATTTTATGAAAAAAAATGGCAAAATCAAACTTCACCCCCATAACCTAGCTCGATCATCCTTCAACATCAACCTAATCCAATAAGCGAGTTCTATACCAAGTGATTAAAATCGTTTCTTCCAATAAGCAAGGTAAATACTACTAACTCTCTAATTTTTTTTTTCGTATTTCTATGATTAAAGCTTCGTACATCTTCTTCTATGCTATTAGGTGATTGTACGATGGTTTATATCCATACATCTTATAGGTTTAGTCTATAAATTTTGATTTCGAATTCTGATTAAATTAGGGTTTCAGATTATATGTTTCAATTAGGGTTTTGTATGAGTAAAAAATTTCAGTTCTCAATCTAATGCTATGTTCTGGTGAAACTAGATTGAATTTTAATCTAATATTGTTCATTAAAATGGGGGTTAAATTGGATATTATACTTTGTGAGAAGTTGAGGTATAGAGCAGAGTTGAGATCAAGTGGACGAGTCATTGATGGAAGAAGCAAAACAAATACTTTTTGCGAAACTGGATATGATACAAAATTAGGGTTTATGTTCAATTACGAATGTTTATGAAATTTTCTTGGTTTGCATTTAAATACTCCGTACTTTGTTTAGTTGTCAATTTTCCTATATGCATCATGACTATTGAATATTTCTGTTGTGTTATACATTTCAATTGTGTTATATTTCAATGTGTTATGTTCTTATTATCATTGTGTTCAATGAATTCTCATTTATCGTTGATGTTTGTGTACATCCAGAATGTCAGCTAAAATATGGATTGAATTTCAATATGACGGAAAGTGTTTCGATTATCCTGTGAACGACGTTGACTTGATGTAATTACTGAACGTAATTGGCGACCTTGATGGGGTGTCTTCGAAGCAAAATGTTCTTATACCCGAGGTTTATAATCTGTACTATAAAGGTGCACGGGGTAAGAAGATGTACATAAAGAGTGACGAAGACCTGATGAGTATGTTTGCATATTTTGATGGTATAGAAACCATGAAGGTTTGGCTTAAGAGGACAAACAAACCCATGAAAGTGTTCCAAATGGTTGCTGATCAACTAAAGAAATCATGGCTAGAGGAAGAAGAAAAATCATGGAGCCTCAACAACCAACACTTAGGTAAGTCCCTTCTAATTTTGAATGTTAAATTTGTCATGTTATTTACGGTTGAATGTTATATTGGCAGAATATTATTAGTTTCGTATCTTCTTTCAATTTCGGAGTCAAGCTAAGGAAGAGAAGGAGAAGGCCCTGTTTATCTTTTGTGTATGGTTTAGCTAGGGGTATATATTTTGCACAGGTCTCTTATTATACCACCAATCCACCACACTTGGTCTTAGAATATGAATAATCTCTTAAGTGGTATGTATATTTTGCACAGGTGTTGCTCCTATATTTTGGGTAATTTGGTACGTAAACTCTCTTTTGGTGATTTGCATATCACACAAACAATTATTCCGTCGATGTTGTTCCCTTTTTAGTTCGCTTGTTTAACGAACATATCAATGTGATGGTGGGAATATATTAGTAGTAATCTTATTTCATTGCATTAGGCTTGCTTTCCATACATATCACATTTTGTTCATAACAACATAAAGTAGACTAAAGTACATGACCGAACCAATTATATGATGCTTAGATTTAGCAACTTCAACGTAGAATCTATCTTTCTATTGATGTCACAAATTATTTCCATTTGTTTCTTCATCTTTTTCTTCAAATCTTGTTGAATGGACACTTGATCAACTACATCCATTGTGTTGATATTTGTAACTTCTTCCGTTCTTCCTTTGCACCATTGAAACCATCCACATTCATCACATTTATAGTATAGCTTAAATGGATTTGCAGCAGTTGATCCGGATGCTCGAATATTTGCTCTTCTATTGCATCTTACACATGTTTTGTTTTCCACTTGAACTCCTCCTAGAGTTGAACTTGAATGTGAAACCGGCATTGTTGGAAGTTTGATTTGTGTGGATTTTTTTGTTCATATTCTGTCAAAATAGAAAGGGGTATGCATTTATAAGCATTTGTGTAAGGCTAGTTCAATAATCTAGCTGTTACTTTGCTTCAAAGAGTCGCCCCTGTGCTTTCAGGGGTACCTTGTGAACAAAAATGTAACCTTAGGGGTACTATGGAAACAACCATCAAACCTTAGGGGTACCATGGGAACGCCTCTCTTTATACTAAGGATTCTGAAAAGCAGTCGTTAAGGGATGTAATTAATTTTTCCTCCCAAAATTAATTAACACTTAATGATGCAACTCTTAAGCATAATTTAACGGCGTGATGACAGAAAATGGGATGTGGGCAAATCGGGAACTAAACTATAAAACTCAAGGTTACCATGGGAACAAACTTAAAAACGGGTGTACCATGTGTAATGTGACATAGTTCGGGGGTACCATGGGACTTTTCCCTAATTTAATTTAATATCATAATTCACAGCACAACATTGCATTTTTAACATTACCGAATAACTGATTTTACAAATTGCACAACATTGCGTTTTTTTTTTTTGGTGTAAATGTAAGTATATTTCATATGATCAAATGTACATCCAAGTCAACCATACATCTCCTCATCTCATCATCATTTCTACCCTATCATAGTATTTACTAGGCACAATCCTTCGTTGAGTTCGGATTTTAACATCTAATTCACTTCTAATCTTACCTAATATATACTTACGACTTACGACCACCATATTAATACGACAATGGTTTCTAGCCCACCAAATATAATACCAAACTCTTATGATAATAGCAGCCACGACTTGCTTATAGAAGAGCGATTTATGTCTGATTTTATTCCACCATTCCCATGTGTTGTTGGCTGAGATCTTCATTCCAGTCCAGATAGCTGCAAGTTTGAAGCATTCTTTAGCGTAGCAGCATTCTGCAAACAAGTGTCTGTGCGTCTCCATACCATCTCCACGTAAGAAGCAACTATTGTCCACCACCATATGCATACGAGCTAATCTGTCTTTAGTGAGTAACCGTTCTTTGCAAATTAACCAAGCTATGAATTCATATTTAGGTAACCCCAACCGTGTCCAAACCAAATTACTCCATGTCGCCCTTTGTCCATGATTGTGTATCCACTTATATCCCTCCGCAATGGTATATTCTCTTCCTGTGCTGATCAAACTAGGGAAGCAATTATTAGTGTAAAAAAGGTCCTTAACCCAGCAGATCTTGCACCAAGACCAACTCGAGTTAAGAGTAGGTTTATAATCTTTCCACTCCTTCTCCTTCAAATATACTCCATGAACCCATCTAACCCACAATCTATCAGCTTTGACTGCAATCCACCAAGCATATTTTGCTATGCTTGCTATATTCCATTCCTTAAGATCCTTCAGCCCCAATCCGCCTTCCTTCTTCGGCTGACATACTGCGTCCCAAGCCACTAAAGGAAGAGAAGAATAGTGCTCACTTCCTTTCCAAATATAGTTCCTGCAGATGCTTGTAATGTGGTTGATAGTAGCTGTAGGTAAAATAAAGATTCTCGACCAATACATATGAACTGAGCTCAAGACTGACTGTACAAGAACCAGCCTACCTGAATATGTCAACTTCCTCGCTCCAAATCCTCTAATCCTTTGAACAATCTTTTCCGTTAAGATGTGGCATTCCAACACCGAGAGCTTCTTTGGCGACATAGAGAAGCCCAGGTACTTAAACGGGAGGGTTCCTGGAGTCATACCTGTAATCTGCTCTATATAAGTCTCTTCCTCCTGATCAATACCATTATGATATATATTAGACTTAGTGCTGTTCATAAGAAGCCCAGAAGCTTTGGAAAACTTAGTAAACGCCTTAATAACCCAAGTAACGGAGCCGCGATCCCCTTTACAAAAAAGCATTAAGTCATCCGCAAAGCATAAATGACTTAGTTTGACACTTTTACATAAGGGGTGAAACTTAAACTCAGTCTTCTCCTGGATAATCTTCATGATTCGGCTAAGATACTCCATACAGATAGTGAATAGAAGAGGTGATAAAGGGTCCCCCTGTCTTAATCCTCGATGGGCTTTGAAGAACCCAAACTGATCTCCATTCAGAGATAACGTATAACTCGGGGATCTAAGACATTCCATGATCAAATTGACAAATCTATCAGGAAACTTCATTGCATATAACATGTCTTCAACAAATTCCCATTCAATTGAGTCATATGCCTTTTGCATATCAATTTTCATGATCACCCTAGGAGAACATTGTTTCCTATTGTACAGCCGGATCAGCTCTTGGCAGATGTGAATGTTTTCAATGATATCCCTCCCCTTCACAAAAGCACTTTGACTTGGATCAATAATCTCGGGAAGAACTTGACTCAACCTAGTACAAATTATCTTAGACAGGCATTTATACGTCACGTTGCAGCACGCAATAGGGCGAAATTGTCCTACATTCTGAGGATTCTGAACTTTTGGAATCAATGTAAGGACAGTGTTGTTAATCTGCTTTAGCACTTTAGAGGAAGCAATTGAATCCTTAACTGTTGCACACACACTCGAGCCTACAATGCTCCAAGCATCTTTGAAAAATTGACTAGTGTAGCCATCTGGTCCCGGAGATTTCGTCCCCGGGATACTAAACGTTGCTTCTTTTACCTCCTTGTCAGTCACCGGAGCAATAAGTCTTGCCCCTTGATGTTCTGAAACCACAGGCCCCTTCCTCACAACTTGGATAATCACTCTCTGAACAGCTTTTGATTCCCCAAGTATATTCTGAAAATACTCCAAAAAAGCCTCTTGAATATCCACTGGGTTCTCCTTAATATTTCCTCCCATATCCTGAATTTGGTGGACTCTATTAGTAGCCCTTCTATGTTTTATAGAAGCATGAAAATAGGCAGTATTGAGATCTCCCTCTTCAATCCATTTTATTTTTGCTTTTTGTTGTAGGAATTTGTATCTGGCCTTGTCTAGTACTGTGTATTGTTTAGAAATAGCTGCCTCATACTGCTTCAATGTTACGTTTTGTGGGTACTGTACTACTTGTTGTTGGATACTCTATAAAGCTTCACCCATTACAGTAGCCAAACCCTCGACATTCTTAAACTGTGTATCATTAATTGCCTTCAACGCTAATTTTAACATCTTCAGTTTCCTTGTGATCTGGTACATCTGGCTGCCTCTTACCTCCCTTACCCATTCATTTTCCACTATATCTCGAAATGAATCAGAGCTAGACCACATGTTAAAATATTTAAATGCCCTCTTTTGTTGACCACTAACTTTGCTATCCAAACTGAGGATACAAGGACAATGATCAAATAAACCTTCAGGAAGAAAATTCGCATACGCATTAGGATAGAGTAAAAGCCAATCATCATTGCATAATACTCGGTCAATTCTGCTATAAGATCTAATCATCGGATCCTGCTTGTTATTCCAAGTGAAATGCGCCCCTATAGTCTTGATTTCTTGAGGATTGCAATCTTGTAAGCATTCTTGAAACGGTCTTATTTCTGCTAGAGTAATAGGTGCCCCCAACCTATCCTCCTTATTCAACACATTATTAAAGTCTCCTAAAACCACCCACGCTCCACCACAGTTAGGTGCATAATCCCTAAGTTGTTGCCATAGAGATATACGCTCCCCTTGTTTATTGAAACCATAAACCATAGAACACCAAAACATATTCCCTCCCTGTATATCTGTTACTTTCATATGAATTACTTGAGCCTGAATATCCAAAGCATCCACATTAGCACTAGTAGGATTCCACAAACACCAGACTCTTCCACCTTTATGCCTACTGTTATTCATAACTATCGACCAATCTTGAAAACACATATTAGCATTATGCCAATTATTCATCTCTACCTTCGTTTCCAATAAACCAAACATCTGAATTTTATTGTGATGAAGGAACCACCTTATTTCCTTTTGCTTCTTACTTCTATTCATACCCCTTATATTCCAGAAACCAATTCTATCCATTATTAAAATCTGGACTGACCTCCTCACCTTTATCTTTATCCCTTCCATTAGTCCCCGTCTTTTTCAAGGATGATGTTAGTATTTCCAAGAATGAAAGACCTTCCGGTTTGTACTGCATTCCAGTCTCCCTCATAGGTTTTGTTGCAGCAGGTTGCAAATTAGAAGTAATTACAGTAACCGGTTGCATTACAGGAGTTTCCATGACCTTAATTGGTTGTTGGACCTGTCTCCATACTTGTTTAGTTTTCTGCCCTTCGGATTTCGTTCTACATTGAGCCTCATCATGACCCATCCCTTTGCATCTTGTGCACATTATCGGTAACCAATCGTACTTCACCTGGATTTGCTGTAGACATCCTTTTTCATCCAAAAACCTGATAGTATCTGGAAATTTTTGACCGATTTCCACCTCTACCAACAGTTTTGCATATCCAACAAACTGTCTCTGATCTGTAGTTGCAGCAGCTCTAACAACCTTACCCACTAGTCCTCCTATTTTTCGCAAACATTCAATTCCCCAGAATTTGAGGTCAAGTTCCATCAATTTAACCCAAATCGGCAAAACTTTCACATCATGCTTAGCCAAATTGGCATCCTCAGACCACTCGTGTATGATAACAGGCTTGTTATCAAACATGAGTTGTTCCGATTTCATCGCCTCTTGCTGTGATTCCTTATCAAGAAATCGAACTATAAAAATTCCATTTGGCATAAAGGATACCTTATCTATCTTCAATTGCTTCCATACTCTATCCACAAACCCAGATATTATGCTCCAAGGAGGATTAGCTCCGACTACGAACCCATATACCGCTGTACTCCAGTAACTTCGTTCTCCCTCTGTATCCTCTGCAGTTATCTGAAGCATAGCAGGCAACTCAGTTCCATCCTCGAGCACATCTTCCAACTCAGCATCAATTTCCTCTGGTATCACCATTTCATCTCTCCCCTGCAAAGTTTTGTTACTAGAAGTTTGTTTATTACCGATGATATTATTTTGTGATTGATTATTAGATGATGTCTTAATACTATTAGTTTTGTGATTGTTGCGTGATCCGTTTCGAGTTGAAGCCGAGTTCACCTTCCTGTATGGCGCCATTGCTGCGAACAAGAAGGTTTCCCTCTCTTCGTTTCTCTCTAAACTGGTGCTTCTTTCTTCTCTTATAACACATTGCGTTTTTAACAAATCACCTACCAAATAAAGTTTTTATTCTTTGTAACATAATAATTTCACCATGCTGGAAAAAAAAAACAACTACAAATATAAACTTCTGACATAATTTAATATTATATTGGTATATTTTATATATAGACATATAGTCGTAGTTTAAAATTCAACCAACTAAGTCAATGTCGTGAATATCTTCAAATTACTTAAACTACACAGAACAAGAATAAAATCAGCTCTAAATTGACAATAACTCCTCAAAAAAACAATACCTTTAATAACCAACAACTTAAATTGGGATAACACTAATAACTGACATTAAAAAATTTAAAACAAATGCAGCATAAGAAAAATAAAATTCTTGACGAAAAATATATTTAGCATAAAATTTAACCATAATAACAACTTACAAAAAAATAGAAAGTTTTAATAAAATAACTAAAAAATAATATGGGTAGTTCAAAACTGAAATATTTTTACAACCAACTAAATCACTACCACATTTTAAACTCAGTTGTAACCTTGTAACCACAAATTTTGTATCGCAGAAAACTGAAATACAAAACAAGTAAACAAATAAATTTTATTAATTATTAATCAAAAGTTCGTGTACAACCTCTAATGTATCCTCTGATTCTAACGCCGTTTAGGGAACACGTGTACGTGGTACACGTGAGGGACGCGTGCGTAGCTGACTTGTACTGCCTTGCACGCGTTGTAATTTGATATTCTCGAGAGGGTCGCTTGGACTTGAATCTCCCTTGAATGTTTGAATTTGTTTTGGATCTTCTGACGGCTTGCAACGGATTTGATGGAGAGTTTGTAGCGACTTCTTGTCTTTTTCTCTCTGGATCCTTTGCTTCAGAATTTTCCAATCCCCTCAAATGAATAAGAAGGGCTCTATTTATAGGGTTTTGATTTACTCTTGGTGGACTTTAGTAGTCACAAGCCCATTTATTGGCTTATTAGTGACATTGGCCCAATTTATCTTCTTTTCGGTTTTAATGATCCAAATAAACCAATTTGTAATCCGGATCGACCCATATTTCATTTACTCGGGACAAAAAATAATTAAATCGAGTTAAAATTTCGTATTAACTCAAAATAATTAATTAATTTTAATTTATTCGGCACTTTAATAAAATTTTAGTGCCTACAAATTGCCCCCTCGGGACCTTGTCACGTACATCATTTGAGTGTTTTGGAGTGGCAGGGTCTCGAACATTTTTTTTTTCTTTGACTTGGAAGTCGACGAGCACCAAACTTGTCGTATAGGTAGCTCTATTTTTTTTATCGTCACCCTGTCATTATCTGACTTGACGGATGACCCGGGGATCCCGTGAATTCACTTGAATTGGGAGTTTCTGACCACTACGTCTTGGTTGCGAGATACCATCATTTCATGTAGCTTTGTCATTGTCTCACTTGGTCAATATTGACACAAATTATAGAGTGCCACTTTTCCATGTTAGGTCTTCTCCATGTCAAAGGAAAATATATGATTACAACTTTCCTTATTATGATTGTTCATAATTTCCTGGTAGAACTAGCATTGAAGTATCAATACTTTCCTAAATCAAATTATAACATCCTGTTATAAATAGGGTTGAAGGCAACCAACACCTATATATATATATATTCCCTAACTTAGGTCATGAGGATTCTAGGTACCCGCCTAACACTGTTCATCTGAAGACGGTACGTAATCGTTTGATCTTTTTTTTTTTTTTTTTTGAATTTTCTTTGTCCATGTATTCAATCTATACCATTGCTTGAACCATCTCAGACTATGAGTAATTCCAAACTGTTGTCCGAACTTACTTTGTACCATACCGGTCTAGTAATCGAAGTAGGATTTAGGTTCTACTCTGTACCGAACTGCGATGATTCGATTTCGTTGCCTCGTCTTTGCTTGCCTATCAAAGAAACCGTGGTATAGTTGGTGAGGCAACATTGTTATTGACATATGTACTCTTTGTATGCAGGTATCGATAACGACTTGCTTCTGTTTTTGTGCATTCTGCCAGCAATCCAGGGGCTTCGGGTAAGCTATTTTTTTGTTTTTTTTTTTTGTAGTCTTGAGCTTTGTGATCACAATGAAAATCGGATATGGGAATACCAAGCTTCTTTATGCCTTTATATTTGTCTTGGTTTTCTTGTTGTCATACTGCATGTTTGGCTCGAATTTGTCATGCGCGACCCGAATTCCGAGTTGACCCTATCCATAATTCATGATGGTAATGCAGAGTTTCAACTAGATTGGTTCATGTTGTTCTCTGTTTAGCATCGAGCTCGAAACGTATCGTTTCTTATTTGTTCGTTCTTATTTTCCCATTAATGGAGCGGTGCTCTTGAATTTTCACGGTCAACTGAGGACCGATTGTCGAGGTATAAACTCTTCCCGATTTCCTCTATTGTAATGTTGTACCACGGTTATCTTGCATTCTTTTCCGGACCCGTGGCTGCCTTGTTATTCTTTTGAATGAGTTTGGTGCGTGATTGCAGGAGCTACACTTGTTCTTTGTTCTACTGATCCTTTGATTTGTTCCAACGTAAAAACAAATATCATGGTCTTGACTCTCCTCTCTTGCCACGTACTACTCCATGTATTTGATGATATCATGACTAGATTAGTACCTCTATAGCAAGGTGATACTCAAATTGTGTACTTATTCACGCGCCTTTAATTCTTTTCTATCCGTATGCTTGTGGGTAGACCTTTTTGTGCAGATGAGGTACCATGATATATTTGGATCAAACTCTTTGTACTTATTTTTCAAGTTACTCGGGAGTTACTTGTCTTTCTCTGTCGATTCCTGAAGATTTTATTCGACTCTTATGGAGAAATTCAACCCGATGATCTTCCATCTTCAACTGAGTTATCATGAGACGAACCCGTTTGGGTCATCGCGACTTCTAGGACCACGGAGGAAGCACCTGTCAAATTCTTTGTCCTCACTTAAGTTGTCATGAGATGAACCCGTTCGGGTCATCGCGACTTCTTCGTGAGGAGCCACGAAGGGAGCACCTGGAGTCGAGGAGCCACGAAGGGAGCACCTGAAGTCGAGGAGTCACGAAGGGAGCAACTCGAGTCGAGGAGCCATGGAGGGAGCACCTTGGAGTTGTTATGAGGTGAACCCGTTTGGGTCATCACGACGCTCCGACGGAGGAAGCACTCAGAGTTGTTATGAGGTGAACCCATTTGGGTCATCACGACGCTCTAACGGAGGAAGCCGCGGAGGGAGCACATGGAGATGAGGAGCCATGGCGGGAGCACCCGGATTTGAGGAGCAGCCGCGGAGATGAGGAGCCACAGCGGGAGCACCTGGAGTTGTTATGAGGTGAACCTGCTCGGGTCATCACAGCGCTCCGACGGAGGAGAAGCGCCCGAGTTGTCACGAGGTGAACCCGTTCGGGTCATCACGACTCTCGCATGGAGGAGAAGCGCCCGAGTTGTCACGAGGTGAACCCGTTCGGGTCATCACGACGCTCGCATGGAGGAGAAGCGCCCGAGTTGTTACGAGGTGAACCCGTTAGGGTCATCACGACGCTCACGTGGAGGAGACACCCGAGTTGTTACGAGGTGAACCCGTTAGGGTCATCACGACGCTCACGTAGCGGAGGCACCCGAGTTGTTACGAGGTGAACCCGTTAGGGTCATCACGACGCTCACGTGGCGGAGGCACCCGAGTTGTTACGAGGTGAACCCGTTAGGGTCATCACGACGCTCTAACGGAGGAAGCCGCGGAGGGAGCACACGGAGATGAGGAGCCATGGCGGGAGCACCCGGATTTGAGGAGCAGCCGCGGAGATGAGGAGCCACAGCGGGAGCACCTGGAGTTGTTATGAGGTGAACCCGCTCGGGTCATCACAGCGCTCCGACGGAGGAGAAGCACCCGAGTTGTCACGAGGTGAACCCGTTCGGGTCATCACGACGCTCGCATGGAGGAGAAGCGCCCGAGTTGTCACGAGGTGAACCCGTTCGGGTCATCACGACGCTCGCATGGAGGAGAAGCGTCCGAGTTGTTACGAGGTGAACCCGTTAGGGTCATCACGACGCTCACGTGGAGGAGACACCCGAGTTGTTACGAGGTGAACCCGTTAGGGTCATCACGACGCTCACGTAGCGGAGGCACCCGAGTTGTTACGAGGTGAACCCGTTAGGGTCATCACGACGCTCACGTGGCGGAGGCACCCGAGTTGTTACGAGGTGAACCCGTTAGGGTCATCACGACGCTCACGTGGAGGAGGCACCCGAGTTGTTACGAGGTGAACCCGTTAGGGTCATCACGACGCTTGCATGGAGAAATCCGCGGAGGGAGCACTAGCTCGGAGCTGAGGAGCCATGGAGGGAGCACTCGGAGTTGTGGAGCCACTGAGGGATCACTCGCAGCTGAGGAGCCACAGAAGGATCACTTGGAGCTGAGTTGAACTCGTTCGGGTCATCAAGACGCTCCTACAAAGGAAGGCTTTCTCGATGACTGGTGTGGACTGCTTTGAAGATACTCCAAGTTGCATCACTTCGTTCTACTTGAGTTGTCATGAGGGGACCCGTTTGGGCCATCATGACTTTCTAGTAGAGAAGCTCCGCTTGATGAAGAATTTTATGAAGCGTCGTTCAGTGAAGCTTCGTTTGATGATGATTTTTTTTTTTAGTTCACAGTTTATGTTCTTGCGAGCCAGGAGCAATTATTTGTTATTTTGGAGGGGGCGGCTGCACTTGAGCTACATGTTCACCCAAGCTGCCTACGTACTTGCAAAACAAAATAATGCTTTACAAGATCAAGCCAACGTAGTTCGATAAGGGAATGGGTGATTTGTTTGGTGGTGTGGCTGCACTCAAGCTACATGTTCACTCGAGCTGCCTACGTACTCGCAAAACACAAATGATGTTTTACAAGATCAAGCCGACGTAGTTCATGGGATATTTTTGTGTTTTTTTTTTTTTAGATGGCTCGCAACTTGATTTTTCATTTTACCCGGAGCGCCTTTTTGGGTTTTCACTCCGTCCTCGGCTCACCCTTTTTTTTTCTTTTTTTTTTTTTTTTGTGTGTGTGTGTGTGTGTATGTGTGCAGTTTAACCTCTTGCTTAGGAGTGTTTAGCGTGGAGATTTAAGAATAGTAGCGTTTCAGAAATTTTCCATTGATCGGGCCTACGCGCACACCATCTTCATCTACAACTTTGTATGCACCATTCGTGTAGACTTCTCGTACCACATATGGACCATCCCACTTTGCGGTGAATTTTCCTACCGGTTTGTGAGAAGTAATGATCGGCCTTCGTACTGCAAGGACCAAATCTCCTACTTGGAAGGAACGAGAGCGCACCTTTTTATTGAACGCACGTGACAATCGTGCCTGGTAACATTGAAGTTTTTGTTGGGCTTGGAGCCTCTTTTCATCGAGAGCCTCTAACTCTTCTAGTCGCAACTTATCGTTTTCATCTTCTGTAAGTCCTTCTTGAATGGCTATGCGCAACGATGGGATCTGCAACTCCAGGGGTAACACAGCTTCTACTCCATATACCAATGCATACGGGGTCGCTTGAGTTGGCGTTTTGTATGTGGTGCGATACGCCCATAAAGCTTCACCGACTCTTTCGTGCCAGTCTCGTTTGGATTTTGCCACCACTTTTCTTAGCAGGTTACAGAGTGTCTTATTAAAGGCTTCGGCTAGACCATTCGCAGGAGCATTGTACATTGAAGACTTGTGTTGTTTGAACTTGAACTTTTCTGCTAGGCTTGTCACCAATTGGTTGACAAATGGCTTTCCATTATCGGTTATGATGCGTTGTGGTACACCATACCTGTAGATGATTTGAGTTCGGATGTAGTCCACAACATTTTCTTTCTTCACTTCTTGTAATGTGACTAGCTCTGCCCACTTTGAGAAGTAGTCAGTACCGGCAAGAATGTACTCATGTCCGTTGGAAGCCTTTGGAGTGAGTGGTCCAGCAACGTCGAGTCCCCAGGCTTCGAAAGGCCATGAAGAGACGGTAGGATGCAATGGCTCCGGCGGCTGATGTATGAAGTTTGCGTTGAATTGGCATGCGCCACATTTTCTTGCGAAGTCTATGCAATCTTGCACCATGGAAGGCCAGTAGTATCCCATTCTTTTGACACGATCATAAAGTTTTGGACCTGACTGGTGAGCTCCGCATATGCCAGAGTGAGCTTCATGCATGGCTTCGGTGGATTCATCCTTCCCTAAACATCTTAACCATTGTCCAAGAAAAGAGCGCCTGTAAAGTGTTCCTTTAAAGTGGATGAACTTCGGGGAACGTCGGCGTATCTCTACTTTGTGCCTAGGATCGTCTGGCAACTTCTGATGGTCCAAGAAGTCGATAATGGGTTGACGCCAATCATCTTCGTCAATTGTGTAGACGTTGATCATGTTCGTCTCGTTCCTATTTTCTTCCTCCTCAAGCAATGGCATTGCCCAACGATTACAGACTGGAACTTGCATTGATTCTTCTGCCCCCAGTGCCAATGTGGCTGCAAGGTTAGCAAGCGCGTCAGCCAACTTATTGGCACTTCTCGGTACATGACCAATGTTGACGGTGTCAAGTTGATTTAACAGTCGGAGTGCTTGTTGATGATATGGGACTAGGTCCTCCTTTCGTACTTCATATTCATCGAGGACTTGACTGATCACGAGCTGCGAATCTCCGTAGATGTCCATGTCCTGAATGCCTATCTCAAGCGCCATCTGAAGACCAAGTATGAGGGCTTGGTATTCTGCTACATTATTTGAGCATAGCTGAGTTAATGAAAAGGAGTATGGCAAAACATGGCTTTGTGGGGATACAAACACCACTCCAGCTCCGTCTCGTCTTGCAGCACCGTCGAAGTACATTTGCCATGCCGGAAGAACGTCCACATAGAAGATCTCTTCTCCAGGCAAGTCGTCAGAAAGTTCCCATTTGGCTGGGACTGGATGATCGGCGAAGAAGTCGGCGATGGCTTGTCCTTTTACAGCTTTTTGAGGCACAAAAACCAAATCATACTGTTTCAGCAACACTGCCCATTTTGCGAGCCTTCCTGACAATACTGGTCTTGAGAGTATGTATTTGATTGGATCTGCCTTGGATACCACGTGTATAGTGTGTGCTTGCATGTAGTGCCTCAGCTTTTGGATTGCAAACACCAGTGCAAGACATATTTTCTCGATTGGAGAGTAATTCACTTCAGCTCCAACCAAAGTACGACTCAAGTAGTAGAGCGCTCTCTCTTTGCGGTCTTCAATTTCTTGAGCACACATTGCCCCCAGGAACCGTTCTTGTGCCGCAATGTATAAGATGAGTGGCTTTCTAGGAATAGGTGCCCCCAGCACAGGTGCACTGGCCAAGTATTTCTTTATGCTTTCGAAAGCATGTTGACATTTATCGTCCCATTCATACGGAGCATTCTTCTTCATCAAATGGTTGAACGGTTGACAGCGCCCTGCGAGGTTGGATATGAACCTTCTAATGTATGCAAGGCGTCCCTGCAATCCGCGTAATTCTTTCAACGTCTTAGGCACCGGCATTTCTCGGATTGCTTTGATTTTGGTCTGGTCTATCTCGATGCCTCGATGTCTGACAACGAATCCTAAGAATTTTCCCGAAGTGACACCAAACGCACACTTGAGTGGATTCATTTTCAGCTGACATTTTCTGAGCCTTTCGAAAACAGTTTGAAGGTCTTTAATGTGGTCTTGTCTTTTCTTTGATTTGACAACTACATCATCGACGTAACATTCAATTGTTTTATGCAACATGTCATCGAATATCTTCTGCATTGCTCGTTGGTATGTCGCGCCAGCGTTCTTCAATCCAAAGGGCATGACTGTGTAACAGAATATCCCTTTTGGCGTGCGGAAAGCTGTGGCTTCTTGATCCTCCGGCGCCATGTGTATCTGGTTATACCCTGCAGTACAATCCATGAATGAGAGCGCTTCGTGCCCAGTAGTTGCATCAATCATTAATTCTGTAACTGGCAGAGGGAAGTCATCCTTCGGGCATGCGTTATTGAGATCTCTGAAGTCGACGCATATTCGCAATTGTCCATTCTTCTTTCTGACTGGGACAACATTGGCTATCCACGTAGGGTACTTTACTTCACGGATGAAACCAGCTTCGATGAGTTTGTTGACTTCCTTTTCAATTTCAGGCACAAGCTCAGGCCGGAAGCGATGCTGAGGCTGCTTCTTAGGATTAACTCCCTTTTTGATTGCTAAGCGATGTACTGCAACCCTTGGACTGAGTCCTGGCATTTCCTTGTAGCTCCAAGCAAAGACATCTTTGTATTCGAGCAACAATTTGTAGTACTCGTCTTCTTCCTCCTTAGTCAGTAGAGCACTCACATATATGGGGCGGGGGTCTTCAGAAGTCCCCAGGTTGAGCTCTTTCAACTCATCTACCGTTAATTGCCCCCCGTCTTCTAATGGTTCGGGTGCTTCATCCGCATCCACTTCTCGATTATCGTCAGGGATCTCCTCTACCGTTATATGATAAGAGGTTGCCACTTCTGAAGTCTTTGCCTTCTTGATGCTGTTTTCGTTTGATGATGACGAGTCGACATGCTCGCCATTTTTTGAGTGACCAGTGAGAATCAAGACGCGACTCCGTATTTTGAGTGGTGTATGTTGTATGATGTCCACTGCTTGCGAGCGCTTCATGCGGGAGGGTATTGCGCTTCTTAAATCATCGTCTAGTTTCACTTCTTCTTCTTTTGGTTTTGCAGGAGTTGAGGGATGACGACCTTCACCTTTATCCTTCTTGGGGACCCCTAGCCGATTGAAAACTGTTTTTGTCTGGACGCCTAGGCGACGCTGTGCTGATTTTCGATAGATGCTTTGTGGTATAGGGTTTAGAAACATTGCTTCACTTCCCTCTTGGTAGCCCAATCTGTTAAACACAGAACGACGATTTGTTGAAGAATTTGTCATTCCTATCCTGTCAAACACTGAAGTTCGGGTCGTCTCCACGGGCGTACTTGTCCTATCGAAGATCGATGTGGGTGATGACTCCATCGTGCCCCCTGCTTCATCATCCTCGACCTCTTCCGCCGTGATATGTTGCGATGATGTAGTAGCACTTTCCTTGCGGCTTCCGATCTTTACTGGTGGAGGAGGTTGATAGTTTATCCCAGGTTTGGCAACTCTGCACACGCCTTCTTTTTCGTACTGGTCTTGTTGTGCTTTACTGAGGCCATACGGTTTTGGAATTTCATCGACAGCTGTCCCGATGGGATTTAGTTTTGAATAATCGTAACCTGCTTTCTCTAACAACTTATGGGCATTGGGGTTACAAAATTTGTCGAACTCTTTCAGCCTTTGGGTATCTTCAACCGCACTGTCGAATCCATCTAAAGGTGGTCCGATGATCTTGGTTTCTGATGAACTTGGCAGAGGTGTGGTGACCTTGGCTACCCATTCTTGCTTAAATGTTTGACTTGATTTGTTTTTCTCCTTAGATTCCGTCTTTGTTGGAGTACATTCTACAAAAGGACTCTCCCCTTCTTTGCGACGAGACTTCGGGATGTATCGAAGGACAGGTGGTGCAGGCGTCAGTGGTACTTCTTGCTTCTTGGGAATTACCACTGGACTGGTGAATTTGATAACGTTGTTTTCTTTTAGTTCGTCTTTCTTTTCCTCAGTATGAACTGCAGCTGCATCTTTTCTGATGACGTTCTTTTCCAGCTTGCCTCCAGCCCCAGTTGAGGAGATGGTGGTTGGCATGAACTCGTTAGGCGTTGCATCTTCATCGAAAAACTTTGCATCCGCGAAGAAGGTATCGACCTTGGAAAATGGTTTGGTATCTCCATTTATTTTTCTTTCACCCCCTCGGTAGTACTTCAAACATTGATGAAGGGTTGAAGACACGATGCCATTCTCATGCTTCCAGGGTCGTCCCAGTAGTAATCCATAGGATGTCTTGGCTTCGATCACATGGAACAACACGTCAGAAGAAAGGTCATCCATGGTAAGGTTTACGCGGATCATCCCGATTGCACGCTCTCCTGTCAGGTTGAAACCGTGGATAACCGTTCGACTACTGGTAAGTTCCCCCACGGTGATACCCAATTCCTTCATTGTAGCTTTTGGCATTATGTTGACTCCTGAGCCTCCATCTATCAAGATTCGCTTGACCTTTTTCCCTTTGATATAGCCGGACACATAGAGTGGCCTATTATGAGGCTTAGATCCGAGGAGTAAGTCTTCATCCGAGAAAGTCAAGGCAGCGTTGTAGGAAAGACATTGGCTTGATTGCTCTGGGGGTCCCGCCACATCCTTCATCTTGCCGGCGTATAGCTCTGGCTTCTCGAGTCCTTGGAGGATCAACTCGCGACTCTCTTTAGGAAGATGGAATATTTGTCTTCATCTCATATTTGCAGGAAGTCCATCTAGAGCCTTGACGATCTTCATCTCCTTTTGAGGCTGCGCCTTCTGTGAAGGTTCAGGTTCGCTTACATCACTTTCATCCACTTCTTCACCGTGATCAGCAGGTGAGGCAGAGACGGTGTAAACAGCCACTTCATCCAGGTAGTCTTCTGGAAAGAATTCTTCAAGAGTAATCGGAATAAGTGGCTCCTGTTCCAACAGATCCTCGGGTAGGACATGCGACTTGACAACCGTTTTAGACTTCTTCTTCTTCCCCTTGGATTTGCGAGGTTGTTGCTTTCTTGCCTGTTTTCGACGGCGGTGAACAGGCTTGACTATCTGTTTAGTTTGTTTCCTTGGCTTCTTGCGTGTCACCAAGGTCCATCCTTCGTCATCATGAGCATCTTCTTCATCCTAAAGACTTGCTTTCTTGATTTGTGACTCTGAAGGCGGCGGCAATGCTAGCCTCGAAATCCACAATGTCACGGGCTCGAGGGTCCCAAATTGTAGCATATGTGCAGTCAATTCACCAGCTGCTTTTGTCGCCTCCTGTCCTGGTTGCTCTCCGACTGCAGTAGTTTGGTTTGTCGCCACCGTTTTATCAATATCGAGGATTATCTTCCCATCCCTTGAAAGCTGCATGATTTTTTCTTTGAGCGTTATACACTTCTCGATAGAGTGACTTACCAGTCTGTGATAACGACAGTATTTAGGATCGTTTGTCTTGTCAGCTTGCTCGGGCCGCTTGAGCTCTGGCAGCTGTACGATCTTCTTCTCGAGTAGATCATCGAGCATCCCTGATAAGTCTGAATCAGGAAATGGGTACTTCTTAGCCTGTAGTTCTTTCAATGTAGGCCTATTCTTCCGGTAGTCATAGGAGAATGACTCATTCCGTTTTTCATCTTTTGACCTGCCTGAGATCTTGACTGGTCCACTACCTGCGTCGACGGCCATTGTCTCTTTTGTTTTTGACCCCTTTTCGGTCTTCTTGAATTCCTTCTTTTCACCAGGTGGTTTAGAAGAAGAGGCTCGGTTCTTGCCGCGCCCTTGTTTGATGGTGATTTCCATGTCATGTGCCCGAGTTGCTAAGTCTTGAAAGCTTCTTGGCTTAATCCCATGTAGAATGTACAGGAGATCCCAGTTCATGCCATTGATGCACATTTCGACCGCGAAAGCTTCACTCAGACGGTCTTTGCATTCCAGACTTAGCGCACGCCAGCGGTTGATGTAGTCAATGACCGGTTCCTCATCCCACTGGGCAGTGTTTGTCAGCTCGCTCATGCTAACGATGCGTCTGGTACTGTAGAATCGGTTCAGGAATTCGTCTTCCATCCGAGTCCAGCTGTCGATCGATTCAGCTTCCAAATCTGTGTACCAGTCGAAAGCTATTCCCTTGAGAGAGCGTACGAACTGCTTGACAAGGCGATCACCCTCAGTTCCAGCGTTGTTGCATGTCTCCACGAAGTGTGCAACATGTTGCTTCGGATTACCCTTCCCATCGAACAGCTGAAACTTCGGGGGTTGATATCCAGCAGGCATACGCAGGTCATCAATCCTTTTGGTGTAGGGCTTGATGTACCGTCCAGTGGGATTATTTTCTCCGAGTTGGGTCTTGATTGCGTTGGCTATCAGACTCTGCAACTGCTCTGAAGTGTAAGCTCCAGGCCCTTTCTTTGAAAGCTTTCCACCTTGAACTCCATCATCCCTTTCACTGTCGCTCCCGCGGATGCTGCTCTTCTCACTACCACCGTCATCGTGCACACTAGGAGTAGGCTTTTCGCGGAGCTCAATCACCTCCTTTTGAAGATCTTCAATCTTCTGGTTCTTCTCTTCATTCTCCCTTTGCATTTTTTCAACGAGTTTGGCCAGCTCCGCGACTTGATCTTCGATGCTGGAACCACTAGCCATCATCACCGAAGCGCTGATGGGAGTGGCGGCTTCCTTCTTCATTGGCGACACCTTGGGCTTGCGCGGGGAGGCGATGTTGCTCTTGGAGACTTCATCCTTGCGGGAAGGAGAAGAGGCTGCAATCATGGCTTTGGCGGCTGCAGCAATTGAGGCAGCAGAGATCTTGCGCGGCCTGGTAGGAACATGGGCAGCGCGTAGGCTGGCGGCAGCAGCGTCGATGGCAGCCTTCTTCGCTTTCGCCCTGGTGACCATGCCAGCAGATTGTTGGAGAGCGTCAGCGTAGGTCTTCCTGGGGGTGTTGAAAGTGTTGTTTTGATTTGTAGACATCTTCTTGCAAAGTTGCCTTGGTTGCTTCAACGGTAGAGATGAGAGGTAGAGATTTTCACGTCGGGTTCACCAAAATTTGTAACCACAAATTTTGTATCGCAGAAAACTGAAATACAAAACAAGGAAACAAATAAATTTTATTAATTATTAATCAAAAGTTCGTGTACAACCTCTAATGTATCCTCTGATTCTAACGCCGTTTAGGGAACACGTGTACGCGGTACACGTGAGGGACGCGTGCGTAGCTGACTTGTACTGCCTTGCACGCGTTGTAATTTGATATTCTCGAGAGGGTCGCTTGGACTTGAATCTCCCTTGAATGTTTGAATTTGTCTTGGATCTTCTGACGGCTTGCGACGGATTTGATGGAGAGTTTGTAGCGACTTCTTGTCTTTTTCTCTCTGGATCCTTTGCTTCAGAATTTTCCAATCCCCTCAAATGAATGAGAATGGCTCTATTTATAGGGTTTTGATTTAATCTTGGTGGACTTTAGTAGTCACAAGTCCATTTATGGGCTTATTAGTGACATTGGCCCAATTTATCTTCTTTTCGGTTTTAATGATCCAAATAAACCAGTTTGTAATCCGGATCGACCCATATTTCATTTACTCGGGACAAAAAATAATTAAATCGAGTTAAAATTTCGTATTAACTCAAAAATAATTAATTAATTTTAATTTATTCGGCACTTTAATAAAATTTTAGTGCCTACAAACCTGACAACAACTTCCAAAAGAAACTGATTTTTCACTTTATAACTAGCAACGCAGAAATTAAACCAACTAAATAACCACCACATTTTAAACTTCTCACTACTTTAAAAAACTACCCACAACTTGAAGAAAATTAGCTGTAACCTATCATAACTTCTAAAAAAACTGATTTTTCACTTTATAATTACCAAAGCAGAAATTAAACCAACAAAATCACCACATTTTAAACTTCCAACTACTTTAAAAACTACCCACAACTTGAATTAAATAAGCTGTAAAGTGGCAATTTTACTACATATTTTAAAAAGAAACTGAATTTTTACTCTATAAATACCAAAGCAGAAAATTAAACTAACACAAAATCACAGCAAAAATAAGTCAATATGGAAAACAGAAACATGCAATTAATTCAATCATTCATAGAGGGTCGGGTAATTTGCAAATGGAAAGGAAAATGTATTGCTACAGATAGGCAACTGTCAGAATCACTTGAGTCATTAATGGTCGACAAAAATGTAAGTTATGTTTTTGTTATTTTAAATATTTCTTTTTCATTATAATTATACTAGTTTTCATCCCGCGCAAATTGCGCGGTTGTTCTTTAAAGAATTGTACAAATTATTATGTGAGACCTACTCTCACAATAATATAAAAGACGACAAATGACCGAGACGGAATAATTAACTGATTAATGTTTGATATTTCAGATAATTTATAAAGTTAGTCTAACAAATTTTTTCCAATTTTTTTTCGCTGGTTTTAATTCCTACCTTCATAAAAAATTTGGCTTCTCAAATTTGATTAATAAGTTTAAAGGGTTTAAACCCATGAATTTCACGGGCATGTTCTGATATGTGGTTATAGAGTAAAAAACGATGTTTTGTTAGATGTACAAAAAATGAACTTTGACCGAGGTATCAAATAAAAAAATCAAGATTACTTCATTTTTGTCACACACGATCAAGAAATTAAGCCTCGCGATACACAAATTATGAAGAAAAAAATACAATAATCGAATATCAATTTACGATATACCAAGTTCTTAATAAGTACAATCAATAATCCATGCAAAACAGTCAGATTATGTCTCTACTTAACACCAATAATTGACATAGAAAGTGAACCTTTTCACTAATTTCTCCAAGGTCAATAGCAACTTCCGTAGATGAGAGGGGTAGCTCGATCTCCGTGAACTTCTACAAATTAAAGACTCGAGTTCATCCATGCATGACGACGCATGTGGAGCGGTCTTTTACCCGATTATTGTTCGTATAGCATGAATTTCCTCCCACAT
Organism: Agrostemma githago; assembly: GCA_958450325.1. Classification (NCBI taxonomy): domain Eukaryota; kingdom Viridiplantae; phylum Streptophyta; class Magnoliopsida; order Caryophyllales; family Caryophyllaceae; genus Agrostemma; species Agrostemma githago. The sequence continues at coordinate 51,510,205 of OY288244.1, read as the reverse complement.
TTTCCCCTCATTTACCTATTTTTAAAATACACATCATATACTTTTCATTCTCCCCGATGGGAACTTACCAAAATATAGATTGGAATCAACATTGTTGTGTATTATATCATCAAAACTGATAAAGTTGTACACACATGTAGGAATACTCTGGTCATGGTGCATCTTCATGACTTTTGTGCTATATTCGATCCAAATACGGCATTTATGAGAAGTCGCCTTCTCGTTTGCCACATTTGATGAAGTCAAAAATTTGAAAATTGTATAAATGTTCCCTTCTTTAAAAGGGGAGTCGAAAGACTTGACCAATCTTTGTTTAACGGTGCCTTGAATCGTTGCTCCCTAAACATCAAGAATTTAGAAATTAATAACGTTCATACATACTGTGAAATGGACATCGCATATTGATATAAATGAGATTCTTACTGAACTATCGACGAAGATCATTTCAATGCCAAAAATTGGATCGTTTTTAAGCTGACTATTCTCGTTGATAGATTCCGGTTGCCTCTTCTTTCGAACCCACTTTTGCATAACCCTTGCAATAATAGAAATTCGATTCATGTTTTCCATGATTTTGGTGATTGACTTCGGCTGAAATTGGAATGCCATTGTGTATATTAATTTTTTTCTGCTCTCTATTCAATGAATTTATATCAAATTTATAAGGGAGGGGTGGGGAGTTGAATTGGGAAGTTGAAGAGTACCGGTTGAATTGGAAAGTTGAAGAGTAGTGGGAAGTTTTAGAAGTTGAACAGTAGTGGGAAGTTTTAGAAGTTACCGTAAGTTACTCAACTTCTCCCAGAATTGACGGGGAAGTTACGCAGACATTTTTTTTAATTTAAAGTAAACTGCCACATAGAACGCCATGTTGGAGCCACATTGGATGCTTAGGTGGATGAATATGGTGGCTCCATTTTCTTTGGCTTTAATATATAAAAGATACTACTATAACTTTGTAAATGAGGACATGCTGAAAAAAAAATCAACTACATATTTAAAAAAATTACAACTCACTTTTAAGATCAGCTAAGTCAAATATTTATTAATAAATAACAAAACAATAGTCAAAAACTAGCATTAAAAAAATCAGGCTTTGTAAGGTTTTAAATATTATTTTTGTAATATAATTATACACTAATATATCATTGTAATTATAGGGGGAAATGTTACAAGAAACTATTCTGTTCGCATCCACACATCAACATGAAACATTTCTTAATGAAGGAAAGACTTACAGAATGAAGAATTTGAAATTAGTTCCTAATTATGGAAGGGAGGCAGCCACACCTCACAAATGGAGAATCCTTGTCCAGCCTACAACAATTATAGAAGAAATACAAAATGAAGATATACCAACTTTTGGTTACGACTTCCTAAACTTTCAGGATATAATTGACAATAACTTGAAAGGACGATCATATCTAGGTACTATACCAAATATTCTACAAAACTATACTCCCTCCTCCCCACTTCTTAATTTATTTAATATTTTATCAATGTGCTTATCATCAAATTTTGTAGACGTTATTGCTCAAGTAGAGGAGTATAGAGTGGTCTACAAAAGAGTTACCTCGTCTAGATCAATGCAGCTCGTTTTGTAGAGTTACCTTGTTTTGTAGATATCATCAATGCAGCTCGAGTCTCATGGTCGAGTCCAAGCCAGAGTCGTTACCTCGTCTAGATCAACGTTCGAGTATCCCGGTCCAAGAGTCTTAGTCATCCCTGTCACCCCGGGTCGTGTTTAGTTCGACTCCTTCTCTTGCACCTGCGCAAAATCGAGCTTAGGCGAGTTCTAACACATGTCGCTTCTTTCTACCAGGGACCCAATGAACGAGACACTGCCTAACCACGACAAAGCCCGCGCCATTGAGAAAGGGGATATCCAGGGAAGCATGCTTATGCTATCTTGCTCCATTAACAATATCTTCTCGAAAATCAATACTGCCCTAGATAACCTAGGTTCCAGGGTAGCCATCATCGAAGAGGATCTTGCAAGAATCAAATCCCGTCTAACACAACTAGAACGGGTAAGGCAGCCGATCACCCAACCGGGCCATTTAAAGGGTGAGGACTCTTATGAATCCATCTGATACCCCCAAGATGGCAAGACCGAGAGAGATAATCCACAAGTCAAGAACCACTCAAAAGTAAGGACATTTACCCACTTGGATATGTCCTACACCGCCGCTTTCCAAAGGTTGGTTTCGAAGGGCCTAATACTACCCATAGGCCCAACAACCGACACACCTTTGGAAAAATGCTCCAAAGCATGGAACACCGAGCATTACTGCAAATTCCACAGAGGGAGGGGGCACGATACAAAGCAGTGCTGGAAACTGAAACACCTCATCCAAGATTCCCTCGATGTCGGGAGGACACCCGTCATGGAAACATTGTCACTTGCAAGGCCCCTCATGGACTATACATGGCCCAACGACCAAAGCATCCAATCTACCTCCCATGTATCCAAGAGTCCGGATTTGATTTGAGTCCTAGTCTGAGTCCGAGTCTAGGATGTACTATTTCTTCCTCATTTCCAAATCAGAGTCAGAGTCATTTGTATTCTGTCCTTTTTTCAAAATTCAATAAAAATTATCTTTCAACATTCTATCTCTACTATATGCTTCCTTATGTGTTTCCGAGAACATGATGAACACCATCATACACTATGAGCACATGCACATGACTATTATAGGCACATCTATGATGACTGCAGGAACTGAGGCCCGTGTTTTCCTTTACTTGTTCCATGTCTGACATAGAAAGCCACATAACTACCCTTAGGGAGCAATGTCGAATCCTAGGACAAATCTAGGAGGTCTCCTAGTTTGGGTTCAAGACGGGAGGCAAGCCCACTTCCCACAATAAACACCCTTCCAATAAGACCGACCAATCCCTACCTTAGGTGTTAGTCAGACCAACAAAAAAAAGCAAAAAATGGACAAAAATCGAAAGTCCAAGAAAAAAGTAAAAGGCCAAAATAAAAGAGTTGGCCATCACCAAAAGAACTCTCAACATCCCATGACCGGGGCTAAGAGGTCAATCAACCAAAATTTTTTTGTTTTCAAAAACCCATGACCGTAGTTAGCGGTCAACTCAAGTGAAAGTTCCTTGACCGGGGTATGTACGGTCAATTCAAAAATTATCAATGCCCATACCATCAAATGGGGGAGAGACAATCAAGCTGGTCAACTAACACCACATCTAGCCTTCCCACATTACAACCCTCAAGACCTTCTCGAGACCTAGGCTAAGAGACAGCCCAGAATTTTGAGGATTCAAGCTCCATAGGATACACCCTACCATTAGGGCCAGACATGGAAATCAGATCCCGTATTATCAAACCTACCCCGATCATAGTTCGAGTCATTTTTACTCGACTTCTCTCTTTCCTACCACATTACGGTACCTTACCCTCGAAGCTTTAACTCCACAAAACCAAACTCCATATGTCAAAACATCAAAGCCACTTATGACCTAGCACCACATTTTCAAAAACATCCAAACCAGTTACCAGCCCCAAACACGGGAACTCAACTTGCGGTCGGCATAGAACATGCCCAAATAGTTCACACCACCTCTGGGGGCTACCCCGGAGAACACTCACGGTCACAGGATCAACATCCTAACCATTCTAGCCTTTTGATCACGACATCATTGGGAATGCACCTAGCCTACACCATCGCTATGGCTAGTTACACAGAAAGCCCTAATAAACTAGGCATCATAATATATCTTTCAACACTGAACTACGGCTTGGTTTGATTTCACTACACGTGAATACGTAGGCAGCCTTTCAACAAAGGCACAACCACCCACATTGACACACATTTAAAAAGCACCATCATTTCGGTCACGACACTGTCATGTTCTCAACAGCTAGCTTTCAAAATCCAAAATCCAAAAGACTTTCAAAATTCAAAAGACATTTAAACTAGGCATCATAATATATTAGACAGAAGTTCTCCATTCACTCACAAAATCCAAAAGACTTTCAAAATCTAGTTACCTTTCTTTAGTGTGTTCTAGTACTCGGCTCAGTCGAAGACAAGAATCTGTCGGGATTTGAAACAACAACTACCTTGGGAATATACCACGAAACCAAATAATTCAAAAGAGCACTAGACTACGGCATTGTCACTTCTAATTCATGTCATGCAAAAACAGTCTCATTACAGACTACTGCAATCCCCCTATGACAGATCGTTCCCATTTCGACCTCGACCGTATTGCCACTCGCCTAGGCTATGGAATAGTGCAGCTTAAGAGTCTTGTCATCTTAGGTGGCCCACCTCCCTACCGAGTCACGGTCCAATCCCTCGAGAGTCCAGTCGTGTTTGTCAACTCGTCCTGTCGCGTCCAGAGTTGAGTCTGTTGGTAGGCCTCTCTCTTCAAATTCTTGCTTTGAGATTTTCAAAACTTAGCCATTTGAGAAAATCCTTTTTGACAAGGTCAAATTTCAGTCTATTTAAACTGCAAATTTCTTTTCTATCTCTTTCAATTTTGAAAGCCTATCTCCTAGCACGTGAGTTGCTTTTAGGACTTCGATTTCAAAATGAAGCAAAAATCATTTTCCCCAGCGCAAGTCAGTCTATAGATGCTAACTGCATTTCCTGTATGCTGTCTTGCTATCTCCTGTATTTGCTATTTCGGCCTATATATCTAACATTGCAGGTACCAGCTTGGCTTCCCAACGAACACCAAGTTTTTATTCCCCAGCGTGAGTCGGTGTTTTGCCTAAATGTTACATACAAATTACTATGTGACAGCATACAGCTACACCCAATACTCCAGAAGGAGTCTCCTCGCAACTCATTAAAAACTCCCCAACGGAAAGCCCAAGGTAGCGTTTCTCCTGAAGAAACACGGGATGTGTCTACAAACGGACACACCCAGGGCTTCTTAGGCAGGCTCCCGCGTAATTTTGGATTGGAATGTATCTGTAAATAGATACACTCAGGGCTTCTTAGGCAGGTTCCCGCGTAATTCTGAGTTGGGACATATCTGTAAATAGATACACCCAGGGCTTTATAGGCAGGCTCCCGTGTGGTTACGAGATGGGATGTGTCTGCAAACGGGCACACCCGGGGCTTCCTAGGCAAGCTCCCGCGCAGCTCCAAGATGGGATGTGTCTGCAAACGGGCACACCCAGGGCTTCTTAGGCAAGTCCCCACTGAGCTATTAGCATCCACTCAGGTATGATTTCTATCTTATGGCTGGCGAACCCTTTCACGCTGGTCTAATGGACTATAAACGACCCGACCGGAAGTCTGCCAGGTCTTAATCCTCGATTGGCCTGGTAGCTACTCTAACTTTCGCCTTGTCCCATCCTCAGTCAGAGTGGGGGCTCTGTAGACACCCACATTTTGACCGCCAAGTGTCTATAGCAGTTTCCATAAAACACCCGATGATGATCGGACGTAAACATGACTTTATACACTCGATTTTGGACTCGGAATCAATATTATTTGGCACGAGCTTTTAGCGGAGTAAGAATATCACCAAACCGACCTCAAATTCAGGCCCAGTGGGTCGTTTCCAGTCAAATGAGACTAATTTGGGTCAAAACCGTCACCAAGGGCAAAACCGTCTTTTAGCGGCCGGGTCAAACCCCGGTCAAAGGCATTTCCGAGCCATAAAAATCTGGCACACCACTTCGAAAATCCGACTTGAGGTCAAACACTACACAAAAAATCAACAATGAAGAAGAATTAGGCAAGCTTTTCCTATCCAAAATCGGATTCCTTTTTCCATCCAAAAACCGGAATCCTACTTCACCCCAACCGGTGTTTCTTCCCCTACAAGCAACCTTTTCTTATCCAAAGACGGACTCCTATTGCATCCAAGCCAAGTGCCTTTCCTAGCCAAAGCCGGAGACCTCTCCTATAAATACACCCATTTTGCACAACTACAACGGACATCCATAACATCGACGATCCACGACAATTACAATTCCCGACACAATTCACAACAATTCATCCCCGAAGATCTAGGCAATTTTAGGCAAACTATACACAAATACCATCCCGATCTTTCCTCTAGAAATCCTTTAGGAAACCCGAGAGCAAAACTCGCCAAATCCTCTCCCTAACCATACACACCATAACTCTCTTATATACATCTTAACACTCCCACACCTAGGTCGCTACTACGAGTCCGTTTTCAAGATAATTAAGCATGTAGGTTGAGGGTGTTACAAAATCCCGACTTCTCCCTTTTCTTCTCTTTCTCTCGTCCGTCCGTTTCTATTTACGGGTCGTCGTCGCGTCTTTTTTTACTTCTTTTCTCATTCCTAATATATATCGATATTATCATACTATTTTCAATAAAGCGTCGTCCCTAGGATTCGATATCGACTCTATAGTCGAATATCGGATCTAAAGAAATCAATCATTAAATCATGTTAAGCATAATCCCGTTGAAACCAAAATAATGGTCACCTGGTCCGGAAAAAGACTAATTACGACATTACAAAGTGGAGGGAATTATTTCGTCTTAATACAATCAAAAACGGTTTTCAAACTTCTTTTCTAAAATCCACTCTAAATAATTGATATTGATTCTATAGTCAAATATCGAATACGACGAGTATCGAAAATTGAATCGAATGTAAATCATATTATATTTTCATGTGGTTCAACAAAATCATCGATTTTTTCAAAAATAAAAACCGGACAGCAGTCCGTACATGGAGCACTCGATCGAGTGCCCAGCCCACTCGATCGAGTAACATCCCATAATCCGGGCAAAATACCTTTTTCGAGACCACTCGATCGAGTCCCTCAATGACTCGATCGAGTGGCTCCTGGTGTGTCGAAACAGCGAGTCTTTCAGCTATTTTCGAGCCTCGATAAATCTTTTTAACGACTTCGGTCAACACGTGTCAAGTCTATCACGTGCCCTACTCTTTTCAAAACCATACATCATATCATTTATATCTTTTTTACAAACCGTTATATCATTACTAACTCGTTTGTTTCTATTTTGACATTCTTTTGTTTTATTGTACTAAAACGAATCTCACATGCTAAATACAATTTTGACTCAAGTTCAAAGATGCATTAAATGACATAGATCAAACATAATTCACATGTTTAGTCAAAACACTGTTTGCATATCATTTAACCGTCAAACTAACGCGCGTACACGAAAAACAAATGATATCTAAGTAAAGGCCTCTAAGTGCGGGCGGGGTTGCGTGTTCTTTGTGAACTTCCCTTACTCAGAACCATGGTTTCCGGATGTCCAAAACCATTGGCATACGAGAGTCATTCAATACACGACTACCGATAACGTCGGTATCGATATCGCAGTGCAAAGGGACGAACCCAATAAGCTCCGAAATCGGAATGGGCCGCACTCTATGCACGGCCCACTACGACATAGAGTGGGTTCAAATGGGCCCGAACTCCCACAAAGTTCGGTGGTGACTCCAACTTCGATTTAAATTTCAACTCGAGATCCATCTCACATGAGATTCATTCGCCTCCACAAACCCGCGCGTGGCCACGTCGGGGTGGACCTATGTCATGTCCACAATAATAAAACGTATTTATGGCAAAAAAAAATATACTCCAAAATGATATGTTTGATGGGAAATAATCTTACTAATAAGTCGCCCAATGTGTAACACCCCGGCCCCAATCCTAGGACCGAAAATGTTAACCGCGGTAGCCTGCCAGGCCTCACAGACCAACACAAGTCCTTTCTAGTACATTTTGTACTCACTCATGCGCATCTTGGAAACCTTCCCAGGAGGTTTTGTCCTCACTCATGCGCATCTCGGAAACCTTCTTAGGAGGTCACCCATCCTAAGACTACTCCTAGCCAAGCACATGCGCATCTCGGAAACCTTCCCAGGAGGTCACCCATCCTAAGACTACTCCCAACCAAGCACGCTTAACTGCGGAGTTCTTTTTACATGGACAACCAGAAAAGAAAGTGTACTTTGTTGATATGAGTATTACTTTCAATTCTTTTAAGTACTAGTCATTTAAGCTAATAAATTGGACATCTTCAATCAATGTGGGGTGTTTTAATCACTCCCACTTGAAGAACGCAACGTCCTCGTTGCGCCTGGCAGCATAACCGCTTACCCAGAATCCACCCGCGCTAGGTACCAAATGCACGGTAGCAGGGTTGCTCTGATACCATTTGTAATCCCCTAGAAATTCCAACACAATAAAGTAGCGGAAACACTGTAGATATGGGATTGTAACACACAGTAAATATGTCTTGATTAAATAAAAATGGTAAGTCAATAAATAAGCCATAAAATAAAAAAAATGGCTACAAAATAAAATAAAACCCATAAAAAGGGTTGTAACAATCCATAGTTCAAATGTAATCAACGAAGCATGATCCGTAACTAATCCTTTAAAATTATGAAATGTACAATTATAATTCTATCAAATTCAAAAAAAAATCAAAATCAAAGAAATTTATCTAAAGATGAATTTTAAATACGTCCTAGAATCATTGGCTACATTATCTTTTTTACTCTTTTTACTTGTTTATCAAAATAGTTAAAAATATTTTCAATTATGATAAATAAATAAATAAATATAAAGTAATTTTTTTAAAGTACAACATCATAGATATGACAAAGAAATACAAATTTTTTTAAAAAAATTTAATTCCTATTCGAGAAATTGACACAAAGTTCTTGCCATATTAAATTGTCTGATTGTTTAATTTTATTTATTATTTTTACTTTTTTCTCAATGACATCAATTTATTGATCGACATTATATTTAATAAATAAAAATGATCAAATTTACTTGGTTTGTATTACGATTATTTCATATGATAATTTCGGTATTAAAAATTAATACTACAATTATAAATTTGTATTTTAAATAAGTAAGTGACGAAATATTAGGGATACAATATTTCTTATCTTGATTGCAATTATATTTTAGATTTTAGTGGAAAAACAGTTTTTTCACAATTATAATAATGTTACATAAATATTAATCTTAAATAAATGGGATTAAATAAATATATAAGGAATAGATTTGTTCACAAAAGACGCAAATGATTAAAATGCATAAACTGTCGCCACGTCATCAAAAGAGTGCATTCATGCTGCCATGTCAGCAGTTGATGCAATCAATATATATATATATAAATGATTTATTTCCTTCCCTTAATACCTTAGCATATTTGTCCATTTATTTTTGTGTGCATACTTATACTGTTATACATATCATGATGTGCAATAAAAATAGCTTATTATTGACTCATAATTGCAAAACGGTACAAATTATCCCAAAATTACCTTTTTGTTTTTTTAATTTTACTAATATCAATATTCTAATCGTTACATGTGGACTTTTAATAAAGGGTTCGATCTCAAGACGAGGTCACAAAAACAATTGTGTTTACACAATTTGATATACGGTTTTACAAAAGGTATAATTGATTCTTTCTAGTAGCAATATTTTTGTTCTTTTTATAATAAGTAACAAAATTTTGTTAATTTGGTCTTATCAGATTCAATTCATTCGGTTTTAATAAGAGTACTCCTCAGCTTTAGTGGATTACATGATTAAGGTTTGGTATGTTATTTTGTTACTCTTTAATCGTAAGTTATGGTTCAGTGTCTTGGTTTACCGAGATGGGATAACCTTTACTCATGTAGGATGTCTAATAAGTTCTCTTGATAACTGAGGGTGTTACATCCGTCAAACTAAAACTCACCTTTGACTCCCATTACACCATAAAAACTAGCAGTCAAGCCATATAACGAAACAACGTTGGAAAAAAGGAAGATATATTTTTTATTGTAAGGTTTCTAAAGAATTCTATTGAATCTTGTGGTAAAAGATAATTACAATGTACATACAACAAATGTGAGGTAGTGGTTGTTATATTCTGCGGACCATGCATGGACGATACTTAAGGGGTTAAAGTTAATTACACTCTGTATTTGTCAACTATTTGATGGTACACATTCATTGTAACAACTTCTTTTTGTTAGCACAATGAGAATGGTAAAGACAAAGAAAATGTAAAAGGAAGATGGGAAAAACAAATAAAAAAGCTCACTAATCTGAAGAAGAAATCATATTGACAAAGCATCGTACAAACTTTTGGATTAAAATGGTGGACACAAGAAATGGTTTCTTCACTTCTTGTGCCTTTTAAAGTTTGACATTAGACCATGCTAATTATCGTACGCATGTTTCCTTAAAAATTGATCTTAGTAGTCAATCTTGCTTTCCTGTAAAAGGAAAAACAAACAAATAAACACGATCAAATGTTTGTTGTTGAGATAACTAGTACATTGACTCCGTAATCAAAAGGATCACGCACAGAAACGAGATATGAAATTACAGAGTAAAAAATTTGCAAATTTCACAATATTATATTTTAGTTGAATAGGGTATGGATATGGTGTAAGCAAATGAAAATATATATGGTAGATAAATTATGATACGGAATACGTCATCTACGTATTTTTTTGGGAACTAATTAAAATTTGTCAAATAGATACTCTATAGATGTACTTTGTTAAGTTTTCGTTTATGTACGCTAAATGTAAAAATTGTGCATAGATGAAATTACACTTGTTAATACGACATGCATTTTGAAGGAGAGAATGATTATTTTTATGATACTTCATAAAATAATATCTATACACCGAGGACTTTAAACTTGAAAACAATATGAATAATACGGAGTAATGTCTTTGAAAAATGTAAAATACAAACTGAAATTTAAATCAAAAGAATTTCTTACCAAACTGTTATTTTTTCTTTGGAGATTGCAAATCGTCGTCATCCTCAAGCTCCTCATGCTGTGTGTCCAACATTTTATTCGTGTGCAATACACTTGATGGATCCATGCTATTATATTTGGTTTCAAAATAACGTAATTTTTCATCCTTAAATCTTTTTCTGGACAATGTCAAGGATGATGCCTTCCGTTCACCAGCAAACAACATGTCTCCCTGTGATGCGTTTGTTACGTAAGATACATCGGATTTCATGTCTATTGATATCTCATCATCCGCCTTTCTTGTTTGAGTAACTAAAGTGTTAGTGCCATTCCGTCTTGCATATTTTTTGTTGACTTGAGGTTCCTACATGGAAAATTTTGATACTTATTTACAAATCAACATTTGGCAAACTGAGTTCTCTCGCTCTCACTCATTCAATTCTTTATATAGGTCCATCATTTCTCCTCACAAAAACGACCTCTACGTAAAGAATTGAATGGATGAAAGGGAGTATGTTTCTTTATAATGGATAATATTCCATTCGAAGACAATCTAACAAAACGAGCATTATCACAAAAAATAATTACAAAAAAAACTGTGAAGAGAGGAATGTAATATAATACTGTTTGTGAGAAGAAAATGGATCCTTAATTTATTTTAGAAAATGTAGAGGATCCATACTCGCTCAACAATGGTAAGATTATTCTTGCACAAATTCTTAATTTTGACAGACATATTCATCATAAACTGTAGACCGATCAAATAAAAATCTTACGGATAAATAAAAAGACAAGTAATTTACTACTATCCATTTTAAGGTTATTTTGTCGTATTTAGCCATTTGGCTATCTATATTTAACATATTAAAAATTTGTAACGGATGTACATGTCACACGAGTGACTAACTGACATTATTATCAATTGTAAGGACTAAGTCACCTCTTATATACTCGCACTACGGAGTAGGTGTTATCATAAAAAAAACACTTTCACATGTGACACATAATCAAAGAAAATTATGTATCAGTAGCTTGGGATAACAAATCTTTCTCTTTTCGTCTTGCCAAAAATATATCGCTAAGTTCTTTTTATAAAAAAAAAAAACATATGGTTTATATTATACTTTTGTATCCACTTAACTTCGATCATATATATGTTGTACTCCGTACTTCCTAAATTATATGTGCAAAAATAATAAGAAAATCATGGTAAAAATGGAGAGTATCTTGTAAAGACTTGTTTGTCTTCCTCTAATTTTAGTATCCTCGATTGGATTTATTAGTCAAACGATTCTATGTTCCACTTATACAACTAGTTGCTAACATCAGAGACTTTAATTAGCTTAATTCTTTGACTGAGGCCTAGTTCTAGTTTTGTTGTACAGTTTTTGATACCTTATGCTCCCTTTCCCACAATGATGTTCCCACTTTATAATGGCACATGACCGGATTAAGAAATGAGTGAGGAAAGGAGGTAAATTGATGGGTGGAGTTCAAGATATCAAATCACAAAAAGTAACCAATAGAAAGAGAGTATAATGGATGAATAAGGGAAGTTTTGAAGTGGGAAGATCTTACGGGGTTTTCTTTTTAAAAAAGTGGGAAAATCTCAGTGGGGAGGGGGGAGTAGTATTATTACTTACATTTTACCTAAAAAAATCTAGTTTCTAAGGATTGTTATCCTTCTAAAGGATTATAATTGTCTTATTTTTAAAATGAATACACACAAACCCATATAGATGAATGGGAAATAAATTTTGTCATTTATAACCATTCTACGCTTTGTCATATCTATCTCTTTAACTCGATTCATGTCTAAGATGCATACGGTAAATTTAAACAAAAAACTGGATTTTTCTAGTAATAATATATATTACTTCGTAGAATATTTAGTTATATCTGAATGACCTATATGTTTTAGGTTTAAATATAATTATATTCGTATTAAATATTGGATTAAATAATTAACCATTACTCCCTTGTAAAATACAAAAATTAAAATTTACGAAAACTTTTTAAATATTATACCCCAAAAGTAGGTCAAAAATTGCTTGGAACTCTACTTGACAGGGATATTGTATGTTGGTGGACCAAAACACCCTTGCTCTCGTACTAATGATTTATCCTTTCAGTTCACTCCCTTTATTTAACCTAAATGACTGCTCATCAAAAAAAGTCACTCCTAAGTCGAAAACCAGAAACACAATCAGAACCATAATCAAATACTATGGTCCTGTTTGGTAAACAGTAGATTAATATTGGCAGAAGCAGATTAAGAAAGCAGATTTGACTAGCAGAATCAATTGGCAGTTTTGACTAGCAGATTTAATTAGTAGATTATTTTTGTACTGTTTGGTAATTAGCAGTTTTAAAGTAGCTGATTGTTTAATTGCTTTGTAAAATGACAAAAAAGGACATCAATAAATATTTGATTAAATATACGTCAACATATATAAATCACACGAACAACTTTTAAAATACTTCTGATCTATTCTATTAGCCAATGTAGCCATTAAAGTTGAACAAATATTATCACGAAGAGTTGATATTTTTTTTTATTTTATGAAATCTCGGCCGGAGATTATAAATTGATTCAAACGAAATAACCAAACATGAATTAAAGAGTGCATAAAGTTGTTGTATATCAAATTGATGACATAAAAAATCAAGGGGAAGACGAAAGCGTACATTTCAACTAATTAGAATGAGTAATTTATGAAAGAGTTAGAATAACTAATACATGGTTAAAAGATTTGCAAAGGGTAAAGAAGTAAAAAAAAAAAATCAATCTGTCAACTCAATATGCTGCTCCTAGCAGCATATTGCAAAACGGCATATTGCACCCCAATATGCCATTACAAAATGCCATTTACCAAACACCATAATCAGCATATTTTTTGGTCAAACATGCCAAAGGCTTCCAATATGCTGTTTTCTGGCGGATATGTCATTTACCAAACGCCACCTATAACTCATCACTATCAAGGTCTCAACTAACCGTAAATTGAAAATTGGAACCTAATGCATTCTTTTATTACCTGCGTAAGTCTCCCCCTCTTTTATTTAAAATCCAATGATTTCTGCAATCAATTTTTTAGTCGAGTGCACATTTTTTTGGTGTGAATAACAAGAAGAGTATACAAAAGGGAGTAAACTTTAAAAAATTAATTTATGTCATCAAATTAGACAAGGGTATTTACATAAAATTATGCAATTCAACCATCAAATTCACAACTGGCGGAAAACATCACTGAAGTTGATTTTTGCAATCAATTTTGGATCAGAGTACACTTTTTGGGTGTAAAATATTTAAAATAATTCAAAAGTGAGTAAATTTTAATTTCTGTATTTTACAATGGAGTGATTTTCAATTTACTCTATATTTTACAAGATTTTGCAAATATTATAAATCTAGAATCCCTATAATCCTAATTTCAAAATTGTTACTAGTATATTGTACTAATGCCTCATTTTTTGTTTGCTCTCGACTTCTATAATAGATGTGAGAAATAGTTTGAAGTGAAAAGAAAATAGAAAGATTAAGTGAGTGTATTTTAAAAATTTTGCACCCCTAGATCGAAAATCCTCGATCAGTCGTTGTTTGTGCATGTATAAGTATATATAGACACACGTGTGTGTATACACACCATTTACACCTTTCTCAAATGGTAATAATGAAAACTGGTCTTTTTTATAAACTATTGTGAATTTTACATATAGTTAGAGATAGTTATGTTAAAGGTTAACGAAGTATGAGTAAATAAGTGAGAGACAATCATGATTAAGCTTAACTAATTATGAACAAATGAGCAGCTGGCGATAATAAATATGAGACCGAGATAGTAAAACAAAAACAAGCCTATATATATATACTCCTCCGATTTCCTATCATTCACACATATTTACAAATTTTTTTGAGTTGAGTTTGATCTTTTAACCACTTTTCATTTTAGACATAAATGTGTGGTTCACATTTAGGCCGTCTCAAGGGTAAGAGGCCCGAAACGAAACTTAAAAAATGAGGTCCTTCAATTTACAAATGATCAGAATTTTTTATACCAAAATTTTACTAGGCTAATGTTATTTCCAACTATTTTGTGTCAATTTCAAATAAACTAAAATTCTTCACACTATAAATGTCAAACTGAAAATTAAAATGAGATTTAACAATAATGAATTTATAATTATTAATGAAGTATTATTTTAATAACAACACATATCGTACTTACTGCAGAATGAAGGGATAAATAAAGGTCTTAAAAAACTACAATAAAAAATTAAAAAGAAAAACATTCTCGAAATTATAAGAGTAAAAAACGAAATAATTATATTGAAAAAAAAATTAAAAGTTAATGAAAGTAATTTATATTAAATATAAGAGTATATATTTTTTAAGAGGGTAAAATATTTTTTTTATAGGAAAAGTGAGGAAAATATTTATATACCATATCTATTATGTATGAGGGATCATTTTTTCAATAAGAAATATAGAAATTTTAAGTTGAATGAAAATCGAAATAGAAATACATGAATGCATAGAGAATTTGATAAAGAAAAGTACTCCTCGTGAGTTTTAAACCTAAGAAGTTGAGACGATGTAACCATGAATCTACCACTACATTAGGTTTCTATCAGTGCCGGTCCATTGGAGGCTCAATTAGATTCTTGGAACCGGGACCCAAACAGGTTAAGGGCCTCAATATATGTGTTGTTAATACAAAATTAACATGGAGTTCTGTAGTGGTTAAAATGGTTAAATTTGTCACAAAGATTGTGTGTTCGAGTCCCATATAGCTATTAGACTCTTCATAAAAAAATCATCTAGATTGAGACCCCCGAAAAATGGAGGCCCGGTTCAGTTGCGTCTACTGTGCTGGACCTGAGAAGGCCCTGCATTTACACCTTCATTCCTCTCTCTTCCTCTTTTTTTAACCCAAAAAATAAAAGGATCAATCATACGAACTGGAGTATAATAAATACCTCAAGTCCAGGTCTTCCCAACATGCTCACGCTGCTTGATTCTTGAATTCCTTTTCGAGCTCGTCTATGCATCCTAGATGATGAAGTGGAGTCTTGCATTCGGCCGGTCTTTGTCCTAATATACAAGTAAGGATTGGAGGTTACAATCATTATTGATAAAAAAAACATACATATACATATATCATTGAGACATGGGAATAGAATATAGAAAATCACACATAATCAAAGGAAATGGAATCACTTCTGTTTGACGAGAGAGTGCTAATGCAAATACTACAAGATAAAAAAAAATATTCTGGTTATGTCGGTCATTTGTTTACTTTTAATTAAATATTTCTCGTAGATAATATAAAAATAAATAAATTAGCCAAACGAAAAAGTAGCATGGAGGTAATTTAAAAAGCAGGATAAATGTACCTCCTCAAGTCCTCTCTTGATTTCGCGTCAATTTCCTTGTTAGGTGGGTACTTTGGCAGACTTGATGGATCACATGCGTAGGGCATTGTTGTGAAGTACTGAAAAATTAAGTAAATTTAGTTCAAGTTACATCTACTACGATGTAACCATTGAATAAAACTGCCTGAGAGGCTGAGATGACTTTAGTAAGTTTTTGTTTCATGTAAGTAGTCGAAAATTTGAAATGTTAGATAAAAGGTTAAAAGTCGTTTGAAAGTTTTAAACCCGATGAAATATCATAAGTAGAGTAGGTAGTCGATATTGTAATTTTTTGACAAATTAGTGGAAAATGTATGAGATAAAAAGACATGCATAGACCAGTCATTAAGTTGGTTATTATGTTGAGACTTGTTGTGTATCGATTAAGGAAATAAATGATACTCCCTCCGTTCCAATGAATTATTTGCCTATTTCATAATTGGGTGTCTCAATGAATTGTTTGTCTTTCTATTTTAGGAATGTTTTTTATATGCAATTTGACCATTCTCATGAGTTTTGCTCCACATGTCATTCTCCCATTGGATCCCTTACCCTTGGTGCCAAAAAGAAAGGCAAACAATTCATTGGAACGGAGAGTATAAAATTCTCACATAAAAGAATACTCGTCCGTCTTAAGACAATTTGGGAAGACATTCTCTTTATGGATGAGATCCATGACTTAAGTTGTGATTTTGTCCATTGTTGAAGAGGATGACGTTAATTATGGACTTGAATTGATGACTTGTTTCTCTATGAGAACACAACCTAGCTTAGTTATGGAACCACTCAATAGATCTCTATTATTAATCAGATCAGGCATTTGTCAAGGTTCTCCTAACCTAGACTGTGTAGTAGCTATTACTCCCTCCGGACACAATTTTTTGTTTCATTTAATTAAAATACTTCTCATTGTTAAGGTAATGAGATAAAAAATAGTGTCCGGAGGGGATCAAGGATATGCTTTTAACCAACCCTAAACAACCTCAAAATTTTATTGGGATGACTAATGCCTCAAATAAATGTTTGTAAACATGATGCCAAGAAGTGAAAAAATGAAAGGCCAAGGTATACATTATTATAACCAGTGTGATCGAGAAACCATGGCCTACACGATATATATTTATACCAATATTTTCAGGACGAGGGAAAAACAATACAATAATCTTGTCTTGTTTCAAAGGTGGAAATATGAATTCAGGAAGGAGGTTTGAGGCAAATGTACCAAGGGGTTAGGAATTTTGGATGTGAGGTCATGTGAGGATAGTAAATACTAAATACTTGTGCAATTCCAACGCATTACCAACTGACTCAATCATTTTTTATTGAGATTTTCTAAAATGGGTTGAAAGGATCTGAGCTAAGAATTTTATTATGAAAAGATTAAGAAGTATATCTCATGATAAATTTAAATTTGAACCTATAATTAACATATTTAGGAAATTTTGCTCATTAATCTTTTCATATTAAACCACTTAACATATGTCACTTCGACACAATTTAGAAAAATTCTTCTTTATTTTACTTACGAAGACTACATGTGGCACAAATTGTTGAAGATGCAAGGGTAATTCGTTGTAGAAGAATCATCTCATTTTAATTTTGCCACAAGTAGTACTTTTGCAATTATACATCTGGCGTATACTGTTATTCATAATCTTCTTTCCACTAAAAGAATAACACATCAACAATTCTTTCCCGCCTACTTTGCATGGGTTAAGTTTTGGGCTTTTCTTGGTTGGGTCATTTAATAGTTAAATCAGTGCCTAATGGTAAATCAAATAATTGTTTTGCAGAACTGTATCCACTAATTGATTCTCCATTATTCTTTCTGTAATAATTGCTACTCCCTCCGATTCACAAAGATGTTCCCCTTTGTTTAATATATGTGAGGTATATTTTAATCAAAGGGGAAGATCTTTGTGAATCAGAGGGAGTAATTGTTAGCATGATCAATCAAAAGAGATCATGCATAATTGATATTAAAATTAGGGTAATGTTAAATACAACCAACCCCTTAGGGTTGTATTTAACCATCTAAAATATTCCAAATTTAGTATAAATCTCTATTATACTAAAAGAGAAACTACAAGAGAAATAAATGGATACGTGTCGCAATTAGATAGATTACCACCAAACACCCAACGTTGTCGTTCTCTGACAAGGTTTTTACGTACACTTAATCTTCACTTTGTCTCTCCCTCTGTCCTTATTCTCCATCCTCGACCACTGTGTGTCCGTGTCGCATTGACGGCCGCCGTGTCCAGCACGTGTTCCGTGTCGTGTCGACACGCGACACGCCGGAGGACTGACGTGTCGGAGTAACACAACTTTATTCCATACACCACTGTTTTTATAACTTAATCCCCATTATTAGTCTCCTCAAAACAGGAAGCCTAGCTAAAATATTAGAGGCACTCTTGTGCAATAACTTCAAAGTTAAGAATGCTTGGTCGGGAGAAGTCTTAGGATAGGTGACATCTTGGAAAGATTTACAGGATGCGCACGAGTGAGCACAAGATGAGCTAGAAGAACTTGTGTTTTTCAACTAGTACATGGCATGACGAGCTATCGTGACTGACATGGCCAGGGTGTTACAAAATGGTATCGAAGCAACCCTGGGACCATGTGGTGTGCACCTAACGGGGGCGGATTCTAGGTCAGCGGTTATGTTGTCAGGCGCAACGAAGATGTAGCGTTAATTATGTGGGGATGATTGTAATACCCAATGTTAATTGAAGAGATCTCATTTATGAGTTTAAATGACTAGTGTTTAAGGGATTGAAAGTACTACTCATATCATGAATAAAGTGCACTTTCTTTTTTGACTTGCCCATGATAAGAACTTCACGCTTAAACGTGCTTGGATGTGAGAAGTCTTAGGATGAGTGACCTCCGATGCGCATGAGTGAAGACAAAATGAGATAGAAAGGCGACGTGTTGTTATATCGGACAAGTATATAATCTGGCGATCTACCGCGACTAACATTTCCAGTCATAGGTTTGGGCTAGGGTGTTCCAGTTACAGTTAACAATCATAGATCAATTCTCAATGATATAAAATTTTTGTCTATTCAACTTCCCAAAAGACTTCTTCAGCATCTTAAACTTCTTCACTATTTGAAACATGGTGATACCATCTAGGTGCTTACACCACATACAGCTCCTCAATCACAGGGATACATTGCTCACATTACTCCAAGGGATACATTGCTCACATTACTCCAAGGGATACATTGCTCACATTACTCCAAATATTGAAGTAATGAAATGTATTTTTCATCCTGTGATTAGTTGGCCATAATTCCACCACACAATTTTTAGGGCAATGATAAAGCCTTTCAGGAAGAAAATAAATGCTACCTTCAGGCCCATTCAAGAGCAATTCATCATTAACCAGAATGCAATTAATTTGGTTGTAAACCCTGTTATCTTTTTCTTGTTTGTTTATAATTCCATGTAACGAAAGCCCTAGATGGTGACTAAACTGTAATACCATAATAGACTATACAGTCTTGGAAATCACTAACTTCTTTCACAGCAACCGTAGATCCTAGCCTTTCATCTAAGTTGAATACATTATTGAAATCTCCCATAATCATCCCACCTCCTTTAAATATTCTCTTCATATTCTTAAGAGAATTCCACAACTCTAATCTCTCATGTCCTACGAGTATATTAAAACCATACACCATAGGTAACACCCAGACAAAAATTATTAGGCAAGTATTTGACATTAACAAGAACAACTTGTTCAAACTTTGTAATCACATCCACTTGATAATTTTTCCCATCCCAAATTATCCAAATTCTACCTCACTCCTTCTGTTATGTCATTATTACGCAGAAGAACCCAAGAGTTACCAAGTCCTCTCTTCACATTATCTTTATTTCTAGTTTTAACTCTAGTTTCTATTAAACCAAATAAACCTATTTATTCATAGGCAGGAATCTTCTTGTACCACCTTGATCATTAGGCTTACACACACACACACACAATATATTCCAATACACAATAATAGTCATTTTCTAATAGGCGCCCCCTCCAGTATTGTTTCCCCTTTCAGTCTTCCTGTGAAGAACTGTTTTAATATTTCCAGGAATGACTTGCCCTTTTCCTCAACTCTATTTCCACTCTATCTAATCAATTTGGTTATGAATCATGCATGTGTTATCGTGCTCTTCTCCATGAGCCAATATTCAATGTCTAATCAACTAGTAATAATATTAATGGTATATTATGATTATTGTCATGAAGGATTTATGAATGGTTCGTAGCTGATTGAGTCCTTTTGAGATTTCTTGTATGTGGTAATTTCTCGTCCTTGTCTCATGTAAATGAATCATTATCAACTCAACAAACTCTTTTATGTATTGTGATTAAGAATAATGTGTTATTCAGTTTGTTGTCAAATGGATGGTTAGAAGTTGTGATATTCAGAATTTGTTACTTGCATGTTGATTATAAGCATGATTATAGTGAGGTTGATCCGTAATGAACAACTCGTGGTTTAGTTGAGCGCGGATCCTTATTAGTTCTCCTTCTAAGGGTTCGCTTGGGATTGGGTTAATTATTCCGGGAGTAATAGAGCAAAAATGAACTAGAAAATGACGGAACCTAGTGATGATGCTAAGCGAAAATGAAAAAAATTAAGAAAATCTAGCTTATTTGGGGAATTATTACTCCCCTCTCCCCCAACTAATGCATTACCCCACAATGGGGTAATTATTCTCCCCTCATATCTCTTTTACACCATAAAATGTTACAACCAAGTAACAAGCTCATCCATTTCTAATTCATTTTTGCTCTATTACATATCCTGGAATTATTACTCTTATCCCAAGCGAGTCCTAAGAGTTAAATTTAAGAGGGGTGTACAAAATCAGAACAAAAGCCAAGTGATGAAATCCAAATTGAAAATAGAAGTTTGTAATTGTCGTGACCGGTGTGGCACAAGTCATTCCATTATGTATCGTCATTGTTTATGTCAGGTTGACCTGAGTTTATGAGTATTTTGTGATATCGACTGAGTATGAAAAGTTATTTGATGTTGGATATATTATACCTCTCCTAGTTTTTTATTTCTTCACTTTTTTGGTACAAAAATTAAAAAAATATTAAAGAATTAATTAAAGTAAAAAAATGTGGGGATAAAGTAGAAATATGGTGGGGTTTGTGAATAAGGAAAGAATAAAAATTGAAGGAAGAATAAAAAATTGATTAAAGTACAACCAAAAATGAAAATAGGAAAGATAATTCAACTAGTGTCAAAAAGGAAAGAGGGAAGATAAAAAAAATTAGGTGAGAGAAAATATTGATTGATTTTGTTCAACTTGTGATTGACATGTACTACCTCCGTCCCACTAAGATTGTCACATTTCATTAAAATACTCCTCACAAATAATAGGGAAGTGGGACAATCATTTAGGGACGGAGGGAGTATTAGTTTTCATGATCCAATTGATATTTGAAGTCAATGGGGGTTCAGTGAATCGTGTAGATACTATTAGTCATTGAATTCATAAGTGTTGGTTGTTTGTGATGGATGATAAAATATACAGATATCCAATTTAGTACAATCAAGATTTGTATAGATGGTAATTCAGATGGTAATTCAGATGGTAATTTTTTTCGTTGTAATTAAAAGTTGTATCTCAGTTTTTGCGAAACTTGTAAGTAAACCCTATTGCCGTACTGTAATTGTAAGTTTTGATGGACCTCATATAGATTTGTCGATATGGTAATGTTCTTGATTATCTAGGATACTTAAAATTGGGGTATTCCGTGAGGGTTGATCCTTTCACGTTCTTATCCCTTCATAATGTACGGAGTACTTTTTTTTTCTTATATTACCTCCGAGTTACTACGATTGACTCATACTTTCCCGTTCCATTGTTCCACATTTCTTTTTTTAATCATTTTTTTTATTTCTTCAACTTTTCTTTTTCCTATCATACTTCTATCTTATTTAGGTGACACACTTGCTTTACTCTCTTTCTACTTTTACTTATTTTATTATCAAGGTAGGGAAAATTCTCTTTCTACTTTTAGTTATTTTATTATTAAGGTAGGAAAAATGAGTGGTTCAAAAAAAAGGTGAAACGGAGAGAAATTGGTGAATAAAGTGAACCACACATTTATGGTCTAAAATGGAAAATGGGTAAAAGATCAAATTCAGCCCAAAAAGAAATACGTGTCAATGATAGAAACTCGAAGAAAGTTAGGAATACATGCTATTCGATTTTCATTTTCATTTTACTCCCTCCGTCTCAATGAATTGTTTACCTATTCCATATTGGGACGTCTCAATGAATTGTTTGCCTTTCTATTTTAGGAATATTTTTTATATGCAATTTGATCATTCTCATGAGTTTTGCTCTACATGTCACTCTCTCATTGGTTCCCTTAACCTTGCTGCCAAAAGAAAAGGCAAACAATTCATTGGAACGGAGGGAGTAACTTTTAATTTTTGATTTTTATTTGAAATTTAAATTATATTTTTTTTGGTAAATGGTAAAAGAAATATTGATTTTAAAGATTGATTTACAAAGTATCAATGTAACTATAAACGTTACATTTATTTTTTCACTTCTATAAAAGAATTATACAATCAAAAAAAAAAAAAAACTGGTGTCATCATACTTTATGACTAAGGACGTAAAAGGTAAAACACAGTGCGAAGGCCGAAGAGGTTGCCAAAGGGGTGGTGAGGCCAACGTAATAATAGCTGGTGAGATCAAAACTCCAAGAGAAATTATGAAAGAATGCTATAGTTGAAAGTGTTAGAAATAATGCAAAGATAATATGTTGACTATTGTTGCATTGTAAGGTATCTCCCATTAAGTAACAGACACCAATATTATGATGGTTATGAATCATTATCTTTATAGTAATGACAATTCATTACCAATCATAAATTGCCTTGGATATCCTTTGATTTTAGTCTCAGGTAGTCTTATACAAGGTGATATAAAAGAATGAGCATGAGATACATAAATCAAATGTCATCATCCAAATCTCTTTGATAAATTCTGAGTATACCATCGAGTTGCAACTCCTAATGGTTGAGTACACAACCTTTTAGGAGTGTTGTGTGACCTTGGGGGACGACGCCCATTCCGATTTGTACCGTAGTCGGGGCGATTTCGTTTCTCATTCAGTGACCTTCATATCACGACACAACAACGTATATTCTCTAGTTACATATCGCCCCTATAGTGACCCTATATTTCCAACAGAAAGGTTTGACTTCCATATCTTATTACGACTTGAATTAGGAGAAAAGTTTTGTGATTTACTTTTGCCAAAAGCAAAAAAAAAAATCATTCGAAAAACCTCACCTTAATCTTAAGAGGAAATCAACAAAATAAAATAATACTGTATTTAATCAAAAAGAAAATAGTACGAGTAGTATATAATATGAGTACCGTTGAATTTAATGTAGACGCTGCAGTTCCACGATTTTGTGGTTCGATGGATAGAAGTGTCTCTAACAATGTCACTGTATGCTCAGGTAAACTTTTACATCTTTCGCGTAATGAACTTTCATAAGGAGCTTGCGGTTTGAACATTGTAGCATGCGGGAGTTTTGATTTTTCCCAATAATCTTCTGGTGGAGAACCACATAACTTGAAGATCTTGTGCAATTGCTCCACCTACAATTTTTGTATTATAAAAGTTATTAATTAAACGAGAAATATTTTTGCAGTATGGAATTCTAGTCGTTAGAGTTCACTTTATGAGGTTGAAGGTTCGATTCTTATCCGCAGTAGTATTTGAAGAATTTTTGTATGAATTTTTCTAATGAAAAATATTTTGCTAAAGAATAATGTAGTTAAACATGTTTCCAAAAAATGCACACGATACTTGGAACGACGCCCTACCGGACTATATTATGAGTATCGTTTTTTTTGTTTAACGAATCTCGCACCTAGTCGCATAACAATATAGGAGGAGCGGGATTCGAACTTGTGACTTACTGTCCCAGAAAACCTAATCTTAACCATGCATTAGGTTAAAACATTTTCAGTTATGAGTATTGCTTGTTCAGAGTTGAATAATAATACTTAACCCGGTTGGGTTGAAAAAGAAGGAACTAGTTTATCCATATCAACTCAATTAAACAAAATTGATTGAGTTTCTCCTATAATTTAGCTATATCCTTTCATTGTATCTTGTAGATTTCGGTGTCGTAGGTGTGATCGAGTAGCTCATAAATTTCTTGAGCATGCGTTGTAAGCAACCGCCTCTTCAATTGCCAAAAAAAACTCAATTAAACACAAGATGATAGGTTTTTCAAGATTATATCATCGACAAATTGAAGTTAGTTTAGTAGTCTTTGAATTTGTGTTAGGGATAATTTCCGTGGGATGGAGTTTGCATTTTTTTCCCGAAATGTCCATACTTTTTTCAAAAGTTACTTTAACTGTTCATATCTCGCAGTCACGATTTTATAGATCCACGATTGTTTCATAAAATTACAAATCTCGGAAATTCTAAAAAAATTGATTTTTTTTGCATGTATGGTCGTATATAAAATCCGGTCAACGTTTCTAGAACGAATAAATTTTGACAAGTCATAGCTGTGTTCTAAGATATGAAAAAGAACAATTTTTTTTCAAACTAAAGTTCTCATAAAGATGATCGACTTGGGAAAAAAATCGCGGCTTTTCGTTCTCCTAAGTAAGAGATATGACCAGTCAATTTTTTTTCGACAAAAGTAGGAGTATATTTAGCTTCCTATAATACTACTGACCTTGTTTTTTCGAGTTTCTTTTCAGTCATTTTAGTTCAGTTTACTTAAGTTTATTTCAATTTAGCCCGATTTATTCATTTTTATCTTCGTTAGTTCTGTTCAGTTCAATCTACTAATTCAATTAAGTGTATTTTAATAGAGCCTAAGAAACAAGTCCTAAGGTGATTACTGATTTGAATTGAAGATCCCTTAAACATTAAATGCGAATGAAGCAACCAATTTTTTTTTTTTTTTTTTTTGAGAAAACACAAAAAAAGATAATCACCTCAGTTTTCCCCTTAAGGATGGGCTTTCCAATGAGCAATTCTGCAAATACACAACCAACACTCCACATGTCCACGTATGCACCATAGTTTGTGGAACCTAATAATAGTTCAGGTGGTCGATACCACAATGTCACAACACGACTAGTAAGTGGTTGCTTGTAGCGTGCACTTATAAAGTTTGCCAACCCAAAATCTGCTAACTTCAATACCCCCTCATTGTTGAGTAGAATATTTGAAGTCTTAATGTCTCGGTGCATTACTCCTCGTCGATGACAATAGTCTAACGCATACAGTATTTGTTGCATAAAACATTTTATCTGCATTATTAGTTGACCAAAAAATATTAGTTCACAATATTATACGGAGTATATCTCAAATCAATTGTTCATGTTTCACCAATATAATGTGTATATATGTATGTATCCATAGTTTGTGATGGGTACGAGTTGAATTCATAACCACCATGTAGTTTGGTTATTATTAAATTCTCATATCTCCAATGCTTCCTAGACGAGAGCAAGTACTAAGAATTTTCCATCAATGTTTTGTGTAACGATGTAGGATCCATCTTTACGTATAATTTATTGAAAAATTATAAAAGATGATGTAATGTAGAGTAGAAAGATAGTTGGTGGAAACCCGAACCTGAGCCTCAGTGAAGGTGACTTGAGGACAAGAAAGCAACCCAGCAAGGTCATGTTCCATGTAATCAAATACCAAGTAGATACTACATGATACTCTGGAAGCTATCAAACCGTGAAGTTTCATAATATTTGGATGATCAAGCTTACGAAGAATTGTTATCTCTCGTGCCATAAATCTGACACTTTCTGGGTGATAATTGTCAAATCTCACCTTTTTCAATGCTACGATTCTCCCTGTCGCATGTTCCTTGGCTCGAAACACACTACTATACGTACCTTGTCCAATCTAAAAGGCAAAAAAAAAAAACACATTTTTGTGATTAACTTTCATCCAATGGAGAAAATTAGTGAGTAAATTACAATGACCATGTTACCTCAATTAGCATTGGGTATAGGTTATAGATACTCCCTCCGTTCCAATGAATTGTTTGTCTATTCCATATTAAGGCGTTTCAATGAATTGTTTGCCTTTCTATTTTAGGAATGCTTTTTATGTGTAATTTGACTCTTGGTTTCATATGTCACCTTCTAATTGAATCTCTTACCCTTGTGCCAAAAGCAAAGACAAACAATTCATTGGAACGGAGGGAGTACGTAGTACGTATGTTTTCATTTAAATAAGACTAAAAAATATGGACTATTCAATTCTAATCAGTGTCTATACATTCATAATATAATTTATGTATATTCCGCAAATGTATAGAAAGATCGAAATGTGGGGCATTTGATTATTTTATGTATAATTTGGTATCAAAATTCATAAACTCTATCTAGAAAATGATGTCATTCTCTACCATTACATTTCTCATACCTTTTCTAATTTTTCAAATCCTTGGGCTTGTAGAGGGATCCATCCGTGAATTGCTTCGCCGGCAACCGCGGTGAGCCAACTTGGCCATCCAGCCGCAGTTTGCTCAGCAACAACCTGATCCTTCACTGACCCAAACCTCAAACTCATTGAAAAATTGGAAGATGAGTTTTTACTCTTTAACGGCTTTAAATTATTCTTTACAATAATCTCCTCATTAATATTATCATCAAATGACGAAGCTATCTTTGTCTCTTCTTCAACATCCTGGTATGTGCGAGATTCACCATAACCATCAAATGCTGGAGTAATAGTTTCATGATGATGATGATGATGTTGGCTTGATGACCTTTTAACCCGAATTTCCCCCTTATAGTCGCGACAAGGCGATGACTCTACCTCCTGCTGCTTTGAACAGATGCAACCCATTTGATTGATTAGAAGCAATACATACCCCAATTTAATCAACCCAGACCAAATATTTTGCAAAAT
Organism: Agrostemma githago; assembly: GCA_958450325.1. Classification (NCBI taxonomy): domain Eukaryota; kingdom Viridiplantae; phylum Streptophyta; class Magnoliopsida; order Caryophyllales; family Caryophyllaceae; genus Agrostemma; species Agrostemma githago. The sequence continues at coordinate 51,483,105 of OY288244.1, read as the reverse complement.
GGGTCGACGTAAATGGGGGAAATTGGGAAGCTAGGCCAACAATAATTTTGATCAAGATTTTCCTTTTCTTTTTCGCTACTTCCAATTTCTGACCTTCTACCCAATAATTTTGCCCTCATTCTCATATCAGAGAAAATATCGGAGACAAATTACTTTTTTTACCCAACAATAATTAGCTTATTTAAGAACCGTACCTCATGTCAATTCTTCTAAGCTATAGATTTATTTGTCAATCTAGTTGTATTTTTTTTGTGCCTATCATTTTTTCAATAGTAACATTACAAGTGCATTTTTAGTACTATCAATATAATAACGATACATTTTTTTTTTGTATGGATGATCCATAAAAATATCATAGAACTAGATTTAAATTATATACCTCATAATATTTATTTAACTTAATCATGTTACCAAACACGATATAAATGTACAATTTTCAAAAATAATGTGTTCAGACTTAAAATTTTCTTAGTTTGTGTTAAAAAAATGTTGTGTTAGGTTAATAATAAGTTGAAAGTTATATCATCATGTACCATGTTGAGGTCTCTTTCCATGTGTCTGATTGGGGCATTGTCCCACATCGGTAGAATTAGGGTGGAGAGACTAGTTTATTAGGGTGGAGTGGACTCCTCCGATCCTCCTCTCACTAATTGTCTATCACCGCACTCACCCTTGTTCTATTAGCGTGTCGATAATTCGATTGGGCAGATGACTATAGATATATAATCCTATAAGATAACATAGTCAAACTCACCTGTGCACGCCCGCACCTGCGTGTGAAATCCGCGGCGGTCATCCACACGGCCCCCGAGGGGCCGGTTCAATTCCGCGTTCGGAGCGACATGTCAGACCTCGATTTGGTTGACGATTTGTAGGTTGTACTAGATAGATATATGGGCGCATCTATGTTTTCGTTGAAATTGATCGAGACATGATTGTAAATGTTTAAAGGCTGGATCATTTGGTCTGGCGACCGTTTAGTGGACCCGAATTCGCGATGTGATGTTAGAGTCGCAACCGAACAATTATGGGGGTTCGGACACCGTTCAAGTCAACTTTAATCCATAGTCGGTCAAAGTTGAGTGATATGGTGACCAAAAGATAAAGACTTGTACCCTTAAGCACTCCATGTCTAAAACGACTTTCGTTACCAATGGTTTCGGACATCCGAAAAACCGTAGATTCTGAGTAAGGGGTAAGGGTACATATTGGGACGTCAACATCGTATGACTATCGACACCCAATCCCGCCCGCACGTAGCGGCCTCTACTCGTCAATCGATGTCGGATGCTTCTCGTTCTAAAGTGGTTTGAAGTACTGTAACAACCAATTGTTTTCACCCACGCCTTTGCTATGTTGGTTGATTTAAAAACAACTGTATTGTTGTCGAAGTAAGTGATTTTACTTTCTTTGTATGCGAGAAATGCGATAACACGTGGCAAGCAAGCCATTTTAAGGTGCACGTGGAAGAGTAGAGAGTAATAGTTATTCTACGTATTAGCAAATCAGTTTTAACGTGATAATACGGATATTAATCGGATCTCGTGTTATACCTTACCTGGTGTGCTGCTTAAAGTGCGTCTGTACAGTATTAATTGAGTAGCGGGGAGCCCTGCGGTTCAGGAATCAGGCGCACACCCCTGTGCATTGCATTCTGATACTGAGGCGCGACGAGCTGAGCGTCTCGGCTAATACAGGACTAGACCACTGCTTGTTTTAATCTAACTAATGAAACACATAAACACACACAGAAGATAGGGGCGGCATCCCTGACGTGTCAGGGTTCAGGCGCATGAGGCCGTGCGCCCTAACTCTGAGTGTTGAGGTTTGGATGCGGTTTCTGGGTTTGTTTGGGTGTTTGATTAGTGTTGGTTGTTTACGCTTTAGCTTCATATTAGGTTATTTAGCATGTGATTAAGGTCATAAAAGCGGTAAATCATACGAGGAAAGCGGTTAAGATGCGAGAACATAAGTAAATCATGTTGAGAGGATTGCAACCTCAGATTGTACACTAAACGAAATACGATGCTTAGACGATAAAGAAAGGGTCTAATAACGACTACTCGGATTTAGTTGATTTAGTAATTTTGGGTTGAAGTTGTAGACATTACGTATCTTGGACAATTTGGTCTAGGGGGTCGTTCGGACATGCACTGCAACGGGAACCAAGCAGGATCAAGGTTTGTACACCATACGTGGAATGCGAACTGCAGGTGTACATGTTGATTGGACGGATTATGAATCCACATCGGGCGTCAATAAGACGCATGTTTGAGTTAATAGGATTCAGTGGATTCGCCTAGCTTGATCCTTGTTTATAGAAAAAGGGTAAAGTACTAGATAGAGAAACAACCTAGTGACGATCGATTCGGCGTAGGATGAACTCGATGAGCGTTAGAAACGCTTTAATTAATTTCGATAGGAACCAAATTAATTTGACCCCTTGTCTTGAATATCGTGATATGCGATAATTTCGACTAGTCTTCGAGTGGTATGCTCGGGGAACATTTGACTAGAAGGAATATAGATTCCTTGTTGTTCGAAGTCCTTGTCATTCTCGTACGAATTATGAACTTGGGAGAAATCGAAGGAAATGATTTTGGTGTTCTTCTTTGCTCTCGTCAAATTAGGAGCTTGGGAGAGCTTTGAAGAATGTATCCTTCTTCGTTGTGTGTTCTTGGGGTCGAGGAAACACCTCTATTTAAAAATCAGGGCTAAACTTTCGACTGCAAGGCGCGTCGTACGACGCGCCTCGGAACTCAAGCGCGATACTTCGTGCGCCTTCATGTTAGGAAGACCAACGACGTGCGCTCAAGTGCGTGACTCCAAAATTTACGAAAGATTTCGCGAGAGGATCTGAGCGTAATTGAGAACGTAATCACGCGGTTGTTAAGAGATATTATCACCTCGGTCTCCAAGCAATCCTCTTCTAAAATATTGCAGATATTTTGTTTTGTGTTTTTGGTGGAATTTTGGGTCGGACTCGGTTTGATTATGTTTGACTGGGTTTGACCGGGTTTGACTTTGCATTTCGGGGCCGATTCGGGGCTCTGAAGTTGGAATTTACTCTAATTAGTGTTGTGCGACTGTAACGACTAGACTAAGGTTGTCTAGATGTTTATTTATTATTTCTGAGTAGTATTATGATCCGATCTATAGAAAAATCATCCAAAATATCATAAAATCGCATCGTGTTGCAGTCTGATCATCATCGGGTGTTTGTCGGGCGCTTGAGTAGCCACTAGGTAGAAATCTGGGTGTCTACAGATGCCCCCACTTTGATTAAGGCTTTGACAAGGCGAAAGTCAAAGTATAGCTCCTAAGTCAATCGAGGATTATAACTTGGTGGCTATCCGCTCACGTCGTTTAAAGTCCGTTAGACTACGTGCTAGAGCTCGTCAGCCAAGGATAGAAATCGTACCTGAACTATATTACCTGCGACTGCTCTTGTGATCGACATAACTGTTGCTGTGTCTTTGATTTGCTGTACTTTTGCTTTGAGACCTTCGGTTAGATTTGAAGTTTGAATGTAACTGTGACGGAATTGTGAAGTAGACCCCTTGTAATAAGTCCGCTTCTATTGTTTTCCATAAGTGAAGTATACCCCTTGTAATAAGTTTTCTTCTCGGAATTGCATAATGTTCTCGAACCGTTTCAAAGTCGACCTCGTCAGACTGTTTAGAGTACCAATTTGGTGGAGCCGATTCAATGTCCTTGTTTAGACTGTTCAGGGCTTTGATTGCTTCGGAAATATGTGAAACCGATTCAATGTTCAAATTTGGACTGTTCGAGGTTCCCAATAATGTGATGTTCTGGAACCTTTTTAAAGTCTATATCCAGACTTGTTTAGGGTTCCCGTTTGCAGTGCTTGGAAAATTGATTGAAGCGATTTAGAATCCGAATTCGGACTGTTCAGGGCTCTTGTTAAGTTCTCGAACCGATTTAAAGTCAAGGATAAGACTTGTTAAAGGTTCTGATTCAAACTTAAAAATTATTGGAACCGATTAAAGTCCGGATTCAAACCGTTCGGGGTTCTTGTAATGTTCTCGAACCGATTCAAAGTCAAGGATAAGACTTGTTAAGGGTTCTGATTTGAATTAACCTGGTTGGCGGAACCAACTTAAATCCGAATTTGGATTGTTTAGGGTTCTTGTAATGTTCTTGAACCGATTCAAAGTCAAAGATTACACTTGTTAAGGGTTCTTGTTTCAAGTACTTTGAAAATTGATTGAATCGATTAAAGTCCGCATTTAGACTGTTCATGTGAAGTTCTTGAACCGATTCAAAGTCAAGGATAAGACTGTTAAGGGTTCTGATTTGAACTTTCTCTTGAGATCCCAACAAGGATTGTTTAAAGGTTTCTTCGGGATTGTATAAAGTTCTTGGCGAATCGATCAATAAATCCTCACAAGGATTATTTAAAAGTCTGGCCTCTAGGACTGCATAATAACTGATTTTGATATTTGGAAGATTATCAGGTAATTGCTTGTCCTTGACGGCGTTTGGTTGTAGTTTTGAAAGTTTGGAAGGTCCGGGAGGACAAATCCGAGGGGGAAATATGTGCTTAGTTGGGGTGTGCATTTCCACTGGGGAGTTTCGTTCTGGCATTTGGTTGAATTGGTTCGGGTCTTAGGTTATCCTATCTAGCTGGGTGGATGCTTTGATATGATGTGTGATTCGATGGGGAAGTCAGGTGTTTTTGCATAACTCACAGAGAGGTCATTTTAATTGAACCGTGTAATCCCCTAGAAAATCTAACGCAATACAGTGGCGGAAACACTGTAGAGTGGGATTAAAATACACTGACAAACTATATCTTATTAAAAGAAAAGGTAAGTCAATACAAAGACCTCTTTTTACAAAAGGGCTAAAATTAAAATCTCCAAACGGGTTTATACAAATCCATAAATAAACATGACTGAAGAAGAGTAGGATCCACGCTACTCGCTAGCTCACACCCAAAACCCAGCAACAAATACCTGGCATATTATAAACATAACAGCCACGTCAGTGGGGAGTAACTCGGACGTTCTCCCAGCCATATTATATCATAAGGAAAAATAATAGTATTATTATATCAAAATAATTAAAATGGAAAACATTAAATGACATAATAAAAATAAGTTTTCGGAGAAAACTTAAAATATTGGAACCATAAAATCAGACAAGTTTTCAGAAGAAAACTTCAAATATTTGCCAACCTGCAAACCAAAATGTATCGATAATAATAAAAATATTCCAAACGGCGTTATGGATAGGATTAGTGTAGATGGCTAGACTTTCACTAGGAGAATACTAAAACTAGCTTCGAGAACTTAGTTCAAACAAATCAAACTTCGGTCTCTAACTAGGCTACTCAACCATAATAGAGCGACGACTTATAAATGTGTGACCCTAGTTTAAGACAATGTACACCCCTCCTGGGATTACCTGTCACCCATTTCAACTTATGACGACGACTTACTGCGAGGCCTAAGCTTAAGGTCAAAATGTACACAACTCCCGGGATACCTGTCACCCGGTTCAACAACCAATGTACCGATTCCTGATACACTAGCCTTATAGTTGATGGCAAAACCGTAAACCCTAGAATATATTACTCTAACCTCACACTTGTCCTTATTCCATAACTCCAAAACAAGCCATTATCGATAATCAAAAGATATAATCAATATAAGTAATATGAGGATAAAATGAATAAACATTTTATATTCAAAAGGGAAACTTTCTATAATTAGAAACTTACTAATTTTAGAAACTTACTTAAAATAGAAATTTTGTTATAGAAAATACTTAAATTATTAAAATAAGTGTAGACACCCGCATTTTGACTGCCAGGTGTCTATGGTAGTTTCCCAAAAAACACCCGATGATGATCGGACGCTAACATGCTTCTATGCGCTCGGATACGGGCTCAAATCCATTAATCGTTGGCTAACACACTTACAGAGTACAAATATCACAAAATCAACCTCAAATCCAGGTCCAGTAGGCCGTTTCCAATCAAATAAGGCTAATTTGGGCCGAAATCGACACCAGAATTAAAACCGACTTTTTGCGATTGGGTCAACCCCGGTGAAAGTCGTTTCCGAGACACAAAACAGCCCCTCACATCATCAAAAGTCCAAGTCAAACACAAAACCCATCAGGCATTCAAAGTCAAGGTCCAAGTCAATGGACCCGTGCAACCCTTTGGGCCACTCGATCGAGTGCCCGACCCACTCGATCGAGTGGGCCTGTTTCGAGCCCGGCTGCAGGTTGAACGGGCCACTCGACCGAGTTGGCCAGCTACTCGGTCGAGTAACCCTAAACTGGGTGCCCTAACCTAGCCTATATATACACCCCATGCAACACCACTTGACACACTTTTTGACAACACCAAAAAACCCTAGAGCAACCCTACACATACACATACAACGTCTCTTGCAAACCCTAATTCAAACCCTAAGCATTACACTAGCAAACCCTAAACTTAGTTTTAGGAAATCAACAACCCGAGCCACCATAAATTAACCTTCATCCACCTCGAAGACTCTTGTGTTAAAGCCACGGTTACGAGTTCGATCCGAGACAAGAACATGTAGGTTGAGGGTGTCAAAACCCCCTCTTCTTTTTCTCTCTTCCTCTTGTCATCCTCTCTTTTGCCTCGTTTTTTTTGTCTTTTTTTGTATTATTTTCTTTATCGCATTAATATCGATAATAACTAGTACAAAACATTAAAATACTTATCGATTTGTGTCGAGTATGAGGGATGTCAGAATAAGGAAACACGAATATACAAGTGTACTGCACACAGCGTTGACGGTCGCTTATTCCGGTATCCCGACTACTTGATTATTGAGATAAGTTAACTTAAACAATAATCTTCATATCGTTTGTATCATTACTGTTATTCGCATATTGCATCGATTTCCTAAAAAAAACCTTTTTCAAGATACGTATTTTTAATAAGGGTCGAAACCCGTTGACGTGGATCCGACATCACAATCCCTAGGGATTTATTTCGATGTCGGAGAAGCCGAGGGAATCAAGTCCTCTAATTTAAGCAAAGTGTCGATTCGTTAGAACCGATACCAATTTCATAGTTGGATGTCGAATCTAACAATCTAGTCAATTTAATTCAATTAATTCGATTTCTCGTTGATGCTAACGTAGATGTCACGTTGTAATTATGACGCTACAAACGCGGAGATAAATTCGTATCGTTTTGATTGACTTAAAACGACTCAAATCAATTTTCTTTATTTTTTTCGCTCTAGTATTCCGTATCGATTCAATAATCGAATATGGGATATAACGAGCATTTAAATTTAGAATCGGGTATAAATTCAATAATATTTATATTCGGTTCAATCAAATTGATGATTTATAAAAAACCCGAATCGAGCATAAGTCATACAATATTTATGCTCAATTCGGTATAACCGTCGAATTATCAAAAATCAAAAGCAATTTCTAAATCAATACAAAATTGCGAACGAATTACAATTCGTACAGGGGGCACTCGACCGAGTGCCTAGCCCACTCGGTCGAGTGGCACCCAAAAATCGGATCAGAATGCTTACTACGACCCCAACTCGGTCGAGTCTCACAGTGACTCGGTCGAGTGGCCATGTACTCGACCGAGTTGGCCAATAACTCGGCCGAGTATGGTCTGAAACGCAAAACAGAATCCTTTTTTAGAGGTTCACTCGATCGAGTCCATCGACCACTCGATCGAGTGGCCTCATCACGACCGAAACCGTGAGTCAAACATTCTTCTTCTTTCTAAATTCGATAGTATTTTACGACTTAGGTCAACACGTGCCTAATTAATCACGTGTATTACTATCTTTTCAAACCATGCATCATCTCGTTTACATCATTTAATTCAATTCAACATTTGCACGAACCGTTATTATTCGTTACATCGTTATTAACAGTTTGTTTGTTTCTTTTGTCAATTTTTGTCGTTTATTTCATTTTACTAAAATGAACCCACATGCTAAAATTCAACTTCGACGTTAGAATTAATTGCAATAAATTGACTTAGAAACCCTTTTCAATTCCATTCACATGTTTAGGGAAAATAATCTTTGCATATCATTTTCCCGTTCAACTAACGCGCGTATTGGAAAGTCATTCGAATTCTTAGTAGAGGCCGCTAATGTGCGGGCGGGGTTGGGTGTCCTTTGTGGGCTTCCCAACACGTACCCTCACCCCTTACTCAGAACCTCGGTTTCCGGATGCCCGAAACCGTTGGCGCACGAGAGTCATTCAATACACAATATCCGATAATGTCGGTATTGGTATCAAATGCAAAGGGACGAGCCCAATAAACTCTGACATCGGAAATGGGCCGTATTTTGTATACGAACCACTACGACATAGAGTGGGCTCGAATGCTTCCGAATAACCACAAAATTCGGTGGCGACTCCGCATAGACCTAAATTTCAATTCGATCCATTCTCATATGGAGATTCATTCGCCTACCCAAACCCCCGCGTGGCCGCGTCGGGGTGGACCTATGTCATGTCCACAATTTGGCGACTCCGCTGGGGATTAACTGATGTGTGACTTACCATCGACATCCTCAGGGCGAGACTCGAATAGAAATCGTTTGACAAATACAATACGCGTTTTAGTTTTACTGTTCATGCATAACCCATATTTTCCCGGGCCGGTACTGGTGACCGACGTCCCACTATACCATTGATGTACTCCAAAATGGATATGTCAAAAGGTGTCCATAGTCGATTCAAGTGGGTTTCGCGTCATGTTCTAAGCTCAATTCGACTTAGAGAGTCCATCCCGATCAACGTCTAGACTATGTACACTGGTATAGACCCTCTCAGACCGACCGAGACCTAGTGTAGAGCATACATGGCGTCGTTATAATGCTTGTGTGACTACATGCTACTTGGTTTCCGAGTCGTTTTCAAAAATGTCAACTTTTCAAAAATTGCATCTTTTTCAAGACATTCGATTTTCAAAACCCGGGACATGCCGAATTTAGGACTTATGATTTTACTCAAAATGGCCTATTTTCTAGACGGTATGCTGCCCAATTCAAAACTCAAAATTACTTTCAAAACCCGCGGCCCAATGCTCTTTCGTTTTTTTCGAAAATTGCGCCCTCAATCGAGTTTTCTCGGACTTTTTCAAAAACAATCAATTCTCAAAACTTCCCTCTTCTTTGGACTTCCCGTATTTAGCAGTGTCGGGTCATGTCATAAGTTGTCGAGGTCTCTAGCGTCGAAGCTCTGTCGTTCTTAGATCACGGGTTTCTTCCCTATCCCAGTCCGCTTTATTAGACTAAAGCAAGGCCCACCTAAGTAGGACATACTCTTACGAAGGAGGGCCCGTCAACACAATCGAGTCAAAAGTCTGGGGATGTCTCACGTGAACCTTCCTTCGAACAGGACTAGGCCCACTCGCCGGATCCTAAGGAAGGCCCACATTTCACAAGTCACCCGTCTAGGTGTCTTTTCTCGAGTCATTTCCCTTTTAGTCTTGTTCGGGATGTACTTTCTATTCCGGGATTCGGGCTAGTTTCTGATTACGCGGTGTTCTTACAGACAGGCCACCCGCAACCCGACATCAACGCAAAATGGAAGAGTTGAAAGATGCCCTAACCAAGATCGAGACTCAACTGACCTCCATTCAGGCTAACCAGGCAACGTTAGCTACCCGCCTGAGCGCCGTGGAGAAAACGGCCCCAGTTGAAGAAGCTGAGCCCACTGGGCCCATAGCCGAGTTGATCAGTGTTGTTCGTAGGCTCGAAGAGCAAGTCCACTTATCGACGAACAACTCGATCCACACCGAGAATGCTCGTACTTATTCACCTTTGAATGACGAGCTACCTGCCAACCTCAACTTGACGGGAATTCCTATGTTTGAGGGTACCGAAGACCCGGTCCATCATATCCGGGCCTTCAAAGACTTCATGGCGGTCAAAGGGGTAAAGTCCACCATGTTCAAGCACCTATTCCCTTCCTCTTTGGAGAAGCATCCCAAGGCCTGGTTCTACAGGCTCGACCACAAGAAATACAAGACTTGGGACGATGTGGCGACCGAATTTGCTCGGAACTACGCCGATAACACTGAAATCCAGACTACAATGCGTACTCTGGAGGTCATGGCTCAAGAGCCCAAAGAAGGGTTCACAAAATATTTGCAAAGATGGAGGGCCGAGAGCGTGAAGCTGGTCGACAAGCCCGGCGAGAAGGCCCTAGTGGAGGCTTTTGTCAAAAACCTCCTCCCATCCTACCGGGTCCATCTCCGGTATGCCATCATCCCCAACTTCGTTGTCCTTACTGAAATGGGCACGAGAATCGAGGATGACTTGAGACTGGAGAGCCTGACTAAGGCCTCTACTAAAGGTTATCAAGGGGCTAGTTCATCTACAAGCAAGCCCACACCTGCAGCTACAACTCGCAGCATCTTCGACTAGGTAAACCTGCTTGACACCTCATCTAAAAAGAATACACCAAATCGGGTATTCACAGATATAGGGACTACCTATACTTATGCCTTACAAAGGCTATCTTCAAAGGGCCTGATCCAACCGATAGGCCCAACTGCAGAACCTCCAGTAGAAAAGAGGCCCAAAACTTATAATGCCCAAGCCTACTGTCAGTATCACCGGGGTAACGGGCATGATACTGAAAAATGTTGGAGGTTAAAACACCTGATCCAAGATCTTATCGAGAGCGGAAAAATCCCGTTGCCCGGAGACAAGCCGAGCAACAAAGAAAACCCGTTCAGCGCCCATGCAATATTCACCGGTGAGGTAATCGACTGCTCTCACCTCATCTCCCCCTATATCCCACAAATCAACGGGATATGGTTCGATGACGAGGATGATGTGTACTTAACCAAAGGGGAAGCTGTCCCCATCAACCTTGAAGAGTTCCGAAAGGCTAAGTCCAAAGCCTTAGCCACCAATCACCTCGCCGCAGCTGGGCGTTCCATTCCCACATCCGTCACTGAACCTGCCAGGATGGAACCTACCCTTGAAGAACCAAGCAACGACACCGCCTTGGTCCAGCAAATGAAGAGGGTTCGAGCTGATCTAACCATATGGCAACTCTTAGTTAGCTCGCAAGCTCATCGGGAAGCACTGACTAAGGCCCTCGATGAAATCAAAATCGACTCACAGGCTACCCCATCTGAAATGGTAGCCACTATCATGCCTTATCTCAAAGGCAAATCCAAGGAAGAGGGCCCACTCATCACCTTCTCCAAGTCCGACCTACCGGTATTTGGGCCCAATCATAATCTGGCCCTATACATTACCGTCATTTGCCGAGGCAAATACCTCCCGATGACGCTTATCAATGACGGATCCACCGTAAATGTCCTTCCTCTAAGGACCGCAAAAGCCCTCGGCATCACCGATGTCGATTACCTTCTGACGGCGCAGACCATCCAGGCTTTCGACAGAAGCCCAAAACCTGTTGCAGGGGCCGTTAAACTAAAGATCATAACGGGCCCAATCGAAAAAGAGTTAGAGTTCCAGGTGATTGATGTCACCTCATCCTTTAATCTACTACTAGGGAGGCCGTGGATCCATGCAGTCAAGGCCGTGTCCTCTACCTTACATAGGAAAGTCAAGATGCCACTTCGGGACGACATCATCACACTAGAGGCTACTCCTATCACCGTGGCTAGCTGTAATGCCACAAACCGGGCCGAACCACGAGGATTCGACTTCGTGGGCATGATTGATGAGGCATATCTCTTCAAGCCTTACTTCACCGTTAGCATCGACATGATGCTACAAAATCTGGGTTACCTACCCAGAGCCACCTGAAGACCGTACCTTCCGGCAGGGAGAATCATCGAGGTCCTGGACAACGGAGAGTCTCGGCTCGGTTTGGGATATACTATGAGCTCGGAAAACGTGGGCCGGGCATATGCAATCAAGTTCGTCACTCCCGTGTTTGGGGCGATCCAGGTGGGCCTCTACCAACCCACCATCACATATCCCGAGACCAAAACGGCTCGGGAATGCAACTACGTCCCCGACGACATAATCACCCTCGTCCAGGCTGTCCCCGCTCCGAAAGACGACTTGGTTAACCTGATCCTTCGCAGCGATCGGTTTGACCCAACGAAGCTGATCACCGAAGTTGGTGCAAATACAGGGAAGCGGGCCTGGAGAAAGACCATCAAGTGGACCGACAGTCAAGGACGGGTCTACAAGCTGACCAGCGGCGAGGGAGACATGCCGGATACCGAGTCAGAGTCAGAGTCAGAGTCGGAGTCTGAATCCGAGTCTAGAGGGTCTGGCGCTAGAGTCGAGTCTGTAACCCCTCTTCCCTTATCCACTGAGGTCTCGGGGCCTGTCCCAAGACCTCTCCCTATCCCGCCACTGACCAACGATCAGATGGCCGCTCTTTTCGAGCTTTTCACAAAATTTACTATTAATAATAACGAAAACCGTTCTGCTTACGACTTGTCTTATTTCCAAACTTTCCCAATTTCAAAGATTTTATATGCAATGACATTGAGAAACCCGACGAACAGGTACCTCTACCTCCACATCTGATCGAGCAGCTCGAACAAAGGGACTCCCGAGATCCGGTAATCGAAGAAACCGAATCCATCAATGTGGGAACCACTTTAGAGCCCCAGATGCTTAAGTTGGGCCTATCCTTAGATCCAGAGGAGAGAAGACAATTCACAGACCTCCTCCAAGAGTTCAAGGACGTTTTTGCATGGTCCTACTAGGACATGCCGGGTATAGACCGGGAAATAGCCGAACACCGAATACCCATCAAAGATGGGTGCAAACCGGTAAAGCAAAAACTCCGAAGAATAAAGCCCAAATGGTCCCTCAAAGTCAAAGAGGAAGTCGACAAGCTATTCAAAGCGGGCTTTATACAAGTGTCTGAATATCCAGACTGGGTTGCAAACATGTGCCGGTACACAAGAAGGACGGCAAGGTGCGGGTATGTGTGGATTTCCGAGACGTCAACAAAGCAAGCCCAAAAGACGATTTTCCGTTACCACACATCGACATACTGGTGGACAACACGGCCGATCATGCCCTTCTATCGTTCATGGACGGGTATGCCGGATATAATCAGATTAAAATGGCAAAAGAGGACATGAGTAAGACCACCTTCATTACACCTTGGGGTACTTACTGTTACACTGTTATGCCATTTGGGCTTCTCAATGCCGGGGCCACTTATCAACGGACCGCCACTACTTTACTACATGACATGATGCACAAAGAAGTGGAGGTCTACGTGGACGATATGATCGTTAAGTCCAAGGACCGGAGTGGGCACATCGCGGCCCTAAGAAAATTTTTCACCCGACTGTGCAAATACAACTTGAGGCTAAATCCTTAAAAATGCAGCTTCGGGGTAACATCGGGCAAATTACTGGGCCATATCGTTAGCCAACGCGGCATCGAGGTCGACCCAGCTAAAATCAAAGCCATCACCGAGATGCAACCTCCCAAGACTGAAAAAGAAATACGGGGGTTTCTCGGAAAAGTCCAATACATCAGCCGGTTCATTTCAAAATTAACCATGGTATGTGAGCCCATTTTCAAGAAACTGAAGATAGGGGAACATGTACTGTGGGACGACAAGTGTCAAGCGGTTTTCGATAAAATCAAGGAGATCCTGTCTGCCCCGCCGGTATTAATGCCACCTCAACCCGGCTTGCCTTTGTCATTATACCTAACAATGACCGAGACAACCATGGGGGCTATGCTGGCCCAGACAGTTGATTCAGGAGAACGGGCTATTTACTACATCAGTAAAAAGTTCCTCGAATATGAATGCAAGTACACAATGCTCGAGAAAACGTGCCTAGCGTTGGTTTGGGCCACTAAAAAGCTCCGACATTACATGCTTAGTCACGAGATACATGTATTATCTAAAATGGATCCTATCAAGTACTTGTTCGAGAAGCCCATCCTCAACAGCAGGATGTCCAAGTGGACTTTAATGTTATCTGAGTTCGACCTCAAGTTCGTACCATTAAAAGCCATCAAAGGCCGGGTGGTGGCCGAGTTCCTTGCCGATAGCCCAATATCTGAAGAGGACCGCACCGACACTTGGGCCTTTCCTGATGAAGACATATTCCATACTGACACCGAGACATGGGATTTGTATTTTGATGGAGCATCCAACTTTCGAGGATTCGGGGTCAGAATTCTGCTAATTTCACCACAGGGAGAACACACTCCCTTATCAATCAAATTGGACTTTGACGTGACCAATAACGCAGCCGAATATGAAGCATGCATTCACGGGCTGCAAGCCGCCGCCAATTTAGGGGTAACAAACCTTCGAGTTCATGGTGATTCATCATTGGTCATAAATCAAGCACTCCAAAAATGGAAAACTCGGAACGCCAATCTCGTGGCTTACCAAGCACGGGTACAAGTTCTAGAGAAACAATTTCAGAAGGTGGAATATATATACCTACCTCGGGAAGAAAATCAGTTTGCAGATGCGCTTTCCAAATTAGCATCTTTACTGAATATCCCGGATCACCTGACCAGCATGCCAATCTGTGTCGAAAGACGGTCCGAGCCGGCGTATGTACACGCCATCCAGGACATCGAGTTAGCTGATCCAGAACCTTGGTATCAGTCAGTCCTAACCTACTTGGTAACGGGAGAGTATCCCCCGGGAACCAAAAACCGGGCCAAGAAAGCCCTGCGGAGATTGGCAACCCAATTTGTTCGCACGGACGACGGACAATTATACAAAAAGACGGCACAGGGGGCTCTTCTCCTATGCATCGACAAAATACAGGCCGAAAAGGTAATGGCCGAAGTACACGACGGTGAAAACAGTCCGCATATGAACGCCCATATGTTAGCCCGCAAAATCATGAGGCTCGGGTACTATTGGAACACCATGGAAACAGACTATCAGTTGTATGTCAAACACTGCCACAACTGTCAGATCTTTGCCAATGTACGGCATATGCCATCTTCCCTCTTATATACCATGACATCACCGTGGCCATTTTCGACATGGGGTATAGACATAATTGGAAAGGTGCACCCTTCCGGGACGGAAGGTCATTGCTTCATTTTGGTGGCCATCGACTACTTCACCAAATGGGTCGAAGCCGAGTCATACCGTGTCTTGAACGCCAAGCACGTGGCCAAATTCATCCAAAACAAGATCATATGCCGGTATAGGATCCCTCATGAATTTATTAGTGATCACGGGACCCACTTTCAAGCTGAAACTGCCGCATTGCTGGCAAAATATAAAATTCAAAGGCATACATCTTCGCCTTACTGACCTCAAACAAATGGAGCGGTAGAAGCGGCCAATAAGACAATTGTCACCATACTTAAAAAGATGGCTGAGAATTACCGGGACTGGCCCGACAAGATACCCTTTGCCCTATGGGGATATCGAACCTCGATCCGCACCGCAGCCGGAGCAACCCCGTATTACTTGACATACGGAATGGAAGCGGTCCAACCGGTCGAGCTAGAAGTACCATCCCTCAGGATTTTACTTGAAAGCCAAGTACCTGAAGCAGATTGGGTCCAAGCCCGATATGATTCGCTAGTTCTTCTGGACGAACGGCGATCACGGGCCCTCAACAACATCCAAATATATCAAAAGAGGATCCAACGGGCTTTCAACAAAAGGTTTAGGCCCAGAAACATCAAAGAAGGAGATTTGGTCCTGAAATCGGTTCGTGCCTTACTACCGGTTGACCCAAGGGGTAAATTCAAACCCAATTGGGCTGGGCCATACTTAGTCAAGAAGGTCCTATCAGGAGAAGCGGTGATGCTGACAGATTTGGACGGGAACGAATTTGTCAACCCAACCAACTTGGACCAGCTGAAGCGCTACTACCCCTAAAACCCATCTCAATGTCATTTGCAAAATTTATAAAAATTTGTCTTTTTATAAATTTTCAAAAATTATAGACAAGTCAATAAGCTAGAATTAATTATTCTATCGTCGCACATCTCGAATTAATAATCTTGATGTATTTCAAAAATTTCAAAAAATCAATCAAATCGATATTTTGAACTACGTTTGGTTTGATTCCGCTAATCGTGGATACGTAGGCAACCCCTCAAAAGGGTACAACCATTGCAATAAATGAAAAGACGGGAACGGTATTCTTTAATACGTCTTTATTAAACCGATTAAACTCGGGAATTACAAAAAAAAAAAAACGCCGGACACGGCATACACACACCAAAAAAATCACACCACAAAAAAATAATAATAGTAATATTCAAATATTAAAATAAGGAGACTAATATCCGGGCATCTTCCCCTTTCCCTTGTCCTTCGGGTCGCGCGGAGCCCGAGGTCACCGAGGTGGAGGCGAGCGTTCCCTAATTACGAGGGGAACCTCTTTAGCTCGAACCTGTTTCTTTGACGACGGGTCTTCCATAATGGTCTTCGGTCCAAGTCGAGCCCGTACGTGCTAGGGTAGCCTATCCCGTGGGCCAAGTCGGTCCTGCACGGGTAGTTTTGGGCCTAGTCTCCTTCCCAAGTCAGTCTGGAGGCTCACCTTCCCCCAAGCACCTGTAGCAGTAGACCCTTCAGCTTGAGTCTTAGTCTTCTTTTTGTGACCTGACATTAGACGAACCATGGTAGCCGGGGTGTCACCGTCATCGAAGAATCCCCTATTGTCTTTAGCTTGTTCCCTTCTCAGCAGGTCAAAAGCTTCGTCAACCTTCAGCGCAACTCGGGCTTTAGCATCAGCTGCTTTGGTCCACTTCGTGTAAGAATCTGAAACCCAGATCGAATGGCGAGATTTGACAATGGGCCAAGTATGCCGTGTGTACCACCTTTACATCCAGGTGTCACACATTACGTCAGTCAGTTGGGTAGGGTCACTCACAACTGCTTCAACTTCAGGGATTCGCTGGGTCCATCCATACTGCCTTAGTATGCGATCTGGGTAGAGATGAACCGTTTGCCTGAAAGATAGGATCACCTGATAACGGGCTCTATCCCTCGGGTCCAAGCCACTCCAAAGGTAGATGGGCCACCACGGAACTACCCATCGAATTAACGGGCCACCATGGAAAGACAAAACCTCGTCCCAATACTTTTGCGTAATCTGACGAGAAAAGTCAATGGCTCGCCTCCTCGTCATCACCTGGTTATGACGATAATTGCCCGCATCAAGGGGAGGATCTATCACTGATAGCCTCTCATAAAGCCAAATCTGCAAAAAAGAAACAAAAACATGAGTTCCCGAGGTGAAATAGGCGTTCGCCTAAGGCCACTCGGTCGAGTGCCTAGGACACTCGGTCGAGTGGTACCCCTGAACACAAATAGGGGGCTTTTTACGAGGGCACTCGATCGAGTGCCAGGGTGACTCGATCGAGTGCCCACTGCAGCGGACCATCCACGAAAAAAATCAAAAAAAACAAAAATCAGAAAAAAGTATAAATTGCAAAGTAACATACTTGCAGCAAGGGGTGCTCCCGGTAAGACGAATTGATGAGTCCCTCTTACGGTTGTCCAATCCTTGGATAATCTCGCCCGTGATCAGCCAAGCCGGACTGTGTTCAGTCTCCATCAAATCTACTACGGTCAGAAGACGGGTGTTCCCCATGCAGGATAACAGATCCATGTGGCCCTCGAAAGCATATACGTGGAGCATACAGAAAGAAAAAGCCCTACGGCTGTAAGCCGGTCTGACCCGGACATCAAGAGAATTCATAAATTTCTCAGCCAAGTCGATCAGGGAAATTTTATCACCTTCCATCATGCGGGATACCTCGTTGTGGGAGAGCCCCAGAAATTCTCTCAGCTTCCTCCTCGGGTCATAGATCGAGTACGGGACAGCGGGACGGAGTATCGGGTTCCATCCTCCTATAGCTTCAATCTCCTCAGGTAAAGGGCAGACTTCGCCCCGAGGAAAGGCGAAGACATGATATATGTCATCCCAGTAAGCCAAGCATGCATCCAAGAAGTGACGATCAACCACCATCTGACGGAACGGATACAGCTGAGTTATGCCCGTCTGGTTAAGGGCTACCCTATCTGTGTCCCTGAAGCGTCGGGACCATTCTTGCAGCATAACGGTCAATCTATCGATTCCCACGGCTAATTCCTTAAGAAAATAAAGAGATTTTCTTTTTGCCTTAAGGGAAATAAAGAGACTTTCTTTAAAGAAGGGAGTGAATTGTGATGGAATTGTGAGAAAATCAAGGACATTGAGGGGGTATTTATAGTAGACCTCTTTCCATATCTTTCCACATCACAAGAGTTTCCTAATCCCAATTGGAATCAAGTCACAAGCCTAGTCCCGATACTAGCACAAGGATATTCATCCCGAACTTTCCTAATTTCTTTAGGAGTCAAAACTTCAAACCAAATTCAAAATTTCAAAATTTTCAAAACTTTCAAAATTTTCAAAAATCTTTTTCCCCAGCACGAGTCATTTTACTACCTACGTGTTGCATGCATTTTATGTGACTTATACAGGTACGACTCAAACAGGGACGTGCAACCCACTATATCTCCCCAGCGGAAGCCAACGGTGGCATTTTACGGGATGGGCCTACATACAGGCGCACCCAGGACTTATACGACAAGTCCAATTCCCCACGGAGCTATCAGCTCAGGTATGACTTCTAACTTGTGGCTGGCGAGCCCTTCACGCAAGTCTACTGGACTATAAATGACCCGACCGGAAGTCCGCCAGGTTTCAATCCTCGATTGGCCTGGTGGCTACTCTGACTTTCGCCTTGTCCAAGCCTCAGTCAGAGTGGGGGCTCTGTAGACACCCGCATTTTGACTGCCAGGTGTTTATGGTAGTTTCCCAAAAAACACCCGATGACGATCGGACGCTAACATGCTTCTATGCGCTCGGATACGGGCTCAAATCCATTAATCGTTGGCTAACACACTTACAGAGTACAAATATCACAAAATCAACCTCAAATCCAGGTCCAGTGGGCCGTTTCCAATCAAATAAGGCTAATTTGGGCCGAAACCGACACCAGAATTAAAATCGACTTTTTGCGATTGGGTCAACCCCGGTCAAAGTTGTTTCCGAGACACAAAACAGCCCCTCACATCATCAAAAGTCCAAGTCAAACACAAAACGCATCAGGCATCCAAAGTCAAGGTCCAAGTCAATGGACCCGTGCAACCCTTTGGGCCACTCGATCGAGTGCCCTAACCTAGCCTATATATACACCCCATGCAACACCACTTGACACACTTTTTGTCAACTCCAAAAAACCCTAGAGCAACCCTACACATACACATACAACGTCTCTTGCAAACCCTAATTCAAACCCTAAGCATTACACTAGCAAACCCTAAACCTAGTTTTAGGAAATCAACAACCCAAGCCACCATAACTTAACCTTCATCCACCTCGAAGACTCTTGTGTTAAAGCCACGGTTACGAGTTCGATCCGAGACAAGAACATGTAGGTTGAGGGTGTCAAAACCCCTTCTTCTTTTCCTCTCTTCCTCTTGTCATCCTCTATTTTGCCTAGTTTTTTTTGTCTTTTTTTGTATTATTTTCTTTATCGCATTAATATCGATAATAACTAGTACAAAACATTAAAATACTTATCGATTTGTGTCGAGTATGAGGGATGTCGGAATAAGGAAACACGAATATACAAGTGTACTGCACACAGCGTTGACGGTCGCTTATTCCGGTATCCCGACTACTTGATTATTGAGATAAGTTAACTTAAACAATAATCTTCATATCGTTTGTATCATTACTGTTATTCGCATATTGCATCGATTTCCTAAAAAAAACCTTTTTCAAGATACGTATTTTTAATAAGGGTCGAAACCCGTTGACGTGGATCCGACATCACAATCCCTAGGGATTTATTTCGATGTCGGAGAAGCCGAGGGAATCAAGTCCTCTAATTTAAGCAAAGTGTCGATTCGTTAGATCCGATACCAATTTCATAGTTGGATGTCGAATCTAACAATCTAGTCAATTTAATTCAATTAATTCGATTTCTCGTTGATGCTAACGTAGATGTCACGTTGTAATTATGACACTACAAACGCGGAGAGAAATTCGTATCGTTTTGATTGACTTAAAACGACTCAAATCAATTTTCTTTATTTTTTTCGCTCTAGTATTCCGTATCGATTCAATAATCGAATACGAGATATAACGAGCATTTAAATTTAGAATCGGGTATAAATTCAATAATATTTATATTCGGTTCAATCAAATTGATGATTTATAAAAAACCCGAATCGAGCATAAGTCATACAATATTTATGCTCAATTCGGTAAAACCGTCGAATTATCAAAAATCAAAAGCAATTTCTAAATCAATACAAAATTGCGAACGGATTACAATTCGTACAGGGGGCACTCGACCGAGTGCCCAGCCCACTCGGTCGAGTGGCACCCCAAAATCGGATCAGAATGCTTACTACGACCCCCACTCGGTCGAGTCTCACAGTGACTCGGTCGAGTGGCCATGTACTCGACCGAGTTGGCTAATAACTCGGCCGAGTATGCTCTGAAACACAAAACAGAAACCTTTTTTAGAGGTTCACTCGATCGAGTCCATCGACCACTCGATCGAGTGGCCTCATCACGACCGAAACCGTGAGTCAAACATTCTTCTTCTTTCTAAATTCGATAGTATTTTACGACTTAGGTCAACACGTGCCTAATTAATCACGTGTATTACTATCTTTTCAAACCATGCATCATCTCGTTTACATCATTTAATTCAATTCAACATTTGCACGAACCGTTATTATTCGTTATATCGTTACTAACAGTTTGTTTGTTTCTTTTGTCAATTTTTGTCGTTTATTTCATTTTACTAAAATGAACCCACATGCTAAACTTCAACTTCGACGTTAGAATTAATTGCATTAAATTGACTTAGAAACCCTTTTCAATTCCATTCACATGTTTAGGGAAAATATTCTTTGCATATCATTTTCCCGTTCAACTAACGCGCGTATTGGAAAGTCATTCGAACTCTTAGTAGAGGCCGCTAATGTGCGGGCGGGGTTGGGTGTCCTTTGTGGGCTTCCCAACACGTACCCTCACCCCTTACTCAGAACCTCGGTTTTTGGATGCCCAAAACCGTTGGCGCACGAGAGTCATTTAATACACAATATCCGATAATGTCGGTATTGATATCAAATGCAAAGGGACGAGCCCAATAAACTCTGACATCGGAAATGGGCCGTATTTTGTATACGGACCACTACGACATAGAGTGGGCTCGAATGGTTCCGAATAACCACAAAATTCGGTGGCGACTCCGCATAGACCTAAATTTCAATTCGATCCATTCTCATATGGAGATTCATTCGCCTACCCAAACCCGCGCGTGGCCGCGTCGGGGTGGACCTATGTCATGTCCACAATAAGTGAAATTTATAAAAATAACATTTTATTATTATAGTCGTTATCGTAACTTTAATATATTTCTAAATTCGTTACTGAAAACATAAATAAAATATAATAAGTCAATAAATGGTACTTTATAAATAATTAGGAAATCGAGTTAAAACTATAAATTTTAGAAAAATAGGTATTTTAAGAAAAACGATATCAAAATTAATTGAATCGGCGAGTTTTATAAATGAAAGGAGATTTACAAAGATTTCAAATTATTTTTAACAAATATCTTTTATTAATAAATAATATGGATTTTAATAAAAATAGTCAATCGGAAACAATTAGGAAATTATTAGTGAAAATAGTTTCGACTAAAAATTATATTTAAAACAAAATCGACCATTTTCTCATTTATTAGAATAAATCGTAAAACGAAAATTAATTTATTAAACAAGTATGCGAACCTTGATTATAATATAAAAATACGATTTTGAGTTAAAATTATAAATTAACGAAATATGAAGAAAATATGAAATCGATATTATTTAGTTACTAGTGTCACGATAATCAACAAAATATTATAACGAGCGTAAATAACTAAATTACCAAAGAATTATAAACGATATCGAAAGTTGTAAAAATATATAAGGCATACGATTTAAAAATAATATTATTAGCATTAATAAATAGCTAAAATTAGAAAAACGAAGTTAAAATATTTACTACATACTACTACTCCTCAAACATACGATATAAAATCGAGGAACGTCCTAAAGTTACCTTTGGCGCAAAAATTGTCAAAGCACTTGTCGTTCCATCTATTTCCCAAAGCTTCGATCCTTCAGATATTCGTCTACAAACTACTTTGAGGCTCCACGGAATCCGATACACACAGAAACAGAAACGAAGGAATCATGATTAAAGAAGGTCGGAAATGACTAGAGATGACTCAGAACGTGACAAGGAAAAAAAAGGGAGGAGCGAGGAAGGACTACGAAATGAGACGGAGAAGGAGGGAAATCGGAACAACAGACAACAACAGCAAATGCGAAATGAAGAAGAGAAGAGGAAGATTGGGAATAAGAAAGACGAGCATCAGCAACAACCGCAGCGACATCAACAATAACAACAAAACATGACAGCATCAGCGGACAGAACAGACAACAGCAACACTAATGCACAGCAGCAGCAGCAACAAAAGAAGAATGAGGAGAAAAGGAAGAAGAAGAGGAAAGGAAAGCAGCTGTAATCAGACAGCAACAAAATGTTGCAGTAGACGACAGTAGAATGGAGCGATCAGAACAATGAACAGCAACAACAACCGACATCAGGAATCAGACCCGAATCGACAAAGACAGTAGCAGCAGCGCACAAAGGAGAAGAAAGGAGGAAAAAGAAGAAAAGAAGCAAAACAGGGAGACGGAAACGGCAACTGATCGGCATAAAACAACAACAGCAAACAAGACAGCAGCAATAAATAAAAGAAGAAAACGAAGATAGAAGAGGGATAAGAAGAACTACAGGTAACAAAACTGAAACCGAAAAGCATCAGCGCAGGAACAACAACATTAGAACGGAGCAACAACAGAAAAATACAGCAAAGAGGAGAAGAATAAGAACGATTACTAATCGAGTTCCGACAACGAAGACAGCAACAGTGAAGCATAAGAAGAAGACGGAAACAGAGAGGAAGAAACGGACAGCAGCAGCGCAACATAGACAGCAGCGCAGCAACGGAAAACCTGAGAGAAAGTGAAAACAAATAAGGGGAAAAACGAAGGAAAAAGGGTGAAGGATGAAGGCAAAAAGATGGTGAAGCGGACCAAGAAGAAAAAGGGAACAAAAGGAAGGGGATATGTCGTAAAAAACAAAGAGAGCAGTGAGGGAAATCATTGAACCAGGATTGAAATGGGAAAAGGAGGTTGAAGCGGTGGAACCAAAATAAAAGGAAAGAGAAATGTATATCAATAAGGGTATGAACGTAAATAATGAGGGGAATGAATCACCCTGGGTCCACCAATAAAAAAAAAATATGTAAGGAACACGGAGTTAGAAATACGGATTAGTTAAAGGAATCGGTTCGAAAATACGAATTAAACAAATTTCGTAACGATAAGTTGACTGACCCACGAATCGGGTTAAAACGAGTTAATAAAATTAATAAATAATCAGACCGTCAAATAAAATGAGTAAATAAAGTACTCGAGACGAAAACGAAGCTGACAGAAATAAATAATTAGACGATCAAATAACATTTTACGATAAATAATAAATCTTCGATAAAGTGAATTAAATTGATTTCTCGAGGAAATGTAATAAATGTTTTGACGAAACTTAAAATAAATGAGCTTCGAGTAGAAAATAGAAATTCGAGCTTAAATATAAATAAATGAAAAGAATTTAGAATTTAAATCGTCGAAATAGACTTCCGATAAGAATTAAATTAAATGTATAAAATGAATCGAAAAAGAGATAAAAATAAGTTTTAAATAATAGAAGAGTTTTCGAGACAAATAGAATTTTAGGAGTTTGAAACGATTAAACGATAAATTCATTTTATAATAATTTTAAGAATTACGAGTTAAATCGTAAAGATAACAACACGAACAAAATTTCAATTTAATTTAATTTATAAAATCAGGGGTGTTACATCGGGAGCCTTGATTGAAGATGTTTATGGATGTCTGCTGAGAAATTCCTCGTTAAGACTGGGCGCTGCTAGGGGAAATACTTCGCTGGGGGGAGATAATTGAGATGATATCGCTTAGGATATATTTTGATGAAGGTAGTGACTAGGACATATACTGTCGGGGATTTTAGATCAACTGTTTTTGATGGGGGATGTTTGAATGTTATAATGGACCCGTTTGGCCTGTTGGGTATATGTTGCTTTGTTTGACTTGTAGGGGATGTGATCTTAATGTGGTTGTTTGGACTCGAGGGCCCTTGTGAAGGGTGACTCGTGTGAGCTCCGTTGAGGAGATAAGGCTTAATGAGATGAAGCATCACGATTACGTCTGCTGGGGAACTCTTGAATATGGATCTATGAAAGAGTCGAGTGTCCTTGTGAGGGGCAATTCGTAGGGATTCCTCTTGGAAATGTATAATTTTGCGAAGTGCATGATTGTGGAAGGGTCCGTGGGGAATATTTGGACAAATTCTGGATGATTTAGGATCATGTCTTGCCAAGTTTAGAATTGGTTCATTCCTTATAAGGACGAATGCCTGAAATAAGGCATTTCTCAAGGCTGTTGCTGAGACTAGGGTGAGAGGATACAATAGCCTCTAGTATGGCGGTATTCTTCGTCTAGGAGTTGGATTTAGAGTCGGTTGAAGGGTCGTCAGTCCCCAGTCCTCTAGTGACAGATCTTGTAGAGATCCCGATGCCTAAGTATGGCTCGGAGGTGGTTGTTTAAGCTTTTGCATGTAATATCGATTGAAAGCTTGAGAAATGAGAATGATGCTGGATTCCCACTTCAAATACCTGAAATCAATATATAAAAATAAAGGAGGCTTTTTTTATTTTACAATCAGTATTAACTATATTATTATTTTATTTACGAGTTTTGAGTAAATATGAAGTTAGAATTATACTTCATAATTCTAACCTAAGACGGAATTTGAGTGAAAGTAGAATTCTTTTTATAAACAACACAAATCTACTAATTACATTATGATAATTATACGCAACACGGGTAATATGTCATATTATATATAACAATAACAATAATGCATGTACTTAAAATTGATTGATTATGTAACACGTAAAGTTGATTATCGTTATGTTGAGTATATTGATTATTATTGAGTATTATTAGCAATAGTATAAAATAATAAATTTTGAATGAAAATAGAATTCATAATTCTAACCTTATAAGATGATTTTTTTTTAATGTACATAATTTTTTTAAATAACTTTAAACATGTCGGGTCAAAATACTGAATACAGATCGGTTTAATCATGGACCGTGTTATATGGGTCCGAAACAGGTTATGGTCAGAATACAGATAGTTTCGAATATCGATTTTTTTACCTCTTTTTATTTATTTTAATAGTACATCGTATTATTTTAGACTCCTTAATTATGATGTTATATTTTTAAACTAATATTCAATTTATTTAATTATGATGTTATATTTTTATTTCAATTTTATACTCCTTAATTATGTTAATTATGATGTTATATTTTTATTTCAATTTTTAAACTAATATTCATCGCACCGATTTTATATTTCAATCAATTTTTAATTTTTTTTATAATTAAAAGATAAAAAATTAAATTGAATATTAGTTTATATTTTTAATTAAAATATCAAGTCATAGATCAAGATTTAGTATTCTTCACTCTTGACCTACAAAAAAAAAAACAAGTTGGCATGTCGGGTCAGGTTTTGTGTTATAGTAATGTTGAATACAGAGTACTATCTTAATGAGATTCGAACCCGTGTCCTTTGAGGATAATCCCACTTTACCAAACCAATGAGCCAACCCATTGACCAATGAGAAAATTGTAGAAAAAACGTATAGTAGCCTTCATAATTGTCCTTAATTGCTCTCCATAATTGCTTCCCTTGATCTTCCCAGTTCTTCATTAATTGATATCTTCATAACTATTCTCCACAATTTGCTTCACCATTTCACGAAGCAACTTTGTTAATTGATCATTCAATTCATCCTCCTCGAAAATGTATCACCAATTCATAACCAATTTTCCCACTCAATTCTTTTTTCCCACTCCAATTTTACGTTTCCCACCTCAATTTTCCCTCTTCCCAACTATTCCTCTAATTAATAATCCATTATCTCACTTTTTCCAATTTTTCAATCACATCAATTTATACTATAAATAAGAGTCTAAGCATTGCAATCTGAATTCATATCATAAAATCTGAAAAAAAAAACATCTATTTTAATTTGCATATTTAGATATATATGAGTTTCGTTTTTATGATTTATTAATATAATTGCCAATTGATATTTCAGAAATCTGATTTTGTTTTTTAAATTGATTGGTGAATTTTCAGGCAGAAGAAAGCCAAAATATTAGGGAAATTGAAAGATCGAATCATCTTGGTAATTTTTTGATTTTTGATTTAGTTGATTTCATGTACCTAATTCAGTGAATTTGTATTTTCGATTTTTAATGTGTATAATAATCGACGGTGATATTAATTTTTGATGAAAGTTTTTTTTTTCCAGGTGATGATGAATGAAGATTATACAGTGAATTTCGTAGAGGTATTTTAGGAATTAAAGTCAATTCATTTTTTATAGTTATTTGAAAACTTATTTTTTTTGTGAAAGTTTATTTTTTTTGTGAAAGTTTATTTGTATAGTACAAGTCAATGAATTTATTCTAAATATGTTTATTTAATCATATACAAATAAATAACTATATATATATTTCGAATTATATTATATTTTATATACATATACAACTTTTATTTTGTATATTCATAAATAATATAAATATTTTGTTTAATATAAATAATATTTCGGATTGATATTTGAACAATTATATTAATATACAATAGGGTTAATTATATTTTCTAATTTTTTATATTTATAAATTGTAATTTATACAATGTTTTGTATTTTCATATTGAATTTTATTTTTGGATGAATTATTTATAAATAATTTTATTTATTTCTGGATTGAATTTTATTTATAAACTATTATTTAATAGTTCTAATATTTTTGGATTGAATTTTATATTTTGAAAAATATATAAATATTTTTGTAATAAATATTTATTTGGAGATTTTTAACTGAAAGAAGATTTATTCTAAATATTTTTGCTTATCATATATAAGTAAATAAATATATTTATATTTATATATATTTCGAATTATATTATATTTTATATACATATACATCTTTTATTTTTTATATTCGTAAATAATATAAATATTTTTGTTTAATATAAATAATATTTTGGATTGAATTTTAAAGATGTATATTATTAAGTAATAGTTCCAATTAGGGCTGTGCATCCGGTCCGACCCGGACCGGACCCGGGTGGACCCGGAACCGGAATGTAAAAAAAATTAGGACCGGACCCGGACCGGAATCTCAAAATTTTGGACCGGGACCGGACCGAAAAAATTCCGGTCCAAGACCGGACCGGACCGGTTGGACCGGTTGACCCGGAATTTTCAATTTTTTTTGAAATTCCGGTCCAATATTCCGGACCGGTTGGACCGGTTGGACCGGTTTGGACCGGTTAGACCGGAATTTTTAAGAAATAAGCATAATTTCGGTCTTTCCGGTCCAAACCGGTCCGGACCGGAAAAAACCGGGTCAGGACCGGACCGGACCGGAACCCGGAATCGTCCAAAATGATGGACCGGAACCCGGACTGGAATTTTTTATTCCGGGTCCGGTCCGGTAGATTCCGGTCCGGTCCGGTCCATTTTTCCGGTCCGACCCGGATTTTGCACACCCCTAGTTCCAATTATATTTTCTAATTTTTTAGATTTATAAATTGTAATTTATATTCCGTATTTTGTATTTTCAGATTGAGTTTTATTTTCGGATAAATTATTTATAAATAATTTTATTTATTTTCGGGATTGAATTTTATTTATAAATTTTTATATAATAGTTCTACTATTTTTGGATTGAATTTTATATTTTGAAAAATATATAAATATTTTTCTAATAAATTTTATATGTTTTTTTGGAAGTTTTTGCAGGATTAGGTACAACTGACTTTTACAGTAAATGGGGAAAACCAAAATAGTATTTCAGTACTTGATTTTGTATGTCAAGTAATTAATTGCATTGCAGAATTTTCTTAGTCGTTGACTACAAGTAATTGGTTTTTTATTTTCGAGACGAAATAATTAATTGCATATTTAGTTTTTTTTAAAAAAAATTGACACCAGATTTAGTTGGTAAACGCAATTCGCAATTGTTTAATCGCGTAGTTTTTTTGTGTATGTTAAGGAAAAATTTAGTGTTTGATTTTCGAGACATTGTAATTAATCGCATTAGAATATTATTCTAGACATAGTAATTAATTGTATTAGATTATTTTTTAAGTTGGTACCTGTGGACATGACATAGGTCCACCCCGACGCGGCCACGCGCGGGTTTGGGTAGGCGAATGAATCTCCATATGAGAATGGATCGAATTGAAATTTAGGTCTATGTGGAGTCGCCACCGAATTTTGTGGTTATTCGGAACCATTCGAGCCCACTCTATGTCGTAGTGGTCCGTATACAAAATACGGCCCATTTCCGATGTCAGAGTTTATTGGGCTCGTCCCTTTGCATTTGGTACCAATACCGACGTTATCGGATATTGTGTATTGAATGACTCTCGTGCGCCAACGGTTTCGGGCA
Organism: Agrostemma githago; assembly: GCA_958450325.1. Classification (NCBI taxonomy): domain Eukaryota; kingdom Viridiplantae; phylum Streptophyta; class Magnoliopsida; order Caryophyllales; family Caryophyllaceae; genus Agrostemma; species Agrostemma githago. The sequence continues at coordinate 51,454,443 of OY288244.1, read as the reverse complement.
TCCGGAAACTGAGGTTCTGAGTAAGGGGTGAGGGTACGTGTTGGGAAGCCCACAAAGGACACCCAACCCCGCCCACACATTAGCGGCTTCTACTAAGAATTCGAGTTACTTTCTAATACGCGCGTTAGTTGGACGGGAAAGTGATATGCAAAGATTATTTTCCCTAAACATGTGAATGGAATTGAAAAGGGTTTCTAAGTCAATTTAATGCAATTAATTCTAACGTCGAAGTTGAACTTTAGCATGTGGGTTCAATTTAGTAAAATAAAATAAACGACAAAAATTGACAAAAGAAATAAGCAAACTGTTAGTAACGATATAACGAATAATAACGGTTTGTGCGAATATTGAATTGAATTAAATGATGTAAACGACACGATGCATGGTTTGAAAAGATAGTAATACACGTGATTAATTAGGCACGTGTTGACCTAAGTCGTAAAATACTATCGAATTTAGAAAGAAGAAGAATGTTCGACTCACGGTTTTGGTCGTGATGAGGCCACTCGATCGAGTGATCAATGGACTCGATCGAGTGAACCTCTAAACAAGGTTTCTGTTTTGCGTTTCAGACCATACTCGGCCGAGTTATTGGCCAACTCAGTCGGGTACATGGCCACTCGACCGAGTCACTGTGAGACTTGACCGAGTGGGGGTCGTAGTAAGCATTCTGATCCGATTTTTGGGTGCCACTCGACCGAGTGGGCTAGGCACTCGGTCGAGTGCCCCCTGTGCGAATTATAATTCGTTCGCAATTTTGTATTGATTTAGAAATTGCTTTTGATTTTTGATAATTCGACGGTTTTACCGAATTGAGCATAAATATTGTATGACTTATGCTCGATTCGGGTTTTTTTATAAATCATCAATTTGATTGAACTGAATATAAATATTATTGAATTTATACCCGATTCTAAATTTAAATGCTCGTTATATCCCGTATTCGATTATTGAATCGATACGGAATACTAGAGCGAAAAATAAAGAAAATTGATTTGAGTCATTTTAAGTCAATCAAAACGATATGAATTTCTCTCCGCGTTTGTAGCGTCATAATTACAACGTGACATCTATGTTAGCATCAACGAGAAATCGAATTAATTGAATTAAATTGACTAGATTGTTAAATTCGACATCCAACTATGAAGTTGGCATCGGATCTAACGAATCGGTACTTTGCTTAAATTAGAGGACTTGGTTCCCTCGGCTTCTCCGACATCGAAATAAATCCCTAAGGATTGTGATGTCGGATCCACATCAACGGGTTTCGACCCTTATTAAAAATACGTATCTTGAAAAAGGTTTTTTTAGGAAATCGATGCAATATGCGAATGACAATAATGATACAAACGATATGAAGATTATTGTTTAAGTTAACTTATCTCAATAATCAAATAGTCGGGATACCGGAATAAGCGACCGTCAACGCTGTGTGCAGTACACTTCTATATTCGTGTTTTCTTATTCCGATATCCCTCTTATTCGACACAAATCGATAAGTATTTTAATGCTTTTATATTGATAGTATTATCGATATTACGACACAATGAACAAAATAAAAAAAAAAACGAAGAAAAGGAAGACGGACGATGAAGAGAGAAGGAGGAGAGAACGGGGTTTTGACACCCTAAACCTACATGTTCTTGTCTCGGATCGAACTCGTAACCGTGGCTTTAACACAAGAGTCTTTGAGGTGGATGAAGATAAAGTTATGGTGGCTCGGGTTGTTGATTTCCTAAAACTAGGTTTAGGGTTTGCTAGTGTAATGCTTAGGGTTTGAATTAGGGTTTGCAAGAGACGTTGTATGTGTATGTGTAGGGTTGCTCTAGGGTTGAGTTTTAGGGTTCCAAAAAAGTGTCTTGAAGGGTGTGCAAGGGGTTGCTTATATAGGCAAAGCTAGGGCATCCGGTTAGGGTTACTCGACCGAGTAGGTGACTAACTCGGTCGAGTGGCCCGTTACGCCTACAGCCGGGCTCGAAACAGGCCCACTCGATCGAGTGGGTCGGGCACTCGATCGAGTGGCCCAAATGGGTTGCGCGGGTCCATTGACTTGGACCTTGACTTTGGATGCTTGATGGGTTTTGTGTTTGACTTGGACTTTTGATGATGTGAGGGGCTATTTTGTGCGTCTCGGAAACGATTTTGACCGGGGTTGACCCAATCGCAAAAAGTCGGTTTTAATTCCGGTGTCGGTTTCGGCCCAAATTAGTCCTATTTGACTCGGAATGATCCACTGGGCCTTGATTCAAGGTTGGTTTTGTGAGATTTGTACTCTGTAAGTGTGTTAGCCAGCAATTAATGGATTTGAGCCCGTATCCGAACGCATAGAAGTACGTTAGCGTCCTATCATCATCGGGTGTTTTTTGGAAACTGCCATAGACACCTGGCAGTCAAAATGCGGGTGTCTACAGGGCACCCACTCTGACTGAGGCTTGGACAAGGCAAAAGTCAGAGTAGCCACCAGGCCAATCGAGGATAGTCCATTAGACTCACGTGAAGGGCTCGCCAGCCACAAGATAGAAGTCATACGTGAGCTGCTGACGATAACTCCGTGGGGAATTGGACTTGTCGCATAAGTCCTGGGTGCGCCTGTTGATGCGAAGGATTTGTCGCGGGTCCTACCGATCAAATATATAACCAACTAATCCTAACGGTAGCTAGATAGGGTAAGTCGGGTCCTGTCCACGGAGACGGTATTGTAGTGTCTAGACTAGGTCCATCTACAAACAAGGCTAAGTCACAAACAAACACAAAGAAATGATAATTGACAAACTATGATGGGAGAGGAGGTATGAACAAGACTAACAATGAACAAGCTATAACAAAGCTAAATGAACAACTAAAGACTAACTAATCAAATAAACTAGAGAAGATGATCGACTAAAGAGATAGAGAATTCAAATATGGAAAGGAGTAGGGTTAGGTCGGGTTCATAAGCATAGTAGGATGATTGGGTAATCAAGGGTGTAGGTGTCACTTTGTCACTAAGGTCGGTTTGCGCTCTCGCGCCAAAGCCAAAGTCCGCACTCTCGTGTCTAGGACTAGACCCAAACATTCATGAAAGATGCTATTCAAAACACAAACATCCAATCACAAATTGATTACACAATGAGAAGGAGAGAACAAGCATAAGAAGCATTGGCCACTACTACCCATACAAGCAATACAACAAACACATAGTGTGCCCAATAAGTGACTAGCAACAAATGAATCACCTTTACCCACAATCAAGCCCTAATCACCCATAATCCACACTTAATGCCCCTACTAACCCCACAAGGGATCTACTCACTCATTATCAAACTAACAATAACAATACTAAGAAAAATCAACATAAACAACCAACCATTCATTATGAACAAACAAGAACAAATAAACAATATGTAAAGATTAAAACTTGATAAATTAACAAAGATTAAGAGAAAGGAAATTATACCCACTACAATAGGATGAACAAGATATGAACTTGAATTAATAAGAAACCCAAATAAAACTCCAAGGTTGTCAAGCTTGGAAATAATCTTCAAGAATCTTCTTAATACAAGATTGATAAGTGTAGTTTGTAGTGCCTATTTTGTAGTGTTTTGGTCCCATTTTCCTTGTGGAATCGCTCCTTGGGAGCGATTTATGGGCTACTTATGCTTCCTCTAGTTCGTTTCAGGTTCCCGAGACCATTCATGAAGAGTTGGAGCGATTCCGACTCAATACATACACTTTTCGGAGCCAACGAAGCGGAGGAACGATCACTCGATGCCTTGGATTTGATCCCGAGACCTTGGGACCCAATCCCGAGCCTCCGAGACCCGATCCCGAGTCCCGAGATTCGATGAGAAGTCCATGTGAAGCAAGGAGGAACCAAAAAGATCATATTGGAGGCCTACAAGACTCATCCCCGACGGGTATGGCCTCATCCCGTCCGGGATGAAGTGCACAAATGAGAGGGTTGCTGTTTTGGGTCCATCCCGACCGGGACCAGCTCCTCCCGGCCGGGACCGACACCTTCCCGACCGGGACCACCTCCTCCCGGCCAGGAAGAGCCACCTGGCTGGCGCGCCTTTGTTTTCTCTTCTCCCTTTCACTTGTAACTCTATATATACTCTTCCCTTGTTATGTTAAGGAGGTGAGACATTACCCATAAACCCTAGCCTAGTTTTAGCATAGATTAGATTAGATTAGTGTAGATTAGTCTTTAGATTATCGTTAATCCTAGTTTAATGCTTGTAATTTGGGAATTCTTCAAGATCTTCACCAAGCTTGACAAACTTGGATGTTTGTGTTGGGTTTTTCTCATCTATGCAAGTTTTCTTCTTCCTTTCATCTTCTAGTATGGTATAATCTCTTTTCCTTTATCTTAATCTTTGTTCCTTCATCCAAGTTCCAATCTTTGTTCATTGTCATGTTTGTTGTTCATTGTTTACATTAGTTTGTTTATGAATGTTATGTTGTTTGAGTTGGTTCTTCTTGTTGGTGTTAGTTTTAACTTAGATATGTTAGAGTAGTGTTCTTGCTAGGATTAGTAGGGTGATTAGGGTGTTAATTGGGTGATTAAGGGTTTGTTGGAGATGTGGGTGGAAGATTTGGGTTTCCTCTTGGTTGATGCATATGACATGTTTGATGAATTGCTTGAATGACTAAGTAAGTTAGATTGCTTGTTTTTCTTGCCTTTCCCTTGTGGGTGTTAGTTTGTTATGGGTTCGGTTCCCTCATTAAGTTGCGAGAGCCCGGTGAGGACGACCCCTAGGTTAGTCTAAGTTGCGACCGCCCGGATGTGATCTAGGCCATAACACGCTAGAACCCCGTTCGTCATGTGTGTCGCCAAAATGGGTTCCATGAGGAACCTCTAGGTCGGTCTAAGTTGCGACCGCCCGGACCGACCTAGATTACCCTACTATCTCCTTCACTCTAGCTCTCCCTTGACCATTTCGTTACCCCTTTGACCCCGACCTAATCCTAGCCCGTTTCCCTTGTTTGTTTTCTTGCTTTAGACCTAGCTTAGTCCTAGTCTCCCCCTCCTTAGATTAGCTCGTCTCGAACCTAGTCCTAGACCGTAGCATACCTTAGTCCGACCTCCCGTCCCTGTGGATTCGACCCGACTTACCCTAGCTACCCCAGTTAGGTTTCGCCGGTTTTATTTGACGGTTGGGATCCACGACTTATCCCTCCCATCAAATTGGCGCCGTTGCCGGGGACGGCGTAGTTTAGACTTTTGTTTGCTTAGTTTTGGACTTTGTTCTTGATTTTTGTGTTCTCTTATCCTTGTATATCTCCGTTTTTCTTCTTGTGGGTTACTCTCCCTTCCTAGTGCCTCAAAAGCACTAGGATACTAACGTTTGCTCAAGTGCTTCTAGCTCATCCTTGGTACCAAAGCAACGTTATAGACATGGCGCGTCCAAGCTACCATCAATCATCACGGGACAACTATGGGGCGAATTACCATAACCCACGACTTTACCAACCATATCAACCTCATCAACAATCTTATGAACCCTCTTCTTATGGTCACCAAGAAAGTTGTCAAGGATCGTTCCCACATCCTAACAACTACCAAACACCCTCACATAACCCACGAACACAAGACCCCAACCTTGAGACTTTTCAAATGATGCATCAATTGCTTAAGAGTCAACATGATTCGATAGATCTATTGCAAAAGACTCAACAAGCGATGGTGACTCAAATACAAGGGGTTAGGGAGGAGTTCAAGGCCCAAATAGCGGTGCAAGATGCTCGAATTGATGCACTCATGGCTCATATCACGATGTTGGCCACTCGAGCTCCACTACATGTTGAGGAAGGTTCATTTGGGCAAGAGGGTCGGGTGCCTCCACAAGAAAGTCAACCCAACCTTGAAGCCACAAATGAAGAAGAGAGGGTCGATCAAGAGACCATTGTTGAGTGTTGCTTGGGCGGTAAAGATAGGAAGAGAATAGAGGAAGTTGAAGCTTCAAGGGCCAACAATGAGGAGGGGAGTGAACATGATTCTCAAGATAACTCTTGGGGAGCCGATGTATTGGCTATCAAATTGGATTTGTTCGATTTTCTTCGTGATGAACCACTAGACAATCCAAAGCCAAGTGAAGACATACCTCCTCTAGGCCATATAGACAAGGCGAGTGAAAAGGAGCGCAATACTTGGGAAAAAGAAGTAGATGCCTTGGAACTTGCCCTGTATGGGAAATTGGAGGATCCTAAAGCCTCCAATGAAGAAAACTTGATGCCTTCTCCTCCTCTACCGCACTCGATGCCTAGTCCCTTGTCTTGTGAAACGGTTGGTGAAGAGGATCCTTGTCGGGCGGTGGAAAAGAGTCCCACTCTCGACCCCGTAGAAGAAGCGACACCCCTAGGGTGTGATCTCCCACATCATGACACCGAGCACGACTCTAGACCACTATACCTACCGGATGGTCATAAGAGTCGTAGCTATGTTGGTTCCGAAGACCCGGAAGATCACGATAACCCCGAGCCTAATGAAGATGATCGCTTCTTCCCTCCGACTTGGAAGCTTTTAAAAGTGGCTAGGCTTGGCCATGTGAGCTTAAATGAAGATGTTGCTAGGGCATTTGACTTACTCCTTCGAGCTCTTGATGGCTATGGAGGTGTAGTTGGTGAGAGTACCTTATTATATATATCTCTTTTTCTTGTTCTTTTTGCTTTTGTGTGTGTATATATGTTTGTTTGGTACCTTGGTTTCTAGGATGGTTAGTTTTGTGAAATTCTTGTCATTTGGATTGTTGATGAGCGTTGTGAGGGAGGGAATTTGATGTTGTATTTGAGCTTATTGTCGTAGGTCTGAAGTGAAGATGATTCCTAAAGAGGAATGGTTAATGATAGAGCTTGGGTCGTGAGTATGGAAGTCGGTTTTTGAAGCTTCGTTGAAGCTTTTGGGGTTTTGGAGGTCAAGAAGACCCATCCCGGGAGGGAAGGAAGCTTCCCGACCAGGAAGGTTATGCCATCCCGACCGGGAAGGAGCTGTCCCGATCGGGATGGAGGTGCAAAAATTGGAGCTTACTGGAGTGCCGTCCCGACCGGGAAGGTGGCTTCCCGACCGGGACGAGTGTGTCTTCCCGATCGGGACCATCCATCCCGACCGGGATGGTCCCCTTTCTCCTCTTTTGGCCTCTTCTTCGACATTTGGGCCCACCCAACCATTGTATACCCCCACCCAACCTCTCTACCCATCCTTGCTCACGTCATATGACCATTACACTTCATTTACATACCCTCACCTCATTTCTTTTCCCTTTACACCGAGTTTCACATCGAATTTCCACCCCCTCACACCATTACTACCTCATCATGCGGTTTGATCGAGAATGAAGAGGAATAGCAATAACGAAGACAAGTTTTGTGCCTACATTGATCTATGAGACGATGGAGCGAGTGAGTTGCTAACCTATTGGTACGACAACTATCCTTTCTTTCCCGTCTTTTATAGCTTGTTTTCTTTTGTGTTTATTCCCTTCCCCTTGAGTCATGGTTCCTTAGCGGCCTTCGAGGCCTTGGTAGTGGTTGCTCCCGACTCTCGATGATGTGACTACATCGAGAGTCATTTTCAAAATCCAAATTTTACAAGTTTTTCACCTTTTTTTTTTGTCGGATTTAGGCGGAATCCGGGCTAGGTGACTTGATTACACCTAGCCCTCCCCTCCCATTTCCTTTTATTTCCTTCTTTTTATTTTTTTTCTTCCCCCTTCCATATCTTTTCTTGTCTCGGCCCATGGTGACTTGACTACACCCCGGCCGGACACCTTCTACCATTTTCTTCACCCTTATTTTTGATTTTTAGCTTTATTTTCGTAGTTTATTTTCTTTTTCTTTTGTGCTCCATGCACTACGGTCGAGCATGAGGACATGGCTCGACTTAAGTGTGGGGGAGCGATATTCTAGCGTAGTTAGTTTTATTTTTTTAGTTTTTGGAAAAAATCTTTAAAAACCCTAAAAATTTGAAATTTTTTCACAAAAATCAAAAAGATTTTTTCTTTTGTGTGTTTTCCTCTTGTGTCATTGTGTTGTATATTTGTTTTGTTGTGCGTGTTTTGCCCCCCTCTTTTCCTCATAGGTTGCCTAATCGCCATTAGCTTTGGTGAGCTTTCAAGACTTCCGGTAACATCTCTTCATCCTTTATTCCCTCTTTGCTTCTTGTGAGTTTGGAGGAGTTTTGTGATGATGTGTGCTCGGGAGGAGCTTTGTAACGATTGTGGTGGATTTGGAGACTTGTTTGAAGATAGGGGTGGTGTTTGTGTTTTTATTTGTGTTCGTTTTGTGTTGTTCTTGTTTTGTTGCTCTTGTTTCTCTTTCTTTTGTTTTTGTCGAGTCTTTGCTTTGTGTTTTGTTGTGTGTCTTGTGTGTAAACCGTTTTCGAAAACCCGGTTTAGAGGCTAGTGTGCGAGTGTCTACTTTCCCTTCCTAGTTGTATAAATCGAGTCTTGGACTTTAGTCTAGTAGAATGACCCTAAATCAACGATTTCGTTGGTCCTTTACCTCGAGTCCACCTAGCTTACTAGGGATTTACTTCGGGATTTGCACTTTTGACCATTATGACCACCCACGGTGTGAAAAGGCCTTGGTTACCGAGTCTCGTCCCTTAGGTGACCGTGTCTAGGATCGTTTGATTAGTCCAAGTTTTCTCCCCTTTTTTGTGAGTTTGAAGGGAAATCGCGACCCCCGACTCACCCATTACCTACCTCCCACTCATTTTCACACAATAAATTGCAACTTGTTGATTCCTCTCTTTCTTGTCATACAATGAAATGCCAAAAAGCCAAATCTTGCCAAAAAGGGCAAAGAAAAGAAAAGAAAGAAAAAAAAAATGAAAGAAAGAAAAGAAAGAAGAAAAAGAAAAGGCACAAAAGCCAAAAAGAAAATAGAAAAGATGAAAAAGAATGGCATGGCAAAACAAGGCAAAAATGCAAAAGAAAAGAGAAAATGCCAAAAGAAAACCGTCACACAAAAATAACCCCTACCTCTCAAAATAAGCCTTTTTCCGACTTTTGCCGTGAAGAGCCTACCAAAGGACCGAGTCCCGAGGAAGGATGATAGCGGCATTAGTCGGTCTTCCCTCATTTTGCATGTTTTCCACCTTTTTACTTGGACTAGTTAGGCGGTTTCGGACATGGGACGACCCTCTTGGCTCTTTGCTAAAGGGGGCGGGGCCTCACTTACCTACAGTGTCGACTAACACCGTGGTTCTTCACTTCCCACTCCGCCGATCGTCCCGTAGTACGTTCTTAGAAGGTTACGAGGAACCGAGGTAAGTTACCAACGTTTTTATTGCTTTGTCGTCATACTATTAGGGTTTAGTCCATCTTGGTTTGTATTGCTAGCTTGGGAACGTTGTCACTTGCCTTGAGTCCTAAACCGGTGTTTCTTTCACCGCTTGTTTGAGGAAAGCGGTATTTCTTTTCTTTTGGGTGCAACCTTTTGTGTGTTTGTTTGTGTGCTTGTTTGTTTATGTGTTTTGTGTCCGGTTGCATCCGCAGTTTTGTCGCAAGACCCGACTTGCCTTGCGGAGTGCACTTTTCCTCTAAGTGCACTCGCGTGATTTTAAAGGGCGTAGGGTGCGCTAATACCCATTCGGCTAGTATAGTAGTTAGTATGTGCTTACTCGAGGGCGAGTAAGGGTTAAGTGTGGGGGAGTTGATAAGTGTAGTTTGTAGTGCCTATTTCGTAGTGTTTTGGTCCCATTTTCCTTGTGGAATCGCTCCTTGGGAGCGATTTATGGGCTACTTATGCTTCCTCTAGTTCGTTTCAGGTTCCCGAGACCATTCATGAAGAGTTGGAGCGATTCCGACTCAATACATACACTTTTCGGAGCCAACGAAGCGGAGGAACGATCACTCGATGCCTTGGATTCGATCCTGAGACCTTGGGACCCAATCCCGAGCCTCCGAGACCCGATCCCGAGTCCCGAGATTCGATGAGAAGTCCATGTGAAGCAAGGAGGAACCAAAAAGATCATATTGGAGGCCTACAAGACTCATCCCCGACGGGTATGGCCTCATCCCGTCCGGGATGAACTGCACAAATGAGAGGGTTGCTGTTTTGGGTCCATCCCGACCGGGACCAGCTCCTCCCGGCCGGGACCGACACCTTCCCGACCGGGACCACCTCCTCCCGGCCGGGAAGAGCCACCTGGCTGCCGCGCCTTTGTTTTCTCTTCTCCCTTTCACTTGTAACCCTATATATACTCTTCCCTTGTTATGTTAAGGAGGTGAGACATTACCCATAAACCCTAGCCTAGTTTTAGCATAGATTAGATTAGATTAGTGTAGATTAGTCTTTAGATTATCGTTAATCCTAGTTTAATGCTTGTAATTTGGGAATTCTTCAAGATCTTCACCAAGCTTGACAAACTTGGATGTTTGTGTTGGGTTTTTCTCATCTATGCAAGTTTTCTTCTTCCTTTCATCTTCTAGTATGGTATAATCTCTTTTCCTTTATCTTAATCTTTGTTCCTTCATCCAAGTTCCAATCTTTGTTCATTGTCATGTTTGTTGTTCATTGTTTACATTAGTTTGTTTATGAATGTTATGTTGTTTGAGTTGGTTCTTCTTGTTGGTGTTAGTTTTAACTTAGATATGTTAGAGTAGTGTTCTTGCTAGGATTAGTAGGGTGATTAGGGTGTTAATTGGGTGATTAAGGGTTTGTTGGAGATGTGGGTGGAAGATTTGGGTTTCCTCTTGGTTGATGCATATGACATGTTTGATGAATTGCTTGAATGACTAAGTAAGTTAGATTGCTTGTTTTTCTTGCCTTTCCCTTGTGGGTGTTAGTTTGTTATGGGTTCGGTTCCCTCATTAAGTTGCGAGAGCCCGGTGAGGACGACCCCTAGGTTAGTCTAAGTTGCGACCGCCCGGATGTGATCTAGGCCATAACACGCTAGAACCCCGTTCGTCATGTGTGTCGCCAAAATGGGTTCCATGAGGAACCTCTAGGTCGGTCTAAGTTGCAACCGCCCGGACCGACCTAGATTACCCTACTATCTCCTTCACTCTAGCTCTCCCTTGACCATTTCGTTACCCCTTTGACCCCGACCTAATCCTAGCCCGTTTCCCTTGTTTGTTTTCTTGCTTTAGACCTAGCTTAGTCCTAGTCTCCCCCTCCTTAGATTAGCTCGTCTCGAACCTAGTCCTAGACCGTAGCATACCTTATTCCGACCTCCCGTCCCTGTGGATTCGACCCGACTTACCCTAGCTACCCCAGTTAGGTTTCGCCGGTTTTATTTGACGGTTGGGATCCACGACAAATCCCTCCCATCAAAGACTAATTACTTGATTAAACTAAGATTAACTAAAGATTAACTAGAGATGAAAAGAGGCTAATTAGGGTTTTGAATGCTTAAGAGAGGCCTAAAATAATCTAGGGTAAAGTATCCTCCTTAAACAATACAAGGAAGGAGTATTTATAGGGTTACAAGAATGAAGGAGGAAGACAAAAGTGTTTCGTGCTACAGCTCGTCCATCCCGTCCGGGACAAGATGGTCCCTTCCGGGACGGAGTGGTCCCAACCGGGACGGACCCAAAATAGGAGCAATGCAATATGCGCACCTCATCCCGGACGGGATAAGGTCCTTCCCGTCGGGGATGAGTCTTGTAGGCCTCCAATATGATCTTTAAGGTTCCTCCTTGCTTCACATGGGCTTCTCATCGACTCTCGGGTCTCGGGATCGGGTCCCGAGGTCTCGGGGTCGAATCCAAGGCATCGAGTGATCGTTCCTTCTCTTCGTTGGCTCCAAAAAGTGTATGTATTGAGTCGGAATCGCTCCAACTCTTCATGAATGGTCTCGGGAACCTGAAACAAACTAGAGGAAGCATAAGTAGCCCATGAACCGCTCCCAAGAAGCGATTCCGCAAGGAAAATGGGACCAAAACACAACAAATTAGGCACTACAAACTACAGTTATCAACTCCCCCACACTTAACCCTTACTCGCCCTCGAGTAAGCACAAACTAACTACTAAACTAGCCGAGCGGGTATTAGCGCACCCTACGCCCTTTCAATTCACGCGAGAACACCTAGAGGATAAGTGCTCTCCGCAAGGCAAGTGAGGTCTTGCGACAAAACCGTGGATGCAACCGGACACAAAAAGACATAAACAAACAAACATATAAACAACCACACAAAAGGTTGCACCCAAAAAGAAACAAATACCGCTTCCCTCTAAAAAGCGGTGAAAGAAGCACCGGTTTAGGACTCAAGACAAGTGACAAAGTTCCCAAGCTAGCAATACAAACCAAAATGGACCAAACCCTAATAGTATGACGACAAAGCAATAAAAACGTTGGTAACTTACCTAGGTTCCTCCTAACCTTCTAAGAACGTACTACGGGACGATCGGCGGGATGGAAAAAGGATGAACCACGGTGTTAGTCGACACTGTAGGTAAGTGAGACCCCGCTTCCTTTAGTGATGACAAGAGGGTCGTCCCATGCCCAAAACCGCCCAACTAGTCCCAGAAAAAAGGTGGATATGATTGCAAAATGAGGGAAGACCAACCACTACCGCTACCATCCTTCCTAGGGACTCGGTCCTTTGGTAGGCTCTTCACGGTAATGATCGGAAAAAGCTTATTTTAGAGATGTGGGGATTATTTTTTTGTGAGACGGTTTTCTTTTGGCATTTTTCTTTCTTTTGCATTTTTGCTTTGTGTGTTGCTATGCCATTTCTTTTTCATCTTTTGTATTTTCTTTTTGGCTTCTTGTGCCTTTTTTTTCTTCAATCTTTTCTATCTTTCATTTTCTTCTCTTTGCCCTTTTTTGTTGTACGCATTTCTTTTTGCAACTAAGAAAGAGGTTTCAACAATTTGCAACTTTATTTTGTGGATATGTATAGGAGGTAGGGGAATGGGTAAGTCGGGAGTCACGATCCTCCTTCAAACCCACAAAAAGGTGGAGAACTTGGACTAATCAATCAATTTCAAACACGGTCACCTAAGGGACGGGACTCGGCAACCAAGGCCTTTTCACACCGTGGGTGGTCAAAATGGTCAAAATGCAAATCCCGTAGTAAATCCCTAGTAGACTAGGTGGACTCAAGGTAAGAAACCAACGAAATCATTGATTTAGGGTCATTCTACTAGACTAAAGTTCAAGACTCGATTTATACTACTAGAGAGGGAAAGTAAACACTTGCACACTAGCCTCTAAACCGGGTTTTTGAAAACCGTTTACACACTAGACACAAGTACACATCACAAAACAAAGACTCAACAAAGAACGAAAGAAAAAGAAGCGAAAGCAACAAAACAAAAACAAAACAAAACGAACACATAAACAACACGAACACCACCCCGAGCTTCCAAACAAGCCACCAAATCAACCACAAGTATGCACAAAGCTCCACCTGAGCACACCACATCACAATTTCATCCAAACTCCTCAAGAGACAAAGGGGAAAAAGGGATAAAAGATGTTACCGGATGTCTTGAAAGCTTTCCGAAGCTATCGGTGATTCAAGCAACCTATAAGGAAAAAGGGAGGCAAAACACGCACAACACAACAAACATACGACATAACGATACAAAAGGAAAACACACAAAAGAAAATCTTTTTGATTTTTATGAAATTTTTTCAAATTTTTAGGGTTTTTAAGGATTTTTCGAGAAAACTACTAAAATAAAATTAACTATGATAGAATATCGCTCCCCCACACTTAAGCCGAGCAATGTCCTCATGCTCGACCGTAGTGTATGGAGACGAGAAAAGAAAAGAAATTACGAAAATAAAGCTAAAAAACAAAAAGAAAAGTGGAGAAAAGGGTAGAAAGTGTCCGACCGGGGTGTAGTCAAGTCACCATGGGCCGAGACAAGAAAAGATATGGATGGGGGAAGAAATAAAAAGAAAGAAATAAAAGGAAATGGGAGGGGAGGACTAGCTGTAATCAAGTCACCTAGCCCGGATTCCGCCCAAATCCGGCTAAATCCTACAAAAAGGGTGAAAAATCTTGTAATTTTGGATTTTGAAATGACTCTCGATGTAGTCACGTCATCGAGAGTCGGGAGCAACAAATACCAAGGCCCTGTGGGCCACCGTGACACAAAAGTGCATAAGGGAAAAGGGAATAAACAAATGAAGACAAGCTATAAAAGACGGAAAAGAAAGGATAGTTGCCGTACCATGCGGTTAGCAACTCACAAGCTTCATCGTCTCATAAGTCAATATCGGCACGTAGCTAGTCGTCGTCGTTGCTATTCCCCTCTGATAAGTGTAGTTTGTAGTGCCTAATTTGCTGTGTTTTGGTCCCATTTCCTTGCGGAATCGCTCTTTGGGAGCGGTTCATGGGCTACTTATGCTTCCTCTAGCTCGTTTCAGGTTCCCGAGACCATTCGTGAAGAGTTGGAGCGATTCCGACTCCATACATACACTTTTCGGAGCCAACGAAGCGGAGGAACGATCACTCGATGCCTTGGATTCGATCCCGAGACCTTGGGACCCGATCCCGAGCCCCTTAGACTCGATCCCGAGACCCGAGAGTCGATGAGAAGTCCATGTGAAGCAAGGAGGAACCTTAAAGATCATATTGGAGGCCTACAAGACTCATCCCCGACGGGTATGGCCTCATCCCGTCCGGGATGAAGTGCACAAAAGAGGGGTGTTCTGTTCTGGGTCCTTCCCGGTCGGGACCATCCCTTCCCGGTCGGGACCATTCCCTTTCCGGTCGGGACCGGTCCTTCCCGGTCGGGACCATGGAGCTGTAGCCGCGTGACTTCTCTTCTTCCTCCTTCATTCTTGTAACCCTATAAATACTCCTCCTTTGTAATGTTTAAGCACACTACCTTACATTAGACTCTCTTAAGCCTCTCTACAAGATATAAACCCTAGATTTAGAGTTCATCCTTTTAGATTAATCTTCCCTTAATCCTTAGTTAAGCTCCTTTTAATCTAGTTTGTAACTAGTCTTGTATTAAGTGGGTACTTGAAGATTTCTCCAAGCTTGAAATCCTTGGGATTAATTTGGGTTCTTATTTATACAAGATTGCATCTTTTTCTTCCTCTTGTTGTTGGTATAATCCTCTCCACTCTTGTTCTTGTTTATTTAATCAAGTTTGAATCTTTTTATATTGTTATTGTTATTGTTCTTGTTCTTGATAATGGATGTTTGGTTTATGATGTTGTTTTCTCTTATTGTTGTTATGGTTAGTTTGATAATGAGTGAGTAGTCTCCTTGTGGGTTAGTAGGGGGATTAAGGGTAGATTATGGGTGATTAGGGTTTGATTAGGGGTAAAGGATGAATCTTTGTTGTTAGTCACATATTGGGCACTCTATGTGTTTGTTGATATGCTTGTGTGAGTAGTAATGGCCATGCTTCCCATACTTGTGCTCATCTTCTCATTGTTTGTCTATTATGTGGTTGTGTTGAGGTTAGTCTTAGACGCGAGAGCGCGAACCTACCTCAGTGTTGGTCTACGTAGCGAGAGCCCGGACCGACTCTAGCAATTAGGAGACACCTACACCCTTGACCACCCCAATTACCCATCTACACTTATGAACCCGACCTAACCCACTTCCTTTCATATTTGATTTCATCTTCTTAGTTAGTCATCATTTCTCTAGTTCATTGTCTAGTTTGTATTTAGTTATTTCATTTAGCCTTGTTATAGCTAATTTGTTATTAGTCTTGTTCACTCCTCTTCTCCTATCCAAGTTTGTCATATCATCATTTCTTTGTGTTTGTTTGTGATTTAGTCTCGTTTTTTGGCCGACCCAGTCTAGACCTTACAATACCGTCTTCGTGGATATCGACCCTACTTGCCCTAGCTACCCACTAGGAATAGTCGGTTATTTATTTGATCGGCGGGATCCACGACAAATCCCACCATCACCCTCCAATCACGATATGGATCTATGGTTGGAGCACAAAGGTAAAAGAAGGTGGGTTTTGATGTGAAAGTCGGTGTAAAGTGAAGAGAAAATGAGGTTAACATGTGTATATGAAGTGTAGGGGTCATATGATAAGGGCAAGGATAGGTAGGGAGGTTGGGAGGGGGTATAAAGTGGTAGGGTAGGCTCACATGACAAAGAAAAGGCCAAAGGAGGAACAGGGGGCCATCCCGGTCGGGATGGATGGTCCCGGTCGGGATGACATGTCCGTCCCGGTCGGGAAGCCCTCGTCCCGGTCGGGATGACACTCCAGTAGACCCAATTTTTGGCACACTCATCCCGGACGGGATGACATCCTTCCCGGTCGGGATGCACTCTTCTCGGCCGGGAAGAGTCTTCTAACCCTTTATAGCTCCAAAAGCTTTTTCCAAGCTTCAAAAACCGACTCCCCTTCACATAATCCAAGTTCTAACAATGACCACTCCTCTCTAGGATAATATTCACTTTGCACCTACCAAACAAGCTCAAACACAATCATCAAAGTCCCTCCCTCACATCACTCAACAAAATACCAAATCACAAGAATTTCACAAAACCTAAAAAAATATTACAAGGAAGAGATATATACAAAAAGACGGTTCTTTTGGAACTCCGTCAAACCAAGGATGGTGGATTCTTCAATTCTTTTTCAACAACACTATACCAATTCCATCCCCATCAAGGGCACGAAGAAACAAATCGAAGGCTCTTGCAAAGTCTTCAATCAAGCTAGTGGAATGCCAACCTCTACTCCAAAGATCATCATGGCCTAGCCTCGATGTTCCCGGAGCATCCCGATCTACTAAGTTCAATGGCTTGAACTTGTACTTTCGATCCTTCGGTATATACCCAAACGTCCATCTATCCTCATGTGGCCCCAAGGGAGGCTCATCTTTCTTCTTTTCATTGCACTTGTCTTCAAAATCATGATATGGGCACTCATCCGCCCCAATTTCGGAATCATCGTCCTCAATTCCATAGGAGTCGTTCTTCAAGCTTTTACTCGTCCCATCCCCTAGACCGATGTCCTTCGTGGCGGTGATCATTTTACAAGACTCATCATTAGTAGGTGAAGTGTTGCCTTGGAGGTCAAACACGAGCTTCTCGTCGCCTAGCTCAAATGTGATCCTACCGTTCTTTACATCGATCATAGCACCGGCGGTGTGTAGAAATGGGCGCCCAAGGATAATGGGAGTGATAGCATCTTCCCGCATGTTAAGTACAAGGAAGTTGACCGGAATGAAGAACTTCCCGATTCTAATTGGCACATCTTCCAACATCCCCAAAGGTCGGTTGAGGGAAGTATCGGCCATTTGGAGTGTAATGGAAGTACTCTTGAGCTCCTTCATCCCGAGTCGCTCACAAATGGAATAGGGAATGATGCTTACACTCGCACCCAAATCACATAATGCTCTCTCAATCTTGAAGTTGCCTATGGTGCAAGGGATCGAGAAACTACCCGGATCCTTCAACTTGGGAAGCGTAGAACCTTGAATAAGCTCGCTCACCACTCTTGTGAACGCTATAGTCTCTTCCTTGTCGACGGATCTCTTCCTGGCCAATATTTCTTTCATGAATCTTCCATATGCCCGGATTTGGGTAAGTAGCTCGGTAAATGGGACACTCACATCCAACTTCTTCACAATATTAAGGAACTTGTCATATTGGCTATCCACCTTGGTCTTCATTTGCCTTGTTGGGAAAGGCAACTTGATTTGAATCTTGTTTTGCTCAATAGGGGTGGACTTCTCAAACGACACTTTCCTTTTACCCTTGTCTTTTCCTTGAAGTGGGGGAAGCTTGTCTTCTTGGGGTTTCTCAATCTCCCATAAGACTTGCTCCTCTATTGGATTTCCCAAGCTTGACTCTTCCTGAATTGGAGACATAACTTCTTTCATTGGTATGTGCTCATTAGGGGGTGGGGGAGGGTTATAAGATGAACCACTCCTCGTGGTAATAGCATTCACATGCTCGAATTTCGTCACTTCACCTTGAAGAGTTAATTGCCCCTTTTGCCTTGAAGAGCTACCCGAAGCAAGTTGAGCTATTTGGGTCTCGAGCATCTTCACATGAGCATCTCTTGCCAAGTTATCCCTTTGAAGTTGAGTAATGATTTCTTGTTGGGTTCTTTGTGTCTCCAATTGACTCCTTTGCATGTCCAACATTGACTTTTGCATGTCAAAATCCCGAGGGGGAGATTGTTGGTTATGAGGAGTATTTGTGATGGCTAGAGGAATGCCATAATCATGAGTAGGAGACCGACTCCTTGGCTTGCTTTCTTGTCGATTACCTAGAGGTTCTTGTTGTTGTTGATGGTTCCCTTGGAACCCATGAGAGTTGCCTTGAATAAGGCCTTGATTGTTGCCATTGTTGAAATTTTGATGTCCTTGATTGAAGTTCCCTTGTTGGAACCCTTGATTGTTGTTGAAGGTACCTTGGTTATTTTGCTTGAAGTTGTTGAATGGCCTTGGGTTGCCTTGATAACCTTGGTATCCTTGATTGTTGTCCCTTAAGGGAGGTGGAACATAGGGACGGTGTTGTAGAGCTTGTGGTTGAGAAGCTTGATGGGAAGTTTGGTACATATTAGGATAAGGGGAACCTTGCTTGAACGCTTGTAAGGCGTTCACTTGCTCAATAATTCCCCTACAATGTATAGACTCATGCCCAACTATCCCACAAGTATCACACATCCCATAATAAGGTGTATGAGGCACAACTCCCAAAGCATTAATTTCACAAATCGAGTGTTGGTTGGAGGAACTAACGCTTTGAACTTGATTGAGGTGGCTTTGGAGCTTCTTGTCAATGGTCTCCATGTGAGTTTTTAATTGAGCCCCAAGGTCAATGCTTAGTTGTGTGATAGCATCGACCTCGTGCCTACCTCCTCGATTCCCCCTTCTAGGTCTTGAGTATTGGGAATTGTGGACCACCATCTCTTCAATTCGTGACCAAGTTTGGTCATCATCCACCTCGGTAAACCTTCCATTAGATTCCATATTGAGTATGGCCCTTGAGTCTTCATATAATCCGTTCCAAAATTGTTGAACAAGGAACCATTGTGATAGTCCATGGTGAGGGCAAGAGCGGATCAAGGCTTTGAATCTTTCCCAAGCTTCATAGAGGCTTTCTTCATCACGTTGTTGGAATCCCGTGATAGATGCTCTCAATAGATTTGTCTTCTCCGGGGGATAGAATTGTTGGTAAAAAGCCAATGCTAGCTTCTTCCAAGTATTAATACCAAGAGTCGCCTTGTCCAACCCCTTGAACCATTGCTTTGCTTTACCGATCAAAGAGAAAGGAAATAGCACCCACCGGATTTGGTCTTGGGTTATTCCCGGTTGTGAAATAGCATCGCAATAATCCGAAAAGGTTTCCATGTGTTGATGAGGATCTTCGGTTGGTAACCCATTAAATTGACTTCGCTCGACCAATTGGATGAATTGAGTCTTTGCCACGAAATTGCCGGTATATGCCTCCGGTAAAGCGGCCGGACCGGGCAAGACATCCTCCGTAAACGTCGAGTGTGAAGAGAACTTGGGAATTATTGGATATGCGGGAGAGGACGGTGTAGATGGTGTTGATGTAGAAGTAGAGGGGGAACTAGGTTGAGAAGTACCAAAAGGATTTACGAAGATCCCTTCGGTATTGCCTTGAGGTTGCTTGATAAAGTCGGATCCTTGAGCTTGTTCTTCGGTGGTATTGCTAGCACTTGGTTGAGAGATTCTAACCCGACCAATCGTCCGTTGGCGAAAGGCTCTAAAGAGTCTTTCTGGATCTGGATTGAAGAGAAAGAATTCGCCTCCCCCCTAGGCATACACTACACACAAGAGCAAACGTGAGAACACCTAGTGCTTTATGGGCACTAGGCAAAGACAATAAACAAGCACTTCCCAAGACAAAGAGAAAAAGAAGCTAAAGAAACTAAGAAAAACTACACAATATGCACAAAAGATAGAAGAAGAGCACAAGAGGGGTAACTAAGTCTAGCTAATAAGCAAACTAAGTCTAAACATGCACCGTCCCCGGCAACGGCGCCAAATTGATGCGAAGGATTTGTCGCGGGTCCTACCGATCAAATATATAACCAACTAATCCTAACGGTAGCTAGGGTAAGTCGGGTCGTGTCCACGGAGACGGTATTGTAGTGTCTAGACTAGGTCCACCTACAAACAAGGCTAAGTCACAAACAAACACAAAGAAATGATAATTGACAAACTATGATGGGAGAAGAGGTATGAACAAAACTAACAATGAACAAGCTATAACAAAGCTAAATGAACAACTAAAGACTAACTAATAAAATAAACTAGAGAATATGATCGACTAAAGAGATAGAGAATTCAAATATGGAAAGGAGTATGGTTAGGTCGGGTTCATAAGCATAGTAGGATGATTGGGTAATCAAGGGTGTAGGTGTCACTTTGTCACTAAGGTCGGTTCGCGCTCTCGCGCCAAAGCCAAAGTCCGCACTCTCGTGTCTAGGACTAGACCCAAACATTCATGCAAGATGCTATTCAAAACACAAACATCCAATCACAAATTGACTACACAATGAGAAGGAGAGAACAAGCATAAGAAGCATTGGCCACTACTACCCATACAAGCAATACAACAAACACATAGTGTGCCCAATAAGTGACTAGCAACAAATGAATCACCTTTACCCACAATCAAGCCCTAATCACCCATAATCCACACTGAATCCCCCTACTAACCCCACAAGGGATCTACTCACTCATTATCAAACTAACAATAACAATACCAAGAAAAATCAACATAAACAACCAAACATTCATTATGAACAAACAAGAACAAATAAACAATATGTAAAGATTAAAACCTGATAAATTAACAAAGACTAAGAGAAAAGAAATTATACCCACTACAATAGGATGAACAAGATATGAACTTGAATTAATAAGAAACCCAAATAAAACTCCAAGGTTGTCAAGCTTGGAAATAATCTTCAAGAATCTTCTTAATACAAGACTAATTACTTGATTAAACTAAGATTAACAAAAGATTAACTAGAGATGAAAAGAGACTAATTAGGGTTTTGAATGCTTAAGAGAGGCCTAAAATAATCTAGGGTAAAGTATCCTCCTTAAACAATACAAGGAAGGAGTATTTATATGGTTACAAGAATGAAGGAGGAAGACAAAAGTGTTTCGTGCTACAGCTCGTCCATCCCATCCGGGACGAGATGGTCCCGTCCGGGACGGAGTGGTCCCGACCGGGACGAATTGGTCCCGCCCGGGACGGACCCAAAACAGGAGCAATGCAATATGCGCACCTCATCCCGGACGGGATGAGGTCCTTCCCGTCGGGGATGAGTCTTGTAGGCCTCCAATATGATCTTTAAGGTTCCTCCTTGCTTCACATGGGCTTCTCATCGACTCTCGAGTCTCGGGATCGAGTCTAAGGGGCTCGGGATCGGGTCCCGAGGTCTCGGGGTCGAATCCAAGGTATCGAGTGATCTTTTCTTCTCTTCGTTGGCTCCAAAAAGTGTATGTATTGAGTCGGAATCGCTCCAACTCTTCATGAATGGTCTCGGAAACCTGAAACGAACTAGAGGAAGCATAAGTAGCCCATGAACCGCTCCCAAGGAGCGATTACGCAAGGAAAATGGGACCAAAACACAACAAATTAGGCACTACAAACTACACTTATCACCTGTATGTAGGCCCATCCCGTTAAATGCCACCGTTGGCTTCCGCTGGGGAGGTATAGTGGGTTGCACGTCCCTGTTTGAGTCGTACCTGTATAAGTAACATAAAATGCATGCAACACGTAGGTTGTAAAATGACTCGCGCTGGGGAAAATGATTTTTGAAAACTTGAATATTTGAAATCTTGAAAATTTGAGATTTTTGAATTTTGTAAACTTTGAGATTTTTGACTCCTAAAAAAGATTAGGAAAGTTCAGGATGGAGATTTCCGTGCTAGTATCGAGACTAGGCTTGCGGTTTGATTCCAATTAGGATTAGGAAATTTTCCTAAACAATTTGCAAGGCTAATGCTATAAATAGCCCTCTCTTTCTCTTGATTTTCTCAGAATTCCATCACAATTTACTCCCTTCTTAAAAAGAAAGCCTTTTTATTTCTTAAGAAAATCTCTTTACTTTCTTAAGGTATTAGCCATGGGAATCGATAGATTGACCGTTATGCTGCAGGAGTGGTCCCGTCGCTTTAGGGACACGGATAGGGTGGCTTTGAATCAAACGGGTATAACTCAGCTGTACCCGTTCCGTCAGATGGTGGTTGATCGTTATTTCCTGGATGCATGCTTGGCTTACTGGGATGACATATATCATGTCTTTGCTTTTCCCCGAGGCGAAGTTTGCCCTTTACCTGAGGAGATTGCAGCTATAGGAGGATGGAACCCGGTACTTCGTCCAGCCGTCCCGTACTCGATCTATGACCCGAGGAGGAAGCTTCGAGAATTTCAAGGGCTTTCTCACAACGAGGTATCCCGCATGATGGAAAGTGATAAAATTTCTCTGATCGACTTGGCTGAGAAATTTATGAATTCTCTTGATGTTCGGGTCAGACCGGCTTACAGCCGTAGGGCCTTTTCTTTCTGTATGCTCCACGTATATGCTTTCGAGGGTCACATGGATTTGTTATCCTGCATGGGAAACACCCGTCTTCTGACCGTAGTAGATTTGATGGAGACTGAACACAGCCCAGCTTGGCTGATCACGGGCGAGATTATCCAAGGATTGGACAGCCGCAAGAGGGACTCATCAATTCGTTTTACCGGGAGCACCCGATTGCTGCAAGTATGTTAATTTGCAATTTATTTTTTGATTTTTGATTTTTTGATTGATTTTTTTTTTTCGCGAATGGTTAGCTGCAGCGGGCACTCGATCGAGTCACCCTGGCACTCAACCGAGTGCCCTCGTAAAAAGCCCCCTGTTTGTGTTCAGGGGTACCACTCGATCGAGTGTCCTAGGCACTCGACCGAGTGGCCTTAGGCGGACGCCTATTTCTCCTCGGGAACTCATGTTTTTGTTTCCTTTTTGCAGATTTGGCTATATGAGAGGCTATCAGTGATAGATCCTCCTCTTGATGCGAGCAACTATCGTCATAACCAGGTGATGACGAGGAGGCGGGCCATTGACTTTTCTCGTCAGATCACGCAAAAGTATTGGGACGAGGTTTTGTCATTCCATGGTGGCCCGTTAATTCGATGGGTAGTTCCGTGGTGGCCCATCTACTTTTGGAGTGGCTTGGACCCGAGGGACAGAGCCCGTTATCAGGTGATCCTATCTTTCAGACAGACGGTTCATCTCTACCCAGATCGCATACTAAGGCAGTATGGATGGACCCAGCGAATCCCTGAAGTTGAAGCAGTTGTGGGTGACCCTACCCAACTGACTGATGTAATGTGTGATACCTGGATGCAAAGATGGTACACACGGCATACTTGGTTCATTGTCAAATCTCGCCACTCGATCTGGGTTTCAGACTCTTACACGAAGTGGACCAAAGCAGGGGATGCTAAAGCCCGAGCTTCTCTGAAGGTTGATGAAGCTTTCGACCTGCTGCGAAGGGAGCAAGCTAAGGACAACAGGGGCTTTTTTAGTGAAGGAGACACTCCTGCTACCCTAGTCCGTTTCATGTCAGGACAGAAGAAGACCAAGACTCAAGCTGGAGGGTCTAGCGCTAAAGGTGTTTGGGGGAAGGTGAGCCCCCAGACTGACTTGGGAAGGAGACTAGGCCCAAAGCTACCCGTGCAGGACCGACTTGGCCCACGGGATAGACTACCCGAGCACGTGCGGGCTCGACTTGGACCGCAGACCGTTGCCGAAGACCCGTTGTCAAAGAAACGGGTTCGAGCTAAGGAGGTTCCCCTTGTGATCCGGGAACACTCGTCCCTGCCCTGGCGACCTCGGGCTCCGCGCGACCCTAAGGACAAGGGAAAGGGCAAGATGCCGGGATATTAGTCTCCTTGTTTTATTATTTGAATATTACTATTATTATTTTTTGTGGTGTGATTTTTTTTTGGTGTGTGTATGCCGTGTCCGGCGTTTTTTTTTTGTAATCGAGATAAAAAGACATATTATTGAACACCGTTCCCGTCTTTCGTTTATTGCAGTGGTTGTACCCTTTTGAGGGGTTGCCTACGTATCCACAAATAGCGGAATCAAACCAAACGTAGTTCAAAATTTGATTTGACTGATTTTTGCAATTTTCGAAATACATCAAGATTATTATTTCGAGATGTGTGATGGTAGAATAATTAATTCTAACTTATTGACTTGTCTATAATTTTTTGAAAATTTATAAAAAGACAAATTTTTATAAATTTTTGCAAATGACATTGAGACGGGCTTTAGGGGTAATAGCGCTTCAGCTGGTCCAAGTTGGTTGGGTTGACAAATTCGTTCCCGTCCAAATCTGTCAGCATCATCGCTCCTCCTGATAGGACTTTCTTGACTAAGTATGGCCCAGCCCAATTGGGTTTGAATTTACCCCTTGGGTCAACCGGTAGTAAGGCACGAACCGATTTCAGGACCAAATCCCCTTCTTTGATGTTTCTGGGCCTAACCCTTTTGTTGAAAGCCCGTTGGATCCTCTTTTGATATATTTGGATGTTGTTGAGGGCCCGTGATTGCCGTTCGTCCAGAAGGACTAGCGAATCATATCGGACTTGGACCCAATCTGCTTCAGGTACTTGGCTTTCAAGTAAAATCCTGAGGGATGGATGGTACTTTTAGCTCGACCGGTTGAACCGCTTCCATTCCATATGTCAGGTAATATGGAGTTGCTCCGGTTGCAGTGCGAATTGAAGTTCGGTATCCCCATAGGGCGAAGGGTATCTTGTCGGGCCAGTCCCGGTAATTCTCAGCCATCTTTTTAAGTATGGTGACAGTTATTTTATTGGCCGCTTCTACCGCTCCATTTGTTTGAGGTCGGTAAGGCGAAGATGTATGCCTTTGAATTTTATATTTTGCCAGCAATGCGGCAGTTTCAGCTTGAAAGTGGGTCCCGTGATCACGAATAAATTCTTGAGGGATCCCATACCGACATATGATCTTGTTTTGAATGAATTTGACCAAGTGCTTGGCGTTCAAGACACGGTATGACTCGGCTTCGACCCATTTGGTGAAGTAGTCGATGGCCACCAAAATGAAGCAATGACCTTCTGTCCCGGAAGGGTGCACCTTTCCAATTATGTCTATACCCCATGTCGAAAATGGCCATGGTGATGTCATGGTATATAAGAGGGAAGACGGCATATGCTGTACATTGGCAAAGATCTTACAGTTATGGCAGTGTTTGACATACAACTGACAGTCTGTTTCCATGGTGTTCCAATAGTACCCGAGCCTCATGATTTTGAGGGCTAGCATATGGGCGTTCATATGCGGACCGTTTTCACCGTCGTGTACTTCGGCCATTACCTTTTCGGCCTGTATTTTGTCGATGCATAGGAGAAGAGCCCCCTGTGCCGTCTTTTTGTATAATTGCTCATCGTCCGTGCGAACAAATTGGGTTGCCAATCTCCGCAGGGCTTTCTTTGTCCGGTTTTCGGTTCCCGGGGGATACTCTCCCGTTGCCAAGTAGGTTAGGACTGACTGATACAAAGGTTCTGGATCAGCTAGCTCGATGTCCTGGATGGCGTGTACATACGTCGGCTCGGACCGTCTTTCGACACAGATTGGCATGCTGGTCAGGTGATCCGGGATATTCAGTAAAGATGCTAATTTGGAAAGCGCATCTGCAAACTGATTTTCTTCCCGAGGCAGGTATATATATTCCACCTTCTGGAATTGTTTCTCTAGAACTCGTACCCGTGCTTGGCGTTCCGAGTTTTCCATTTTTGGAGAGCCTGATTGATGACCAATGATGAATCACCGTGGACCCGGAGGTTTGTTACCCCTAAATCAGCGGCGGCCTGCAACCTGTGAATGCATGCTTCGTATTCGGCTGCATTATTGGTCACGTCAAAGTCCAATTTGATGGACAAGGGAGTGTGTTCCCCTTGTGGTGAGATCAGCAGAATCCCGACCCCGAATCCTCGAAAGTTGGATGCTCCATCAAAATACAAATCCCATGTCTCGGTGTCAGTATGGAATATGTCTTCATCAGGAAAGGCCCAAGTGTCGGTGCGGTCTTCTTTGGATATTGGGCTATCGGCAAGGAACTCGGCTACCACCCGGCCTTTGATGGCTTTTAATGGTACGAACTTGAGGTCAAACTCAGATAACATTAAAG
Source organism: Agrostemma githago (assembly GCA_958450325.1). Classification (NCBI taxonomy): domain Eukaryota; kingdom Viridiplantae; phylum Streptophyta; class Magnoliopsida; order Caryophyllales; family Caryophyllaceae; genus Agrostemma; species Agrostemma githago. The sequence goes on along the minus strand of OY288244.1, from coordinate 51,428,362 downwards.
TCCACCTGGACATCCTGTCGTTGAGGATGGGCTTCTCGAACAAGTACTTGATAGGATTCATTTTGGATAATACATGTACCTCGTGACTAAGCATGTAATGTCAGAGCTTTTTAGTGGCCCAAACCAACGCTAGGCACGTCTTTTCGAGCATTGTGTATTTGCACTCATATTCGAGGAACTTTTTACTGATGTAGTAAATAGCTCGTTCTTCTGAATCAACTGTCTAGGCCAACATAGCCCCCATGGCTGTCTCGGTCGTTGTTAGGTATAACGACAAAGGCAAGCCGGGTTGAGGTGGCATTAATACCGGCGGGGCAGACAGAATCTCCTTGATTTTATCGAAAGCCGCTTGACACTTGTCGTCCCACAGTACACGTTCCCCTATCTTTAGTTTCTTGAAAATGGGCTCACATACCATGGTTAATTTTGAAATGAACCGGCTGATGTATTGGACTTTCCCGAGAAACCCCCGTATTTATTTTTCAGTCTTGGGAGGTTTCATCTCGGTGATGGCTTTGATTTTAGCTGGGTCGACCTCGATGCCGCGTTGGCTAACAATATGGCCCAGTAATTTGCCCGATGTTACCCCGAAGCTGCATTTTGAGGATTTAGCCTCATGTTGTATTTGCGCAGTCGGGTGAAAAATTTTCTTAGGGCCGCGATGTGCCCACTCGAGTCCTTGGACTTAACGATCATATCGTCCACGTAGACCTCCATTTCTTTGTGCATCATGTCATGTAGTAAAGTAGTGGCGGTCCGTTGATAAGTGGCCCCGACATTGATAAGCCCAAATGGCATAACAGTGTAACAGTAAGTACCCCAAGGTGTAATGAAGGTGGTCTTACTCATGTCCTCTTTTGCCATTTTAATCTGATTATATCCGGCATACCCGTCCATGAACGATAGAAGGGCATGATCGGCCGTGTTGTCCACCAGTATGTCGATGTGTGGTAAAGGAAAATCGTCTTTTGCGCTTGCTTCGTTGAGGTCTCCGAAATCCACACATACCCGCACCTTGCCGTCCTTCTTGGGTACCGGCACGATGTTTGCAACCCAGTCTGGATATTCAGACACTTGTATAAAGCCCGCTTTGAATTGCTTGTCGACTTCCACTTTGACTTTGAGAGACCATTTGGGCTTCATTCTTCGGAGTTTTTGCTTTACCGGTTTGCACCCATCTTTGATGGGTATTCGGTGTTCGGCTATTTCCCGGTCTATACCCGGCATGTCCTTGTAGGACCATGCAAAAACGTCCTTGAACTCTTGGAGGAGGTCTGTGAATTGTCTTCTCTCCTCTGGATCTAAGGATAGGCCCAACTTAAGCATCTGGGGCTCTAAAGTGGTTCCCACATTAATGGATTCGGTTTCTTCGATTACCGGATCTCGGGAGTCCCTTTGTTCGAGCTGCTCGATCAGATGTGGAGGTAGAGTTACCTGTTCGTCGGATTTCTCAATGTCATTGCATATAAAATCTTTGAAATTGGGAAAATTTTGGAAATAAGACAAGTCGTAAGCAGAACGGTTTTCGTTATTATTAATAGTAAATTTTGTGAAAAGCTCGAAAAGAGCGGCCATCTGATCGTTGGTCAGTGGCGGGATAGGTAGAGGTCTTGGGACAGGCCCCGAGACCTCAGTGGATAAGGAAAGAGGGGTTACAGACTCGACTCTAGCGCCAGACCCTCTAGGCTCGGATTCAGACTCCGACTCCGACTCTGACTCAAACTCGGTATCCGGCATGTCTCCCTCGCCGGTGGTCAGCTTGTAGACCCGTCCTTGACTGTCGGTCCACTTGATGGTCTTTCTCCAGGCTCTTTTTCCTGTATTCGCACCAACTTCGGTGATCAGCTTTGTTGGGTCAAACCGATTGCTGCGGAGAATCAGATTGACCAGATCATCTTTTGGAGCTGGGACGGTTTTGTCTTCTCCAAATAAGAGCCCCAGCACGGGCTCGGCGTTGTTTTCCCCCTCCTTGGATTCGGCCTGGACGAGGGTGAATATGTCGTCAGGGATGTAGTTGCATTCCCGAGCCGTTTTGGTCTCGGGATATGTGATGGTAGGTTGGTAGAGGCCAACCTGGATTGCCCCAAACACGGGAGTGACGAACTTGATTGCATATGCCCGACCCACGTTTTCCGAGCTCATAGTATATCCCAAACCGAGCCGAGACTTTCCGTTGTCCAGGACCTCGATGATCTTCCCTGCCGGAAGGTACGACCTTGAGGTGGCTCCGGGTAGGTAACCCAAATTTTGTAGCATCGTGTCGATGCTAATGGTGAAGTAAGGCTTGAAGAGATATGCCTCATCAATCATGCCCACGAAGTCGAATCCTCGTGGTTCAGCCCGGTTTGTGGCATTACAGCTAGCCACGGTGATAGGAGTAGCCTCTAGTGTGATGATGCCGTCCCGAAGTGGCATCTTGACTTTCCTATGTAAGGTAGAGGACACGGCCTTGACTGCATGGATCCACGGCCTCCCTAGTAGTAGGTTAAAGGATGAGGTGACATCAATCACCTGGAACTCTAACTCTTTTTCGATCGGGCCCGTTATGATCTTTAGTTTAACGGCCCCGGCAACAGGTTTTGGGCTTCCGTCGAAAGCCTGGATGGTCTGCGCCGTTGGAAGGTAATCGGCATCGGTGATGCCGAGGGCTTTTGCGGTCCTTAGAGGAAGGACATTTACGGCGGATCCGTCATCGATAAGCGTCATCGGGAGGTATTTGCCTCGGCAAATGACGATAATGTATAGGGCCAGATTATGATTGGGTCCAAATACCGGTAGGTCGGACTCGGAGAAGGTGATGAGTGGGCCCTCTTCCTTGGATTTGCCTTTGAGATAAGGCATGATAGTGGTTACCATTTCAGATGGGGTAGCCTGTGAGTCGACCTTGATTTCATCGAGAGCCTTAGTCAGTGCTTCCCGATGAGCTTGCGAGCTAACTAAGAGTTGCCATACAGTTAAGTCAGCTCGAACCCTCTTCAATTGCTGGACCAGAGCCGTGTCCAGGCTTGGTTCTTCAAGGGTAGGCTCCGTCCTGGCAGGTTCAGTGATGGATATAGGAGTAGAACGCCCAGCTGCGGCGAGGTGGTTGGTGGCTAAGGCTTTAGATTTAGCCTTTCGGACCTCTTCGAGAGTGATGGGGACAGCTTCCCCTTTGGCTAAGTAGACATCTTCCTCGTCATCGAACCATATCCCATTGATTTGTGGGATGAAAGGAGAAATGAGGTGAGAACAATTTATTACCTCTCCCGAGAATATAGCATGGGTGCTGAACGGGTTTTCTTTGTTGCTCGGCTTGTCTCCGGGCAACGGGATTTTCCCGCTCTCGATAAGATCTTGGATCAGGTGCTTTAACCTCCAAAATTTTTCAGTATCATGCCCGTTACCCCGGTGATACTGACAGTAGGCTTGGGCATTATAAGTTTTGGGCCTCTTCTCTACTGGAGGTTCTGCAGTTGGGCCTATCGGTTGGATCAGGCCCTTTGAAGATAGCCTTTGTAAGCCATAAGTATAGGTAGTCCCTATATCTGTGAATACCCGATTTGGTGTATTCTTTTTAGATGAGGTATCAAGCAGGTTTACCTCGTCGAAGATGCAGCGAGTTGCAGTTGCAGGTGTGGGCTTGTTTGTAGATGAACTAGCCCCTTGATAACATTTAGTAGAGGCCTTAGTCAGGCTCTCCAGTCTCAAGTCATCCCCGATTCTAAATTTAAACGCTCGTTATATCCCGTATTCGATTATTGAATCGATACGGAATACTAGAGCGAAAAATAAAGAAAATTGATTTGAGTCGTTTTAAGTCAATCAAAACGATATGAATAATAATGCGATGCTCTGTCATTTTGAAAGAGGAAGCACGTGATTGAATTAACACGTGACGACTTGAATGTCGTAAAAAAAAAGATTTGTCGGGACTCTACGTCACTTAAAAGCTCACGCTTAAAGCTTATGAGAGTCACTCGATCGAGTGCCCTTTACGTAGCCCTCCTTTACGTTATCAGGTGATTTTGTCTCTTAGTCGGACAGTTCACCTCTATCCTGACCGTATTCTCAGGCAGTACGGTTGGTCTCAGAGAATCCCGGAAAATGAAGCAGTTGTGAGTGACCCTACTCAATTGACTGACGTGATGCGTGACACCTGGATGCAGGAGGGTACACCCAGGTTACTTGGTCTTTCCTTGAGTCTCTTCACTCAACTTATGTATCAGAATCTTATGAAAAGTGGAAGAAGGCAAGCTCTGCGGAGCCCCGAGCTACCTTGAAGGTTGATGAAACTTTCGACCTTGTTCGTTGGGAGCAAGTTAAAGACAACTGAGGCTTTTTTGATGAAGGTGAGACTCCTGCCACCTTGGCTCGTCTAATGTCAGGTCAGGGGTCGAAGACTAGGACTCAAGCTAAAGAGTCTGGTACTAAAGGTGCTCTCCCGCGTTACCCATAGGATAAGGGCAAGGGCAAGATGCCCTAAACATCTATCTCCTTAGTTTTATTATTTGAATATTATATTAAAAGATATTTTTATTAGTGAATACCGTTTCTGTCTTTTCGTTATTGCGGTGGTTGTGCCCTTTTAAGAGGCTGCCTACGTATCCACAGTTAGTGGAATCAAACCAGACGTAGTTCAAGCATAGAATTTTGCAATTTTGAAATACACCAAGACTAGTAGTTCGATGTGTATGCGACAGTAGGACAAATAATCCTAGCTTATTGACTTGCTTATTATTTTGAAAGTTTATGTCTAAAAAGATAACTTGTAATTCCCTAGAAAAATCTAACGCGATACAGTGGCGGAAACACTGTAGAGTCGGGATTATAACACGCTGTAACTATGTTTAGATAAAAGTTTAAATGGTAAAGTCAAACATTAGGCCTTAAATAAATTGGCCCAAAATGAAAACATTCCACAAAGGGGGTTTAACAATCCATAATACAAAATTATTAAAATTAATCGAGCAGGGATCATGTCTGCCCGCTAGCCCACACCCAAAAACATGCATACCTGTCATGTTAAAACATAACAGCCACAATCAGTGAGGAGCAACGTCAACGTTCTCCCAGCCGTATAACAGGATTTTAAAAATAGTAATTACTAATATAGGAAAAATATTAAAAATGGAAAACAGTAAAACAACATATTAAAATAAGCTTTCAGCGCCAAAACGAAAATATAAAAATGGGTTTCCGAAGAAACATAAAAATATTTGCCAACCTGTAAACCAATTTATATCGATAACAAATACAATAGTCAAAATGGCGTTATGGATAAGATTAATGTAGAATCTAGACTTTCACTAGGATAATACTAGAAACTAGTTTCGAGAACTGTAGACTTAACACATAACAGAATCCAGTCTATAACTAGGCAACTCAACTATAACAGGACTGCGTGCAGCGAGGTCCTGGTTTAAGTAGTGCATACCCCTCCTAGACAACAAATATGTCTAGTTCAGCTGACAGCGACTAACACGATGCGATATCTAGCTTAAGGTCAAAACATACACTCTCCTGGGCGAAACTATGCGCAGTTCAACGACCAAATGTGTCCCAAATAGACACACCGACTTTATAGCTGATGGCAAAAACGTACATCCCAGACTATATTACTCTATACCCACACTTGTCCTTATTCCATAACTCCAAAACAAGCCATTATCGATATTTAAAAGATATAATCATTATAAACAATATGAGGGAAAAAGAAGTAAACATTTATATTCTAAAAGAGGAAATTTTCTATTTTAGGAAACTTCTATTTTTAGAAACTTTACTAAAATAGCATTATATCAAAATAATGAAAATATTAGTTCATACTAATACCACATTTGTAGTAAACGATATAGATTTATAAAACTAATACTTTCAGCCTTAACGATATTAATTATCAAAGTGAACATTTGATTTTATGAAATTACTAAAATATCGTATAAGCGTTATAAAATGATTAAAAATGTCTTAAACATTTTAATATTACTAATTAGGGTGTTTTCAAAAGTTATAAAGTTAAAATTCCCTAATTATTATTAGTTTCGACAATAAAATTATAAATAGGATTTTACGGCAAATATCAAATTAAATATTTGAACGTCTTTATTTAATTAAACCAACAAATATATTTAGAGTATGTTAAGGGATGATTTAACTCTTAAAGTTTCAGATTTAAATACTTTCAAAATTGCTGGAAAATAATTCTTTTAGGTAAGACGAAGCATTTTAACGATAAATCACAATTTGTCCGAAAATCAATACTTATTACTTAAAGACTTTAATAAATAGTACAAAAATTACGTAAAATAGTTAAAATATATTTATGGACATTCTGTCCAGAAAAGAAAATTTTACAGAATCCTAAAACTCGGTTTTTAAAGTGTTTTCTCGTTAATCGTCCAATCTCGACAATAACGATTAATAAAAATAGTAATTACAAAATGAGTTAAGTATTAATGTCTAAAAATTATTATTAAACCTAAAAATCATCATTTTCCAGAATATACTAATTTTCCAGATTTTCCAAAGTTCCAGATTTACCAACTTCCGTCAAAACCGTCTTTAAAACCCGTTTTCACAATTAACGATTTCATTAATAAAACTTATCGTTCCTAACATTTTATTAAGGCACTAAAAATCATAAAATTATATTTTAATATTAAATCATCAGATCATAATTTTTTCCAGATTTAAACCAAAGACCAGAAATCGAGAATTTGAACGACAAACACGGTTGTAACGATAAACGATGATTTAAAGTGTTTAATTAATTCATCCACTTAACAATTCCGAAAAATTATGAAAAAACTCAGAAAATTCTATTCCATCAGAAAGTTTTACCACGTCAAAAATCAGATTAAAATAAAATGTTTAGGTACTAGAACTAAAAATCGGCTTTTAATCGTTATTGTCCGATAACGGTAATAATTCAATAATCGATATCAAAAATATCAGAAAAATACTAAATTATTAAAAATCATCAAAAACAACATTTTTCCAGAATATAAACATATATTACATGTGTGGACATGACATAGGTCCACCCCGACGCGGCGAAGCGCGGGTTTTGAGGAGGCGATAGAATTTCCATATGAGATGGATCAAATAGAATTTTAAATCGAAGTAGGAGTCGCCACCGAATTTTATGGTTATTCGGAACCATTCGAACCCACTCTATGTCGTAGTGGGCCATACTTAAAGCCTGGCCCATTTCCGATGTCAGAGTTTATTGGGTTCGTCCCTTTGCAGTTCGATATCGATGCCGACTGAAGCGATTAATCGTATATTGAATGACTCTCGTTGCCAATGGATTCGGACATCCGGAAACCATGGTTCTGAGTAAGGGGTGAGGGTACGTGTTGGGAAGTTCAGTGAGAACACCCAACCCCGCCCGCACTTAGCGGCCTTTACTAAGATATCGTTCGGTTTTGTGTACACGCGTTAGTTCGACGATTGAATGATATGCAGAGATTATTTTCCTAAGACATGTGAGGAAAATAAATAAATGGGTTGCTAAGTCGTTTAATGCATGTTTAAACTAATAACGTCAAAGTTATTTTAGCATGTGAGTTTGTTTTAGTCTAATAAAACGATAAAAAGAATATGAGAAAAATAAATTGCTACAAACACGAGAAAACGAGTTAATAACGATGAATAATAATATAGGAAATAAATATATGAAATCGAGGAAATAAAAATTAATTGAAATCTGAAAAATATTGTTAAAACGCGGTTTTGTATAAAAAACGAAGTTCAAAAAAGAATAAAAAAGAACGAAAAAGGGGGCGTTTGGGCAGTGGGCCGCGCGGCTCGCCCGGGACGTGAGCGGGTCGCGTGGCAGCCTGATTTCGACGACGGTTTTCGGAATTTTTTTGATTAAATCGCGTACGAATATCGCATAATTCGTACTCTACTTAATATTCTCGATATTCGTTATATTCGATAATTGATTATGAAATCAATGTCAAATATTTGGAATAGTTTTGGAAAAGACATAAATTTAGAAATTGTTTCGTAGAATAATAAAAATAAAACGATCGAAAACTAAAAAAAATCTGATCCGGGTCGCCCGCCCGTTTCTTTTGTCAAAAATCGTTAAATTTTATGAACCGCGTACAAATATGGATTAATTCATACCCGATTCATATTTTCGATATTCGTCATATTCGATATTCGATTATGAAATCGATATCGAATAGTCGTAATAATTTTAGAAAGGTTTTGAGAAAAAGTTTGTTTTGAACGAAAAGTAAAAAGAATTTTGAACGAAAAGTTGTAAAAAAGGGTTTTGAATAAAAAAATGTAACGATTTAAAATCGTCGAAATCTTAATATAATTCTTTTCGATACAATATTCGATTATAGAAAATTGATATCATATTTTTGAGAATATTCGATATATGAAAATAGTTTTTAATAATATCGATATTAGAAAATAAAAAAGACCGACGAAAGACCCATAATAATAAAAAAGACGAGGAGAAGGGAAGAGAAGAAAGAGAGACGGGTTTGATTTACACCCTCAACCCACATGCTTTGTTTTCTCGGGATAAGGCTCGTCGGGAAGTGGCTTAGACTTGGGAGCGTCGAGATGATGAGGATGAGTTAAGGTGTATCGGTTTGGGTGATTTGGGGACGTCGGGTTTGGCCGGTTTCGTCGAGGTTGCAAGGCTTCGAAAGTGTCGGAATTTGCTAGCTATCGAGGATGTAAGTAAACCGTATTATAAGGCTGTTTTTTTCGGTGTGATGGGTGTGTAAAAACCGTGTATATTGGCTGGAAAAACGTTATGTTTTGTGTTGGACGGGAGGTCCTATTTATAGGGAGTTTCCGTCCTTGGTTTAGGAGAGTTTGAATACCGCTTAGGATAGGAAACGTAGGAGTTCGAGGAGCATAAGAATTCCGCTTTCTTGGCCAAGAAGAAAGGGAAACACGGCTGTTTTGAGGGTGTATTGGCCGAGTGTTTTACACTCGGTCGGGTGCTCGAATTGGTTTTTGAATAGGATTCCCGTTTGAGCTAGAATTACCGCTTGAGTAAGAAGCTGAGAAGAACGAGAATTCCGTTTTCTTGTAAGAGAAGAAAAGAGGAAAACCGGCTGACTTGTGTATTACTCGGCCGAGTGTTTGCACTCGGTTGAGTGTCTGAGTCGGTTCTCGGATAGGATTCCTACTTGAGGTCGAATTCTACCTTTAACGGAATTGTTTAATGCTTTAATGAATCTGAAATTTTGTAGGAATTTGGGTAGGAATCAACCGTGTGAGTGTCACGGCTGACTCACATGTATCGGGAAAATCTTTGACCGGGTTATGACTCGGTCGCTAAAAGACGGTTTTACCCCTGGTGACGGTTTCGACCCAAATTAGTGTTATTTGACTCGAAACGACCCACTGGGCCTGGATTTGAGGTTGGTTTTGTAAGATTTGTACTCCTTAAAAAGTCTAAACCAAATGTCCATGTTTACAAGGCCATATCCGAGTCCGTCAAAGCACGTTTACGTCCAATCATCATCGGGTGTTTGGCGGGAACTACTATAGACACCTGGCGGTCAAAATGTGGGTGTCTACAACATGTTTAGGCCGATTATTACGATTTTACAAATTAATATAACAATTTAATCGTTAATCTCGTAAAAGCGATAAAAATACCGAAACATGCAAATTTTCAACTTTTAAAAATTTTCCAGATTATAAGACATACATATATTATCAAAAATAAAATATAAAAATATATACATGCAAATACTCAATTAAAATCATGAAATACCGAGTAACATCGACGTTACCTCAACTCCAAGTCTGAATCGATTATATATTCGTCGGCCTCGGGATCGTCCACAAATCCTACCAAACACGAAAATCATGGCAGAAAAATACCATGATAAAACTAATAAAAATCAAGGTAAACATTGATCGAAAACGACGTCGATTAATACCTTAACGAAGAGGTCGGAAAGAGGATTATTATGATGATAAAAACGATGCGATTGGGACTCGAAAGGGAGCAAATATCAGTCTAAGATAGAGGAGGGAGTACACGGCCAAAAGCAAGAGAGAAAGAAATGTTGAATATTTTTTTATGACAAGAATGAATGAGGAGGATGGAAGGTCTTTGTGTGCATAAATGAGAATGAATATGTTAATAAAAATGAGGCTCACTTTAACATGAAATGACCGGCCAACTTGAAGGAGGAGGAGTATGAAGAGTTTTGACAATAATGCAAGGAATAAATGGAAGAAAATAATCATAAGTTTACGGTTTAACGTGATAAAATGAAACGTATTAATAATACGTAGTAAAATTTGTGACCAAAAGCTTAGTCGGTCCAAAAAGTGAGCAAATGACCTCAAATAATTTATAAGTTGATAAAAAGTATAATCGTAAAATAGTTAAAGGCATTTTAAAGTAATTCGAGTAAACCTCGCGTAAGAAAATAATTATTCGCGAAGCTTCGTAATAAAATCATTAACAACTAAATTTTTGTAAATAAAAATATTTACTAGTTGAAAATATTATAGAAACGTATTCAAACATATTTAGGAAAAGGAATAACTTAAATCCAAGTTTAAAAACGTCAATTCGAAGAGAAATAGAATTCCTTGCGGAAAATTAATTAGTTTACGAAGAAACCAAATAAATGGATTTAAAAAGAATTTAAATCTTTAAAATTAAAAATAAAAATCATTAAACTCAAAAATTAGAATAGAGCTTAGTAAAATGATGAAATATGAGGCCGAAAAGTGACAGAGTTAAGACGGAGTCCTAACGGAAAGAATAAAAATGCTTAGGAAAAATAGCGGGTGTTACCTAACTTTTAAGTAAACTTTTTGCAAATGACATTGAGATAAGGTTAGGGGTAATAGCGTTTCAGCTGGTCTAGGTTGGTAGGATTGGTGAACTCATTCCCGTCCAAGTCAGTTAGCTTCACTGCTCCTCCTAATAGAACCTTTTTTTACCAGATATGGCCCGGCCTAATTGGGTTTGAATTTTTCCCTCGGGTCAACTGGTAGTAATGCTTGGACGGATTTGAGGACTAAGTCCCCTTCTTTGATATTTCTGGGCCTGACTCTTTTATTGAAGGTCCGTTGTATTCTTTTTTGATATATTTGAATGTTGTTGAGGGCCCGGGACCGCCGTTCGTCTAAAAGAACCAGCGAATCGTATCACACTTGGACCCCATCGGCTTCAGGTACTTGGCTTTCAAGTAAAATCCTGAGAGATGGTACCTCCAACTCAAATGGTTGAACTTTTTCCATCCCGTATGTCAGATAATAGGGGGTCGCACCGGTTGCGGTGCGAATTGACGTTCGATATCCCCATAGAGCAAAAGGTGTTTTGTCAGGCTAGTCCCTGTAATTATCAGTCATCTTTTTAAGTATGGTGACAATTGTTTTATTGGCTGCCTCTACCGCTCCATTTGTTTGGGGACGGTAAGGAGAAGATGTATGCCTTTGGATTTTGTACTTAGTTAGTAGAGCTACCGTTTCGGCTTGAAAGTGCATTCCGTGATCACTGATGAATTCGTGTGGGATCCCGTACCGACATATGATTTTGTTTTGGATGAACTTGGAAACATGCTTAGCATTCAGGATCGGTATGACTCAGCTTCGACCCATTTGGTGAAATAGTCGATAACTACCAGGATAAAATAGTGACCTCCCGTCCCGGAGTGATTTACTTTCCCGATTATGTCAATTTCCCATGTTAAAAATGGCCATGGTGATGTCATGGTGTATAATAGGAATGACGGCATATGCTGTACGTTGGCAAAAAACTGGTAGTTACGACAGTGTTTGATGTATAACTGGCAGTTGGTTTCCATATTGTTCTAGTAGTATCCGAGTCTCATGATTTTCGGACCAACATCTGGGCGTTCATATGTGGACCACATTCACCGTCGTGCACCTCGGCCATAACTTTCTCAGCCTTTATTTTTTCGACGCATGGGAGGAGAGTTCCCTGTGCCGTCTTTTTGTATAGCTGTATGTCGTCCGTACAGAGGAATTAGGTAGCTAGCCTTCGCAGGGCTTTCTTGGCCCGGTTTTTGATTCCCGGAGGATATTCTCCCGTTGTCATGTAGGTTAGAATTGCCTGATACCAAGGTTCCAGATCAGTTATCTCGATGTCTTGAATAGCATAAATGTATGCCAGCTCGAACCGTCTTTCGACACAGATCGACATGCTGGTTAGGTGATTTGGGATATTCAATAAGGATGCTAATTTGGAAAGTGCATTCGCGAACTAGTTTTCTTCCTGAGGTAGATATATGTATTCTACCTTTTGGAATTGTTTTTCGAGAACCCTTACTCGCGCCTGATAGGCTACGAGGTTAGCGTTCCGAGTTTTCCACTTTTCGAGAGCTTGGTTGATGACTAGAGATGAGTCGCCGTGTACCCGGAGATTTGTGACTCCTAAATCAGCGGCGACTTGCAACCCGTGAATGCATGCTTCATATTCGGCTGCGTTATTAGTCACGTCGAAATCCAGTTTAATGGATAACGGAGTATGCTCCCCTTTTGGTGATATTAAGAGAATGCCGACTTCGAATCCTCGGAAATTAGACGCCCCGTCGAAATATAAATCTCATATTTCTGTGTCGTCATGAAATCTATCTTCATCTGGGAAAGACCAAGTGTCGGTGTGTCTTCGGTTATGAGACTATTAGCGAGAAATTTGGCTACTACCCAACCTTTAATAGCTTTTAACGGCATAAATCTGAGGTCGAACTCTGCCAACATTAGAGTTCACCTAGACATCCTGCCATTAGGGATGGGCTTCTCGAATAGGTACTTGATAGGATCCATTTTGGACAATACATGTACCTCGTAACTGAGCATATAGTGCCAGAGCTTTTTGGTGGCCTAGACTAGGGCTAGGCACGTCTTCTCGAGCATGGTGTATTTGCATTCATACTCCAAGAATGTTTTGCTGATGTAGTAGATGGCTCGTTCCTCCAAGTCGACTGTCTGTGCTAGCATAGCCCCTATGGCTGTCTCGGTTGTTGTTAGGTATAACGACAGAGGCAAACCGGGTTGAGGTGGCATTAAAATCGGCGAGCAGACATGATTTCCTTGATCCTGTCAAAAGCTGCTTGGCACTTATCGTCCCATAGCTTTCGTTCACCCACTTTCACTTTTTTGAAGATCGGTTCACATTGTAACACCCCCATTTATCCAAGAGCCTTATCAAGACATTCCCGGATAAATAAAGGTGTAACCATCTCGGTTTTCCGAGGTAGTAGCTCATTACAATACAACATGGAATGCCAAACCGACAATTAGATTTAAACATTACAACTCATTAACTATTACAACTCTAGTTACACAGCGGAAGCTGTACAATCTATATAAACAGGAATGCCTACGCATTAACCCGTGCTTCGACCAGGATCATTATCGCGTTCGCCCCAGTCCCGTACAAGCATCCCCGCATCCAAACACATCACAAAATACATAACCTGTATTATAGACTGCTCCCCAGTTGATCGGAAATATCAATTGGATCATCACAGGCCCCCAATAAAATAGGGTGAGGATATAGACAGAGGCAACGGTTAGAACATGTTAACATTGTATCATAGATACATAATATAAAACATCCAGTCTCAACCGTCTCAGTACCATCATCGGTACCAATCAATAATATCATCCCAACATTCAGTACCATCATGGTACCATATCAATAATCTCATCTCAACTCTTCTGGCAGGCCCTTTCATTCCGAGTGTGCACACCCCCCACAGGTTCAACAACCCGCGAGGAGAAATCAGGGAGGGGACCGTGATCAAAGGCCCCGGCTAGGTCTAAAGCTAGCCTCACCAACTCCATTATATGATATTCAACAATCATTCTCCCATCAATATTCAACATTATTCTTATTATCACAATATCATAACGTACTCGTAACTCATACATGCATAAAAATATTAACGTATTCTAAGTAAGGAAAACCTTACCTAATTAGCAGGTCACCACTGGGTCGGTAGTACAGGATCACCACAGAAACTCTACAAATGGTAAAGTGGTATATTCTTAAATTAATATCGAACCTAACGTAATTAACTTATAAAGTGGAACCGACTCCACCTAACTAAATTATAGCATGAAACGACCAACGTAACTAATATTATAACACCTCAATAGTATACCAATAGTAATACTAATATTATAACTAATAGTATACACACATCTGTTATAACTCTTACACCTCACTACTATTATACGGAGTAACTAATATTCATTTAGCCAACATACCCACTTATCGCCCTTATATACCCCCATCTTACTCCCTTATATACCCACTAATGGTAGCACGCACAACACCTCAAAACAATAACACGAAACCCCAAAACTAACCGCCTCATGACCACCTCACCCCCTCTCATGACAACAACAATGAACCACGAATACAACAACTCAACGACCCGACATAATAATAGCCCGACACTTACCCTATTCTGGTCGTGGCCCTTCTAATACGATATCGGAATACAAATCACGACCCAAAAATAGAAAAGACAACGGAATATACCTATATATGCGTGTACGGTCTGATCGACGGCCTGACTCGGTTTCCCCCTTTCCTTCCTCTTGTTTGGCCGTGAATGGTGAGGGTTAAGATCAAGGAGCGTGGGATGATGGTGGTTGCTACCCGAATAGGTTAATAAAAAAACAAGAATAGTTATATAGGAATAAGGGAGGTTGAGCATAGGTTAATAAAATAAAGGGGTGTGGGTAAGGTTGATAATCCAAAGAAGTGTGTGTTGGTTTAAATCATAAATAAAGGGAGTGTGCTAGTGTGAATACGCCGTTTATGTGCATCACAATTTAGGTTAGACGTTATAACTTGGGCTCGGAAAATGGGTCTGGTCTTGTTTGTTTGGTTTTACTTAAGCTTTAATCTGACTTAACCGTCCTGACTCAATTTGACTTACGATTTGACTTTCTATAAAAGTATGGGTATTACAATCTACCCTCCTTATAAGGAACTTCGTCCCGAAGTTCACCTCTTACTACGGAACGACTAATTATACCAACCTGACCGACTAACTAATCAATAGCTGCCTAATCACCCAATCACCAAAGTAACATAAATAACATAATGTGAATAATCAAAATGGGGTGTTACAATCTACCCTCCTTATAAGGAACTTCGTCCCGAAGTTCGCTGATTTTATACTCACGCTACCTAACACATCTTATATATATGTCGACACTATCTTGACACCAACGAGGTCACTCTTTCTCAATATCCTATCATTTAAGACGCCAATGTAAACTTTTATAACAAGTATACTTGTAATATTTGACCATGGGTAAGTAAGTCAGTAATATGCATAATCAATTCATGTGTTCCATCACTATGATTCTAAGGACATTTCTCACACGCATAACATCTTTTTGTCATTTCACAACCTCCATTTATTTTGGTATCATGCCTAACACAACAGTTCATTCATGTTTCATTCAAGTTTCCCAACTTACTCACCTATCAACAGATCACGAGGGGTTCTACCCTCACATTCATCCATATTTCGCAACCTTTTTTTTTTAACGACTGCATGCATCATCACTTAGATTCTTCATTCTCATGATTCAACCTAAGTACCGGCATACTATTTTGTAACTCATTCTCAAATGTCGTACTTCACTTAAGTTAAGCCAAAGAGACTTCTTATTAGTACCACTAGGTTTATACTAGTTATACTTGTCATGACTCAATTCACATGCTGCCAGACAAAACTAATGAATGCACTTGTAACTTATAAACTTGCGGGAACCCTCTTCCCATGACACACTTACATGCATGGACATCATTACTATCATCCAACACGATTATTCGTACAAGGACTATTTGATTAAACTCGGTCTGACGCCTAGTGACATGTCACTTTACTTGCATGGACTCGTGATCGTGATGTTAGTACCTTGTACTATAACCCGACTTGTTGACCTCGAAACATAAGTGATGACACAACGCATTAACAGATAAACCTTGAACTTGGTTACAAAGAGTTCAATTCACATAATATAGTTAGTCTGACTGGATTTTGTAGTTTGGAGTATTCAGACATGAAAGCACGTATGTCTCCTTTTAGTTTGTTACTACTACTTCATCATCTATTTCTTTGACCCTTCACTATTCATTAATCTAGATTCTTGTAACGTCACCATATCAGTTATCATTCCCTTACGCTTATTTATATAATTAAACGCGTTAACTACCATTATTACGGCTTTCTTACAAGTAACTTAAACGACAATATGTCCTCATGACGTCTCTTTACTATGTCCCGCCACTCGTTTCAATCATTATGACACGTACTCCAAATCTACATATGATGATAATACGTTGACACGATTGCATCTTTAACGGGTTCAGACTCACATGTATACATACTTGAGAGGAATCATTTAGGCAAGTAATAATAAGACAACTGAACACTTTTACATGACCACGTGAATAATTTCAAAATTTGGGACAAGTGACAGGTGACATATGCTTATCCAGACTGCAATAATTAATCAAGTAATTCATTATGTCTTAGGTTCACATAAGTTGTACATTTAGACACCAGGATAAGACTTAGGACTAACACTCATCCCGTAGACATCATTCATCTCAGCATATGTTACTCATTGACTGATAATTAAGACAAAACTCATCACAGATATACAGGAGCAATTAAGAATAACATTTGACTGGTTTACAAAACATGTCTAATTTAAGTCTATTACGACTAAATATGAAAGATGACGTTTTGTTTATTACTTAGATGCAACCAAACACTCGGTTCGTAGTTTAACGACTCGACCTTTCCCGACTTCTCATAGAAATTACTACTTATATTGGATACGTGTGTCGATGTTCTTTATCACATAAGCGACTCAGGACCGTGACAGATTTATCAGACAACAACACATTTGATCCATAAGATTCACGTTAAGGCATGCAATTATGCAACATGAACAAGTATGACCTCTCATAACCCGAATTTACTCTGAATTTGTCATTAACATATAAGTCTAACTCAATTTCATCATACGATAAGGTAGAAATTTTCAAATTAGTGCATTCACTTGAACAAGACGAAACAATGACCATTCAATGGACTTAGACACATTTTCAGAACATTGCCGTCATGATAGAAAAATTGTAATTAAATCATTATAACTCAAAACAATGTGAAACTAGTGGTCTTAGACTCTCAAGACAGTCATGTACAACTTTCTAGTTAAAATCATTTTCAAATTCCAAACATAACAGTGATTTGCATAAGCATTTTCATGAACTAACAAATTTTTACCTTGAAAAAGCTTTGATTGATAAAACAAGTTATTTCAAATCATATTTTCGAGCAACCAAGTTCCAACATTATCCAGACTCTTCAAAGTGATCTGGGTAAAAATTCTCAATAATAATTTAATCTCTAAGTAAGGTGTGTAATGGAAACGTCACCACTAGCAAATAGGTTGAACTACTTGGGTTTAAATACCGAAATTTTGCAGGGAAGAACTAGACTTAAAATAAATGTTAGTCTCTTTTCAAACTTTTGTGAAAGGGACATTGTAAACAGGTGAAACAATTCAGTAACACATTATTCCTGTTAACGAAGGTGTTTTAAGCTATTATGACATTATCTCGACACGGTTAGCGAGCACGTTTGCTTAGGCCATTCAAACAGAAATCAGTACACATTATTCATGTTAGATAAAGTGTTTTAAATGTGTATGTCATTAACTCAACACGGGTTTTTATAAATGCTCAGTTAAACCATCAAGAACAGAAATTAATAACGAGGTACGACTCAGAACCTATCATAATGACAGGAAAGCATATAAACTCAAAACGAAACACAATTATCTAAGTGTCTTTGACAAAAATTCACATTAACAAACACGACACCATAGATGTATCCTTTTAATAGCACGCTGCACTCCAATTCAAGTAGTAAACAGATTTCGATTGCACACTTTATCTTGTAAATCACATTGTATAAATCAGGGTGAAATAGAAACGACACATTTATATATACATTGTGCCTCCCTATAATATAACAGATCGACATAATTTCAGATACCACATACATTTTCAAAAACAAATTGATAGACAAGTTCATTTACGCCATTACAAGAGAATGATGAGGACCAATAAAAATGACACCATTCAGATCGATATAAAGCAAGTAAATCACATTAACTCGAAATGGGTCTCAAGTATTCCTACATTGTTCGACTATTAGGCTCATTAACTCGTACTTTATTCGCAATATGACACCCTTCATGGACACATTACGAACCATTATATTTCTAGCTATTCATTCTCATTAAGTAACGTGAAGGCAGCTAATAAATTATATCGACAAGGAAGCACATAACACTAAAACGGAACACAAGTATTCAAGTACTTTTGAATAACATTCCCATTACGACACACTAAACCACATAAATTATCAACCCTCTAAACATATTACGATACATGTACCATTACCAGAGAACAATCTCTTTCCAATAATGTGAACGACTCCATTACATTATTTCAACAAGACAGACACAGATTACCACCAAATCCACTAATTAAAACTCGTTTATCGCTTACGACACTACTACGTATAAACACCTCGACGTTGTATCTATTGTTACTACCAACTCTGACTATGAACTTACTCTCACCCAGGGTGATTGACTCTTACCTCAACCTTACATGCTGTAACATATTCCTCATATGGCCTAGTACTAGTTACTATAACATGCTAATAACGTAAGTACGTACTAGTCACATCTCAGCTTATACAGTTCGATCACTACATCTCATACGTCAAACAATGCAACAAGTTATCACAGGCAGTCATCACAAAACATTCATTGCATCACAACGTATCCCTTCCTAATTTATACCCCATCTCATTTCTCACACGCGGTTACCGGGTCAAGACCAAGAGGGCCGGGGTTGGTATAAGGACGTCTCCTCAACCGAGTTTTAGAGGGGCTCCTGATGGTCCATCACCGGGGTTCATTTTATTTTCTTAGGTTCATTTATTCAGGCTCCAAGATCGATCGCTCTGATACCACTTTGTAACACCCCCATTTATCCAAGAGCCTTATCAAGACATTCCCGGATAAATAAAGGTGTAACCATCTCGGTTTTCCGAGGTAGTAGCTCATTACAATACAACATGGAATGCCAAACCGACAATTAGATTTAAACATTACAACTCATTAACTATTACAACTCTAGTTACACAGCGGAAGCTGTACAATCTATATAAACAGGAATGCCTACGCATTAACCCGTGCTTCGACCAGGATCATTATCGCGTTCGCCCCAGTCCCGTACAAGCATCCCCGCATCCAAACACATCACAAAATACATAACCTGTATTATAGACTGCTCCCCAGTTGATCGGAAATATCAATTGGATCATCACAGGCCCCCAATAAAATAGGGTGAGGATATAGACAGAGGCAACGGTTAGAACATGTTAACATTGTATCATAGATACATAATATAAAACATCCAGTCTCAACCGTCTCAGTACCATCATCGGTACCAATCAATAATATCATCCCAACATTCAGTACCATCATGGTACCATATCAATAATCTCATCTCAACTCTTCTGGCAGGCCCTTTCATTCCGAGTGTGCACACCCCCCACAGGTTCAACAACCCGCGAGGAGAAATCAGGGAGGGGACCGTGATCAAAGGCCCCGGCTAGGTCTAAAGCTAGCCTCACCAACTCCATTATATGATATTCAACAATCATTCTCCCATCAATATTCAACATTATTCTTATTATCACAATATCATAACGTACTCGTAACTCATACATGCATAAAAATATTAACGTATTCTAAGTAAGGAAAACCTTACCTAATTAGCAGGTCACCACTGGGTCGGTAGTACAGGATCACCACAGAAACTCTACAAATAGTAAAGTAGTATATTCTTAAATTAATATCGAACCTAACGTAATTAACTTATAAAGTGGAACCGACTCCACCTAACTAAATTATAGCATGAAACGACCAACGTAACTAATATTATAACACCTCAATAGTATACCAATAGTAATACTAATATTATAACTAATAGTATACACACATCTGTTATAACTCTTACACCTCACTACTATTATACGGAGTAACTAATATTCATTTAGCCAACATACCCACTTATCGCCCTTATATACCCCCATCTTACTCCCTTATATACCCACTAATGGTAGCACGCACAACACCTCAAAACAAGGGCAGTAGACCGACAGAAACAATACTCCGACTACGACAATGACAATAACACGAAACCCCAAAACTAACCGCCTCATGACCACCTCACCCCCTCTCATGACAACAACAATGAACCACGAATACAACAACTCAACGACCCGACATAATAATAGCCCGACACTTACCCTATTCTGGTCGTGGCCCTTCTAATACGATATCGGAATACAAATCACGACCCAAAAATAGAAAAGACAACGGAATATACCTATATATGCGTGTACGGTCTGATCGACGGCCTGACTCGGTTTCCCCCTTTCCTTCCTCTTGTTTGGCCGTGAATGGTGAGGGTTAAGATCAAGGAGCGTGGGATGATGGTGGTTGCTACCCGAATAGGTTAATAAAAAAACAAGAATAGTTATATAGGAATAAGGGAGGTTGAGCATAGGTTAATAAAATAAAGGGGTGTGGGTAAGGTTGATAATCCAAAGAAGTGTGTGTTGGTTTAAATCATAAATAAAGGGAGTGTGCTAGTGTGAATACGCCGTTTATGTGCATCACAATTTAGGTTAGACGTTATAACTTGGGCTCGGAAAATGGGTCTGGTCTTGTTTGTTTGGTTTTACTTAAGCTTTAATCTGACTTAACCGTCCTGACTCAATTTGACTTACGATTTGACTTTCTATAAAAGTATGGGTATTACACACATACCATGGTTAGTTTGGATATGAACCGGCTGATATATTGAACTTTCCCGAGAAATCCCCTTATCCCATTTTCGGTTTTACGGAGCTTCATCTCGGTGATGGCTTTGATTTTAGCTGGATCGACCTCGATACCACGTTGGCTAACGATATGACCCAGTAATTTGCCAGATGTTACCCCGAAACTACAATTTTGAGGGTTTAGCCTCATGTTGTATTTGTGCAGTCGGGTAAAGAATTTCCTTAGGGCAGTGATGTGCTCGTGTCGGCTTTTAGATTTGACGATCATGTCGTCTACATAAACTTCCACTTCCTTATGCATCATATCGTGTAATAAGGTCGTAGCAGTCCGTTGATAAGTGGCCCCGACATTGATGAGACCGAACGACATGACAGTATAACAGTAAGTACCTCAAGGTGTAGTGAAGGTGGTCTTACTCATGTCTTCTTCTGCCATTTTAATCTGATTGTACCCGGCAAATCCATCCATAAAGGATAGAAGAGCGTGATCAGCGGTATTGTCCACCAGTATGTCGATGTGTGGCAATGGAAAGTCGTCTTTTCGGCTTGCCTTGTTAAGATCCAAAAAATCTACGCATACGCGCACTTTACCGTCCTTTTTAGGTACCTGCACGATGTTCACAACCCAGTCCGGATATTCGGACACTTGTATGAAGCCGGCTTTGAACTGTTTGTCGACCTCTTCTTTGACCTTGAGAGACAATTCGGTTCTCATTTTGCGAAGCTTATGTTTTACCGGCTTACACTCGTCTTTAATGGGTATACGGTGTTCAGCTATCTCTCGGTCTATCCCCGGCATGTCCTTATAGGACCATGCGAAGATGTCTTTGAATTCTTGGAGGAGGTTTGTGAACTGTTGTCTCTCCTCGGGATCTAAAGACAACCCTAACTTAAGCATTTGGGGCTCTAAAGTGGTTCCCACATTGATGGACTCGGTTTCTTCGATTACTGGATCCCGGGATTCCCTTTGTTCTAGTTGCTCGATCAAATGCGGGGGTAAGGATACCAGTTCGTCGGGTTTCTCAATGTCATTGCATATAATATTTTTGAAACCGAAAGCATTTTGAAAATAAGACAAGTTGTAAGTAGAATGGTTATCATTATTTTTGGTAGAGAATTTTGAAAACAACTTAAAAAGAGCGGCCATCTGATCATTGGTCAGAGGCGAGATTGGGAGTGCTTTCGGGAAAGACACCAAAGCTCCAGTGGAAGTGATTACAGGGAGAGGGGTTACAGACTAGACTCTAGCACCAGACCCTCTAGACTCGACCTCAGACTCTGACTCAGACTCAGAATCGGTGTCCGGCATGTCCCTTTCACCGATGGTCAGCATGTAGACTTGGCCCTGGCTGTTGGTCCACTTGATGGTCTTCCTCCGTGCCCTATTCTCGGTATCTGAGCCGACTTCTGAGCTCAGCTTTCTGGGGTCGAATCTGTTGCTTCGGAGGATTAGGTTCACTAAGTCTTCCTTAGAAGTCGGGACGATCTTATCTTCCCCAAATAACAGCCCCTGCACGGGCTCAACATTATTAGCACCCTCCTTAGATTCTGACTGGATGAGGGCAAATATATCATTCGGAATGTAGTTGCACTCCCGAGCCAGTTTGGTCCCGGGATATGTAAGGGCTGGTTGATAGAGACCAACTTAGACAGCCCCGAATACTGGCGTAACGAAGTAGTCGATCAACCTCGGGCTATTTGGGCTCAAGTAGATACCCTTGATGATATTGCAGGCCTTTTCAATTCCTGCCCGGACAACGTTGCCCGAGGTCAAAGTGTACCCTAGGCGGAAGTTTGATTCTCCGTCATTTAGGACTTCAATAATCTTCCCAGCTGGAAGATATGGCCTTGAGGTAGCCCCCGAAAAGTACCCTAAATTTGGTAGCATCGTATCGATGCTAGTGGTGAAATAAGGCCTGAAGAGGTATTTCTCCTTGATCGTTCCCACAAAATCGAACCCTCGAAGGTCCGTACGGCCCGTGGCGTTGCAGCTAGCCACAGTTATGGGGGTTGCCTCCAAAGTAATAACATTATTCTGCAGGGGCAGCTTGATTTTTCGGTGGAGGGTGAAGGACACTGCCTTGACAACATGAATCCATGGCCTCCCGAGGAGTAGATTGAAAGAAGAGGTGACATCGATCACCTAGAACTCCAACTTCTTTTCAATTGGGCCCATTATGATTGTCAGTTTAATGGCCCCAGCTACCGACTTTAGGCTCCCATCAAAAGCCTGAACGGTTTGAGCAGTCGGGATATTGTTAGCCTCGGTAATGCCGAGGGCTTTGGCGGTCCTTAGAGGAAGGACGTTTAGAGCAGACCCATCATCAATTAGGGTCATCGGAAGATATTTTCTCCGACATATCACCGTGATGTATAAGGCCAAGTTATGGGAGGCCCCGAACTGTGGAAGATCGGACTCAGAGAAGGTGATTAATGTACCTTCTTCTTTAGCCTTGCTCTTTAGGTGGGGCATGGCAGTGGCTACCATTTCAGCGGGGATAACCAGGGAATCGATCTTAATTTGATCGAGAGCCTTAGTAAGTGCCTCTCGATGTTCTTGCGAGCTAACCAGGAGTTCCCATATAGTGGGGTCAACTAGGGTTTTCTTCAGCTGTTTTACAAGAGCCGTGTCAGTGCTTGGCTCTTCAGGGGCAACTTCCGTCCTGGCAGGTTCAGTGACGGTTGCCAGGATGGGGATGTTCCTAGAGCTATTAGCTTGATAAGGACGACCAGATTTGGCGAGGTGGTTACTGGCTAAGACCTTGGACTTAGCCCTTCGGACTTCCTCACTATTAATGGGGACAACTTTCCCTTTGACGAGGTACACGTCATTCTCGTCATCGAACCAGATCCCGTTTACTTGTGGGATGAAAGGAGAGATAAGGTGAGCATAGTCGATCACCTTCCCGATAAAGATAGCGTGGGAACTGAAATGATTATCCTTATTACTTGGTTTGTCCCCGGGTAGCGGAATCTTACCGCTCTCGATCAGGTCCTGAATCAGATGCTTCAACTTCTACCATTTTTGGTATCGTGCCTATTGCCTCGGTGATATTGGCAATAGGCTTGGACATTGTAGCTTTTGGAGCGTCGTTCGACCGGAACTTCAGGAGTTAGGCCTATCGGTTGGATCAGGCCCATGGAGGATTGCCTTTGTAAGGCATATGTATAGGTAGTACCTATATCGGTGAATGCCCGAGGTGGGTATTCTTCATGGACGAGGCATCTAGTAGATTAACTGCGCCAAAAATGCTGCGGGTTCCAGCTGGGGCCTTAGCAGTGGAAGAGGAAGCCCCTTGATATCCCTTGCTAGAGGCCTTAGTAAGGCCCTCTAGCCTCAGATTGTCTTCAATCCTCATAACCATTTTAGTAAGAGTGGTGAAATTGGGTATGACAGCATACCAGAGATGGACCCGGTAGCCGGTATGACGGGTGGGATTTTCCGTGGATCCCGCCACCAAATAATAACCAACGAACCTAACTGGGTAGATAGGGCAAGTTGGGTCGATCCACAGGAACGGGGTGTTGGACTAAGGTGTGCTACGGTCAAAGACTAGGTTCAAGACAAGCTAATCTAGGCGATGGCTAAGGTTAACTAAGGACTAAACTATAGTCTATAACAACAAATAAAAAGGCTAAACAAGCATCTAATGACTAGCGGAAGCTAATAAAACGATAAGAAGAAACTAGGGTTAGGTCGGGTTCATGGATGTCAAGGGCATAAAAAGGGGAAAGACGGGGTTACTAGCATGCTTTCGTAGCCTAGATTCCGATCGGGCTCTCGCTACTTAAACGGCCTAGGGGTCACCTTCACCACGCTCTCGCTACTAATGAGGTTACCAAACCTACAACCAAACACACACATACAAGAGAAGAGGCAAGAAAAACAAGGATTGATCATCTCGAGTCTCACAAGCATTACATCGAACATGTGGAATGCAAGGTTAATGGGAAACAACAAAAGCAACATCTAGCAACACCCATCTCACCCTAATCATCCACAATCACAACCAATCACCCTAATAACCCTAGCAAGAATCTACTCAAACATATCTAAAGGAAAACTAACACTAACAAAAGAAACCAAAACAAGAAAAAGAGCATACATATGTAAAACTAACAACGATGATGAACAAAACAATAAACAAGATATAAAGATGAAAACTTGAATTATAAAACAAAGATTAAGAGAAAGGAAAAGAGATTATACCATACTAGAAGATGAAAGCAAGAATGAAAACTTGTATAAAAGAGAAAACCCAAAACAATCTTCCAAGGTTGTCAATCCTGGTGGAGATTTTCAAGAATTCCTTAATACAAGATTAGCTAACTAGATTAAGGACTAATTACCGACTAATCTACTCTAATCTATGCTAAAGTAGTCTAGGGTTTTGTGGGTAATGAAGAACAACCCATAAGATTACAAGAGGAGGGGTATATATAGGGTTCCAATGAGTAAGGAGATGAAACAAGTGACGCGGGTCTGTATCTGAGCCATCCCGTCCGGGACGAGATGGTCCCGTCCGGGAAGGAGTGGTCCCGACCGGGACGGATAGGTCCCGCCCGGGACAGACCCAAAACAGAACCATCGCTTTTTGTGCACCTCATCCCGGACGGGATGAGGTCCTTCCCGTTGGGGATGGGTCTTGTAGGCCTCCAATATGATCTTTAAGGTTCCTCCTTGCTTCACATGGGCTTCTCATCGACTCTCGGGTCTCGGGATTGGGTCCCAAGGTCTCGGGGTCGAATCCAAGGCATCGAGTGATCGTTCCTTCTCTTCGTTGGCTCCGAAAAGTGTATGTATTGAGTCGGAATCGCTCCAACTCTTCATGAATGGTCTCGGGAACCTAAAACGAACTAAAGGAAGCATAAGTAACCCATAAACCGCTCCCAAGGAGCGATTCCACAAGGAAAATGGGACCAAAACACAACAAATTAGGCACTACAAACTACACTTATCAACTCCCCCACACTTAACCCTTACTCGCCCTCGAGTAAGCACATGCTAACTACTAAACTAGCCGAGCGGGTATTAGCGCAACCTACGCCCTTTCAACTCACGCGAGTACACTTAGAGGAAAAGTGCACTCCGCAAGGTAAGTGGGGTCTTGCGACAAAACTGTGGATGCAACCGGACACACAAAAAAAACACAAAAACAACAAACACACAAACAAACAAGCAAACGGTTGCACCCAAAGAGAAATAAATACCGCTTCCCTCTAAAAAGCGGTGAATGAATCACCGGTTAAGGACTCAAGGCAAGTGACAACGTTCCCTAGCTAATAACACAAATCGAAATGAACTAAACCCTAATAGTATGACGACAAAGCACTAAGAACGTTGGTAGCTTACCTAGGTCCTCCTAACTTTCTAAGAACGTACTACGGAACGATCGGCGGGATGGAAAGTGATGAACCACGGTGTTAGTTGACACTGTAGGTAAGTGAAGACCCGCCCCCTTTAGCGATGAGCCAAGAGGGTCGTCCCATTCCTAAGAACCGCCTAATTAGTCCAAGTAAAAAGGTGGATAAGGTTTGCAAAATGAGGGAAGACCGATCATTACCGCTATCATCCTTCCTAGGGACTCGGTCCTTTGGTAGGCTCTTCATGGTAGCGATCGGAAAAAGGCTTGTTTTGAGAGGGTGAGAATCTTTTTGTGAGACGGTTTTCTTTCTCATTTTCTTTCTTTTGCATTTTTGCTTTTTGTGTTGCCATGCCATTTCTTTTTCTTCTTTTCTATTTTCTTCTTGGCTTTTTGTGCCTTTTCTTTTTCTTCAATCGTTTCTTTCTTTCATTTTCTTTCTTTTTTTTTTCTTTTCTTTGCCCTTTTGGCTTGATTTGGCTCGAAGGCATTTCTTTGCAACTAAGAAAGATGATTTCAACAATTTGCAATTTTATTGTGTGGAAATGTGTAGGAGGTAGGGAAATGGGAGAGTCGGGGAGCGTCCTTCCCTTCAAACCCACAAAAAAGGGGAAAACTTGGACTAGTCAAACAACCCCAAACACGGTCACCTAAGGGACGGGACTCGGCAACCAAGGCCTTTTCACACCGTGGGTGGTCATAATGGTCAAAATGCAAATCCCATAGTAAATCCCTAGTAAGCTAGGTGGACTCAAGGTAAAAAACGAACGAAATCATTGGTTTAGGGTCATTCTACCAGATTAAGGTCCAAGACTCGATTCATACTACTAGAAAGGGAAAGTAAACACTTGCACACTAGCCTCAAAACCGGGTTTTCGAAAACCTTTTTACACACTAGACACAACTACACATCACAAAACAAAGACGATACAAGAACGAAAGAAAAAGAGACAAAGGCAACAAAACAAAACAAAACAAAACAAACATACAAAGAGAAAAAACACCACCTGAATTTCCAAATAAGCTATCACAACCACCACAAATTTCAACAAGCTCCACCCGAGCACACATCATCACAATTCTCCTCCAAACTTCACAATAAACAAAGAGGAAAAGAGATAGAAAGACGTTACCGGTTGTCTTGAGCCTTCCGAAAATTACGGCGATCAAGGAACCTATAGGGAAAAAGGGCAAACACACACACAAAACACAAAAACACAACACAAAGACACAAAAGAAAAAGACGCAAATTAAAAATCTTTTTGATTTTTGTGAAATTTTTTCAAATTTTTAGGGTTTTAAAAGATTTTTTTTTGAAAAAAATTACGAAAATAAAACTAACTACGATAGAATATCGCTCCCCCACACTTAGACTGAGCAATGTCCTCATGCTCGATCGTAGTGTATGGAGACACTAAAAAAAAAGAAACTAAGAAAATAAAGCTAAAAAAACAAAAAATAAAGGTGAAGAAAGGATAGAATGCGTCCGACCGGGGTGTAATCAAGTCACCATGGGCCGAGACAAGAAAAGATATGGATGGGGGAAGAAATAAAAAGAAAGAAATAAAAGGAAAATGGGAGGGGAGGACTAGGTGTAATCAAGTCACCTAGCCGGACTCCGCCCAAATCCGGCTAAATCCTACAAAAAGGGTGAAAATCTTGTAAATTTGGATTTTTCAAATGACTCTCGATGTAGTCACGTCATCGAGAGTCGGGAGCAACGATTACCAAGGCCCCGAGGGCCACCATGACACAAAAGTGTATAAGGGGAAGGGGAACTAACAAAGGAAGACAAGAAACAAAAGACGGAAAAGAAAGGATAGTTGCCGTACCATGCGGGTAGCAACTCACTCGCTTTATCGTCTCATAGATCGATAATGCCACATCGCTTGTCTTTGTCATTGCTATTCCTCTTCCGTCTCAATAAGGCCGCATGGTTGAAGTACAAAGGTATAAGGAGGTGGGATTTGATGTGAAAGTCGGTGTAAAGTGAAGAGAAAAAGAAGTGAATGTGTGTATATGAAGTGTAGGGGTCATATGATAAGGGCAAGGATAGGTAGGGAGGTTGGGAGGGGGTATAAAATGGTTGGGTGGGCTCGAATGACAAAGAAGAGGCCAAAAGAAGGAGCACGGCATCATCCCGGTCGGGATGGATGGTCCCGGTCGGGATGACACACCCGTCCCGGTCGGGAAGCCCTTGTCCCGGTCGGGATGACACAACAGTAAACCCCATTTTTGGTACCCTCATCCCGATCGGGATGACTCTTTCCCGGTCGAGATGGTTCATCCTTCCCGGTCGGGATGCACTCTTCTCGGCCGGGAAGAGTCTCCTAACCCTCTATAACTCCAAAAGCTCGTTCCAAGCTTAAAAAACCGATTCCCTTGCATACAATCCATGCTCTATCGGTGGCCAATCCTCTCTAGGAATCACCTTCACTTCACACCTATCACAACAAGCTCAAATACAACATCAAATTGCCTCCCTAACATCGCTCATCAAAATACCAAATTACTAGATTTCCACAAAAACTAACAATCCTAAAAACCAAATGATCCAAACAAACATATATACAAACAAAAGCTCAAAGGAAAAGAAAAAGAGATATTTACAATAAGGTACTCTCACCAACTACACCTCCATAGCCATCAAGAGCTCGAAGGAGTAAGTCAAATGCCCTAGCAACATCTTCATTGAGGCTCACATGGCCGAGCCTAGCCACTTTCAAGAGCTTCCAAGTCGGAGGCAAGAAGCAGTCATCTTCATTATGCTCGGGGTTCTCGTGATCTTCCGGGTCTTCCGAACCATGATAGCAACAACTCTTATGACCATCCGGTAGGTATAGTGGTCTAGAGTCATGCTCGGTGTTATGATGTGGGAAATCACACCCTAAGGGGGTTGCTTCTTCTTCGGGGTCGAGAGTAGAATTCTCTTCCACCGCCCGACAAGGATCCTCTCTGTAACAACCCGGTTCTTCCAATGACATTAATTAACAAGGCGGAAAATAATTAAGTCGTAAAAAGGGGTAAAAATTAAAAATCGTCGACTCAAGTGAGTCTTTTACCGATAAATGAACCGTTTGTTAAAATACAACAACTAGAACCCGAATTACAAATTTCTAAATACAATAGTCCGACAAAATTTGTGTTACAAGATTTATAGTTTGACACTCTCATCTGCCACATTGTATCTCTTGCACTCAAGCATGCCCCCATGTCCAGTCTTGAGGGTTCGTCAACCTGAATGCATATTTAAATATACATGTCCCACTTAGTGGGAGTAACCTAACCGTCCTTTTAACACGGCCCCGAATAATCAATGTAGTATAACGTTTAGGTTATCTAATTAACAGATAAGCAGGCATGTCACATTACAAATCGACATGTATACAATGTGAGATACACATGAAGTGATTTCAGTTAACATGGGAATCAACTTACATATATAAGACACGTAGGTTATATAGAATAACGTAATACATATATCATATGAGTATCATGTGAATAGAATACAGTAAAGCATGGATCATGGATTCGTAAAAGTGTCAGGTGAAAATAGAGTAAGACATACATAATACAAATCATATGAAACATAATATCAATCATAATCAATGTTCAGGCAAGACATATAACAAAACATCACTTCCCATTATCAAGCATTTCAATCACATCATTAGTCATAAGAGTATAGAACAGTAATGAAGCATAATGTGATTTAGAAAACTGTAGTCATTTACTTTTAAAAACAATGGTTTCCTTTCACATAATGCACGGGACGTGACTACTAATGTCTCATGCACACTTAAGGCTTGCATCTCACCATAAGTGCGGATGGGCACATCAATCCCGCCAATCATATCGATACTAGGAGGTTTACATCTCACCCCTAGTGCTCAATAGGATCGAACACCTAAATTGACTCGGTTTAGTCGACTGACATACGGAGAAGAAGGACTGCAAGTGCATGGACTCAGAGGCCCCGCTAAACCGAACATGTCCCATACACTGCTAAGGCAAAGGTCGGAAGGTATTCCGCCCCCAAAGATATCCGATATAGAGAGTGAGAGCTGATCAGTGCCCTTGTCTATGTATGCGCACACACCCAATCCATACTCTTGGTCTCGGGAATGAGAACCTTTACACAACCGAGCACCTCAATGGCAACTGGACGACTACTACTCTACCGACAAACTCAAAAAGAGTTGGCTGCCCATTTACTTCTTAGCATTTTCTCGCACCGGCAGGATGCATCATGGCCTCCCATGAGCAGTGACTCCGAGTGTCGTAGTCTACTTTCGAAGCTGTCTTCTATCGCATCGTCTTCTAAACTTTACCAAGATAGCGCCCAACACGAAACGTAGGCTGAATTTGGGTGTCTTATAAAGACAGAGTCTCTGGAATATCGAGCTCAGCGGTCATCGTGGGGCACATGTCTGATAACCAGAGGGATGAAACAATACCGGGTTCCATAAGGATGACCGGTCTGTGGCCTGTGTATTGACTTGGAACAAGTCATTACAACATGGAATGGTGAAGACGACTCAGAGGGTACTGCCAGGGCACATGTTCATTTTCACCATGATTGGTGTTGATAACAACGTTCGTGAAAACGTGTCTGATCACCGGCTTAGGTAACACACCGACTAGAAGTACGGTTGTTCCTATGGAATTTAAGTATGTCGATTTTAAGATTAACAAACATTATCAATCGTCGTAAAATTTATCTTAACTGATAGTTTTAGTATACTGATGTAAGAGATTTGGAACATTTTATTTGAGATATATTATTTGAAGTATTCATTAGTTGAGATTTGATTAAAGATTCACTTATTTCTAAGTACATTATTTAAGATGGGTTCCTTTATCTTGACTTGGTCTATGTTGACTTAAAAAGCCAAAGTTTGACCAAGATGGACTAGTCAACCCTTAGTTTTGACTTAATCACTAATTAGTCCTTAAGTGCTCATTATAAAGTTTAAGTGTTGTTTTGCATATTTAAGCATTGTTTAACTTAGTATTTTATGGTTATTCGTCTTTTAGTACTCAATACTTTTTGGGCACAAGTATTTAGTACATTTATTGTTCAAGTGTACGTATTTAGTATTTTTATACGGTTTCGTATTTGTACAAGTATACTTATCTCTTAAAGCCTATTTATACTTATTAAAATATTTCAAACACCAAATATATCAATACTAATTATAAAAATCATTTTTAACCTTATTAGGTATCATATTTCTCAAAACATAGAGTTTTACAAAAGTAAGTTTAAGTAATAACGAAATCGATAATATTATTAAGGATACTAAATGAGTCATTTTTCAAATGTTATTTAAGTTTCGATTTTCATACTCAACATACTTTTATAAGTTAAGTTTCCAGATATAAAGTCATTTTTCAAAAATAATAAGATTTATTATTTTTAACAAATTAAAAACTAAAACAGTACGATTTTCAATACTTTCTTTTAAATCGTTTAAAATACTTAAACGTCATTAAAGTAAACCAAAATTTTATTTTGGATACCTATAACTTTACATAATGTATACCCAGAAATTTAGATTAAAATACTTTATAAATATTCTTAAATAAAATATTCTTTCCAGATCTGACCCATTTTAGTACAAGTTTTATAAATGAAAATATATATGATGGATTTATATGAAATTTGACATACACATCTTAGACATCATCAGGAACGTAACATAATTTTTACAAGTCCAAATAAAACGTTTAACATCACGAAACATATCATTTTCTCAGACAGTACAAAAAATCATACAGTACCAGTTTACAAAATAAATCATTACTAAATATATATTTTCATAAAAACTTAATTTTCATATTTTTATCATATTCTAGACATTCAGATCTACAACTTTCGTGAAGGAATCTAAGGCTAATTCGAAATATAATTTACACAGAAAAATCGTGAACATACATCATACATCACAGAATCCATTTTACAGCATGTATTGTTAAGTGATAAATCAACAAATAGTTAGCTTTAAACTTGGTGATCTAATGATTTACTCCTAAACATGATGTTACATGTTAGTTAGAGTCTAAACACTATACTACGAGATTTGAGGGCGAAGAAAAGTTAGGTTACCTTAAGCATAAATAATCGATTCTACAACATATAAGAAAACGAAGATCGATGCTCCTTTTCTCTTGCTCCTCTTCATAAATTAGTTAGAATGACACAAAAAAAATAAACTAAGTTAGTAGTTATACTATTAAATAAACTTGAAAATAAGTAGTATAAGATAAGAGAAAAAGGAATTAGAGCTCTTCAAAAAATGGTGGTTGAATACACCTTAAGAACTTGTGAAAACTTGTGTTGTTTTCTTTGGTTTTTTTGAAGGGAGTTGAAGGAGGGTAAGAGATGGATGAATAAGTAAGATAAATGGAGTCCTAAGGCTGTTTATATGGAGTAATAGTCGTCCATTTGATGAAGGGAACAAAGGATAGACAAACAATTGACAATTGCTCAAAATGGCTAATCATGCTTTTGGAAGTACATTACCCTTTTTGGTGTTTTTGATTAGAAAAGCATTTTTTGACTCTTGGACCTCAAGGTGACGGTATGGGGTGTATAAGAATGATATTTTTGAGTTAATTTGGTTCCACAAAGGTTAGGAAAGAAGTACGGAAATCGAATGTCGAGAAACGATTCATCGGGTGACGATTTTCGTTGCAAAGGAGCTGTCCAGTACAATATTTTTATGATGAACTCATAAAATGAAATTTTGAATTTCACCATTATGTAGATCTTGGAAAATTAATAAAGTTAGGCTTTTGAAACGCCTCAATCGGAGTTCGTATGAGAAAATAGGAACCGTTTTACGAAATCGCACAGAATTGCGATAACGATAGAAATTTCAGTTTTGCAAACACTGAAGTGAAATAGAAAGGTTCCAAAGGCACAAGAATTGAATATTACTATATAAAATAGTTTGTCGAGACTTGATTTATTAATATTAATCGTTATTATAAATAACTAAAATGGTCAAAGCACGGGGTGTTACAGACTACCCCCCT
The DNA here is from genome assembly GCA_958450325.1 of Agrostemma githago. Lineage (NCBI taxonomy): Eukaryota > Viridiplantae > Streptophyta > Magnoliopsida > Caryophyllales > Caryophyllaceae > Agrostemma > Agrostemma githago. Next base: position 51,395,034 of record OY288244.1, on the reverse strand, counting down.
TAAGAAAATTTCGTCCTCGAAATTCATAACTACTAGGTTGATTCGGTATATATTTCCTAAGGTTAGACTAAGGTTTTCCTTTAATTTTTTTTTTGGTGGTTCTTATATATCCATAGGGTATTCTCAAGTTCTCAAAAGTAGAACAATCTCGGGTCATTTCGAGATTTGGTTCACTATCGGCTCTAACTCCAAAACCAGAAAATATCTAAATGCCTTAAAAACGATATAACATTTTTATTTTATTTTTGAGAAATGCTGGTTTGGCTTAAGGTATAAATCCATTAAAATAAAGGTTGTCCTAATTTCCATAAAATTTCAAAACATTTAATAGTTTTGATCTTTAGGTTTAACTAGACTTTCACTCGTATATCCTCCATTATCAATCGTATCAACATTCATGGTTCTCATGGCACTCTCAATATTTATAATCGAAAAGTTGATCTCCTAGGGTTGCGTGGTTCTTTCGGTGATAAGCTCTTGAGGTTTATCCAAAACTCTTGTATTGATTTCTCTTACGTTTCTAAAATTTTCAATTGTTCCCTTGTTTCTTGATTCGTCGATTAGAAGGTTATTCCAAAATTTCAAATTGAGAGTCTGTGGGTTTTGAAGTGTCAGTCATCATTACAATATTTTGGGGTTGTAATATTATCATCCATCATCCAAAATATAAATAAGTCACCAAAATATATATAGTTTTCCTAGGGATTCCCAAAATTATAGGTTATAAATCAGCTCAGCCAATCCTGAAACTTCTAGAGATCTGCTAAGACTTGTTCACAATCTATTCTCCGAAAAAGCTTTTGAAGTCAATAAAGAAAATCCTCAAATAATTTGATCATTGATCGTTTTCATACTTCTTTCGAACACCTAATTCCACAAATATAAGGTAATGACATCTCGAATATCTCTCGACCTCAAAGGTGTTCTAACTTTGTTATAACAAGATAGTTAAGATTTTGACTGGAAAATTATAGGCTATGTCTCACGATAGGTTATCGCTTAAAGAGGATTACACGTAAGACACACACTGATAACTTGACTTAAGGTTCCAAGTCCTAAGAGTATTCTAAGGTCGGCAAGTGGTCGGGCAGAACGAAAACAAAAACTAGGTTAGCAACGATTCAGTCCAAGGTTCGCACATTGATCTAATAGGTCTTCTTTGATGATATCGTCCCTGATCAGGTTTCTGAAGTCTATGCTTCTTGGTGATTTTCTTCTGGATCAACTTTGAATAGGCTCATCATATTAAGATTCTTTCTTCTATACGATCCTGGTGAAGTCGTGCTCTTTCTCCCAGCAGTTCCAACGTTACTTCTACTCGTCTAAGTACTAAATCGTCCGGTCAAAGGTTAATAACAATATTCTAGTTGGTTGGGTTAATTCGATCGGAGATGCATAGAAAAGTTTAATGAAAGTATGTAGGTACAGTTGATCAAAGAAATGGGATTAGGTTTCACAAAAGAACGTATATGAAAAGAAGTGGTAAGTTAAACCAAAAATTATCATTTGGCTCGTTCCATAAAAGAGGTAAGGGAAGTAACAACTACGAGGAGGAATTATCGCGATGATTAGTTAGTAGAACATTGTTCCAACTAACCAAAGAGTTCCTCGTCCGATAGAAGGAACGAGAAGATAATTTGAGTTTATATAAGACAACCTCGAGCAAAGTTTGTTTTTCAAAGAGATGAGCAAGGTAAGGATCGAGATAGGTACGTTATTGATGTACTCCTCAATGAGAAGAATAGAAGTATTAGTGAGTTTTCAAATAACATATGAGGTTTCAGATAATAGGCAAAGCAGAATTGAAGACCAAAACGTCAGGGTTGAAGATTTGTATAGGTTCTGTTGTGGTACGAAGTCGGGCTAAGAAGTGTTACTACGACTCTAGATAATAATCAAAATAGGAACATATAGGATCATAATGGGAACATCACTGATCCATGAAAGGCTTCGTATAAGGAGCAGCCGGAAAATATTCCATACGAAAATTGATATGGAGTGATTTAACTGATAATGGAAACAACACATCATCAATCAAGAACCATGTTAGATTGGGTCACTCATGTCTCTTTGCTTAGTAACTTCGTCATTCTACATTCCTTTCTAGTTAATCTTCAAAATGTTTTTTTTTGTTTCTCCAGTTGTTTCTCCAACCTTTATATTTAGAGGTTTGGTTCCTTAAACTCTCGGCATATTATTCCTCAAGTATTTCATTTGAGTATATCTCGCATAGGTATACATCTCCAATAATATATAATAATGTCCTTTATTTGCTCAATTATACTGATTAACTTAATTCTTCCAGTTAACTCCCTGATAACCAGTAAGGTAGGATCCATAGGTGTTTCCATTCATCAAGGATTTTTCTCTAAATGTAACACAACCTTACATCTAATTTTGATTTAAACAATCCTAATAATTTTTATGAGGTTTCATCTATATCCTCGAATTTAAAAATTATAATTAACAAACCTACCCCACTCAAGTTACAAGTCCTCAGATAATCAGGTTCTCTATACAATCATTGGCTATTCACCTCGATTTACCAATTCTAAAGTTATTCATGATTTACCTAAGAGTCCATAAATCCGTTCAGTCGGAACTATGCATCTTATCATTGGATTACAAGTTTCATTCTTCAAAATTTTCATAAAATTCTCTTAGTCCTCAAAATAACTACTACATGCATTGTTAAATTCTATCCCTTAGTACTCTTCACTGATTCTTTTCCCAGATATCTTTTCATAAAGGTCAAAACTCTGTAGTTATTAGTAATAGTTACTCATCTACAAAACTCGTCTGTTGGCTAACATAATCCGCAAAAATATTGAAAATACGAAGGTTCTAAATTCCACAAAAATTTGTATGACATAATTTCTCATCAAGTAGTCACTATGTATGTGAATTAGATTTCCATAAATGTCATTCTTTTTTTTTATCTTTCCTTAGCCTACAACCTTAAATCTTCCAATCTTCTGTTATTCTTTAGTATCCTCAAGTTACGATCTCTAAACCTCTCAATCGTTGGTTAAAATTAAGAATTCTCAAAATCATTGAATCCAAGATCAACACTCAAACACATTAGTTGGTTCTCATCTTTTTCCAACCTCTTGTCATTCCAAAAATTAATAGGTTCCTATGTCCAACAATTATAGGTTGACTAAAAGGGTACACATTGGGTGATCCTAGTGTGGTTGGTTTGGAAGGATATTGGATACTTCAAGTACATTATACCGGTGAGAATCCTTGGTATAACTATGTCCATTCTGAGTGGTTTATGGGTTAATCGCGCTTCCACTGCACACTGATAAGTTGTAACCATGGTTCATTCAAGACGTAGAAATATACTTAGAAAATGGGTTGACAGAATAAATATTTAAGAATTTTGAATTGGGTTGATAAGAATAGTAACTGAGAGTATTGAAGTTTATCTCCATAGTCAACGGTTATGACAAATTTGGAAATAGGAAATGGTAGCAAGATAGGGATAAAAGACGATGAATATGTATGATGTCAGCATACATGCAGTTTGTATAGCAATCTAAAAGAATAAGAAGCAAGCTGAAGAAATGAGAAGGAAATAAGATAGAATGGTAAATATGAAAGGTTCCCTCAGATAGGAATATTTCAGACTAAGTTTAACTGAGCAATAATATACGAAGGTGAAATAAGCGAAAGACTTCTTATCTAACTCAGGATGAGTAGTCGGACCTAAGAACTGGTTCACGAAGGGATCGAAATGAGTTTAGAAACAAAGGAGAAGGAATCAGTTGAGGTTAAAACTCCTTTAGAAAAGATTAGAAGTTTGTTCAAGAATAGTTCAAGGGTTAGGGTTTAAATGACTTTTGTCTATGCATCCTGATATAGGTTCAAATGTTGGATCTGATTGGTGAAAAAGTTAACCAAATAATAATAATAATGATGATGAAAGTGTAATCCCCTAGAAAATCTAACGCAATACAGTGGCGGAAACACTGTAGAGTTGGGATTAAAACACACTGACAAACTATATCTTATTAAAAGAATTGGTAAGTCAATACAAAGGCCACTTTTTACAAAAGGGCTAAATAGAAAATTCTCCAAACGGGTTATACAAATCCATAAATTACAAGAATAAGGAAAGAGTAGGATCCACACTACTCGCTAGCTCACACCCAAAACCTAGCAGCAAATACCTGTCATGTTATAAACATAACAGCCACGTCAGTGGGGAGTAACTCGGACGTTCTCCCAGCCATATTATATCATATGGAAAAATAATAGTATTATTATATCGAAATACTTAAAATAAGAAAACATTAAAAACGATATAATAAAATAAGTTCTCGGAGGAAACTTAAAACATTTGCAAACCTGCAAGTCAAAAATTCAATCGATAATATAATATTCAAAAATGGCATTATGGAAATTTGATCGGTGTGCACAAGGCTAGACTTTCACTAGGATAATACTGGAAACTAGCTTCGAGAACTGTAGACTTAACTCATAACAGAATCCAGTCTCTAACTAGGCAACTCAACTATAACAGGACTGCGTGCAGCGAGGTCCTGGCTTAAGTAATGTACACCCCTCCTGGACACCAACCGTAATCCAGTTCAACCCGACGGCGACTTACACGATGCGATATCTAAGTTTAAGGTCAAAATATACACACTCCTGAACACAAACCATGCTCAGTTCAACGACCAATGTGTCTCAACATAGACACACCAGCTTTATAGTTGATGGCAAAAACGTACATCCCAGACTATATTACTCTAACCCCACACTTCTCTTTATTCCATAACTCAAAACAGCCATTATCGATAGTCAAAAGTAATTATAATCAATATAAATGATATGGATAAAAGGAATAACCATTTTATATAAAAATGGAAACTTTCTATAAATAGAAACTTACTAATTGTAGAAACTTACTTAAAATAGAAATTTCGTTATAGAAAATACGTAAGTTATTAAAATATGTGAAATGTATTAAAAATAGCATTTCTAACGAAATTAACATTTTATTATTATCGTCGTTATCGTAACTTTAATATATTTCTAAATTCGTTACTCAAAATATAAATAAAATATGATATCTCAATATATAGTATTTTATAAATAATTAGGAAATCGAGGTAAAACAATAAATCTTAGAAAAGAGATATTTTAAGAAAAACGATATCAAAATTAATTGAGTCAACGAGTTATATAAATGAAATGAATTTTCTAAAGGTTTTCAAATTATTTTTAAGAAATAGCTTTGATTTATGAATAATACAATTTTCAATAAAAATAGTCAATCGGAAACAAATAGGAAATTATTAGTGAAAATAGTCTCGACTAAAATATATTTAAAACGAAATCGACTATTTCCTCATTTATTAGTATAAATCGTAAAACGGAAATTAATTTACTAAACAAGTATACAAATCTCGATTATAATATAAAAATATGATTTTTAGTTAAAACTATAAATAGACGAAATATGACAAAAATATGAAATCGATATTATTTAGTTACTAGTGTCACGATAACCAACAAAATATTATAACGATCATAATTTATAAAATTATTAACGATTTATAAAACGATATCGAAAGTTATAAAATATAGAAAGGCGTATGATTTAAAATAAATATAATTAGCAATAATATATAGCTAAAATAGAAAATCGAAGTTAAAATATTTACTACATACTACTACTCAAACATACGATATAAAATCGAGTAACGTCCTAAAGTTACCTTGAGTCGATGACTAAAACGAATACGTATTCGTCCTTGACTAGTCCAAGCTCCAAAAATGTTAGTAATGTCTTTAAGCTCCAAGTTGTAGAATCGTTAGTCTTCCAAGCACGCCCACCACGAAAATCGAGAAGACAAAACAAGAGAATGAGACAAGCGTATTCGACACAAAATAGAAAGGAAATTGATGTGTCAAAAAGAATCTCGAAGGCCGCACTTAAAAGGGGTCGAATACGACAAGGTAAGGGCAGAAATTGTCACGAAAGTGACCAACAAAGAAGAATTAAGTAGCAGCAGGAGTTACACACAGAATATCAGCAACACCACACAAGAAAACCGAACTTGGTGGCATCTCTACATCGATTCATCGATCCGAAAAAAAGAAAAGACGGATTGACAGTAGCAGCTGTGCAGAATGCCAGGTAGAAAAACGAGAAACGAACAAAAGAGAAAGAAGAAGAAGAAGACAAACAACACCAGCGGAAACAATAACAGCCACCACAAACGCGACAGCAGTGAACAGAAACGACGTAAAATGACACCAGTACTGTCATCAACAGCGGAGAGAAATAGAGAGAATGAGCATCAGAACAAGGAAGAAGAAACAGGGATCTAGTCGATAAAAGACAGCAGTGAATGGCAGAAGAGAAAATGTAACATCAACAAGGATGACAACCACAACAACCGCACAAGGAGCAGCAAAACGAAAACAGACGAGCATCAGGACAACGAACAGCATCGACAACGACAAACGATGGACTGAAACGGGACAAAAAGTTGCGAGGAAGAAGAAGATAAGCAGCAGAATGCAACAGCAGCAAGAGCACGAAACAGCAGCACCATCAACAACAACAACAACAACAAATGACAGCAGAAAATCAGACCCGAATCAACCATGACAGTCGCAGCAGCGCACAAAGGAGAAGAAGGAAGAAAAAGAAGAAAAGAAGTAGAAAGAAAAACGAGAAAAAAGAATCTCACGTTTAAAAGCAGTAGCAGAGCAACGGTAGAAACGTAGCAGCAGCGGCGGTGACACAAAACCGAAACAGCAGAAATAGAACACGGCCAGGGGCGCACGAAAACAGGAGCAGCAGCGGCGATGGACATAGCAGCAGCAGCAGGAAGCAACAGCAGCAGCAGGAAGCCACAGCAGGAGCAGATCAGCGTAGCAGCAGTATTAACGTAACAGCAGCAGCAGCAGCGTAGCACCAGTATCAACATACAACAAACACGATCAAGACGGAGTCACCAACAAGGCACACAAACAAGAACACGAACAGGGGAGAGAAGGGAGCCGAAACGGGAAAAAAAACGAACCTGACTAGAAGGAAACAGAAGAAGAAAATCAGGGACGAAAGTAGCAGAATGAGAAGACCGGTTCCACGGGAGATTGATGAAGAAGAAGGAAAACTGAAAAAAAAATGGGAAAGGAAGAGGTGAAGCGGTGGAATGAGAATCAAGGGGGAATTAATGACAGTAATAAGGGGGGTGAATGTATGAAGACAAGTAGGAAGCAGTGAACACAAAAGTAAAGAAAAGGGAATGAATAAAGCTTAGTTAAATGAATCGGGTTAGAAATACGGACTAAACGCATTCCGTAACGAGTTAATAAAGTTAAAACGAGTTAATAAAATTTAATAAGTAATCGGCCGCCAAATAAAAGGAGTAAATAAATTACTCGAGGTGAAAACGAAGCTTATAGAAATAAATAATTAGACGACCAAATAGTATTTCCCGATAAATAATAAATTTTCGATGAAGTAAATTAAATTGGTTTCTCGAGGAAAGAAAATAATTATTTTGACGAAACTTAAAATAAATAAGTTTCGAGCTAAATAAAAGAATTTTAGGAGTTTGAAAATAAATATAGAAAATCGAGTTTAAAAATAAAAGAATTTAGAATTTTAATCGTCGAAATAGATTTTCGATAAGAATTAAATTAAATGTGTAAAATAAATCGAAAAAGAATTAAAATATGTTTCCGAGATAAATAGAATTTTAGGAGTTTGAAACGATTGAACGATAAACGCGTTTTATAATAATTTTGAGAATTACGAGTTCAATCGTAAATATAAAAGTACGAACATAATTTTAAATTAATTTAATTTATAAAATCAGGGGTGTTACAATCTTCCCCACTAAAAAGAAGTTTTGTCCTCGAAACTAACAAAAACATAATAATAGAGTGGAAAACAACGTATATCACTTGAACAAAATGAGAATGCTTAACTCGCATCACAATCTCGATTTTTTAAAATTTTACACTTCAAACGTTATATGAAATCTAAATCGAAGACAAGATTTTATTTCAAGATGAGTTGGGCTCAGTTCCCAAGGTTTAAAATCATTTAAATTAATAAAATCGCAAGTTAAAAAATTATTTGGTAAGTTAATGACGATAGATCATATTTGTAAACGAACTCGAGGGGGAAAGAGTACCCAAATATTTTCAAAACGACAGTGAAACGTTTTAATTAAGAAATTCGACCATACCTTATTTTAAGACCAAGCAAAAATTTGAGAAATCAAGTTTTGTAGTTAGTAAATAATAATCGACCAAGTCGTCAAACATTTTCAATAACAGATTTAAAGTCTAACGACAATAAAACAAAAATATAGACGTACAAAGTTTTTCAGAAATTTTAAATCGTTTTACATAATAATCTTATAAAAATCCAAAATATTTGCAATTATGAAAGTTTTCATAAAATCAAAATTTTAAATAATTTCGAAATACTTTAAAATAAATTATTTACACCCTTTGAAACGGAACCAAAAATAAAACAAAGACGAAATACAAAGTTTTGAAATTTATAACTCAAAATGTTAAAATCTCATGAAAATTCAATGTTTTTAAATTAGTCAATCTTTTCACAACACAAGTTTGAGGAAAATATTAAATGGATAAATAGAGTCAAAGTCAACGACAAATCGAAATAAAAGTTTTCAAACCCGATTAAGAAGTCAAAGGCAACGACAAATCGAAATAAAAGTTTTCAAACCCGATTAAGAAGTCAAAGGCATTGGCCGAAGAAGAAGTAGCAGGATTTAAGAAAAGCTAGTGGGAGGAACAAAATTGAGAGTCAAACGAAGCTCTCAAGGAATTACGGAAGAAGTTAACCATCTCGAGATTCCTAGTACGACTCCCACAACACAGGCTCCTAACTTCCATCAAATAATACTAAGTCCAATATTAGGCGCTAGGTGGTACTACTCGGTCACAATATCCAAAAATGTCTTACGTGATTATCCAATCGATCAAACGACACGTTACCAATCCACAATTGCCTAACAATCTAATCTCATCAATTAAAAATCCAATGGTCAACAAAACACACCCAAACTCGTAATCGATAAGGTTCCTAAATCCAAAGTTCATAAGGTTTGAACTCGAGGTACACTCCAAATCTCTCGAGTAAGGATCACCAAACAGGATCCACCAATTAAACAAGGCTCGGGTACGAAATCCTCAAAAATGTTCATCAACATATTTAATATGCCACAAGTACAAAACTTGAAAAAGTACAACGAATCCTCAAACCCGCTCAAACCTATAGGTAATGGCGTGAACACTCACATCTTCAAAACACGTCTTTCGGCTAAGGTTTCAGAGAATTCCACCAAAGTTCATAGGTTACAACCTCACACAACGATCAACGATCTAATCTTTAAGAACACGGGAAGTCTATGTCCACCAAAATTTCTAACAACATTATTGAAAGCCTTCAATGGTACCACAACACTCAGGCTAACACTTTACACAATACTCTATGATCCCAAATATTCACGATGCATCCATCAAATAAGCATTAGATAAGAATTTCCAAAGTAATATTATCAGTTGTATTTAGTTCATTTCTAGGTTAGGTACTAGGTATCCATCAAATATGATGTACCCTTACTACTTCAAAGTATATTCAACTCTAAGTACTCCAAAATAATCAAGGTAACCTATAACTCAAGGTTCGGTGCCTAAAATATCATCCTAATTCCCATAATCAACAATTTGCCATTCAAATCAATCCTCAAGAATTTATTACTTGCTTAGAAGATAGGGTAGACTCACACTCCTCAAACCAAGTATCAAGGGTTTACTAAACCTCAAACATCTATAACACGGGGTTCAGTAAGACAGAAACCGGTACCAAAGAATCTCAAGAGGAGGATGGTAAAATAGAAGAATAGAACAAGGATTCATCAAGCAAAATGAAGATTAGAAAATAAGAGATGAAATAAGAGAAGAATTGGAAGAAGGCAGAAGCAGGAAGAAAAGAATCAATGATTCTAGAAGATAAAGACCTAAACCGAGAAGGGAAAGTATGGACCTCTAAGGTTCACGAGGAAAGTAAATAGATTACTTCATCTTCTTGCAGAGGCACGAGAATGAAAGTCCTGGGTCACTCAATCTGGATCTACTGCAGCATCATGGAACATGCATCCACTCTTGATCATCTAACCTGTAGCTTGAGCAAACCAAATCTGGGCTGAAGGGTCGCCATTGTATCTTCCTTGTAGCACAAAGTTGTCCACTTGAATTAACAGGCGTTGAGAGTTTTGAGCAGGTCTTGTCCCGATCTGGGCAGCATATCAGCATCCTGTTCTTTCATCTTCTTCTCGACACAAACGGAAAAAATATTCAATGCTAGTCATTGAGTTACAAAAACACGTAAGCCTAACAATTAAGTCCTTACTTTGTTTCTACCCATCTCTCACTAATATTTCTTTAATGTTCAAATCATTTACTAGTATTTTTCCTAAGATCAGGTGTAAGCGTCGGGAGCAACAATGCTCTGATACCAACTGTAATCCCCTAGAAAATCTAACGCAATACAGTGGCGGAAACACTGTAGAGTTGGGATTAAAACACACTGACAAACTATATCTTATTAAAAGAATTGGTAAGTCAATACAAAGGCCACTTTTTACAAAAGGGCTAAATAGAAAATTCTCCAAACGGGTTATACAAATCCATAAATTACAAGAATAAGGAAAGAGTAGGATCCACGCTACTCGCTAGCTCACACCCAAAACCTAGCAGCAAATACCTGTCATGTTATAAACATAACAGCCACGTCAGTGGGGAGTAACTCGGACGTTCTCCCAGCCATATTATATCATATGGAAAAATAATAGTATTATTATATCGAAATACTTAAAATGAGAAAACATTAAAAACGATATAATAAAATAAGTTCTCGGAGGAAACTTAAAACATTTGCAAACCTGCAAGTCAAAAATTCAATCGATAATATAATATTCAAAAATGGCATTATGGAAATTTGATCGGTGTGCACAAGGCTAGACTTTCACTAGGATAATACTGGAAACTAGCTTCGAGAACTGTAGACTTAACTCATAACAGAATCCAGTCTCTAACTAGGCAACTCAACTATAACAGGACTGCGTGCAGCGAGGTCCTGGCTTAAGTAATGTACACCCCTCCTGGACACCAACCGTAATCCAGTTCAACCCGACGGCGACTTACACGATGCGATATCTAAGTTTAAGGTCAAAATATACACACTCCTGAACACAAACCATGCTCAGTTCAACGACCAATGTGTCTCAACATAGACACACCAGCTTTATAGTTGATGGCAAAAACGTACATCCCAGACTATATTACTCTAACCCCACACTTCTCTTTATTCCATAACTCAAAACAGCCATTATCGATAGTCAAAAGTAATTATAATCAATATAAATGATATGGATAAAAGGAATAACCATTTTATATAAAAATGGAAACTTTCTATAAATAGAAACTTACTAATTGTAGAAACTTACTTAAAATAGAAATTTCGTTATAGAAAATACGTAAGTTATTAAAATATGTGAAATGTATTAAAAATAGCATTTCTAACGAAATTAACATTTTATTATTATCGTCGTTATCGTAACTTTAATATATTTCTAAATTCGTTACTCAAAATATAAATAAAATATGATATCTCAATATATAGTATTTTATAAATAATTAGGAAATCGAGGTAAAACAATAAATCTTAGAAAAGAGATATTTTAAGAAAAACGATATCAAAATTAATTGAGTCAACGAGTTATATAAATGAAATGAATTTTCTAAAGGTTTCAAATTATTTTTAAGAAATAGCTTTGATTTATGAATAATACAATTTTCAATAAAAATAGTCAATCGGAAACAAATAGGAAATTATTAGTGAAAATAGTCTCGACTAAAATATATTTAAAACGAAATCGACTATTTCCTCATTTATTAGTATAAATCGTAAAACGGAAATTAATTTACTAAACAAGTATACAAATCTCGATTATAATATAAAAATATGATTTTTAGTTAAAACTATAAATAGACGAAATATGACAAAAATATGAAATCGATATTATTTAGTTACTAGTGTCACGATAACCAACAAAATATTATAACGATCATAATTTATAAAATTATTAACGATTTATAAAACGATATCGAAAGTTATAAAATATAGAAAGGCGTATGATTTAAAATAAATATAATTAGCAATAATATATAGCTAAAATAGAAAATCGAAGTTAAAATATTTACTACATACTACTACTCAAACATACGATATAAAATCGAGTAACGTCCTAAAGTTACCTTGAGTCGATGACTAAAACGAATACGTATTCGTCCTTGACTAGTCCAAGCTCCAAAAATGTTAGTAATGTCTTTAAGCTCCAAGTTGTAGAATCGTTAGTCTTCCAAGCACGCCCACCACGAAAATCGAGAAGACAAAACAAGAGAATGAGACAAGCGTATTCGACACAAAATAGAAAGGAAATTGATGTGTCAAAAAGAATCTCGAAGGCCGCACTTAAAAGGGGTCGAATACGACAAGGTAAGGGCAGAAATTGTCACGAAAGTGACCAACAAAGAAGAATTAAGTAGCAGCAGGAGTTACGCACAGAATATCAGCAACACCACACAAGAAAACCGAACTTGGTGGCATCTCTACATCGATTCATCGATCCGAAAAAAAGAAAAGACGGATTGACAGTAGCAGCTGTGCAGAATGCCAGGTAGAAAAACGAGAAACGAACAAAAGAGAAAGAAGAAGAAGAAGACAAACAACACCAGCGGAAACAATAACAGCCACCACAAACGCGACAGCAGTGAACAGAAACGACGTAAAATGACACCAGTACTGTCATCAACAGCGGAGAGAAATAGAGAGAATGAGCATCAGAACAAGGAAGAAGAAACAGGGATCTAGTCGATAAAAGACAGCAGTGAATGGCAGAAGAGAAAATGTAACAGCAACAAGGATGACAACCACAACAACCGCACAAGGAGCAGCAAAACGAAAACAGACGAGCATCAGGACAACGAACAGCATCGACAACGACAAACGATGGACTGAAACGGGACAAAAAGTTGCGAGGAAGAAGAAGATAAGCAGCAGAATGCAACAGCAGCAAGAGCACGAAACAGCAGCACCATCAACAACAACAACAACAACAAATGACAGCAGAAAATCAGACCCGAATCAACCATGACAGTCGCAGCAGCGCACAAAGGAGAAGAAGGAAGAAAAAGAAGAAAAGAAGTAGAAAGAAAAACGAGAAAAAAGAATCTCACGTTTAAAAGCAGTAGCAGAGCAACGGTAGAAACGTAGCAGCAGCGGCGGTGACACAAAACCGAAACAGCAGAAATAGAACACGGCCAGGGGCGCACGAAAACAGGAGCAGCAGCGACGATGGACATAGCAGCAGCAGCAGGAAGCAACAGCAGCAGCAGGAAGCCACAGCAGCAGCAGATCAGCGTAGCAGCAGTATTAACGTAACAGCAGCAGCATCAGCGTAGCACCAGTATCAACATACAACAAACACGATCAAGACGGAGTCACCAACAAGGCACACAAACAAGAACACGAACAGGGGAGAGAAGGGAGCCGAAACGGGAAAAAAAATGAACCTGACTAGAAGGAAACAGAAGAAGAAAATCAGGGACGAAAGTAGCAGAATGAGAAGACCGGTTCCACGGGAGATTGATGAAGAAGAAGGAAAACTGAAAAAAAAATGGGAAAGGAAGAGGTGAAGCGGTGGAATGAGAATCAAGGGGGAATTAATGACAGTAATAAGGGGGGTGAATGTATGAAGACAAGTAGGAAGCAGTGAACACAAAAGTAAAGAAAAGGGAATGAATAAAGCTTAGTTAAATGAATCGGGTTAGAAATACGGACTAAACGCATTCCGTAACGAGTTAATAAAGTTAAAACGAGTTAATAAAATTTAATAAGTAATCGGCCGCCAAATAAAAGGAGTAAATAAATTACTCGAGGTGAAAACGAAGCTTATAGAAATAAATAATTAGACGACCAAATAGTATTTCCCGATAAATAATAAATTTTCGATGAAGTAAATTAAATTGGTTTCTCGAGGAAAGAAAATAATTATTTTGACGAAACTTAAAATAAATAAGTTTCGAGCTAAATAAAAGAATTTTAGGAGTTTGAAAATAAATATAGAAAATCGAGTTTAAAAATAAAAGAATTTAGAATTTTAATCGTCGAAATAGATTTTCGATAAGAATTAAATTAAATGTGTAAAATAAATCGAAAAAGAATTAAAATATGTTTCCGAGATAAATAGAATTTTAGGAGTTTGAAACGATTGAACGATAAACGCGTTTTATAATAATTTTGAGAATTACGAGTTCAATCGTAAATATAAAAGTACGAACATAATTTTAAATTAATTTAATTTATAAAATCAGGGGTGTTACAGAAAGAGTAAAAGGTGTTCCTCGATTTATGATGGTATGGATGTTAGACATGAAGGAAAGCTTTGTATGTGATGTTTAAGAATTTGGACGGAAGGATTGAAGATAGTTCAGAATTGAACTCAAATCGTTGCTTGGTTAGATGAAGAAAGTGGGGGCAAAGGTAGAAAATAAGGATAAGCTAGAAAAATGAATTAGATGTGGTGTAAGATGTTACTGTGAAATGAATATGGGCAAGAAGGGTTCATTTCCATGACTACAATTTAGGCTAATAAACGATCTCCGATGTACGAGTTATATAGGTAAGTAGAGTCTCGGTCAAGTCTAAGTCGACACCTAAATAGGACTCGAGGACTACTATCTTATGTGCGTCTGTACTTGATCTCCTTGTATGTTACATCTCGTCTGCATAACTTCACTTGGTACATGAACATGGTCCAACTTGATTTGGCTACTATAGTTGATTGGGAAGATGCGTCCATTTGTGCTTGCAATGGTGTTCTACTAGACTTGAGATGTTGATGGTTTCAAGTCCTTTATCTTAGTTGTCGCGTCGATCACAATTAAATTAAAACTAGCCAGAAGGCTAAAAGTTAGGGCAATCACTCTACATTCAACTATGCAGATAGCATATGAAAACAAGCGAGGGGCCAAAACCTAAATCGGACGGTACGGTAATCCTTAGTAGTTCTACCCATCTAGACATTCTACCCAAGTATATTATTTGCTCCTAGGGTTATGCTAGTGAATCTCTCATTTAGTGATCTTAAACTTTCTACATGTTTTAGACACTTTATACACTCTAGACCCTTGTCATGAGCTCCAGGCGCGTTTCCTCGATAGGTGATGTAAATACGCATCGCACATAATTACACACGGTCTCAAGGTCGCTCTGATACCAACTGTAACAACCCGGTTCTTCCAATGACATTAATTAACAAGGCGGAAAATAATTAAGTCGTAAAAAGGGGTAAAAATAAAAAATCGTCGACTCAAGTGAGTCTTTTACCGATAAATGAACCGTTTGTTAAAATACAACAACTAGAACCCGAATTACAAATTTCTAAATACAATAGTCCGACAAAATTTGTGTTACAAGATTTATAGTTTGACACTCTCATCTGCCACACTGTATCTCTTGCACTCAAGCATGCCCCCATGTCCAGTCTTGAGGGTTCGTCAACCTGAATGCATATTTAAATATACATGTCCCACTTAGTGGGAGTAACCTAACCGTCCTTTTAACACGGCCCCGAATAATCAATGTAGTATAACGTTTAGGTTATCTAATTAACAGATAAGCAGGCATGTCACATTACAAATCGACATGTATACAATGTGAGATACACATGAAGTGATTTCAGTTAACATGGGAATCAACTTACATATATAAGACACGTAGGTTATATAGAATAACGTAATACATATATCATATGAGTATCATGTGAATAGAATACAGTAAAGCATGGATCATGGATTCGTAAAAGTGTCAGGTGAAAATAGAGTAAGACATACATAATACAAATCATATGAAACATAATATCAATCATAATCAATGTTCAGGCAAGACATATAACAAAACATCACTTCCCATTATCAAGCATTTCAATCACATCATTAGTCATAAGAGTATAGAACAGTAATGAAGCATAATGTGATTTAGAAAACTGTAGTCATTTACTTTTAAAAACAATGGTTTCCTTTCACATAATGCACGGGACGTGACTACTAATGTCTCATGCACACTTAAGGCTTGCATCTCACCATAAGTGCGGATGGGCACATCAATCCCGCCAATCATATCGATACTAGGAGGTTTACATCTCACCCCTAGTGCTCAATAGGATCGAACACCTAAATTGACTCGGTTTAGTCGACTGACATACGGAGAAGAAGGACTGCAAGTGCATGGACTCAGAGGCCCCGCTAAACCGAACATGTCCCATACACTGCTAAGGCAAAGGTCGGAAGGTATTCCGCCCCCAAAGATATCCGATATAGAGAGTGAGAGCTGATCAGTGCCCTTGTCTATGTATGCGCACACACCCAATCCATACTCTTGGTCTCGGGAAAGAGAACCTTTACACAACCGAGCACCTCAATGGCAACTGGACGACTACTACTCTACCGACAAACTCAAAAAGAGTTGGCTGCCCATTTACTTCTTAGCATTTTCTCGCACCGGCAGGATGCATCATGGCCTCCCATGAGCAGTGACTCCGAGTGTCGTAGTCTACTTTCGAAGCTGTCTTCTATCGCATCGTCTTCTAAACTTTACCAAGATAGCGCCCAACACGAAACGTAGGCTGAATTTGGGTGTCTTATGAAGACAGAGTCTCTGGAATATCGAGCTCAGCGGTCATCGTGGGGCACATGTCTGATAACCAGAGGGATGAAACAATACCGGGTTCCATAAGGATGACCGGTCTGTGGCCTGTGTATTGACTTGGAACAAGTCATTACAACATGGAATGGTGAAGACGACTCAGAGGGTACTGCCAGGGCACATGTTCATTTTCACCATGATTGGTGTTGATAACAACGTTCGTGAAAACGTGTCTGATCACCGGCTTAGGTAACACACCGACTAGAAGTACGGTTGTTCCTATGGAATTTAAGTATGTCGATTTTAAGATTAACAAACATTATCAATCGTCGTAAAATTTATCTTAACTGATAGTTTTAGTATACTGATGTAAGAGATTTGGAACATTTTATTTGAGATATATTATTTGAAGTATTCATTAGTTGAGATTTGATTAAAGATTCACTTATTTCTAAGTACATTATTTAAGATGGGTTCCTTTATCTTGACTTGGTCTATGTTGACTTAAAAAGCCAAAGTTTGACCAAGATGGACTAGTCAACCCTTAGTTTTGACTTAATCACTAATTAGTCCTTAAGTGCTCATTATAAAGTTTAAGTGTTGTTTTGCATATTTAAGCATTGTTTAACTTAGTATTTTATGGTTATTCGTCTTTTAGTACTCAATACTTTTTGGGCACAAGTATTTAGTACATTTATTGTTCAAGTGTACGTATTTAGTATTTTTATACGGTTTCGTATTTGTACAAGTATACTTATCTCTTAAAGCCTATTTATACTTATTAAAATATTTCAAACACCAAATATATCAATACTAATTATAAAAATCATTTTTAACCTTATTAGGTATCATATTTCTCAAAACATAGAGTTTTACAAAAGTAAGTTTAAGTAATAACGAAATCGATAATATTATTAAGGATACTAAATGAGTCATTTTTCAAATGTTATTTTTAAGTTTCGATTTTCATACTCAACATACTTTTATAAGTTAAGTTTCCAGATATAAAGTCATTTTTCAAAAATAATAAGATTTATTATTTTTAACAAATTAAAAACTAAAACAGTACGATTTTCAATACTTTCTTTTAAATCGTTTAAAATACTTAAACGTCATTAAAGTAAACCAAAATTTTATTTTGGATACCTATAACTTTACATAATGTATACCCAGAAATTTAGATTAAAATACTTTATAAATATTCTTAAATAAAATATTCTTTCCAGATCTGACCCATTTTAGTACAAGTTTTATAAATGAAAATATATATGATGGATTTATATGAAATTTGACATACACATCTTAGACATCATCAGGAACGTAACATAATTTTTACAAGTCCAAATAAAACGTTTAACATCACGAAACATATCATTTTCTCAGACAGTACATAAAATCATACAGTACCAGTTTACAAAATAAATCATTACTAAATATATATTTTCATAAAAACTTAATTTTCATATTTTTATCATATTCTAGACATTCAGATCTACAACTTTCGTGAAGGAATCTAAGGCTAATTCGAAATATAATTTACACAGAAAAATCGTGAACATACATCATACATCACAGAATCCATTTTACAGCATGTATTGTTAAGTGATAAATCAACAAATAGTTAGCTTTAAACTTGGTGATCTAATGATTTACTCCTAAACATGATGTTACATGTTAGTTAGAGTCTAAACACTATACTACGAGATTTGAGGGCGAAGAAAAGTTAGGTTACCTTAAGCATAAATAATCGATTCTACAACATATAAGAAAACGAAGATCGATGCTCCTTTTCTCTTGCTCCTCTTCATAAATTAGTTAGAATGACACAAAAAAAATAAACTAAGTTAGTAGTTATACTATTAAATAAACTTGAAAATAAGTAGTATAAGATAAGAGAAAAAGGAATTAGAGCTCTTCAAAAAATGGTGGTTGAATACACCTTAAGAACTTGTGAAAACTTGTGTTGTTTTCTTTGGTTTTTTTGAAGGGAGTTGAAGGAGGGTAAGAGATGGATGAATAAGTAAGATAAATGGAGTCCTAAGGCTGTTTATATGGAGTAATAGTCGTCCATTTGATGAAGGGAACAAAGGATAGACAAACAATTGACAATTGCTCAAAATGGCTAATCATGCTTTTGGAAGTACATTACCCTTTTTGGTGTTTTTGATTAGAAAAGCATTTTTTGACTCTTGGACCTCAAGGTGACGGTATGGGGTGTATAAGAATGATATTTTTGAGTTAATTTGGTTCCACAAAGGTTAGGAAAGAAGTACGGAAATCGAATGTCGAGAAACGATTCATCGGGTGACGATTTTCGTTGCAAAGGAGCTGTCCAGTACAATATTTTTATGATGAACTCATAAAATGAAATTTTGAATTTCACCATTATGTAGATCTTGGAAAATTAATAAAGTTAGGCTTTTGAAACGCCTCAATCGGAGTTCGTATGAGAAAATAGGAACCGTTTTACGAAATCGCACAGAATTGCGATAACGATAGAAATTTCAGTTTTGCAAACACTGAAGTGAAATAGAAAGGTTCCAAAGGCACAAGAATTGAATATCACTATATAAAATAGTTTGCCGAGACTTGATTTATTAATATTAATCGTTATTATAAATAACTAAAATGGTCAAAGCACGGGGTGTTACACTCTCCATCAACCATCTCACAAGACAAGGGGTTTGGAATCGAGTGCGATAAAGGAGGTGAAGGCATCAAGTTTTCTTCATTGGATGCTTTAGGATCCTCCAATTTCCCATTCAAGGCGAGTTCTAAGGCATCTACCTCTTTTTCCCAAGTATTGCGCTCCTTTTCACTCACCTTGTCTACATGGCCTAGAGGAGGTATGTCTTCACTTGACTTTGGATTGTCAAGATCCGGTTCATCACGAAGAAAATCGAACAAATCCAATTTGATAGCCAATACATCGGCTCCCCAAGAGTTATCTTGAGAATCATGTTCACACCCCTCCTCATTGTTGGCCCTTGAAGCTTCAACTTCCTCTATTCTTCCCATATCTTCACCACCCAAGCAACACTCAACAATGGTCTCTTGATTGACCCTCTCTTCTTCATTCATGGCTTCATGGTCGGGTTGACTTTCTTGTGGAAACACCCGACCTTCTTGCCCAAATGAACCTTCCTCAACAAGTCGTGGAGCTCGAGTGGCCGACATCGTGATACGAGCCATGAGTGCATTGATGCGAGCATCTTGCATCCCTATTTGGGCCTTGAGCTCCTCTTTAACCCCTTGTATGTGAGTCATCATCACCTGTTGACTCTTTTGCATTAAAATCATCATCTTATGTTGACCCTTTTGAAATAGCATTATCGCCTCTTGTTGACTCTTTTGCATTTGGGCCAACATTTGACAAGTCTCGAAGTAGGGGATTATTGGTTGTGGGTTATGTGAGGGTGTTTGGTAGTTGTTAGGATGTTGTGATGATCCTTGACAACTTTCATGGTAACCATATGGAGGGCGTTCGTAAGATTGTTGATGAGGTTGATATGGTTGGTGAAATTTTGGGATTTGGCTATTTTCCCCGTAGTTGTCCCGTGAAGATTTATGGAAGCTAGGACGTGCCATTTCCATAACGTTGCTTTGATACCTAGGATGAACTAGAAGCACTTGAGCAAACGTTAGTAGCCTAGTGCTTTTGAGGCACTAGGAAGGGAGAATAGCACAGAAGAAGTAGAACGGACATACACAAGGAGAAGAAAACACAAAAATCAAGAACAAAGTCTAAAACTAAGCACACAAAAGTCTAAACTACGCCGTCCCCGGCAACGGCGCCAATTTGACGGGTGGGATTTGCCGTGGATCCCGCCACAAAATAATAACCAACAAACCTAACTGGGTAGATAGGGCAAGTTGGGTCGATCCACAGGGACGGTGTGTCGGACTAAGGTGTGCTACGGTCAAAGATTAGGTTCAAGACAAGCTAATCTAGGCGATGGCTAAGGTTAACTAAGGACTAAACTATAGTCTATAATAACAAATAAAAAGGCAAAAAAGCATCTAATGACTAGCGGAAGCTAATAAAACGATAAGAAGAAACTAGGGTTAGGTCGGGTTCATGGATGTCAAGGGCATAAAAAAGAGAAAGACGAGGTTACTAGCATGCTTTCGTAGCCTAGATTCCGATCGGGCTCTCGCTACTTAAACGGCCTAGGGGTCACCTTCACCACGCTCTCGCTGCTAATGAGGTTACCAAACCTACAACCAAACACACACATACAAGAGAAGAGGCAAGAAAAACAAGGATTGATCGTCTCGAGTCTCACAAGCATTACATCGAATATGTGGAGTGCAAGGTTAATGGGAAACAACAAAAGCAACATCTAGCAACACCCATCTCACCCTAATCATCCACAATCACAACCAATCACCGTAATAACCCTAGCAAGAATCTACTCAAACATATCTAAAGGAAACTAACACTAACAAGAGAAACCAAAACAAGAAAAAGAGCATACATATGTAAAACTAACAAAGATGATGAACAAAACAATAAACAAGATATAAAGATGAAAACTTGAATGATAAAACAAAGATTAAGAGAAAGGAAAAGAGATTATACCATACTAGAAGATGAAAGCAAGAATGAAAACCTGTATAAAAGAGAAAACCCAAAACAATCTTCCAAGGTTGTCAATCTTGGTGGAGATTTTCAAGAATTCCTTAATACAAGATTAGATAACTAGATTAAGGACTAATTACCGACTAATCTACTCTAATCTATGCTAAAGTAGTCTAGCATTTTGTGGGTAATGAAGAACAATCCATAAGATTACAAGAGGGTAGGGTATATATAGGGTTCCAATGAGTAAGGAGATGAAACAAGTGACGCGGGTCTGTATCTGAGCCATCCCGCCCGGGACGAGATGGTCCCGTCCGGGACGGATTGGTCCCGCCCGGAACGGACCCAAAACAGAACCATCGCTTTTTGTGCACCTCATCCGGACGGGATGAGGTCCTTCCCGTCGGGGATGGGTCTTGTAGGCCTCCAATATGATCTTTAAGGTTCCTCCTTGCTTCACATGGGCTTCTCATCGACTCTCGGGTCTCGAGATCGAGTCTAAGGGGCTCGGGATCGGGTCCCAAGGTCTCGGGGTCGAATCCAAGGCATCGAGTGATCGTTCCTTCGCTTCGTTGGCTCCGAAAAGTGTATGTATTGAGTCGGAATCGCTCCAACTCTTCATGAATGGTCTCGGGAACCTAAAACGAACTAAAGGAAGTATAAGTAACCCATAAACCGCTCCCAAGGAGCGATTCCACAAGGAAAATGGGACCAAAACACAACAAATTAGGCACTACAAACTACACTTATCACGCTAGGAGGAGAGGAGATTCTTGACAAAGGCCTCCACTAAGGTTTTCTCACTGGGCTTGTCGACCAGTTTCACACTTTCGGCCCTCCAGCATTGAAGGTATTTGGTAAAACCTTCTTTGGGCTCCTGGGCCATAACCTCCAGGAAGCGCATTGTGGTTTGGATCTCGGTGTTATCAGCATAGTTCTGAGCAAATTCCGTAGCCACGTCATCCCAAGTTGGGTACTTTTTTGGGTCTAGCCTGTAGTACCAGGTCCGTGGGTGTTTCTCGAGGGAAGCAGCAAAGAGATTCTTGAACATGGAAGAATCTACCCCCTTGATAGCCGTAAATTCCTTGAAGGTCCGAATGTGGAGTAACGGGTCTTCAGTCCCTTCGAACATCGGTAGGCCCGTGAGATTCAGATTGGCGGGCAATTTGTTGTTCACTGGAGAATAAATTCGGGAGTTCTCCATGTGAATGCTGCTACCCCTGGACAGGTGGACTTGCTCCTCTAGACGGCGTACCGCGCCAATCATTTCAGGGATAGGCCCGGTGTTTTTGGGCCCGGTGGTAGGAGTCCCTTGCTCCACAACAGTCAGACGGGCATTGACAGCTGCTTGATCGGCCCTCATTGATGCTAGTTGGGCCTCGATCTCAGTCTGCTTGAAGACCATGGTGTCCATTGAGGCCTTTAAGTTGTTCAGAGCTTGCTCCATTCGACGTCTGGTTGACGGTGGCCTGTCTGTAAGAACACTGCGTAATCAAAAACTGAACCCAGACCTTGGAATCTAAATAGCACATCCCGAGCAAGGAAAAGACTGAACGAGAAAATGACTCGAGAAAGACACATAGACGGGTGACTCGTGGGTGGTGTGACTTCCTTAGGATTCGGCTACATGGGCCGAGTCCCGTTCGAAGGAAGAACCACGTGAGATTTTTCCCCAGACTTTGGACTCGAGTGTGTAAATGGACTTTCCTTTGTATGGGTATGCCCTACGTAGGTTGGTCATGCCTTCGACAAATAAGGCGGACTTGGATAGAGGGAAACCCGTGATGTAAGATCGACGGAGTTTCGACACTAAAGACCTTTGATGACTTATGAAAATACCCGACACACTAAATACGGTAGGTCATTGGATAAGGAATGTTTTTTTGAAAAAAGGTTTGAGTTCCGAGAAAATCGGAGGACGGTTTCAACTTTTGAAATTGGCAAAAATGCCGTCGGGACCGAGTTTTTTTTTTTTTTTAAAGTCGAAAATTTTTGAGTTTCGAAATGGAAAGTATGCCGGCTAAAAAAAAGGCTATTTTGAGTCAAATCGTAAGTCTAAATTTCGGCAGCATTCCGATTTTTTGATATTTTGAAAAGATGCATTTTTGAAATGACGATTTTTTTGAAAACGACACGGAAGCAAAGTAGCACATAGTCACGCAAGCATTATGACGACGCCATGTATGCTTTACACTGAGTCTCGGTCGATCGAAATAGGGTCTATACCAATGCGCATGGCCTTTCCGATAATGGGACGGACTCCCTTACCAATTTGTATAAAGACATGCCGCAAAACATATGCGAATTAGCCACGGACACCTTGACGTAACCAATTTGGAATACATCGCGGTATAGTGGGACGTCTATCGCCAGTACTGACCCGGGTAAAAATGGGGTTACGCATAAACCGTAAAACTAACGCGCGTATTGCACTAATCGAAAGATTTCTCCTCGATTCTCACCCTGAAGATTCCAATGACAAGTTGTACATCAGGTATCCCCAGCGGAGTCGCCAAATTGTGTACATGACATAGGTCCACCCCGACGCGACCGCGCGCGGGGTTGGGCGGCGATCGATATGTTTCCATTGTGAGATGATTCTTGGGTTGAAATTTAAATCGATGTTTGGAGTCACCACCGAACTTTGTGGGAGTTCGGACCCATTCGAACTCACTCTATATTTTGGTGGACCGTGCACAAAGCATGACCCACTTTAATACTAGAGCTTGTGGGGTTCGTCCCTTTCCTTTACGATACCGATGCCGAATTATCGAGTATCGTATATCGAATGACTCTCGTGCGCCAATGGTTTCGGGCATCCGGAAATCGAGGTTCTGAGTAAGAGGTGAGGGTACATGTTGGGAAGCCCACAAAGGACACCCAACCCCGCCCACTCGTAGCGGCCTCTACTAATAAGATATCGTCCGGTTTTTTTAATACGCGCGCTAGTAATTCGATAAAATGAAATGCAAACAGGGTTTTAGCTAAACATGTGAAATATGTTCGAACTACGTCATTTAATGCATCTTAGATTATTATCGAAATTGAATTTAGCATGTGATGTTCGTTTAAATGCGATAAATGCAAACATCAAAATAGAAAGCTCGTAAATAAATTACAAAATAAGCGGGCGGAAATACAACCCGAAATTACAATACAACAAGCAAAATTAGAATAATCGAGTTAGTAACGGTAATATAAATAGGTTAGATGGTAAGAATAATAATGCGATGCTATGTCATTTTGAAAGAGGAAGCGCGTGATTGAATTAACACGTGACGACTTGAATGTCGTAAAAAAAAGAATTGTCGGGACTCTACGTCACTTAAAAGCTCACGCTTATAGCTTATGAGGGTCACTCGATCGAGTCATTGAGGGGACTCGATCAAGTGCCCTTTACGTAGCCTTCCTACCCATATTTTTGGGAGTCACTCGATCGAGTGAGCTCATGGCACTCGATCGAGTACCCCCTGTACGAGCGACTGCTCGTTTCGAAAAGGAGGTTATTTCACATTTTATCGATTCAAGTCAATGGGTAGTCGAGTTAAGCATAAATATTACATAATTTAAGTTCACTCGGTTTTCGACACTCATAATGTGCAATGCCCGATTACAGAACCGGTATCTAACATTTTGAGTGAATTTTGTGAAATCGAATTTGATCGAACTGGAACGAATATTGATTGCCTCCCCGTTACGATGTCGTAATCAACCCTTTCGGACCGTGTGACTATCGATTCGGCGTCAACGGGTATCGTTCTAGCTCGATTTATCGATGATTCTTTTGGAATAATATTTTGAAAAATGGCGTCGGACATGTTTAGCGACGAATCACCACGATCACATTACGCCCTTAAGTGTCTAGGGCGGCGCCCCTCGAAGGGCGCCACCTCCAGTACGACTTGTAAAGGGATTAAATGGACTTTGGACGGAATCCGTAATTAAACATATTCGACCTGAAAATTCGACCGTCATAACAAACTTAGATCCTCGGCATTTTATCATCGTAATTTGGCCTTTAAGGTCTACGACCATTAATTTAGCCTCATCGGATGTTGTTCGGATCGTTTTGAAAACAATTTTTATTAATATACGCGGTATTATACGATAGAATGTAAATAGACGATAGTTAAATGTTAGGAGTTAGCGTACGATAAATAAATTGTTAGGTGTTAGTAGATATAAAATAAATGTTAGTAAACAAAAAAATTAAAATGTTAGCATACAAAGAATTAAAAGTTTTTTTGGTAAAGGGTAAGTATATATATATGATGTGTAACCAATTTACAAGGGAATGACTACATAAAGTTATGTAGCCATCTAGCATCTTTAGCATGAATGAGATATTTTATCTTACACATTATTCTATTCTTAACATCCATCTTAATCGTCTTAACAGTACATTGTGGCTGCTGTACTGCTCCTTCAATTCTGCACACATTCCTTTGTCTCCAAATATGATATATCGTTGCATTGATCATTGCTCGAAGGATGTTGCATTGAAGCTTCGATCCCCTCATATGATTTGCCCATGCCAAGCCTCTGCTACTCAGAATTCGCTTCATAACCCACTCATTCAACATGCCAATAACGCGAGTTCCAATAACACCCAAAGAATAGATGTTCTAAGCTCTCCTCCTGCGATTCACATAAATAACAAAGGTCGGAATCTGCAACCCCAAACCTCAATAATTTCTTTCTCGTGTTTAAAGCCCTCTAAACACTAGCCACGCTATAAAGCTATGTTTCGGGATGCTTCAACCACTCCACACAAGTCTCGACCACGAGACCCTCGGTCTATGAAACCAAAGGTCCTCATATGCCCTCGAGATCGAATAGTGGGTAAACGATCCATGCCAAACTCCATTCGCATACATATCTTTGATCTTCTCCTTTGCCTAAAAAAATCTTCCTCCATGCCCACGTGACATCAGCATGAGGCTGATAATCACACCACGTGCAACCCTTCAGATAAATGCTATTAACCCATCGAACCCACAATCGATCCGGTTGATCAAACACCCAGGAGGCCAGTTTTGCCACAGCTGTGTCGTTCCAAGTTGACAGTTCCCTTAGACCCAATCCTCCTTCCTCCTTAGGACAACAAATTTTCTCTCAACTCACTAGAGCTCGATTTGTGCCTTCCACACCACCATCCCAAAGGAAATTGGGACATAAAGAACCAATTCGAGCCATAACAAATTTCGGGATAATAAAAACCATAGCCCAGTAATTATGTAATTGAGATAACACATCCTGAACCAAGGTCAACCTCCCCACATAAGAAAGCTTCCCGGCACCAATACTAGAGATTCTCGAGGTAATACGAGCTAACAATTTTTCACAATCATTCTTACCTAATTGGGTACTTTGAATAGGTAATCCAAGATATCGAAAAGGCATCGTACCTTCCACACATCCGAAGAACTGCAAGATAGCTGCCTTCCTATCCTAATCAACTCCAGCAAAATAAGCATGGGACTTGCCTACGCTTATACTCAACCCCGAGGCTCTACTGAACGTGGTAAAAGCATGCCATAAGAACTCCATCGACTCCGTGTTCCCTTTACAAAAAAGGAGCAGATCATCCGTAAAGAGTAAATGGGTAAGCTTCATCGGGCCACATTTCGGGTGATATTTGAAATTCCTTTCCATCTTGCCATGAGTCATAATTCGAGAAAAAGTACTCCATACATATCGTGAATAGCAACGGAGACATATGATCACCTTGCCTCAACCCCCTTTTCCCACGAAAAAAACCGAAATTATCCCCATTTGCACATAGAGAATACGAGACTGTTTCAATGCATTCCATGATCAATCCACGAAAATGATCCGGAAAATATAAGCCTCACAACCTTTGATCCACAAAACTCCATTCCACGCTGTCATACGCCTTATGAATGTCAACTTTAAATAGGCAATGAGGTGAAATACGCCCCCTCTTATACATACGGACCAAGTCTTGACATATCATCACATTTTCCACAATACTTCGTCCCTCAATAAATCCGCCTTGCGTCGATAATATTATTTGAGGCAAAACTCTAGCTAATCTTGAACAAATGATTTTTGCAATACATTTGTACAAGACATTGCAACAAGCAATCGACCAGAACTCTTTCACAGATTGAGGTATATTCACTTTCGGAATCAGCGTGATATTAGCACAATTAATTTGCTTAAGAAGCTTACATGAGATAAAGAAATCTTGGATAGTTTTCACAATGTCATCTCATATAATATCCCACGAATCAATAAAGATTGAAAAGCCGTCCGGACCCGGCACTTTGTCTCGTGGGATACTATGCAACGCTCTTTTGATTTCACCTTCGGTCATTGATAAGTGTGGTTTGTAGTGCTTATTCCTTGTGTTTGATCCCAGTTTCTCTTGTGGAATCGCTCTTTGGAGCGGTTTTCGAGGCTACTTACGCTTCTTCTAGTTTGTTTTAGGTTCCTAAGACCATTATTGGAGAGATGGAACGATTCCGACTCGTTTCAGACACATTTGGAGCCACCGAAGAGAAGCGACAATCACCCGGTAGCTTAGACTCGATCCCGAGCCCTTGGGACCCATTCCTGAGCCCTTGGGACCCATTCTCGAGTACCGAGAATTGATGAGAAGCCTAGGGAGAGCAAGTGGGGACCTATGAGACCTTATTTGAAGCCTACAAGACCCATCCCGGTCGGGAACACATCCATCATGACCGGGATGAAGAAGCAAGCAAAATCGAGCCACTGGAGGTCCATCCCGGCCGGGACCAGGTCCATCCCGACCGGGACCACCTCCCGTCAAATTGGCGCCGTTGCCGGGGACGGCGTAGTTTAGACTCTTGTGTGCTTAGTTTAGGACTTTGTTCTTAATTTTTGTGTTTTCCTCTCCTTGTGTATCTCCGTTATTTCTTCTTGTGTGCTTATCTCTCTTCCTAGTGCCTCAAAAGCACTAGGCTACTAACGTTTGCTCAAGTGCTTCTAGTGCATCTAATGTATCAAGGCAACATTATGTCAATGGGGCTTCCAAGCTACCATCAATCGTCATGGGACAATCATGTGGCAAATTGGCAAGACCCACAACTTTACCAACCATACCAATCTCATCAACAGTCTTATGAACCCTCTTCATATGACTACCATGAAAGTTGTCAAGGATCATTCCAACATCCTAACAACTACCAAATACCCTCACATAACCCACAACTGAAAATCCCCAACTTTGAGATTTGTCAAATGATGATTCAAATGCAAAAGACTCAACAAGAGATGATGGTGCAATTGCAAAAGAGTGAACATGAGATGATGGTTCAAATGCAAAGGGGTAAAGAGGAGTTCAAGGCCCAAATAGAGGTGCAAGATGCTCGAATCAATGCACTCATGGCTCGTTTCACGATGTTGGCCACTCGAGCTCCACAATTTGTTGAGGAAGGTTCATTCGGGCAAGAAGGTCGGTTGTCTCCTCAAGGAAATCAACCCGATCATGAAGCCACGAATGAAGAAGAGAGGGTAAATAAAGAGATCATTGTTGAGTGTTGCTTGGATGGTGAAGATATGGGAATAATGGAGGAAGTTGAAGCTTCAAGGGTCGACAATGAGGAGGGAATTGAACATGATTCTCAAGGTAACTCTTGGGGAGCCAATGTATTGGCTATCAAATTGGATTTGTATGATTTTCTTCGTGATGAACCGAATATTGACAATCCAAAGCCAAGTGAAGACAAGACTCCTCTAGGCCAAATTGACAAGGTGAGTGAAAAGGAAGGTAATACTTGGGAGAATGAGATAGATGCCTTAGAACTTGCCTTGAATGGGAAATTGGGGGAGCCGATTAGGGGATTTGGAGATGCTATGCTAGACCAAACCGTCGAAGAAATTGAGGCCGCCATCAAAGGCCTTGAGTTTCTTCATGGTGAGAATTCTAGTAAGAATGACGATGAGGTCTCCCCTGAAGCCTCCAATGAAGAAAACTTGATGCCTTCACCTCCTTTATCGCACTCGATTTCAAGTCCCTTGTCTTGTGAGACGGTTGATGAAGAGGATCCTTGTCAAGAGGAGGAAAAAAGTGCTACTCTTGACCCCGTAGAAGAAGCAACACCCTTAGGGTGTGATCTCCCAACGCATAACGCCAAGCATGACTTTAGACCACTATACCTACCGGATGGTCATAAGAGTCTTTGCCATGATGGTTCGAAAGACCCGAAAGATCACGAGAACCCCGAGCATAATGAAGATGATCGCTTCTTACCTCCAACTTGGAAAATCTTGTTGATGGCTAGGATCGGCCACATGAGCGCTAATGAAGATGTTGCTAGAGCATTTGACTTACTCCTCTGAGCTCTTGATGGCTATGGAGGTGTAGATGGTGAGAGTATCTTATTGTAAATATCTTTTCCTTTTCTTTTTAGCTTTTGTCTTTGTATATGATTGATTGGATAGTTTGGTTTCTAGGATTTGTTAGTTTTTGTGGAAATCTTGTAATTTGGAATTTTGATGAGCGATGTGAGGGAGGGATTTTGATGGTGTTTATTGAGTTTACTTGATAGGTTGATAGTGAAGATGAAGTTTCGAGAGGAGTTGTTGATGATAGAAGCTTGGAGCTTGGTGGAGGAAGTCGGTTTTTGATCTTTTGACAAGCTTTTGGGGACGGGATTCTAGATCCCGAGGCTTTAGTTGACTTGTGAGTGGAAGTATCAAGAGGATTGAAGGACTAGAAGAGTCATCCCGACCGGGAAGGGTTTCATCCCGACCGGGATGATGTGTGCACGAAATCTGGGCTACTGACTAGCCATCCCGATCGAGATTGGAAAGCTTCCCGACCGGGAAGGCATGGTCCCGACCGGGAAGAGATTATCCCGACCGGGATGGTCCCCTGCAGCCTCATTCGACTTTGTTCCTTCATTTAAACCCCGCCCCACCGCTTTGTACCCCCTCCCAACCTCCCTACCTACCCTTGCAACTATCATATGACCCCTACACTTCGTATATATATACCTTCATCTCATCTTCTCTTCACTACACACCGAGTTTCACCTCAAATCCCACCTCATTTACACCAATGTAAGCCTAGAACTTCAACTGGGCGACTACATTGAGCATGAAGAGGAATATCGATGATGAAGACAAGCAACGTGCCTAGTATGATCATTGAGGCGATGGAGTTAGTGAGTTGCTAACCATTTGGTAGGCGACTCTCATTTCTTTTCCATCTTTTATTGCTAGTCTCCCTTTTTACGTCCCCCTTCCCTTTATGTAGTTGGTGTCTTAGTGGCCCTCGGGGCCCTTGGTTGTTATTGCTCCCGATTCTCGATGATGTGATTACATCGAGAGGCATTTGAAAAATCCAAATTTACAAGTCCTTTCACCTTTTCTTTTTTTTGGTAGGATTTAGTCGGAATTAGGCGGAATCCGGGCTAGGTGACTTGATTACACCTAGCCCTCCCCTCCCATTTCCTTTTATTTTTTCCCCCATCCATATCTTTTCTTGTCTCGACCCTTGGGGACTTGATTCCACCCCTGTCGGACACATTCTACCCTTTCTTCACTTTCATTTGTCTTTTTTAGCTTTATTTTCCCTTTTTCTTTTCTTTTTAGTGTCTCCGCACACACTACCGATCGAGCATTAGGACATTGCTCGGTTTAAGTGTGGGGGAGCGATATCTTAGGCTACTTTAGTTTTATTTTCGTATTTTTATCGAAAAAATCTTAAAAAATCTCTAAAAATTTGAAAATTTTCATAAAAAAGCCAAAAAGATTTTCTTTTGTGTCCTCGTGTCGTATTTTTGTTGTGTTGTGTGTTTTTCTCCCCTAATTCCTTATAGGTTGCGCGATCGTCGACAAGTTTCGAAAGGCTCATGACATCCGGTAATACCCCTTCATTTCTTTCTCCTTTTTCCTTTTTTTGTGGAGTTTGGAGGATGTGTTGTGATGATGTGTACTCGGGTGGAGGTTTTTGAAGTTTGTGGTTGATGTGGTGACTTGTTTGGATATTTCGGGGGTGGTGATGGTTTATTTTGTGTGTTTGTTTGTTTGTTTTGTTTTGTTATGTTTTGTTTTGTTTTGTTGTGTTTGTCTCTTTTTCTTTCGGTTTTGTTGTGTCTTGTTTTGTCTTGTTTAGTTGTGTCTAGTGTGTAATAAAAGGTTTTTGAAAACCCGGTTTTGAGGCTAGTGCGCAAGTGTTTACTTTCCCTTTCTAGTGGTATGAGTCGAGTCTTGGACTTTAGTCTAGTAGAATGACTTTAAATCAATGATTTCGTTGGTTTCTTACCTTGAGTCCACCTAGTCTACTAGGGATTTACTACGGGATTTGCATTTTGACCATTTTGACCATCCACGGAGTGAAAAGGCCTTGGTTGCCGAGTCCCGTCCCTTAGGTGACCGTGTTCGAAATTGCTTTGATTAGTCCAAGTTTCACCTTGTTTTTGGGTTTGAAAGGAAGACGTCGTCCCGACTTACCCATTTCCCTACCTCCTACACATTTTCCACAAATAAGTTGCAAATTGTCGAAATTCTTACTTGGTTGCAAGAAATGCCTACAATACAAGATTTATCCAAAAGGCAAGCCAAGAAAAGAAAGAAAAAGAAAAGAAAGAAAAAGAAAAAGAAAAGAAAGAAGAAAAAGAAAAAGCACAACAAATGAAAAACAAAATACAAAAGAAGAAAAAGAAGTGGCATAGCAACTCAATAGCCAAATACAAAAGAAAAATGCCAAAGAAAATCGTTTCACAAAAAAAATCTTACCCCCTCAAAAATAAGCCTTTTACCGACTATTACCGTGAAGAGCCTACCAAAGGACCGAGTCCCTAGGAAGGATGATAGCGGTAAATAGTCGGTCTTCCCTCACTTTGCAACCTTATCCACCTTTTTACTTAGACTAGTTGGGCGATTTTGGACATGGGACGAGCCTCTTGGCTTATCGCTAAAGGGAGCGGGGCTTCACTTTACCTACAGTGTCGACTAACTCCGTGGTTCATCCTTTTTCCATCCCGCCTATCGTCCCGTGGTACGTTCTTAGAAGGTTAGGAGGAACCTAGGTAAGTTACCAACGTTCTTATTGCTTTATCGTCATACTAATAGAATTTTAATCATTTCGGTTTGTATTACTAGCTTGGGAATGTTGTCACTTGCCTTGAGTACTTAACCGGTGTTTCTTTCACCGCTTTGTAGAGGGAAGCGGTATTTGTTTTGTCTTGGATGCAACCGATTGTTTGTTTGTTCGTGTGTTTGTTTTTTTGTGTGTTTTCGTGTTCGGTTGTATCCACAGTGTTATCGCGTGAGTTGAAAGGGCGTAGGGTGCGCTAATACCCGCTTGTCTAGCATTTTAGTTTTTATTAGTTTAGTAGTTAGTTCGTGCTTACTCGAGGGCGAGTAAAGGTTGGGTGTGGGGGAGTTGATAAGTGTGGTTTGTAGTGCTTATTCCTTGTGTTTGGTCCCGGTTTCTCTTGTGGAATCGCTCTATGGAGCGGTTTTCGAGGCTACTTATGCTTCTTCTAGTTTGTTTTAGGTTCCTAAGACCATTATTGGAGAGATGGAACGATTCCGACTCGTTTCAGACACATTTGGAGCCACCGAAGATAAGCGACGATCACCCGGTAGCTTAGACTCGATCCCGAGCCCTTGGGACCCATTCCCGAGCCCTTGGGACCCATTTCCGAGCCCTTGGGACCCATTTCCGAGCACCGAGAATCGATGAGAAGCCTAGGGAGAGCAAGTGGGGACCTATGAGACCTTATTTGAAGCCTACAAGACCCATCCCGGTCGGGAACACATCCATCGCGACCGGGATGAAGAAGCAAGCAAAACCGAGCCACTGGAGGTCCATCCCGGCCGGGACCAGGTCCATCCCAACCGGAACCGTCTCATCCCGACCGGGATCACCTTCTTCTCGACCGGGATGGGCCCAGTTCAGAGCTGTTTTGCTTTTCCGCCTCCCTTATTCATTGTAACCCTATATATACCCCCTCTTGTATTGTTTAAGAACATATGCTTTATTTTACATTACCCACTAAAACCTAGACTACTTTAGGTTGGATTAGCTTAGATTAGTGTAGATTAGTCCTTAATCTTAGCTTAATCTAGTTAGTTACTCTTGTATTAAGAGATCTCTTGAAGAATCCATTCAATCTTGACAACATTGGTGGAGGTCTTTGGGTGTTCTTTCTATACAAGTTTTCATCTTTTCATCCTTTGTAGTTTGGTATAATCCTTTTCTCTTGTCTTTTCTCTTAATCTTTATTGTTATTCAACTTTTCATCTTTGTTTATGTTTGTTGTTCATTCTTGTTTTCCATTATGAATGTTTTGGTCCTTGTGATTGTTTATCTTATTAGTGCTTGTTTTAGTATAGATATGTTTGATTAGTTGTTCCCTAGGGTTAGTAGGGGGATTGGGAGTGATTAGGGATGATTAGGGTGAGATGGGTGGTACTAGTTGTTGTTTTTGTTGATTCCTTCTTACCTGGCACTCCACATGTTTGATGTAATGCTTGTGAGACTTGAGATGATCAATCCTTCTTTTTCTTGCCTCTTCTCTTGTATGTGGTTGTTTGTTTGGTTTGTTTGGTTTCCTCATTAGTAGCGAGAGCGTGTTGGGATGACCCCTAGGTCGTTTAAGTAGCGAGAGCCCGATCGTAACCTAGGCTACGAGAGCATGCTAGTGACCCCCGTTTCCTTCTTTTGATCTCCTTGACATCCATGAACCCGACCTAGCCCTTGTTTCTTCTTATTGATTTATTTGCTTCCATTTGTCATTATTTGCTTGTTTAGCTTAGTCCTTAGTCGACCTTAGCCATAGTTTAGTTTGTCTCGAACCTAGTCTTGGACCGTAGCACCCTCTAGTCCGACACCCCGTCCCTGAGGATCGACCCGACTTGCCCTAGCTACCTAGCTTAGGTTCGTTGGTTTCATTTGATCGGTGGGATCCACGGCAAATCTCTCCCGTCAGTAATGCTCGCTTCCAGCCAATTTCTATGCTCATCAGTGCAAATTTTGCCTCTTCGAACAATGCCCACATTAATTGGTTTCACCCTTCGAGATTCTCCTAACAGCGACATGTAATAGCGTAGAAACGCACCTTCAATTTCAGCTTTATTCGCGCAGTCTTGCCCTTCAGCATCAGCTATTTTGGATATGGCATTATGTGCTCTCCGCGCCCTTAATAGCCCATGAAAGTACGCAGAATTCACATCTCCGTCTTTGACCCATTTTTGTTTCGATTTCTGGCTCCAAAATTCTGCCCTCGTAGTCTGCAAATTCCGCACTTGCTTGTTCATTCCGGCTTCCTCTATCATCACAGCGGGGATGCTGTCGTCATTCCTCAGCCGCAGCTGCAGCTGCTCAAGTCTTAATTCAGCTTGCATACACCGATTCTCAATATCCGAAAAGCAGGTGGCATTCAACTCCTTCAAAGGTCTCTTCAAGCTTCGAAGCTTAGAGACATTTTGAAACATTTTGGACCCCCTTATCTTCGCTCCCCAGGTTCTCGACACGCAGGTCATGAAATTAGGGGCTTTACTCCACATTTTCATATATTTGAAGCTTTGATTATTTCTTGCCGGTGGGTGTTCGAGCTGCACTATACATGGACAATGATCGAACGTACTCTCAGGCAAAAAGTTCGCAAATCCATTCGGAAATAACCCCATCAACTCATCGTTAACCAAACAACGATCAATGCGATTAAACACCCTAGTTTCAACAATTTTGAGCTTATTATTCCAAGTAAACCAAGACTCACTAGCCTTAAGGTCACTTACCTCACAATTAGCCAAACAGTCCCAAAACTGACTCGTGGCCTCATCCGAAGATGCTCCTCCAAGACGTTTTCAAGCATCAATAACACAGTTAAAGTCACCCAAGATCATCCACGGTCCCATCGAAGCATAGGATTCAAGGCTTCGCCAAAGGTCGACTCTCTCTAATGCGGAATTAAATGCATACACGAAAGTAAGCAAATAATCCTTCCCCGAGATCGTTGACACTTTAACATGAATGCTTTGATTACTATAATCCAATATCGTCAAGTTGACCTTTCCATGTTTCCATAAAAGCCAAACTCGACCCCCTTCATGACAATGATTATTGGTTGTAATGCTCCACTCATAGAAAATATTCTGATGAACTTTTGCATACGCTTTATTCTTTATTTTTGTTTCAAGTAGACCAAAAATATCTACCTGCTGCTTCCTAATGAACTCGCAAATTGCACGCTGCTTATTTATATTACACATGCCGCGTATATTCCAACAACCTATATTATGTACCTCCATGTAACACCAATTCCAAACCGACCCCCTCCTTTTCTTCGACACCCTCTCCTTCCTTGGTGGCGATCCCTTCAACTTTTTTGCAAACGAGATCCCTGGTTTAAATTCTGTTTTTTCCCTCTGCTCGTGATTCTTAGTGTTTGCGCCCACAGGTTGTTTTGAACCAACAATCCTTGGCTTCAGAACCTGATGTTGCCCTGGTCGCGCACCCCCTCCCTCAATTTTCTTCTGCTTGGCCTCCAACCTTGCTTTTTTCAATTTTTCCTTCTTACAGTCACTTCCCTCATGATCATATCCTTTACATTTAACACACCATATGGGTTTCCATTCATATTTAATTTGAATTTTGACCACATGACCATGTTCGTCCAAAAACTTAACAGAGTTCTTGAACTTCTGTCCCACTTTAGCCAAGACCATGACCCTAGCATACCCCAACCTAGTGCGTTCTTCCATAGCTAAATTAGATTTAACATACGGTTCCACTAATGAGGCAATTCGAGGCAAGCAACGACCCCAAAACTTCAATGGTAATTCGTGCAATTGTATCCAAATGGGCACTTCTTGCACATTCTCTTTGTCTAGCTTAGTATGTTAGTAATAATTAGTATATATATGTAAAAAAAATGAGGAAGAGAAGGGAGAAAAGAGAAGTCGGTATTTGTTTTTACACCCTCAACCTACATGCTTTAGCCTCTCGGAAACGGGCTCGTCTAGTAGCGGCAAAGGCGCGGGAGCGTCGAGATATGTGGGATGAGTTATGATGTGTACGATTGAGGAGACGATTCTCGGTTGTCGGGAGGCTATGTCTCGGGATTCGCTAGAGTATGTGTAGAGAGGATGTCAAGGTTGAAAATGGTTGAATGTTGAATGTTGTGTGTAATGTGTAGGGTTGTGAAAGTTGAAATGATGATTCAAAGGTGGTGAATGAATGAATGTGAAGGAGTATATATAAAGCTCTCCACGGTTTAGGGTCACTCGATTGAGTGGCCCTAAGCGCACTCAATCGAGTGGCCTATTTGAGGGGGGGCCTGTGCGTTTTTGGAGGGCTACTCGATCGAGTGGGCTCATGGCACTCGATCGAGTGCCCTTGACCGGGTGTGAAAAGGTTGGATTTGTTATGGTAAGTTGGGATTTGATTTCTTGTGATTGATTTGATTATTTTGACTGATTTTGACTTTGTATTTAGACATACGCATGGCTGGTTTCATTCCGGGTTTCGACTTTGACCGAGTTTTGACTCGGTCGCACAAGACAGTTTTATTTCCGATGACGGTTTTGGCTCAAATTAGTCTTATTTTATTGGAAACGACCCACCGGGCTTGAATTTGAGTTCGGTTTTGTGAGATTTGTACTCCGCTAAGTGCCCACGTCAGATACTATTTATTCCGAGTCCGCATTCGAGCGTATTAAAGCATGTTTACGTCCGAGCATCATCGGGTGTTTTGTTGGAGACTGTTATAGACACAAGCGGTCAAATGCGGGTGTCTACACTCGCATCTTGATTCTTTCTTTTTTTTGGAGCGCCCTTGTGGGTTTTCACTCCATCTTCGGCTCACTTATTTTTTACTTGAGTATGCTTCGTCATTATCACTTGTTTATCGAGGTGTGAATTGGACTTCGACTTTGCACGAATCAACAATAGTTAATTTTATTGTTTTTGCTGCATCCTTGAGAGGGTTGCCTATGTATCCCCTGTGAAGCGAAATCAAACCATGATCGTAGTTTAGAATGAGCAAATGACTTTTGTTTGTTTGTCCTTAGTTATGGACGTAGGACAAATGCTTAGACTCGTCATGACAATTATCGATTTGTTTCAAGATATGACTTTTATGGGGCGCTTATACTTCAATCAAAGATTAAAGCAAAGCAAAGGATGTGACCCCAATTATCGAGATACTGCGTTTGGGTCAAGGCAACTGGTTTGGATGGTTTTGGAATGTGGAGCTAGGTAATAAGTGATTTCGATCAATCAAAATCTAGAGTTTATTAATGTGGATTTAAGGGTATGAGGTTACGGTGTCGTAATGTGGTAGAAAAGGGAAAGCTGAGTAAAAACGACTCAAAGTTCAATCGGACGGGATATAAATTACGTGGGATCTGATTTCCATGTCTTGCCCTAATGGTTGCGATTATCCTATCGGGCTTGAATCCTCAAAATTCCGGACTGTCTCCTAACAAGTGTCTCGGAAAGGTCTTAAGGGTTGTAATGTAGGAAGACAAAAATTTGGTGCTAGCTGAGCGACCTATTTTTCTTTTCCAGTTTTCTTTTGTTTTCTTTTGATTGGTACTTGAAATTGGGATAATTGATTTTGACGACTTGATTTGACCATTGATCTTGGTCTCAGTCATTTTGTATCATCGATATGGCCTATTTGTTTCGATCTTTGTTTTTTTTGTCGCGGCCTTTTTTGACCTTTCAGGTTTCCCTTTTTTTGTCAGACTAGCACCTATGGTAGTAATTGGTCGGTCTTTATTTGAGGGTTGTTTATTGTGGTAAATGAGTTTGCCTTCCGTCTTTGATCACAAACTAAGAGACTATCTAGATTCGTCATAGGACTCTGTAATGCTCGTTCTAAGGGATAGTTATGTGGCTTTCTATACCAGACATGGAATAGGTAAAAGAGAACACATGATCTCGGTTCTTTTAATTCCTCGTTGTTTTGGGGAGTCGATGATTGCATGACATGTGTTTTAATTGCAACGAGTCGTTAAGTGTAATTTGTTATTTAAATCAAGCATGTCGAGGCCGTAAGAAAATAAGATAGAAAGAGAAGAACTTTCATTGATAGCTAGAAACGATACGTGAATAGGACTTACGATGTCGGGACTAGCCACCTGTACCTCAGACTCAAAACATAATTATGACACTAGAAGGGAAATAACAATGCTGTGACTTGATCCTACTACGATGTTGACTTAGGTTCGGTATCGTGGGCGTCTTTCTCGGTTTTAGATCCTTAGGTAACCTTCCGAGGATGTGACCCTTGATTGGTGTTCTGGACTTGTTTCCGTCGATCGCCTGTCGAAGGGTTTGAAATGACTCGTGATAACCACTGATGTTACGATCTCTTCCTTGGTGCTTCAAAAGGTGAAGTCTGCTTTTTATCGTTTCGAGGGAGAAAATGTCTCTTTCTCGATCATGTCTTCGATTACCTGTTTTAATGCAAAGCACGCCTCGGTATGATGTCTGTGGACATGACATAGGTCCACCCCGACGCGGCCACGCGCGGGTTTGGGGAGGCGAATGAATCTCCATATGAAAACGGATAGAGTGGAAATTTAAATCGAAGTGGAGTCGCCACCGAACTTTGTGGGAGTTCGGGCCCGTTCGAACCCACTCTATGTCTTAGTGGGCCGTGTACGAAATACGGCCCATTTCTGATGTCAGAGCTTATTGGGTTCGTCCCTTAGCATTTGATACCGATACCAACATTATCGGATATCGTGTATTGAATGACTCTCGTGCGCCAACGGTTTCGGGCATCCGGAAACCGAGGTTCTGAGTAAGGGGTGAGGGTACGTGTTGGGAAGCCCAAGAAGAACACCCAACCCCGCCCGCACTAGCGGCCTCTACTAGGATATCGATTGACTTTCTAACACGCGTGTTAGTTAAATGGGAAGGTGCTTATGCAAACATTGTTTTCCCTAGCATGTGAGAAATCGAAAGAGTTTCTATGTCGATTTAATGCAATTAATTCTAACGTCAAAGTTGAATTTTAGCATGTGGGTTCATTTTAGTACAATAAAATAAACAACCAAAATTGACAAAAGAAACAACAAACGGTTAGTAACAGTATAAAGATATTAATGGTTTGTGCAAATAATGAATGATGTAGAATGATGCAAATGAGTTAATGCGTGGTTTTGAAAAAGATGTTTCACGTGATAGATTAGGCACGTGTTGACTTAAGTCACGAAAAACGATTGACGAGACTCGAAAGTGATTTGTAGGACTCATGGTTTAACGCGATAAAGGGCCATTCGACCGAGTCATTGTGGGACTCGACCGAGTGGACCTCTGAAAAAAGGTTCTGTCCGGATTTTACGACCCTACTCGACCGAGTTATTGGCCAACTCGACCGAGTACATCGCCACTCGACCGAGTCACTGTGAGACTCGACCGAGTGGAGGTCGTAGAGACATTCTGTCTCGTGTTATGGACCCTACTCGACCGAGTTATTGACTAACTCGACCGAGTACGTTGCTACTCGACCGAGTCACTGTGAGACTCGACTGAGTGGAGGTCCTAAGAGACATTCTGTCTCGGTTTTGGTGATGTCACTCGATCGAGTGGCGTAGGCACTTGGTCTAGTGGCACCTGTACGAACCATGTCGTTTGCAATTTTATTGTCGATTTCGAAATTGCTTTTGATTTTTGAAGATTTGATGAATTGGGCATAAATATTGTGGAATTTATACTCAATTCTGAACTTGGATACTCGTTGTATCCCATATTCGATTATTGAATCGATATGGAATACTAGGGTGAAAATAAAAGAAAATTGCTTTGAGTCGCTTTAAATTAACTACCGCGATATGAATAGGTTTTCTCCGCGTTTAATAATGTCGTGATTCTAGCGAATCGTTTGACTATTATTTTAGCATCAACGGAAAAAATCGCATTAGTTAATTAAATTGACTAGATCGTTAGATTCGACACCCAATTATAGAATTGGTATCGACTCTAACGGATCGACACTTTGCTTGAATTGAAAGACTTGATTCCCTCGGCTTTTCCGACATCGAAATAAATCCCTAGGGATTGTGATGCCGGATCCGCGTCAACGGGTTTCGACCCTTAAAAATATGTGTTTTGAAGAAGGTTTTTAGAAAATCGATGCAATGTGTGACGAAAACGAAAATAAATGAATTATTGTTGAAATTGACCCGTTTCAATAATCAAATGCTAGGGTGTCAGGACAAGCGACCGACAACGCTGTGTGCAGTACACTTGTATATTCGGGTTTCCTTATCCTGACATCCTTCGCACTCACAAATCGACGAGTATTTTAATGTCTTAATACTAACGGTATTATCAATATTATGATGCAATAAAGAACTAAAAAAACAAAAAAACGAGGAAGATGACGAAAGGAAGAGAAGAAAGGAAGAAAGGGTTTTGCACCCTCAACCTACATGTTCTTGTGCTCGGTATGGACTCGTAGTCGCGGCTTTAACACGGAAGTTTCGAGGCTTATGGAGGTCGAGTTGTGGTGGTTAAGGTGTTTGGTTCCTAAAGCTAGGTTTAGGGTTTCGGTTCCTAGGCTAGGGCTAGTGTTTGCTTAGTGTAGAGTAGGGTTTGATTAGGGTTGTAAAGTGTGTAGAAAGTTGTGAAACTAGGGTTTTCAAAAGTTGTTGAATGATGTTGCATGGGGTTGCTTATATAGGCAAAAGCAAGACACCCGGCTAGGGTTACTCGACCGAGTAACCAGCTGACTCGGTCGAGTGGCCCAGTGCGTCAGCCGTCAGGCTTGAAACAGGCCCACTCGATCGAGTGGGTGGGGCACTCGATCGAGTGGCCCAGCTGGGTTGCGCGGGTCCATTGTTTTGGGCCACGACTTGGGTTTTTGATGAGTTTGTGTTTGACTTGGACTTTTGATGTCGTGAATGGCTGTTTTGTATGTCTCGAAAACGACTTTGACCAGGGTTGACCCAATCGTTAAAAAGTCGGTTTTATTTCCGGCGTCGGTTTTGGCCCAAACTAGTCTTCTTTGACTCGGAATGGTCCGCTGGGCCTGGATTTGCGGTTAGTTTTGTGAGATTTGTACTCCGTAAGTGCATTAGCCGACAACTAATGGATTTGAGCCCATATCCGAGCGCGTAGAAACATGTTAGCGTCCGATCATCATCGGGTGTTTTTTGGGAAACTACCATAGACGCCTGGCAGTCAAAATGCGGGTGTCTACAAAGCCCCTACTCTGACTGAGGCTTGGACAAGGCGAAAGTCAGAGTAGCCACCAGGCCAATCGAGGTTTGAAACCTGGCGGACTTCCGGTCGGGTCGCTTATAGTCCATTAGACTCGCGTGAAGGGCTCGCCAGCCACAAGCTAGAAGTCATACCTGAGCTGATGACGATAACTCCGTGGGGAATTGGACTTGTCGCATAAAGTCCTAGGTGCGCCTGTATGCAGGCCCATCCCGTGAAATGTCGTTGTTGGCTTCCGCTGGGGAGATATGGTGGGCTGTATGTCCCTGTTTGAGTCGTACCTATATAAGTCACATAAAATGCATGCAACACGTAGGTAGTAAAATGACTTGCGCTGGGGAAAATGATTTTTGAATTTTTTGAAAATTTTGAAAATTTGAATTTTGTTTGAAATTTTGACTCCTAGAGAAATTATGAAAGTTCGGGATGAATATTTTGTGCTAGTATCGGGACTAGGCTTGTGGGTTGATTTCGATTGGGATTAGGAAACTCTTGTGATATGGAAAGAGGGCTATAGAATTGATTCTATAAATACCCCTTTAATGCCCTTGATTTTCTCACAAATCCATCACAATTCACTCCCTTCTTAAAAAAGAAAACCCTTTTCATCTTTCTCAAGAAACTAGTCATGGGAATTGATAGATTAACTGTGATGCTGCAAGAATGGTCCCGACGCTTCAGGGACGCAGATAGGGTAGCCCTTAACCAGACGGGCATAACTCAACTGTACCCGTTCCGTCGGATGGTGGTTGATCGCTATTTCTTGGATGCATGCTTGGCTTACTGGGACGAAATATATCATGTCTTTTCTTTTCCTCGGGGCGAAGTCTGCCCTTTACCTGAGGAGATTGCAGCTATAGGAGGATGGAACCCGATACTCCGTCCCGCTGTTCCGTACTCGATCTATGACCCGAGGAGGAAGCTTCGAGAATTTCTAGGGCTTTCTCACAACGAGGTATCCCGCATGATGGAAGGTGATAATATTTCTCTGATCGACCTGGCTGAGAAATTTATGAATCCTCTTGATGTTCGGGTCAGACCGGCTTACAGCCGTAGGGCTTTTTCTTTCTGTATGCTCCACGTTTATGCTTTCGAGGGTCATATGGATTTGCTATCCTGCATGGGAAACACCCGTCTTTTGACCGTAGTGGACTTGATGGAGACTGAACACAGCCCGGCTTGGCTGATCACGGGCGAGATTATCCAAGGATTGGACAACCGTAAGAGGGACTCATCAATTCGTCTTACCGGGAGCACCCGATTGCTGCAAGTATGTCGGATTTTTGTTATTTTTCCAATTTCTCGACTTTTCGATTTTTTGATTTTTTTCGCGGATTGCCTGCTGCAGTGGGCACTCGATGGAGTCACCCTGGCACTCGACCAAGTGCCCTCGTAGAAATCTCCTGATCCGCTCTCAGAGGTACCACTCGATCGAGTCACCTTGGAGCTCGATCGAGTGCCCTCGTAAAAGCCCCCCTGTTTGTGTTCAGGGGTATCACTCGACCGAGTGTCCCAGGCACTCGAACGAGTGGCCTTAGGCGGACGCCTATTTTGCCTTAAAAACTCATGTTTTTGTTTCCTTTTGCAGATTTGGCTATATGAGAGGCTATCGGTGATAGATCCTCCTCTTGATGCGAGCAACTATCATCATAACTAGGTGATGACGAGGAGGCAGGCCATTGACTTTTCTCGTCAGATTACGCAAAAGTGTTGGGACGAGGTTTTGTCTTTCCATGGTGGTCCATTAATTCGATCGGTAGTTCCGTGGTGGCCCATCTATCTTTGGACCAGCTTGGATCCGAGGGACAGAGCCCGTTATCAGGTGATATTATTTTTCAGGCAAACGGTTCATCTTTATCCGGATCGCATACTAAGGCAGTATGGATGGACCCAACGAATCCCTGAAGTCGAAGCAGTTGTGAGTGACCCTACCCAACTAACTGATGTAATGTGTGATACCTGGATGTAAAGATGGTACACACGGCATACTTGGCCCGTTGTCAAATCTCGCCACTTGATCTGGGTTTCAGACTCTTACACGAAGTGGACCAAAGCAGGCGATGCAAAAGCCCGAGGTGCTCTGAAGGTTGATGAAGCTTTCGACCTGTTGCGAAGGGAGCAAGCTAAAGACAACAAGGGCTTTTTTGACGAAGGAGACACTCCTGCTACCCTAGTCCGTCTTATGTCAGGAAAGAAGAAGACCAAGACTCACGCTGGAGGGTCTAGTGCTAAAGGTGCTTTGGGGAAGGTGAGCCCCCAGACTGACTTGGAAAGGAGACTAGGCCCAAAACTACCCGTGCAGGACCGACTTGGCCCACGGGATAGATTACCCGAGCACGTGCGGGCTCGCATTGGACCGAAGACTGTGGTAGAAGACCCGTCGTCGAAGAAATGGGCTCGTGCTAAGGAGGTTCCACTTGTGATTCGGGAACGCTCGCCGCCACCACGAAGGCCTCAGGCTCCACGCGACTCGAAGGACAAGGGGAAGGGCAAAATGCCCGGATATTAGTATCCATTATTATTATTTGAGTATTATTACTATTATTTTTTTTGAGTGTGATTTTTTGTGGTTTGCCGTTTTTGGTTTTTTTTTTTGTAATTCCCGAGTTTATCGGTTTAATAAAGACGTATTAAAGAATACCGTTCCCATCTTTTCGTTTATTGCAATGGTTGTACCCTTTTGAGAGGTTGCCTACGTATCCACGATTAATGGAATCAAACCAAACGTAGTTCAAAATTGATTTGATTGATTTTTTTTTGCATTTTTGAAATACTTCAAGATTATTAATTCGAGATGTGCGACACTAGAATAATTAATTGTAACTTATTGACTTGTCTATAATGATAAGTGTAGTTTGTAGTGCCTATTTTGTTGTGTTTGGTCCTCGTTTCTCTTGTGGAATCGCTCCTTGGGAGCGGTTTCTGGGCTACTCATGCTTCTTCTAGTTCGTTTTAGGTCCCCAAGACCATTCATGAAGAATTGGAACGATTCCGACTCGTTTCATACACTTTTG
Organism: Agrostemma githago; assembly: GCA_958450325.1. Lineage (NCBI taxonomy): Eukaryota > Viridiplantae > Streptophyta > Magnoliopsida > Caryophyllales > Caryophyllaceae > Agrostemma > Agrostemma githago. Next base: position 51,350,479 of record OY288244.1, on the reverse strand, counting down.
GAGCCAACGAAAAGAAGGAACGATCACTCGATGCTTTGGATTCGATCCCGAGACCTTGGGACCCGATCCCGAGACCCTATGACTCGATCCCGAGCCCGAGAATCGATGAGAAACCCATGAGAAGCAAGGAGGGACCTTAAAGATCATATTGGAGGCCTACAAGACCCATCCCCGTCGGGAAGGACCTCATCCCGTCCGGGATGAGGTTCACAAAATGCGAAGGGTTTTTTTTGGGTCCGTCCCCGACGGGACCATTTCGTCCCGGACGGGACCATTTCGTCCCGGACGGGACCATTTCATCCCGGACAGGACCATTTCATCCCGGACGGGATGAGGCAGCTGTAGCCCGCATTTGCTTCTTTTCTTCTCCTTTGTTCTTGTAACCCTATATATACCCCCCCCCCCCTCTTGTAATCTTAGCTTATGTTCTTCATTACCCACTAAACCCTAGACTACTTTAGCATAGATTAACATAGATTAGTGTAGATTAGTCTTTAGTTTATCCTTAATCTTAGATTATCCTTGTATTAATTGAATTCTTGAAGATCTCTACCAAGATTGACAACCTTGGTAGATGTATTTGAGTTTTCTCTTCTATGCAAGTTTTCATTCCTCCTTTCATCTTCTAGTATGGTATAATCTCTTTTTCCTTCTCTTTATCTTTTTTTTATCATTCAAGTTTCAATCTTTAGCTCTTGTTTATTGTTTTGTTCATCATCCTTGTTAGTTTTACATATGTATGCTCTTGTTCTTGTTTTGGTTTCTCTTGTTAGTGTTAGTTTTAGTTTAGTTATGTTTGAGTAGACTCTTGCTAGGGTTAGTAGGGAGATTGGGTGTGATTAGGGATGATTAGGGTGAGATGGGTGGTACTAGATGTTGTTTTTGTTGTTTCCCATTTACCTTGCACTCCACATGTTTGATGAATTGCTTGTGAGACTTGAGACGATCAATCCTTGTTTTTCTTGCCTCTTCTCTTGTATGTGTGTATTTGGTTGGTTGGTTTGGTTCCCTCATTAGTAGCGAGAGCATGGTGAGGATGACCCCTAGGCCGTTTAAGTAGCGAGAGCCCGATCGGAACCTAGGCTACGAAAGCACGCTAGTAATCCCGTTTTTCCCCTTTTTATGCCCTTGACATCCATGAACCCTACCTAGCCCTAGTTTCTTCTTATCGTTTTATTAGCTTCCGTTAGTCATTAGATGCTTGTTTTGCCTTGTTTGTTCTTGTCATAGACCTTAGCTTAGTCCTTAGTCTATCCCCTAGATTAGTTTGTCTTGAACCTAGGCTTTGACCGTAGCACACCTTAGTCCGACACCCCGTCCCTGTGGATCGACCCAACTTGCCCTATCTACCCAGTTAGGATAGTTGGTTTTATTTGTTGGTAGGGATCCACGACAAATCCCTCCAATCATATAATTTTTTTGAAAATTTATAAAAAGACAAATTTTTATAAATTTTTGCAAATGACATTGAGATGGGGTTTAGGAGTAGTAGCGCTTCAGCTGGTCCAAGTTGGTTGGGTTGACAAATTTGTTCCCATCCAAGTTTGTCAGCATCACCGCTCCTTCTGATAGGACCTTCTTGACTAAGTATGGCCCAGCCGAGTTGGGTTTGAATTTACCTCTTGGGTCAACCGGTAGTAAGGCACGAACCAATTTTAGGACCAGATCCCCTTTTTTGATGTTTCTGGGCCTAACCCTTTTATTGAAAGCCCGTTGGATCCTCTTTTGATATATTTGGATATTGTTGAGGGTCCGTGATCGCCGTTCGTCTAGAAGGACTAGCGAATCGTATCGGGCTTGGACCCAATCTGCTTCAGGTACTTGCCTTTCAAGTAAAATCCTGAGGGATGGTACTTCTAGTTCAACCAGCTGGATTGCTTCCATTCCGTATGTCAAATAATATGGAGTTGCTCCGGTTGCGGTGCGGATTGAGGTTCGATATCCCCATAGGGCAAAGGGTATTTTGTCGGGCCAGTCCCGGTAATTCTCAGCCATCTTTTTAAGTATGGTGACAATTATTTTATTGGCCGCTTTGTTTGAGGTCGGTAAGGCGAAGATGTATGCCTTTGAATTTTATATTTTGGCAGCAATGCGGCAGTTTCAGCTTGAAAGTGGGTCCCGTGATCACTGATGAACTCGTGAGAGATCCCATACCGGCATATGATCTTATTCTGGATAAACTTGGCCACGTGCTTGGCATTCAAGACACGGTATGACTCGGCTTCGACCCATTTGGTGAAGTAGTCGATGGCCACCAAAATGAAGCAATGACCTTCCGTCCCGGAAGGATGCACCTTTCCAATTATGTCTATACCCCATGTCGAAAATGTCCACGGTGATGTCATGGTATATAAGAGGGAAGATGGCATATGATGTACATTGGCAAAGATCTGACAGTTATGGCAGTGTTTGACGTACAACTGACAGTCTGTTTCCATGGTGTTCCAGTAATACCCGAGCCTCATGATTTTTCGGGCTAGCATATGGGTGTTCATATGCGGACCCTTTTCACCATCGTGTACCTCGGCCATAACCCTTTCAGCCTGTATTTTGTCGATGCATAGGAGAAGAGCCCCCTGTGCCATCTTTTTGTACAATTGCCCGTCATCCGTGCGAACAAATTGAGTTGCCAATCTCCGCAGGGCTTTCTTGGCCCGGTTTTCAGTTCCCGGGGGATACTCTCCCGTTGCCAAGTAAGTTAGGACTGACTGATACCAAGATTCTTGGTCAGCTAGCTCGATGTCCTGAATGGCGTGTACATACGCCGGCTCGGACCGTCTCTCAACACAGATCGGCATGCTGGTCAGGTGATCCGGGATGTTCAGTAGAGATGTTAATTTGGAAAGCGCATCTGCGAATTGATTTTCTTCCCGGGGCAGATAAATGTATTCTACCTTTTGGTATTGTTTTTTTCCAGAACCCTTACCCGTACTTGGTAAGCAACGAGATTGGCGTTCCGAGTTTTCCATTTTTGAAGAGCCTGATTGATGACCAATGATGAATCACTGTGGACCCGGAGGTTTGTTACCCCTAAATTAGCGGCGGCTTGCAACCCGTGAATGCATGCTTCGTATTCGGCTGCGTTATTGGTCACGTCAAAGTCCAATTTGATGGACAAGGGAGTGTGTTCCCCTCGTGGTGAAATTAGCAGGATTCCGACCCCGAATCCTCGAAAGATGGATGCTCCATCAAAATACAAGTCCCATGTCTCGGTATCGGTATGGAATATGTCTTCATCAGGAAAGGCCCAAGTGTCGGTGTGGTCCTCTTCAGATATCGGGCTATCGGCGAGGAACTCGGCTACTACCCGGCCTTTGATGGCTTTTAATGGTACAAACTTGAGGTCAAACTCAGATAACACTAAAGTCCATCTGGACATCCTGCCGTTGAGGATGGGCTTCTCGAACAAATACTTGATAGGATCCATTTTGGATAATACATGTACCTCGTGACTAAGCATGTAATGTCGGAGCTTTTTAGTGGCCCAAACCAACGCTAGGCACGTCTTGTCGAGCATTGTGTATTTGCATTCATATTCGAGGAATTTTTTTACTGATGTAGTAAATAGCCCATTCTTCTGAATCGACTGTCTGGGCCAGCATAGCCCCCATGGCTGTCTCGGTCGTTGTTTGGTATAACGACAAAGGCAAACCAGGTTGAGGTGGCATTAATACCGGCGGTGTAGAAAGAATCTCCTTGATTTTATCGAAAGCCGCTTAACATTTGTCGTCCCACAGTACCCGTTCCCCTATCTTCAGTTTCTTGAAAATGGGCTCACATACCATGGTTAATTTTGAAATGAACCGGCTGATGTGTTGGACTTTCCCGAGAAACCCCCTTATTTTTTTTTCGGTCTTGGGTGGTTGCATCTCGGTGATGGCTTTGATTTTAGCTGGGTCGACCTCGATGCCGCGTTGGCTAACGATATGGCCCAGCAATTTGCCCGATGTTCCCTGAAGCTGCATTTTTGAGGGTTTAGCCTCATGTTGTACTTGCGTAGTCGGGTGAAATTTTTTCTTAGGGCCGCAATGTGCCCATTCCGGTCCTTGGGCTTAACGATCATATCATCCACGTAGACCTCCACTTCTTTGTGCATCATGTCATGTAATAAAGTAGTGGCGGTCCGTTGATAAGTGGCCCCGGCATTGATAAGCCCAAATGGCATAACGGTGTAACAGTAAGTACCCCAAGGTGTAATGAAGGTGGTCTTACTCATGTCTTCCTCTGCCATTTTAATCTGATTGTATCCGACATACCCGTCCATGAATGATAGAAGGGCATGGTCGGCCGTGTTATCCACCAGTATGTCGATGTGTGGTAACGAAAAATCGTCTTTTGGGCTGGCCTTGTTAAGGTCTCAGAAATCCACACATACCCGCACCTTGCCGTCCTTCTTGGGTACCGGCACGATGTTTGCAACCCAGTCTGGATATTTAGACACTTGTATAAAACCCGCTTTGAATTGTTTGTCTACTTCCTCTTTGACCTTGAGAGACCATTCGGGATTCATCCTTCGGAGTTTTTGCTTTACCGGTTTACACCCATCTTTGATGGGTATTCGGTGTTCGGCTATTTCCCGATCTATACCCGGCATGTCCTTGTAGAACCATGCGAAGACATCCTTGAACTCTTGGAGGAGGTCTGCGAATTGTTTTCTCTCCTCTGGATCTAAGGATAGGCCCAATTTAAGCATCTGGGGCTCTAAAGTGGTTCCCACGTTGATGGACTCGGTTTCTTCGATTACCGGATCTTGGGACTCCCTTTGTTCGAGCTTCTCGATCAGATGTGGAGGTAGAGGTACCTGTTCGTCGGGTTTCTCAATGTCATTGCATATAAAACTTTTGAAATTGAGAAAGTTTTGGAAATAAGACAAGTCGTAAGCAGAACGGTTTTCGTTATTATTATTAATGGTGAATTTTGTGAAAATCTCGAAAAGAGCGGCCATCTGATCGTTGGTCAGTGGCGGGATAGGGAGAGGTCTTGGGACAGGCCCCGAGACCTCAGTGGATAAGGGGAGAGGGGTTACAGACTCGACTCTAGCACCAGACCTCTAGACTCGGACTCAGACTCCGACTCTGACTCTGACTCAGACTCGGTATCCGGCATGTCTCCCTCGCCGGTGGTTAGCTTGTAGGTCCGTCCTTGACTGTCGGTCCACTTGATGGTCTTTCTCCAGGCCCTTTTTCCCGCATCTGCACCAACTTCGGTGATCAGCTTTGTTGGGTCAAACCGATTGCTGCGGAGGATCAGATTGACCAGATCATCTTTTGGAGCGGGGACAACCTTGTCTTCTCCAAATAAGAGCCCCAGCACGGGCTCGGAGTTGTTCACCCCTTTCTTGGACTCAGTTTGAACGAGGGCAAATATATCATCGGGGATGAAATTGCATTCCCGAGCCGTTTTGGTCTCGGGATATGTGATGGTGGGTTGGTAGAGGCCCACTTGAATGGCTCCAAAGACTGGAGTGACGAAGTAATCAGTTAACTTCGGGCTATAAGGGCCTATGTAAGTACCCTTGAAAATGTTGATGGCCTTGTGAATACCGGCCCGAACCACATTTTCTGGGGTTATAGCATACCCCAATCCGAAATGTGATTCTCCATCATTTAGGACCTCAATGATTTTTCCAGCCGGAAGATACGGCCTTGAGGTAACTCCCGGTAGATAGCATAGATTCTGTAGCATCGTGTCGATGCTAGTTGTGAAGTAGGGCCTAAAGAGATACTCTTCTTCGATCATGCCCACGAAATCAAATCCTCGTGGGTCGGCCCGGCCCGTAGCATTGCAGCTTGCTACGGTAATTGGAGTAGCCTCTAGTGTGATGATGCCGTCCCGAAGTGGCATTTTGACTTTTCGGTGGAGAGTGGAGGATACGGCCTTGACTGCGTGGATCCAAGGCCTTCCTAATAGTAGGTTAAAAGACGAGGTGACATCAATCACCTGGAACTCCAACTCTTTCTCGATTAGGCCCGTTATTATTGTTAACTTAACGGCCCCGGCCACCGGTTTTGGGCTTCCGTCGAAAGCTTGGATAGTCTATGTTGTCGGGAGGTAGTCGGCATCGGTGATGCCGAGAGCTTTAGCGGTCCTTAGAGGTAGGACATTCACAGCGGACCCATCGTCAATAAGGGTCATTGGGAGGTACTTCCCTCGGCAAATGACCGTGATATATAGGGCTAGATTATGATTGGGCCCGAACGCTGGCAGATCAGACTCGGAAAAGGTGATGAGTGGACCTTCTTCCTTGGACTTGCCTTTGAGATAAGGCATAATAGTGGCTACCATTTCAGAAGGGGTAACCCGTGAGTCGACCTTGATTTCATCGAGAGCCTTAGTCAGTGCTTCCCGATGAGCTTGTGAGCTAACCAGTAATTGCCTTATGGTTAGATCAGCTCGAACCCTCTTCATTTGTTGAACCAGAGCCGTGTCATTGCTTGGTTCTTCAAGGGTAGATTCCGTCCTGGCAAGTTCAGTGACGGTGGCTGGAGTAGAACGCCCAGTTGCGGCGAGGTGGTTGGTGGCTAAGGCTTTGGACTTAGCCTTTCGGACCTCTTCTAGGGTGATGGGGACAGCTTCCCCTTTGGTTAGGTATACATCATCCTCGTCATCGAACCATATCCCGTTAATTTGTGGGATATAGGGGGAGATGAGGTGAGAACAGTCGATTACCTCTCCTGTGAATATTGCGTGGGCACTGAACGGGTTTTCTTTGTTGCTCGGCCTGTCTCCGGGCAACGGGATCTTCCCGCTCTCGATCAGGTCCTGGATTAGATGCTTCAGTTTCCAGCACTTTTCGGTATCATGCCCATTACCACAATGATATTGGCAGTAGGCTTGGGCGTTATAACTTTTGGGCCTCTTCTCCACTGGAAGCTCGGGCATCGGGCCTATTGGGTTGATCAAACACTTCGAAGATAGCCTTTGTAAGGCATAAGTATAGGTAGTCCCTATATCTGTGAATACTCGATTTGGTGTATTTTTTTTGGATGAGGTGTCAAGCAAATTTACCTCGTCAAAGATGCTGCGAGTTGCAGCTACGGGTGTGGGCTTGCTCGTAGATGAGCTTGCCCCTTGATAGCTTTTGGTAGAGGCCTTAGTCAGGCTCTCTAACCTTAGGTCGTCTTCTATTATTGTGCCCATTTCAGTGAGGGCGGCGAAGTTAGGGATAATAGCATACCGGAGATGGACCCGATTGGATGGGAAGAGGTTCTTGACAAAAGCCTCCACTAGGACCTTCTCACTGGGCTTGTCGACCAGCTTTACACTCTCGGCCCGCCATCGTTGTAGATATTTGGTGAACCCTTCTTTGGGCTCTTGGGCCATCACCTCCAGAGTACGCATTGTAGTCTGGATTTCAGTATTGTCGGCGTAGTTCTGAGCGAATTCGGTTGCCACATCGTCCCAAGTTTTGTATTTCTTGGAATCGAGCATGTAATACCAGGCCTTAGGATGCTTCTCCAGAGAGGAAGGGAATAGATGGGTAAACATGGTAGACTTTACCCCCTTGACCGCCATAAAGTCTTTGAAAGCCCGGATATGATGGACCGGGTCTTCGGTACCCTCAAACATAGGAATTCCCGTAAGGTTGAGGTTAGCAGGTAGCTCGTCATTCAAAGGCGAATAGGAACGGGCGATTTTGGAGTGGATCGAGTTTCTCGTTGACAGGTGAACTCGTTCTTCGAGCCTGCGAACAACGCTGATAAGTTCAGCTATGGGCCCAGTGGTTCCTGACCCGTCAACAGGGGCCGTCTTTTCTACGGCGCTCAAACGGTTGTCTAACGTTGCTTGGCTAGCCTGGATGGAGGTCAGTTGAGTCTCGATCTTCTCTAGGGCCTCCTTCAATGCGTTCATTTTGCGTTGATGTCTGGTTTCGGGTGGCCTGTCTGTAAGAACACCGCGTAATCAGAAACTAGCCCGAATCCCGGAATAGCAAGTGCATCCCGAACAAGACTAAAAAGGGGAATGACTCGAGAAAGGACACCTAAACGGGTGACTTGTGAAGTGTGGGCCTTCCTTAGGATTCGGCGAGTGGGCCTATTCCTGTTCGAAGGAAGGTTTACGTGAGACATCCCCAGACTTTTGACTCGATCGTGGTGACGGGCCCTCCTTTGTAGGGGTTTGTCCTACGTAGGTGGGCCTTGCCTTAGTCTAAAAAGGCGGACTGGGATGGGGAAGAAACCCGTGATGTAAGATCGACAGAGTTTCGAAGCTAAAGACCTTGACAACTTACGACATGACCCGACACTGCTAAATACGGGAAGTCCTAAGAAGAGGAAAGTTTTGAAAATTGATGGTTTTTGGAAAGTCCGAGACAACTCGGGGAAAGGCCCGATTTTTCGAGAAAATCAGAAAGTGTATCGGGCCTCGGTTTTTGAAAGTTCAAAAACGTTTTCAAGTTTTGAATTGGGCGGCCTACCGTTTAGAAAATAGGCTGTTTTGAGTAAAATCATAAGTCCTAAATTCAGCATGCGACCCGGGTTTTGAAAATTGAATCCCTTGAAAAAGATGTAATTTTTGAAAAGAGTTGACGGTTTTTGAAAACGACACGGAAACCAAATAGGACGTAGTCACACAAGCATTATAACGACGCCATGTATGCTCTACACTAAGTCTCGGTCGGTCTAAGAGGGTCTATACCAGTGTACATAGTCTAGACGTTGATCGGGACGAACTCTCTAAGTCGAATTGAGCTTAGAACATGCCGCGAAACCCACTCGAATCGACTATGGACACCTTTTGACATATCCATATTGGAGTACATCAATGGTATAGTGGGACGTCGGTCACCAGTACCGGCCCGGGAAAATATGGGTATGCATGAACCGTAAAACTAAAACGCGTATTGTACTAGTCAAACGATTTCTATTCGAGTCTCACCCTGAGGATGTTGATGGTAAGTCACGCATCATTTAATCCCCAGCGGAGTCGCCAAATTGTGGACATGACATAGGTCCACCCCGACGCGGCCACGCGCGGGTTTGGGGAGGCGAATGAATCTCCATATGAAAACGCATCGAATGGAAATTTAAATCGAAGTGGAGTCGCCACCGAACTTTGTGGGAGTTCGGGCCCGTTCGAACTCACTCTATGTCGTAGTGGGCCGTGTACGAAATACGACCCATTTCCGATGTCAGAGCTTATTGGGTTCGTCCCTTAGCATTTGATACCGATACCGACATTATCGGATATCGTGTATTGATTGACTCTCGTGCGCCAACGGTTTCGGGCATCCGGAAACCGAGGTTCTGAGTAAGGGGTGAGGGTACGTGTTGGGAAGCCCACGAAGGACACCCAACCTCGCCCGCACTAGCGGCCTCTACTAAGATATCGATTGACTTTCTAACACGCGCGTTAGTTAAACGAGAAGATGCTTATGCAAACATTGTTTTCCCTAGCATGTGAGAAATCGAAAGGTTTCTATGTCGATTTAATGCAATTAATTCTAACGTCAAAGTTGAATTTTAGCTTGTGGGTTCATTTTAGTACAATAAAATAAACAACCAAAATTGACAAAAGAAACAACAAACGGTTAGTAACGGTATAACGATATTAACTGTTTGTGCAAATAATGAATGATGTAGAATGGTGCAAATGAGTTAATGCGTGGTTTTGAAAAAGATGTTTCCCGTGATAGATTAGGCACGTGTTGAATTAAGTCATGAAAAACGATTGACGAGACTCGAAAGTGATTTGTAGGACTCACGGTTTAACGCGATAAAGGGCCACTCGACCGAGTCATTGTGGGACTCGACCGAGTGGACCTCTGAAAAAAGGTTTTGTCCGGATTTTACGACCATACTCGACCGAGTTATTGACCAACTCGATCGAGCATCGCCACTCGACCGAGTCACTGTGAGACTCGACCGAGTGGAGGTCGTAGAGACATTCTGTCTCGTGTTATGGACCCTACTCGACCAAGTTATTGACTAACTCGACCGAGTACGTTGCTACTCGATCGAGTCACTGTGAGACTCGACCGAGTGGAGGTCGTAAGAGACATTCTGTCTCGGTTTTGGTGATGTCACTCGATTGAGTGGCGTAGGCACTCGGTCGAGTGGCACATGTACGAACCACGTCGTGTGCAATTTTATTGTCGATTTCGAAATTGCTTTTGATTTTTGATGATTTGATGAATTGGGCATAAATATTGTGGAATTTATACTCAATTCAGAACTTGGATACTCATCGTATCCCATATTCGATTATTGAATCGATATGGAATAATAGAGTGAAAATAAAAGAAAATTGCTTTGAGTCGCTTAAAATTAACTACCGCGATATGAATAGGTTTTCTCCGCGTTTAATAATGTCGTGATTCTAGCGAATCGTTTGAATATTATTTTAGCATCAACGAAAAAAATCGCATTAGTTAATTAAATTGACTAGATCGTTAGATTCGACACCCATTATAGAATTGGTATCGACTCTAACGGATCGACACTTTGCTTGAATTGAAAGACTTGATTCCCTCAGCTTTTCCGACATCGAAATAAATCCCTAGGGATTGTGATGCCGGATCCGCGTCAACGGGTTTCGACCCTTAAAATATGTGTTTTGAAGAAGGTTTTTAGAAAATCGATGTAATGTGCGACGAAAACGAAAATAAACGAATTATTGTTGAAATTGACCCGTTTCAATAATCAAATGTTAGGGTGTCAGGATAAGCGACCGGCAACGCTGTGTGCAATACACTTGTATATTCGCGTTTCCTTATCCTGACATCCTTCGCACTCACAAATCGACGAGTATTTTAATGTCTTAATACTAACGGTATTATCAATACTATGATGCAATAAAGAACTAAAAAAAACAAAAAAACGAGGAAAAGGAGGAAGATGACGAGAGGAAGAGAAGAAAGGAAGAAAGGGTTTTGCACCCTCAACCTACATGTTCTTGTGCTCGGTATGGACTCGTAGTCGCGGCTTTAACACGGGAGTTTCGAGGCTTATGGAGGTCGAGTTGTGGTGGTTAAGGTGTTTGGTTCCTAAAGCTAGGTTTAGGGTTTCGGTTCCTAGGCTAGGGCTAGGGTTTGCTTAGTGTAGAGTAGGGTTTGATTAGGGTTGTAAAGTGTGTAGAAAGTTGTGAAACTAGGGTTTTCAAAAGTTGTTGAATGATGTTGCATGGGGTTGCTTATATAGGCAAAAGCAAGACACCCGGCTAGGGTTACTCGACCGAGTAACCAGCTGACTCGGTCGAGTGGCCCATTGCGTCAGCCGTCGGGCTTGAAACAGGCCCACTCGATCGAGTGGGTGGGGCACTCGATCGAGTGGCCCAGCTTGGTTGCGCGGGTCCATTGTTTTGGGCCACGACTTGGGTTTTTGATGAGTTTGTGTTTGACTTGGACTTTTGATGTCGTGAATGGCTGTTTTGTATGTCTCGGAAACGACTTTGACCAGGGTTGACCCAATCGTTAAAAAGTCAGTTTTATTTTCGGCGTCGGTTTTGGCCCAAATTAGTCTTGTTTGACTCGGAACGGTCCGCTGGGCCTGGATTTGCGGTTAGTTTTGTGAGATTTGTACTCCGTAAGTGCATTAGCCAGCAACTAATGGATTTGAGCCCATATCCGAGCGCGTAGAAACATGTTAGCGTCCGATCATCATCGGGTGTTTTTTGGGAAATTACCATAGACGCCTGGCAGTCAAAATGCGGGTGTCTACAATGTCCATTACCCTGATCCGAGGACATGTTGTGCAGTAACTCTGTAGGACACGACCGAGGATGAGAATGGACACAGCGGACGACAGTTATAAAGACTCAAAGATGGATGTCTTTTACTACGACTTGAGAAGCGTGCTTGGGCAGTGAGACGGACGTGAGTCTTGTAATTCACGAGTATTGGCGATCCTCAAGGTTTGGACTCTTGTGCCTGACTTTCTAGACATCTAGTGTGTTTGGTGTGACGCCTAGCGGACTTGGGTATCTAAAGCGAGACAATTTGACGCGAATCTCGAGGTAATATGGTAACTTGGAGTCTCAGAATGTAACATCCGCCATTTTTCCTAGCGTTTTATTCATTCCGTTATGACTTCGTCATAACTCTGTCAAATTTTGACCTTATGTTTCTCCATTTTTTTTCCAAGCTTTATTTTTATTTTTGAGTTTAATGATATTTATTTATATTTTAAAAATATTTTTAATTCTTTTAAATCCATTTATTTGATTTTCCTCGTAAACTATTTATTTTCCGCGAGGAATTCTATTTCTCTACGAATTAACGTTTTTAAGCTCGGATTTAAGTTATTCCTCTTCCTAAAAATGTTTAAATACATTTATATAATATTTTTAACTAAGAAATATTTCTACTTACTAAAAATAAGCCATTTATGATTTTTATTACGAAGTTCGTAAATAATATTTTTTTCCAACGCGCGGTTTACTCGAATTGCTTTGAAATACCTTTAACGATTTTACGATTCTTCTTTTCATCAACTTAAAAATTATTTGGGACATTTTCCCCATGTTTTGGACCGACCCATCTCCTTGTCGCACGTTTACTACGTTTTCATCTTTACGTTTCATTTTATTACGTTAAAATGTAATTACGTAATTCTTTTCTTTTCATTTATTTGATTCATTATGATCAACCTTTCATTCTCCCACCTATCACTATTTTGGCTGGTCATTTGGTATATTTCTACATAGTTTTCATCAAAATTTATCATCATTTATGCTTAGAAACCATCCATTTCTTTCTTACATTCATTTTTCTCATGAACAAAAAAAATACACTTTCAATTCCCTCAAAAAACGTGACATCCTCCAGCAGTCCTACGCTGATTCTTGTTCCAATTCAAGTCATAATCGTCTCGTTTTTATCGTCAAATTAATCGTCATTGCGATCCTTCCGTTAAGGTAATAATCAGTGATATTTTCGATCGTTATTCTCCTTGATTTTCTTAGTCTTTCTCATGGTATTTTTCTGCCATGATTTCCGTGTATTAAGGATTTGTGGACGATCCCGAGTCCGACGAGTATATTATCGATTCCGATTTGGACTTGAGGTAACGTCGATGTTACTCGGTATTACTTGATTTTATTTGTGTAATTGCATGTATATAATTATAATTTTATTTTCGACAATATATGTATGTCATAAAATCTGGAAAATTTTTAAAAGTTAAAAATTTGCATGTTTCGGTATTGTTATCGCTTTTACGAGATTAACGATCAAATCGTCATATTAATTTGTAAAATCTTAATATTCGGCCTAAACATGTAATATATGTTAATATTCTGTAAAAATGATGTTTTTGATGATTTTTAATAATTTGGTATTTTTCTGATATTTTTGTTATCGACTATCGAATTATTACCGTTTATGGACAAAAACGATTAAAAGCCGATTTTTAGTTCTAGTACCTAAACATTTTATTTTAACCTGATTTTGGACGTGGTGAAACTTTCCGATGAAATAGAATTTCTGAATTTTTTCATAATGTTTCGGAATTGTTAAGTGGATGAATTAATTAATCACTTTAAATCATCGTTTATCGTTAAATCCGTGTTTGTCGTTTATGTTAGGAAATAAGTGCCTAGCAATTGTCCTTTTGGACCTTGAATTGATTTGTTCCTGATATCTTTCCTAAAGTTGATCTTCTTATTTTGGTAACATAAGATTGTTTGGTTTTAGGAAAGATTAGCCTTGGTTTTCTAATTAGTTTAGGTAACTAGTTTAGGTGGAATAATACTATATAAAGACCTGACTAGTTTCTAGGTTAATTAGGACAGAGAGATGATTTGATAGCACAATATAGAGGGCTGATTTGTGAGGTTTTCTTGAGGGAAAACTCAGTTTGTTCCGAGTCTCTATTATTTGGTGGTCTATTGATCTCGTCTTTGTTGGAGACCGTTGGAGTTTGTTCGGATCTTGGTTGGCCACAAGATCGTTTGTCCTTCGTCTCGTCGGTGAGTTCGTCGCAGGTCGACTCAGTCTGGGTAGTCTCTTTCAAGTTTAAGATTACTATTTGGTTGGTATAATTGGTAGTACTTTTGGCTTTAGCTGTGAGCTATTCAGCGCGTGTATCAGAGCTTCAGGTTGTTCCGTTTCCGCTTCTGAGCTCCAGGTTTTGCGTCCGCTGAGTTAGGCGTTATTTGGGTTTGTTGAATTTTTTTGTGAGAAGATGTCTGGAGCAACAATTTTAAAGGTTGATAAATTCACAGGGAGTAATAGTTTTGGGTTGATAGGCTTGGGTGAAGATGGTAGTGTTGGCGGTAAGGTGGAGTTTTCATCTGTACGGGTCGAACTACGTAATTCTGAAGACAAGCTATCGACGGTTGTTTCCGCTTCTCAATGAGGCGGGCTCCTAGGGAAAAGGCAGAACCCGTGCCTTGGGTTAAACTGGCGGGACCCGTGCCTTGGGTGAAAAAAGGCAGGACCCGTGCCTTGGGTGAAAAAGGCAGGACCCGTGCCTTGGGTGAAAAAGACAATCGAAAAGGAGAAAAATTACTATTGACCGAAGACCGTTGAAAGATGCGATCGTTCAGGTCAAGGTGGAGCCTATTGAGACAAGAAGTGACTTGAGAATCGACTCTTCGAAGCTGCACTTTGAAGATTGGTTCGGGTTGGACAATTATAGTCAAGGTGGAGATTGTTAGGAAATAAGTGCCTAGCAATTGTCCTTTTGGACCTTGAATTGATTTGTTCCTGATATCTTTCCTAAAGTTGATCTTCTTATTTTGGTAACATAAGATTGTTTGGTTTTAGGAAAGATTAGCCTTGGTTTCCTAATTAGTTTAGGTAACTAGTTTAGGTGGAATAATACTATATAAAGACCTGACTAGTTTCTAGGTTAATTAGGACAGAGAGATGATTTGATAGCACAATATAGAGGGCTGATTTGTGAGGTTTTCTTGAGGGAAAACTCAGTTTGTTCCGAGTCTCTATTATTTGGTGGTCTATTGATCTCGTCTTCGTTGGAGACCGTTGGAGTTTGTTCGGATCTTGGTTGGCCGCAAGATCGTTTGTCCTTCGTCTCGTCGGTGAGTTCGTCGCAGGTCGACTCAGTCTGGGTAGTCTCTTTCAAGTTTGAGATTACTATCTGGTTGGTATAATTGGTAGTACTTTTGGCTTTAGCTGTGCGCTATTCAGCGCGTGTATTACGGTTTACTGTTGTACTATTATCTCCACAATAGTGAATTTGGTCTCCTTGTCGGTGTGGACGTAGCCAGTGAGTTTGCTTGTGAACCACGTAAATCTGTGTGTCAGTTTATTATTGTTTGCTATTTGTTTTATTCTTCTCGCGTAATCAACAAACTGTAGGTAACGGGACGCCTCCGTTACAACAAACTGGTATCAGAGCTTCAGGTTGTTCCTCTTCCGCTTCTGAGCTCCAGGTTTTGCTTCCGTTGAGTTAGGCGTTATTTGGGTTTGTTGAATTTTTTTGTGAGAAGATGTCTGGAGCAACAATTTTAAAGGTTGATAAATTCACAGGGAGTAATAGTTTTGGGTTGATAGGCTTGGGTGAAGATAGTAGTGTTGGCGGTAAGGTGGAGTTTTCATCTGTACGGGTCGAACTACGTAATTCTGAAGACAAGCTATCGACGGTTGTTTCCGCTTCTCAATGAGGCGGGCTCCTAGGGAAAAGGCAGAACCCGTGCCTTGGGTTAAAAAGGCAGGACCCGTGCCTTGGGTGGAAAAAGGCAGGACCCGTGCCTTGGGTGAAAAAGGCAGGACCCGTGCCTTGGGTGAAAAAGACAATCGGAAAGGAGAAAAATTACTATTGACTGAAGACCGTTGAAAGATGCGATCGTTCAGGTCAAGGTGGAGACTATTGGGACAAGAAGTGACTTGAGAATCGACTCTTCGAAGCTGCACTTTGAAGATTGGTTCGGGTTGGACAATTCTAGTCAAGGTGGAGAATGTTAGGAAATAAGTGCCTAACAATTGTCCTTTTGGATCTTGAATTGATTTGTTCCTGATATCTTTCCTAAAGTTGATCTTCTTATTTTGGTAACATAAGATTGTTTGGTTTTAGGAAAGATTAGCCTTGGTTTCCTAATTAGTTTAGGTAACTAGTTTAGGTGGAATAATACTATATAAAGACCTAACTAGTTTCTAGGTTAATTAGGACAGAGAGATGATTTGATAGCACAATATAGAGGGCTGATTTGTGAGGTTTTCTTAAGGGAAAACTCAGTTTGTTCTGAGTCTCTATTATTTGGTGGTCTATTGATCTCGTCTTCGTTGGAGACCGTTGGAGTTTGTTCGGATCTTGGTTGGCCGCAAGATCGTTTGTCTTTCGTTTCGTCGGTGAGTTCGTCGCAGGTCGACTCAGTCTGGGTAGTCTCTTTCAAGTTTGAGATTACTATCTGGTTGGTAGAATTGGTAGTACTTTTGGCTTTAGCTGTGAGTTATTAAGCGCGTGTATTACGGTCTACTGTTGTATTATTATCTCCACAATAGTGAATTTGGTCTCCGTGTCGGTGTGGACGTAGCCAGTGAGTTTGCTGGTGAACCACGTAAATCTGTGTGTCAGTTTATTATTGTTTGCTATTTGTTTTGTTCTTCTCGCGTAATCAACAAACCGTAGGTAACGGGACGCCTCCGTTACAACAGTTTAAATTCTCGATTTCTGGTCCTATGATTAAATCTGGAAAAAAATGTGATTCTGATGATTTCATATTAAAATGTAATTTTATGATTTTTAGTGCCTTAATAAATGTTCGGAACGATAAGTTTTATTAATGGAATCGTTAATTGTGAAAATGGGTTTTAAAGACAGTTTTGACGGGATTTATTAACTCTGGAATTTTTGGAAATCTGGAAAAATGGT
Organism: Agrostemma githago; assembly: GCA_958450325.1. Classification (NCBI taxonomy): domain Eukaryota; kingdom Viridiplantae; phylum Streptophyta; class Magnoliopsida; order Caryophyllales; family Caryophyllaceae; genus Agrostemma; species Agrostemma githago. Next base: position 51,333,707 of record OY288244.1, on the reverse strand, counting down.
AGATTCTGGAAAATCATGATTTTTAGGCTTAATAATAATTTTTGGATATTAATACTTAAATCATTTTGTAATTACTATTTTTATTAATCGTTATTGTCGAGATTAGACGATTAACGAGAAAACCCTTTAAAAACCGAGACTAAGCATTCTGGATAATTTTCTTTTCTGGACAGAATGTCTATAAATATATTTTAGGTATTTTACGTAATTTTTGTACTATTTATTAAAGTCTTTAATTAATAACTATAGGTTTTGGACAAATTACGATTTATCGTTAAAATGCTTCGTCTTACCTAAAAGATTTTTTTCCAGCTATTTTGAAAATATTTAAATCTAGAACTTTAAGAGTTAAATCATCCCTTAACATACTCTAAGAGTTAAATCATCCCTTAAGTATAAACTAGTATTTTGCTATTTTGATATGATGCTATTTTTAGTAAGTTTCTAAAAATAGAAAGTTTCCTCTTTTGAAAAGTGATTCCTTTTCATTTGGTTCTCTTATTGTTTATGTTGAATACATCTTTTAAATATCGATAATGGATTGTTTTTGAGTTACGGAATAAGGATAAGTGTGGGTTTAGAGTAATATAGTCTGGGATGTACGTTTTGCCATCAACTATAAAGCTGGTGTGTCTATGTTGAGACACATTGGTCGTTGAAGTGAGCGTGGTTTGTGTTCAGGAGTGTGTATATTTTGACCTTAAACTTAGATATCGCATCGTGTAAGTCGCCGTCGGGTTGAACTGGATTACGGTTGGTGTCGAGGAGGGGTGTACATTACTTAAGCCAGGACCCCACTGCATGCAGTCCCGTTATAGTTGAGTTGCCTAGTTAGAGACCGATGTCTGAATTGTTTTGACTAAGTTCTCGAAGCTAGTTTAGTATTGTCCAGTGAAAGTCTAGATTCTACATTAATCCTATCCATAACGCCATTTTGAATATTTTTATTATTATCGATATAATTTTGATTTGCACGTTGGCAAATGTTTTATGTTTTCTCCGGAAAACTCATTTTTATTATATTGTTTCGATACGTGAAGTTTTTCACTGAAAACTTATTTTCATTATAATGTTTTACTGTTTTCCGTCTTTACTATTTTTCCTATATTAGTAATTACTGTTTTAAAATCCTGTTATACGGCTGGGAGAAAGTTGGCGTTGCTCCCCACTGATTGTGGCTGTTATGTTTTTAACATGGCAGGTATATGTGTTTCCCTTCGGGTGGGCTAGCGAGCAGTTATGGATCCTGCTTGTTTTAATAAGATCACTGTATTATGGATTGTTAAAACCCTATTTATGGATTCCATTTTATTTTTATTTTGTAGCCATTTTTATTTTATGGCTAATGTATTGACTTACTATTTTTATTTAATTACGACATAGCTTCAGTGTGTTATAATCCCACTTCTACAGTGTTTCCGCCACTGTATTGCGTTAGAATTTCTAGGGGATTACAGTTGATATCAGAGCATCACTGCTCCCAACGCTTACACCTGAAATTAGGGAAAATACCAGTAAATTATTTAAACAGTAAATAAAAATATGATTAGAAATGGGTAGAAACAAGTAAGGACTTTAACTGTTAGGTTTATATGTTCTTGTAACTCAATGACTAGCATTGAATATTTGTTTCTTTTATCGAGAACAAGATGAATGAACAAGATGTTGGTAGGATGCTGCTCCTGATCGGGACAAGACCTGCTTAGAACTATCTCCGCCTGCTGACTCGAGTGAATAACTTGGTCCTCCAAGAAAGATGTCGATGGTGACTTTTCAGCTCCGGTTCTATTTGCTTAAGCTACAGGCCAGATGATCAAGAGTAAATTCCAGTTCCGTGACGGTGCAATAGACTCAGATGTGAAATCACTTTGAATCCTGATGGAGCGACCCAATACTAGTGTGCTCGTATCCCTACGAGATGATGAAGATATCCCGAGAATTCCTTTGTGGATCCGTAGAGGTCCGAACTTTCCCTTCTCGTTCTAAGTCGTTATCATCTAGAATCATTGATTCTTTTCTTCCTGCTTCTGCCTTTTTCCAATCCTTCTCTTATTAATTCTCGTCTTCATTCTTGTGAGAAATCTTCGATTTATTTCTCATACTTAACCATCTTCCTCTTGAGATTCTTTGGTTAGACCGAATTCTGTCTTAGTGAACCCGTGTTATAGATGTTTGAGGTTTAGTGAACCCTTGTTACCTGGTTTGAGGATTTTGAGTCTGCCCTACTTTCTAAGCAAGTAAGAAATTCTTGAGGATTAATTTGAATAGCAAAATGTTGCTTGATGGAATTAGGATGATACTTTAGGCACTGAACCTTGGGTTATAGGTTACCTTGATTATTTTGGGGTACTTAGAGTTGGATATATTTGGGAGTAGTAAGAGAGTATGTCATATTTGATGGATACCTAGTACCTAACCTAGAACCAAACTAAGGGTAACTGATAATATTACTTTGGATTCTTTACCTAATGCTTATTTAATGGATGCATCGCGAATATTTGGGATCATAGAGTATTGTTTAAGGTGTTAGACTGAGTGTTGTGGTACCATTGAAGGTTTTCATTAATGTCGTTAGAAATTTTGGTTGACATAGATTACCCGTATTTCTTAAGGATTAGATCGTTGATCGTCGTTTAAGGTTGTAACCTATGAACTTTGGGGTTGAGTGATCTAACTTGGGATAAATTGTTGTTGTCCCTAGAGAAGAGAATTATCTTGCACAATCACAGTTTGGTTTTATTGTGCTGTTTTGAGGAATATTATAATACGGATCATCTTATTGAGACTGTTATAACTTTGGACCAACGAGATTGTGGCTTCGTTGATTTAATAAATATTTTGGTGGTTTCGCTGATACAATATGAAATTTGGTGGAATTTTTAGAAACCTTAGCCCAATGACGCGTTTGAAGATGTGAGTGTTTGCGCCATTACCTATAGGTTTGAGCGTATTTGAGGATTTGTTATACTTTCCCCAACTTCTTTACTTGTGGCATTATAAACATGTTGGTAATCATTTTGAGGATTCTGTGCCCAAGCGTTGTTATATTGGTGGACCTTGTTTAATGTTCCTTACTCGAGAAATTTGGAGCATACCTCGAGTTCAAACCTTATGAGTTTTGAAATTAGAAGCCTTATCGATCAAGGGTTTGGGTATGTTTTGTTAACCGTTGGAATCTTAATTGTGGATTTGATTCTAAAGCGTTTGTGGATTAGTATCGTGTCGCTTGAACGATTGGATAGTCACGTAAGACATTTTTGGAGATAGTGACCGAGTAGTACAACCTAGTGCCTAATATTAGACTTAACGTTATTTGATGGAAATTAGGGACCCGGGTTGTGGGAGTCGTACCAGGAATCTCGAGATGGTTAATTTAATTCTTCAATCCTTAAGAGTTCTATTTGACTCTCAAATTCGTCCTCCCCTTAGCTTCTCTTGAATCCCGCTTCTTCTTCTTCTTTAGCCAACCCCTTTCGACTTCTTTATCGGGTTTGAAAACTTTTGTTTCGATTTGTCGTTGACTTTGACTCTATTTATCCATTTATTATTTTCCCAAACTTGTGTTATGAAAAGTTTGACTAATCTATAAATTTTTGATTTTCACGAAATTTTAACATTTTGAAGCATAATTTCAATTTTTAAAACTCCCCATTTTGTAAAAACTTTGAACAATTTAGCATTTTGGGTTTTCGTGAAATTTTAACACCTTGAGTTATAAATTTCATAACCGTATACTTTGTTTTTGTTTTATTTTTGGTTGATAACACATGTTTAGACCTGTTTCGAAATGCCTTAACAAATTATTTCAAAGTATTTTGAAATTGATTCAAATTTTGATTTTTCAAGCGAACTGAATTTTTGAAATGATTTTGTATGTTCAAATTTGATAACATTTTTGAAAACTTTCACAATTACTTTGATAACATTTCCGAAATTTTAACATTTTGAAATTAGTTTCCGTATTATTGTTGGTGGACTTTTGAATCTGTTATTGAAAATTTTTGACGACTGGTTTGATTTTTACTAACTATAAATTTTGATTCCTCCAAACAGAATTTTGTTTCATCATAAAAAGAATTATTATAAAATTTCTTAAGCAAAAATTGTTTTACTTTTGTTTTGAAAATGTTTGGTTACGATTTCACTATTTTAAAAAAAAAAATTAAACTCTGGGTAGCTTAGCCCAATTTCTCTTGGAATAAATATATGCATTCGATTTCGTATCACTTTGAAAGTTGTAAAGTTTTCTTTTAAAGTAAAATTTTTATGCGAACTTTGTATCCCCATCTTTTCGAGTGGGCTAATCTTGATTCCTTTCTTCTTATTCTTAGTTTCGAGGATGAAACTTTCTTTTAGTGGGGAGAATTGTAACACCCGCCATTTTTCCTAGCGTTTTATTCTTTCCGTTATGACCTCGTCATAACTCTGTCAAATTTTGGCCTTATGTTTCTCCATTTTTTTTTCAAGCTTTATTTTTATTTTTGAGTTTAATGATATTTATTTATATTTTAAAAAGATTTTTAATTCTTTTGAATCCATTTATTTGATTTTCCTCGTAAACTATTTATTTTCCGCGAGGAATTCTATTTCTCTACGAATTAACGTTTTTAAGCTCGGATTTAAGTTATTCCTCTTCCTAAAAATGTTTAAATACATTTATATAATATTTTCAACTAAGAAATATTTCTACTTACTAAAAATAAGTCATTTATGATTTTTATTACGAAGTTCGTAAATAATTATTTTCCAACGCGCGGTTTACTCGAATTGCTTTGAAATACCTTTAACGATTTTACGATTCTTCTTTTCATCAACTTAAAAATTATTTGGGACATTTTCCCCATGTTTTGGACCGACCCATCTCCTTGTCGCACGTTTACTACGTTTTCATCTTTACGTTTCATTTTATTACGTTAAAATGTAATTATGTAATTCTTTTCTTTTCATTTATTTGATACATTATGATCAACCTTTCATTCTCCCACCTATCACTATTTTGGCTGGTCATTTGGTATATTTCTACATAGTTTTCATCAAAATTTATCATCATTTATGCTTAGAAACCATCCATTTCTTTCTTACATTCATTTTTCTCATAAACAAAAAAATACTCTTTCAATTCCCTCAAAAAACGTGACATCCTCTAGCAGTCCTACGCTGATTTTTGCTCCAATTCGAGTCATAATTGTCTCGTTTTTCTCGTCAAATTAATCGTCATTGCAATCTTTCCGTTAAGGTAATAATCGATGTTGTTTTCGATCGTTATTCTCCTTGATTTTCTTAGTTTCTCTCATGGTATTTTTCTGCAGTGATTTTCGTGTATTAAGGATTTGTGGACGATCCCGAGGCCGACGAGTATATTATCGATTCCGATTTGGACTTGAGGTAACGTCGATGTTACTCGGTATTACTTGATTTTATTTGTGTAATTGCATGTATATAATTGTAATTTTATTTTTGACAATATATGTATGTCATAAAATCTGGAAAATTTTTAAAAGTTGAAAATTTGCATGTTTCGGTATTTTTATCGCTTTTACAAGATTAACGATCAAATCGTCATATTAATTTGTAAAATCGCAATATTCAGCCTAAACGTGTAATATATGTTAATATTCTGTAAAAATGATGTTTTTGATGATTTTTAATAATTTGGTATTTTTCTGATATTTTTGTTATCGATTATCGAATTATTACCTTTTACGGACAAAAACGATTAAAAGCCGATTTTTAGTTCTAGTACCTAAACATTTTATTTTAACCTGATTTTGGACATGGTGAAACTTTATGATGAAATAGAATTTTCTGAATTTTTTCATAATGTTTCGGAATTGTTAAGTGGATGAATTAATTAATCACTTTAAATCATCGTTTATCGTTAAAACCGTGTTTGTCGTTTAAATTCTCGATTTCTGGTCCTATGATTAAATCTGGAAAAAAATGTGATTCTGGTGATTTCATAATAAAATGTAATTTTATGATTTTTAGTGCCTTAATAAATGTTCGGAACGATAAGTTTTATTAATGGAATCGTTAATTGTGAAAACGGGTTTTAAAGACGGTTTTGACGGGATTTATTAAATCTGTAATTTTTGGAAATCTGGAAAAATGGTAGATTCTAGAAAATCATGATTTTTAGGGTTAATAATAATTTTTGGATATTAATACTTAAATCATTTTGTAATTACTATTTTTATTAATCGTTATTGTCGAGATTAGACGATTAACGAGAAAACCCTTTAAAAAACCGAGACTAAGCATTCTGGATAATTTTCTTTTCTGGACAGAATGTCCATAAATATATTTTAGTTATTTTACGTAATTTTTGTACTATTTATTAAAGTCTTTAATTAATAAGTATAGGTTTTGGACAAATTACGATTTATCGTTAAAATGCTTCGTCTTACCTAAAAGATTTTTTTTTCCAGCTATTTTGAAAATATTTAAATCTAGAAATTTAAGAGTTAAATCATCCCTTAACATACTCTAAATATATTTGTTGGTTTAATTAAATAAAGACGTTCAAATATTACATTTGATATTTGCCGTAAAATCCTATTTATAATCGTATTGTCGAAACTAATAATAATTAGGGAATTTTAGTTTTGAAAATTTTGGAAACACCCCAATTAGTAGTATTTAAAATGTTTAAGACATTTCTAAATCATTTTATAAACACTTGTATGACGTTTCAATAATTTCATTAACTCAAATATTCTCGTTTTAAGAATTAATATCGTTAAGGCCGAAAGTACTAGTTTTATAAATCTATATCGTTTACTAAAAATGTGTTATTAGTATAAACTAGTATTTTGCTATTTTGATATGATGCTATTTTTAGTAAGTTTCTAAAAATAGAAGTTTCCTAAAATAGAAAGTTTCCTCTTTTGGAAAGTGATTCCTTTTCATTTGGTTCTCTTATTGTTTATGTTGAATACATCTTTTAAATATCGATAATGGATTGTTTTTGAGTTACAGAATAAGGATAAGTGTGGGTTTAGAGTAATATAGTCTGGGATGTACGTTTTGCCATCAACTATAAAGCTGGTGTGTCTATGTTGAGACACATTGGTCGTTGAACTGAGCATGGTTTGTGTTCAGGAGTGTGTATATTTTGACCTTAAACTTAGATATCGCATCGTGTAAGTCGCCGTCGGGTTGAACTGGATTACGGTTGGTGTCTAGGAGGGGTGTACATTACTTAAGCCAGGATCTCGCTGCATGCAGTCCTGTTATAGTTGAGTTGCGTAGTTAGAGACCGAAGTCTGATTTGTTCTGACTAAGTTCTCGAAGCTAGTTTAGTATTGTCCAGTGAAAGTCTAGATTCTACATTAATCCTATCCATAACGCCATTTTGAATATTTTTATTATTATTGAAATAATTTTGATTTGCAGGTTGGCAAATGTTTTACGTTTTCTCCGAAAAATTCATTTTTATTATATTGTTTCGATACGTGAAGTTTTTCACTGAAAACTTATTTTCATTATAATGTTTTACTGTTTTGCGTCTTTACTATTTTTCCTATATTAGTAATTACTGTTTTAAAATCCTGTTATACGGCTGGGAGAACGTTGACGTTGCTCCCCACTGATTGTGGGTGTTATGTTTTTAACATGGCAGGTATATGTGTTTCCCTTCGGGTGGGCTAGCGAGCAGTTATGGATCCTGCTTGTTTTAATAAGATCACTGTATTATGGATTGTTAAAACCCTATTTATGGATTCCATTTTTTTTTATTTTGTAGCCATTTTTATTTTATGGCTTATGTATTGACTTACCATTTTTATTTAATTAAGACATAGCTACAGTGTGTTATAATCCCACTTCTACAGTGTTTCCGCCACTGCATTGCGTTAGAATTTCTAGGGGATTACACTGAATGAGATGACCCAAAATAGAAAACCTCGGGCGGAGGTGAGACCATAGATTTAACAAACACAATTAAGCACATGGTTACGACGTAAGCGATTGATCACTATCTTAGCTTGAAATCAAAAAGAGATTTTTTTTTGAGAATGGATGTTTGAAAATCAAGGCTTTTGATGATCGATGTTTTGAAAACTGAGTTTTGAAATTGACTTTACGTTGGCTAGAAAAGACCGATTGGAGAAGTCGGAAAATGTTGCCATTTTGACACCAAAAGTTCATGGGTTGAAAAAAGGGCGATAGTAATGGCGTAAAATGAGATTTTTAGAAGATGGATTTCCTAAAGAGAAATCTTGGTAAGCTTGCGAAATGATGAAATGTCGGCGTAGAAAAAACCGGTTTTGAAAATATTTTAGCCATGTTGGCATCAAGAATTCTATTGTTTTAGAAATTTGACGATAATAACGGCGTTTAAATTGATACTTGAACTCCTTTTCTTGTTTTATGATTATTGGACATCGGTCATTATAACGGCATGGAGATCGGTTTTTAGGAAAATGGTTTATCGTTGGTATCGAGAATCTTACGATTATGAGTTCGATGTTAACGATGTGAAAATGATTTTGACGACTGTATTTTGTTTTGTTGCCAGGATGTGTTTCCAAAATTCTATGAAATTAGAAAATCGGTGATTATAACGACGTTAAAATGTGAAGCGATTTTGAAAGGAAAAATTTGGCCATGTTATTTACCAAAATTCCATTAACTGGAAATTTGACGATTATAACGGCGCTAAAATGAGAAATTTGAAAAAATTGGTTTTGAAAGAAAGAATGTGACCATGTTGTTTACTGTATATTTCATTAATTAGAATTCTGATTATAACGACCCTATGGTAAAAATGATCTGAAAATGTAAAATTTAACTGTGTGATTACCTTGATCCAATTAGTTGGAAATATGGTGATTATAACGGTATGAATAGGTGAAAATGGATTTTTGAAAAGAGAATGTAACCGTGTTAAGTACGTAGATTCCATGAATCGAAAGTTCGGTGATTATAACGGTATTGAAAAGTGGAAAATTAAATTTGAAAGAAGATGTAACCGCGTGATATACCAAAATTTCATTAGTAGAAAATTTGGTGATTATAACGGTATTAAAATGTGGGAATCGATTTCCAAAATGTATCACTGTTATATTCCTAGATTCGATTGATTGGAAGTTCAGAGATTATAACGATATTAAAGAGTGAAATGATTTGAAAAGAGGAAAATGTAACCGTGTGAAGTACCCGAATTTCATTAATGGAGAATCTGGTGACTGTAACGGTGTTGACAAAGAATTGTGTTTTGAATTGGCCAGCATGACGATGCTGAAATGGGTTTTGAAAATCGATTGATTTGAAAATGAGGTGTGTTGGTTTGGCCAGAGTAACGACGCTAAAAAGGGTTTTGAAAATTGATTGATTTGAAAATGAGGTGTGTTGGTTTGGCCAGAGTAACGACGCTAAAAAAGGTTTTGAAAATTGATTAATTTGAAAATGAGGGGTGTTGAGTTGGCCAAAGTAAAGGCGCTGAAATGAATTTTGAAAAATTTGATTTTGTAAAAATGGTGAGTGTTGATTTGGCCAGAGTAACGGCGCTGAAATGAATTTTGAAAACTTTGATTTTGTAAAAATGGTGAGTGTTGATTTGGCCGAGTAACGGAGCTAAAATCGGTTTTTTAAAGTTTGTTTTGAAAATCGCGAGTGTTAAAAAAACGGAGTTTGGTGTTGTTGAATATGTTGTCGTGGTATAAATCCGGAGTTTAATATATTATTCGGGTTGTGACACACGCTACATATAGCTAACAAATATACACACATGTAGGATGCAGACGCGGGTAGGCTAAGGTAGGTTACCGTCCCGTGAAAAAGTCTTTGTTTTTGCGGAGACGTGCCACCCTGAATGAGAATGGATTTTGTCCCCGTTCCATGCGGTGCTTAACATTTGGCATATTAACTTTTCTGTTAAAGAAGGTCGATTGGTCCAAAATCGGTTGGGCTGGACCTTATGAGAGCCAAAAAACCTATAGTGACCACATAAGAACTTAAAGCAATGCGACAGTCGACCTCGTTCAAGTTACACCACCGCTGGACAGTAGGCCCGACAGGGTCGAGCTTTCCATTTCCCCAGCGAAGTCGCCAAACTCTGGACGCTGCCACCAGCTCGCGCGAACCCGCTCGTGAAATCCGCGGCAGCCACCCACACGACCCCTGAGGGGTCGGTCCGATCCCACGTTCGGGGCGATGTGTCAGACCTCAATTTGGTTGGCGATTTGTGAGTTGTACTAGATAGATGTATGGGCGCATCTATGTTTCCGTTGAAATCGATCGAGATGTGGTTGTAAATGTTTAAAGGTTGGATCATTTGGTCTGGCGACTGTTTATTGGACCTTAATTCGCGATGTGATGTTGGAGTTGCCACCGAACAATTATGGGGTTTAGGACACCGTTCAAGGCAACTTTAATCCTTATCGGCTTAAAATTAAGTGATTGAGAACCTAAAGATAAAGACTTGTACCCTTAAGCACTCCATGCCTGAAATGACTTTCGTTACCAATGGTTTCGGACATCCGAAAAATGTAGATTCTGAGTAAGGGGTGAGGGTACGTATTGCGAAGTCAATATTGTTTCACTATCGGCACCCAATTGTAATCCACTAAACATTTTAACACAATACAGTGGCGGAAACACTATAGAGTTTGGATTAAAACACACTAACAAACTATAACTTATTAAAAGAAATGGTAAGTCAATACAAATGCCACTATTTACAAAAGGGTTAAAAGGAAATTCTCCAAACGGGTTTATACAAACCGTAAGTAAACATGAATGAAGAAAGAGTAGGATCCACGCTATGCGCTAGCGTACATCCAAAACTCAGCAGCAAATACCTGTCATGTTATAAACACAACAGCCACATCAGTGGGGAGTAACTTGGACGTTCTCCCAGCCTATTATATCATATGAAAAACAATAGTATTACTATATCAAAATAGTAAAAATTAAAAATAAGCTTTCGGAGAAAACTTAAAACAATTGCCTACCTGCAAATTAACCAATCTGTTATGTATCATTATATGGATGTCCATGTATAGTGCTTAGGCCAATGTGAATCACCAACCCTAAACCATATTCCCCTTATATCCTATATATATGTACTCATAACTAAGGAATAAACTATCTCAGAATTAACTCTTCTCTCTCTTCTTAACTCTCTTTCACAACACGTTATCAGCACGAACTCTAACACTAAGTTTTTTTTTTGGGTAAAGAAAAGAATATACTAGATATACAAATATTGTTTCAATAATCAACACGTTGGTGCGATTAATTCTACTATTAACAAATATTTGCTTCAACCTTTTCTTTTGTGAATTCCAACATGTCGGTTCAATTCTACGTGAGATTGAGATCCTCACTATTTTTTTTATTTACGTAATCAATTTTGGATCTTTATTTTATTTTATGTGATTATACTTTCATAAGTATATATCGCAATTATTCCCAAAATTACACCGATTTTACATCTACATTATTTCTTACTATTATGATAGCCAACTTATTTGTGCAGTGATTCATTATTTTGATACACGATTAATCATTATATCATTATTTTTGATATGTTATATAATACAAATTGATTAATCACACACTTTATTTTAATATTTTTTTAAATCTTAATTGGTCTCGGTTTAATATAACTAATTATTTTCTTTTCTTCTTTTATAGTTATCATGTTGAATTTGGTGAAACTTGAATTTAATGCCCTTGATATCTCTGGCAAGAACTATATAGAATGGGCATTAGATGTGGAAATGCACCTGAATGCTAATGGTCTTGGTGACGCTATCAAAGTAGGGAATAATTCATCTCCCCAGAACAAGGCGAAAGGTATAATTTTTATTCGTCACCATCTATGTGAAGGCTGAAAATTGAATACTTGACTATGAAAGACCCGTTGGTCTTATGGGCAAATCTGAAAGAAAGATATGACCACTTGAAATTGGTAATTTTGCCTAGAACTCGACATCAGTGGATCCACCTGAGATTACAGGATTTTAAATCCGTTAGTGATTATAATTCAGCCATGTTCAGAATTAGCTCACAATTAAATTTGTGTGGCGAAAAAATATCTGATGCAGATATGTTGGAAAAAACATATCAGACCTTTCATGGATCACAATTGGTTTTATCGCATCAATATCGTCAGAGAGGCTTTAAAAAATACTCTGAGTTGATTTCTTGCTTGCTTGTGGCTGAACAGAATAATGAAATTTTGTTGAAAAATCACCTATCCCGTCCAACTGGATCTGATCCATTATATTCCCAGAAGTGAATGCGACGAAATATGATAATAATTATAATAATAGAAGTCATGGCAGAGGACGTGGACGTGGACGTGGACGAGGGAGAAATAATTATCGAGGTGCTAGGGGTGGAAAAGTTAAAAACTCATTTTCTCGCCATAAACGAGAAGAAAATGATGGTCCACGCGAAAAGAATATCCCGGTCGGTAGTTCGTGCCACCGTTGTGGTGATAATAGTCATTGGCCCCGTACATGTCGAACACCCGGACATCTTGTGAATCTTTATCATCAGTTCTTTAAAAATAAAGGGAAGCAAATTGAAGCAAATTTTGTTGCTGAGAAAGATGTTGAGACAAATTTTGCTGATGGAGATGATTATAATATTGGTGATTTAGATGTCTTGGATTTCCTTTCAGACCCTGATGGAAGAATTTTATGTATCATTATATGAATGTCCATGTATAGTGTTTAGGCCCATGTGAATCACCAACACTAAACCCTATTCCCCTTGTATCCTATATATATGTACTCATCATTAAGGAATAAACTACCTCAGAATTATCTTTTCTCTCTCTTCTTAACTCTCTTTCACAACACAATCGATAATAATAAAAATAATAATAATAATATTAAAAAATGGCGTTATGGAAAGAATCGTTGCCGAAGGCTATACTTTCACCTGGAGAATACTAAAACTAGCTTCGAGAACTTAGTTCAAACAAATCAAACATCGATCTCTAACTAGACTACTCAACCATAATAGGACGACGACTTATAAATGCGTGACCCTAGTTTAAGATAATATGTACACCCCTTCTGAACACCATATATGTCCAGTTCTACATACCCGATGACGTCTTATTGCAAGGCACGAGCTTAAGAAAATATACACACACTCACAAACACCATATATGTTCGGTTCAACAGCCAGTGTCACCCATATAGAAACACCAGCCGTACAGTTGATGGCAAAACCGTAGACCCCAAAATATATATTACTCTAAACCTCACAATTATCCCTATTCCATAATATAACTCCAAAAATCAAGCCATTATCGATATTCAAATGAGATAATCATTGTAATAATATAAAATAATATAATTAAACATTGTACATTGAAAGGAAACTTTCTATAAATAGAAAGTTACTGATTTTAGAAACTTACTTAAAATAGAAATATTCTTATAGAAGATACGTAACTTGTTAAAATAAGTTAAATGGATCAAATTAGCATTTATAACAGAATTAACATTTTATTAATATTGTCGTTATCGCGACTTAAAATATTTCTAAATTCGTTATTGGGAATATAAATAGAATATAATAAGTAAATATAAAGTCTTTTATAAATATCTAGGAAAATCCCATTAAAACTATAAGTTTTAGAAAAAGAAATGTTTTAAGAAAACAATGTCAAAATCCAATTATTCAACGGATTTTATAAATTCACGTGATTTTACAAAGCTTTCAAATTTCTTTTAACAAATAGATTTTATTAATAAACAATACGGATTTTAATATAAATAATCAATCGTAAACAAATGAGAATTTGTTAGTGAATATAGTCTCAACTAAAAATGTATTTAAAACAAAAGCGACTATTTTCTCATTTATTAATATAAGTTGTAAAACGAAATTAATTTAATGAACAAGACGTCAAATCTCGATTATTGTATTAAAATAGTAACTTAATAAAATATGACAAAATTATGAAATCGCTGTTATTTAGTTACTAGTGTCACAATAACCAAAAAAATATTATAACGATCATTAATAAATAAAATTACTAACGGTTTATAGAACGATATCGATTACTTGTAAAATATTATAAAGCACACAATTTAAAAGAATATTTTTAACACATAATGAATAGGTAAAAGTTAGAAAATTGAAGGTAAAGTATTTACTACATACAACACATACATATGATATAATATTGAGTAACTTCCTAAAGTTACCTTTAATTGACATCCGAAATGATGACGTCCTTGTCCTTGTTTGATTTTCATGAAAATCGAGAGATAGCAAAAGAAGTAGCACTGAACCAGAACAACATCATGCAGATTTGCAGCCAGCGGTGAGCATCTACAACTTTAGGCAACCACATTAACAATCCGCAGCAACAGAACCAGCAGGAGTGATGACAAATAGAAAGAGAAAATAGGGCAGTGAGGAGGAATTGGACTCGCAAGTCGACCAGAAACCAAAACACGCAAATCGAGGGCAAAACGGGACAAACCGAACATAACATGGGAGATAGTAATAGTAGTAACAACGAAACAACACCATCCCAAATTTGAATAACAACAGCAACAACGAGAACACAATAACAACAAATCAAATTTAGAAAGTAGATAGAAGAATAATATAAAACAGAGGGATTGAGGACTAATAAGTAGTAGCTTCAGAACGTGCAATTACCAACAACATCAGCGAGTAACAACATTGACAGCAATAGCATCGACAATGACAGTATCAACAATCAGCCATACGAGAAAAAGGAAGAAGAAGAAGAATGGGCATCGAATAGCAGCAGTAGTAGCATTAGAACAACAACTGTAACACCCCTTAATTTTTTATAAATTTAAATTAAATTAAAATTTTGTTCGTATATTTATTTTTACGATTTAACTCGTAATTCTTAAAATTATTATAAAACATATTTATCGTTTAATTGTTTCAAACTCCTAAAATTCTATTTGTCTCGGAGATTCTTCTTATATTTAAAACATACTTTATTTCTATTTCGATTTATTTTATACATTTAATTTAATTCTTATCGAAAGTCTATTTTGACGATTTAAATTCTAAATTCTTTTATTTATTTATATTTAAGCTCAAATTATCTAGTTTTCGGCTCGAATCTCATTTATTTTAAGTTTCGTCAAAATATTTATTTCCTTTCCTCGAGAAATCAATTTAATTCACTTTATCGAAGATTTATTATTTATCGTGAAATACTATTTCATCGTCTAATTATTTATTTCTATAAACTTCATTTTCGTCTCGAATAATTATTTGTATCTCGAGAAATGTTTATTTACGCATTTTTATTCAGCCGAACCAATTATTTTATTAACTAGTTTTAATTCGATTCTTGGGTCAGTCAGCTTATCGTTACGGAGTTCGTCTCCTACCTGATTCTTTTAATTAATCGGTACTTTTTATTTGGCTGATTCACTTCCCTTAACCACCCTTTTGTTTTCTCTTTTGTTTATTGTTCACTACCCCCTTCTTCATATTCCACCGCTTCATCAACCTGCTTATACATTCAACCCTTTTGCCTACTATTTGACTCCACCGCTTCATACACCCCCTTTTCCTTGTTCTATTTACCATCTTTCTCCCTCTTCTCCATCATCGTTTTTTTGGATTCGTGCCTCCTCTGTCACCGCTATTGCTGTTGTACCTGCACGCTGCTGCTGCCGCTGTTAATCGAGTCCGTTTCTTCCTCTCCGTTTCCGTCTTCTTCTTCTGCTGCGTTGCTGTTGTCTTCGTTGTCGGAACTCGGTGAGTGATCGTTCTTATTTCTTGTTCTTCGTATTCGATTGTTGTTCGTCTTTTCCTCCTTCGTCCTGTTTTGATGCTACTGTATTCTTCATTCTTTTTCTACTCGATTGTTCTACTCTTCGTTCTGTTTGTCCTTCTCGCTCTCGGTTTTTTCTTTCCTTTATTCTCCTTCTTTGTTCCGCCTTTTGTTCACGGTTTTGTTGTGCTGTTGATTCGTCCTTGTGCGTGATCACTGCTGCTAGTGACGTTGTTATGCGTTATATTTCTGCTGCTGTTTTCTGTTCTGCTGTTATTGTGGCTGATGTTGTCGATTTTAGTTGTCGCTGCTGCTTGATGCCCCACCGATGTCCAGTTCGTTCAGCTGCTCTTTATGTTGCCTATTTCTACCCGTTTTTCTTCTTTGCTCTCTGATTTCTCTTCGTCGTACTGCTGTCTACTGTTTCTTGTGTGTTTTTGCTGTTGCCTGTTCATCGCTGATCCATTCTCGGTTTTCTTCTTCTTCTTCTTCTCTCCTCTTCGTTTTGTCCCTTTGCTGGCCTGCTGTTCTTTGCCTGTTATGCTACTGGTTTCCGTTCTTTTTCTCTTTTTCGTTATGCTTTCCTCGTCCTTCTTTCTCATCGGTTTGTTTTGTCGGTTTTCTGTTTTCCTTGTCGTTCTATCACTGTTTGGGATGCTGCTGTTGGGCGTTGCGTTTACTGCCACTGTTTTCGATCCATTATGTTGCTCTTTTTGTCATTTTCTGCTGCTACGCTGCTGTCACATTCTATTATTGCTACCGTTAGATGTCATTGTTGATGTCGTTTTATATCTTCTTCCTTCTCCTTCCCTTCTCTTTCGTCGTCCCCTCCTGCCATTTTATTGATGCCATTGCTATTCATATTTGGCATATCTCTATTCTTTCGGTGCTCTTAAGTTGTTCTCTTTATCGTCCTTTGTGTCTGCCGCAATCTACCTGGGTTACTGATGTTGTCGATGTTGCTACCAATTCTGCCCGTTATTCTTCTATCCCTCTATTCTTCTTAATCCGATTTCTTTATTTCTTTTTCTATGTCTCGAATTCTGTTGGAGAAAGATGGTTTTACCGAAGAACAAGTGTTAAGACGACCTTCGAGTTCGTGACTGCAGCTTGGACTATTAGCTGAACAAATACTTGAAGTTATCGTTCCGACTCAAGGTAACTTTAGGACGTTACTCGATTTTATATCGTATGTTTGAGTAGTAGTATGTAGTAAATATTTTAACTTTGATTTTCTAATTTTAGCTATTTACTATTTGCTAAAAATATTATTTTAAATTGCATACCTTATAAATATTTTACAAGTTTCGATATCGTTTTATAAATCGTTAGTAATTTAATTATTTACGTTCGTTATAATATTTTGTTGGCTATCGTGACATTAGTAACTAAATAATAACGATTTCATATTTTCTTCATATTTCGTTAATGTATAATTTTAACTCAAAATCGTATTTTTATTTTATAATCGAGGTTGGGATACTTTTTAATAAAATAATTTCGTTTTACGACGTATATTAATAAATGAGAAAGTAGTTGATTTTGTTTTAAATATGTTTTTAGGCGAGACTATTTTCACTAATAATTTCTTATTTGTTTTCAATTGACTATTTTTAGTAAAATCCGTATTATTTATTAATACAAGCTATTTGCTAAAAATAATTTGAAACCGTTGTAAAATTCATTTCATTGAAAAAATTCGTCGACTCAATTAATTTTGATATCATTTTTTTTTAAAACATATCTTTCCTAAAATTTACAGTTTTAACTCGATTTCCTAATTATTTAAAAAAATACTATATATTGACTTATTATATTTTATTTATATTTCGAGTAACGAATTTAGAAATACATTAAAGTTGCGATAACAACGATAATAATAAAATGTTAATTTCGTTAAAAATGTTATTTTATACATTTCACTTATTTGAATAATTTACGAATTTTCTATAACAATATTTCTATTTTTAAGTAAGTTTCTAAAATTAGTAAACTTCTATTTATAGAAAGTCTCCCTTTTAATATGAAATGTTTATTCTTTTTATCCTAATAATGATTATATCTTCTGAATATCGATAATGGCTTGTTTGAGAGTTATGGAATAAGGACAAGTGTGAGGTTTAGAGTAATATAATCTGGGGTTTACGATTTTGCCATCAACTATAAGGCTAGTGTATCAGGAATCGGTACATTAGTTGTTGAACCGGGTGACAGGTATCCCGGGAGTTGTGTACATTTTGACCTTAAGTTTAGGCCTCGCAATAAATCGCCGTTATAAGTTGAACTGGGTGACAGGTAATCTCAGGAGGGGTGTGCATTGTCTTAAACTAGGGCCACACATTTATAAGTCCCCGCTCTATTATGGTTGAGTAGCCTAGTTAGAGACCGAAGTTTGATTTGTTTGAACTAGGTTCTCAAAGCTAGTTTTAGTATTCTCCTAGTGAAAGTCTAGCCGTCTACACTATACCTATCCATAACGCCATTTTGAATATTTTTATTATTATTGATACATTTTGGTTTGCAGGTTGGCAATTATTTGAAGTTTTCTTCTGAAAATTTGTTCTGATTTTATTGTTCCAATATTTTAAGTTTTCTCCGAAAGCTTATTTTTATTATATCATTTAATGTTTTCCATTTTATTTATTTTGATATAATAATACTATTATTTTCCATATGATATAATATGGCTGGGAGAACGTCCGAGTTACTCCCCACTGACGTGGCTGTTATGTTTATAACATGACAGGTATTTGCTGCTGGGTTTTGGGTGTGAGCTAGCGAGTAGCGTGGATCCTACTCTTTCTTTATTAATGTAATTTATGGATTTGTATAACCCGTTTGCAGAATTTTCTTTTTTAGCCTTTTTGTAAAAAGAGGCCTTTGTATTGACTTACCATTTCTTTTAATAAGATATAGTTTGTCAGTGTGTTTTAATCCCAACTCTACAGTGTTTCTGCCACTGTATTGCGTTAGATTTTTTAGGGGATTACAGCAACAGAAATAACAGCGGATGATAAGAAAAGTCATACTGAATAAAGAAACAAAAGTTAGACAGAATGAAGAAACAAAAGTCAGATAGAATGAAGAAGAAGACAACGAACGAAACACAAACGAAATCCGGTAAAAACGAGCAGTAGTGGTACAGACACCATAATAGCAACAGATAAGCAGACGAAACCATGATGTACAACAACGACTGTAGACACCTAGATTTGGACCTAGTGGCTGCAGAAGTGCCCGAAAAACACCCGATGACGATCGGACTGCAACGCGACGCGGATTCGCGATGTTTTAGATAGTTTTTCAATAGAACAGATCAAATAAAATACTAAGAAAAATTAAACTAACGTATTGGCAGCCATATTCGTGTCGTTACGATCACATAGACACTAATTAAAGTCAATTCTGACACCGGGACCCCGAGTCGGCCCTGAAACTCGAACCGAGTCAGCACCGCGCCAAGCGAACCTCGGGATTCACACCCGAGGCCCACTAAACACCACGGCGCTAGGTCTAACCTGGGGAAACCTTATTCCCCAAGCTTCGTATCATACACCCAATCCTCGGTTTTGGAAAGTATCAAAATCGTATCTTCAAAATCCCGAGCGCCTCACCTTGCGCGCCTGAATCTTCACACGCCTAAACCCAGGCGCCTGAGTCTTGGTGCGCCTGGACTCAGGCGTCCATCCGGGTGACGAGGACCGAAAAAACCTATAAATACCACCCTCCACCCCTTCATTTCGACACACAATTCACAATTCCATTGTCATCCCTTTCACTCGTAAAGAGTTTCTCGCTAAGGGCTCGCACTCCGACACCCGAGGCAAACGATCCACTCGATCGTAGTTCCGATAAAGCGACATCAAAGCTACTCCTCACCTTCGAGCACTCCACTCGATCCCGAGGTGCCTGTGTTCGACTAGCTATAGTCTAGTAACGAAACTCTGCCGGATTAGCCACAGAACCAGCCAGTAGTAGCGGAGCTCTGCCGGAATAGCCGCAGGAAGGTTCAACGGTAACGGAACTCCGCCAAAATCACCGGGCAAGCAAGAAGGATCCGCCTTTCGCAGTTGAGTTATCACTAGGTTGTCATCTAAACAAAACTTTACGTTCTTGCACCTTCTTTTATTATGCACTACGATAATACTAGATACGGACATTAAGTCCACAAACACATACTAAAACATGTAACGTCCCAACTTCAACTGCAAGCACTAAAATACACTAAATAGACCCGAGTAATTCCGAGATCTGTTCTCAACTATCTATGCATTGTGTCCCATTTAGTGTATACTCCGAGGGTGCAACTCCTCACTACGTGATTTACTTACGTTCGCATTTACAGTTTTCATATGATTTATTGCCTTTATGACCTTATAATTGCATCCTAAATCACCTAACGCGGAGATCAAAACGTAAATAAACTAAAACTAAACAAAGCGATGGTCGGGTTCCGTATTAATCCCGGTGCTCGCCATGTATGGTTTGACGCATCTCTATTAATACCGAACCGACGCATCTTAAGCATAATACCAGGTGAGGTATACCACGAGGATTACTAATATCCGTATTATCGCGTTAAAACTGATTTGCTAATATGTATAATACTAGTACTCTCTACTCTCCTACGTGCATCTTTTCATGGCCTGCCTGTCACGTGAAATCGCATGCAAAGAATGTAAATACAACTACTTCGACGACAAAACTTACTTGTCCTTAAACAACCGACGTAGTAAAAGACGTAGGGTTAAAACAACAGATGTTACTGTACTTCTGCCACAACAAAAGAACTAGGAAACCAACCCACCGATTGATTAGTGGAGGCCGCTATAGTGCGGGAGGGATTTGGTGCTGACATCTATCGGATGTTGGATTCCCAATACGTAGCCTCACCCGTTACTCAGAATCGACGGTTTCCGGATGTCCGAAACCATTGGCAATGAGAGTCATTCCAGGCATGAAGTGCTTAAGGGTACAAGTCTTTATCTTTAGGTCCCGTGCCCCTCAGCTTTGAGCCGACTAAGGATCAAAGTTGACTTGAACGGTTTTCGAGTCCCCATAATTGACTCGGTGGCAACTCCACAAATCGGCAACGAATTCAGTTCACTAAAAGGGTCGCCTTACCAAACATAACGGCCATTAAACATTTACAACCACGACTCGATCGATTCCAAACGGAAACACGGGCGTGTGCGCCCGTATAGTACAAGTCCGGATCGTCATCCAAATCGAGGTCCGAAACATCGCCCCGTACGCGAGATCGGACCGGCCCCTGACCGGGAGGGGGCCGCGTGGGTGGCTGCCGCCGTGCATTGAAAAATCGGGTCGGTCCCGCGCGGGGCGCCGGGCGGTGCGGATGGACGTCCACAGTTTGGCGACTCCGCTGGGGATTTGGAAACAAGTTTCCTGGGGTGTTGTAACTTGAACGAGGTCGGTGAAGCTCATTTCCTAGTTCGTAGTTGTGGTCACTACAGGTTTTGGCCCTAAAAGCCCACCCTAACCTATATTAGGACCAATCGACCTCTTCGTGGTTAGATCCTTAGGGACACGGGGAGAGATCCTCGATTGACGCTCTGGCCGCCTAACGCGTACCTCGCGAGAATACTAAACGGATAGTTCTGAACGGACGGTATGACACTCGTCTCCCCAGATGATTTGTCAATACCTAAGAAAAGATTATTCGTGGGCGGTAGCCTACCCTAACCTACCCGTGTCTGCATCCTGCATGAGTGTATGCATTCCTAGTTATGTGTAGCGTGTTTGAACAACTCAAATAAAACACTAAAAATCTGGATTCAACCACGGAAACATATTCAACCGCACCCAACTCCGTTTTCGAAAAGGTCATTTCCTGGATTGTTGTTTTAACGCCAATACTCCGACTAAGTCAAAATGATTTTCGATAACCTTTTAAAAGCACCGTCATCATGATAGATTTTTCGAAGGATCTTTATATTAAAAAAAAAAGCCATCACTTTGGCCAAAGTAAAGGAACGAATACCGTTAATACCACCGAGACTCTCGATCAATGGGATCGAGGCACCTCAAACAGTTACATTTTATTTCAAAAAAAAAAGAATTTTTTTACGTACTTACCGTTAACACAACCGAAGCTTCAATTAATGAAGTCGAGGAATCCGAAACGGTCACACTCACAAAACATCATTTTCAAAACACTATCACCCAAACATCACGTTCTGTCACAAGCACCACATGCACCATAAATGTGGAACTGGCTAATTAATAGTGGTTTCGATAAAAGCACCACGTCATGATTTTCAAAACCGGTTCCCTTGAGAACTGTGCTTGTTTTGAAAAACGTCATTCACACATTTGCTATCGTCGGATTCCCGACGCACGCGTAGCAGCACGCTTTCGCATCACAAACGATGTCATCATGCCATCGTCACCCTAATTTTACAAATCGTCCTTTTCAAAAAGACTTCCTTTGCAAAGCCTGATCGTTTTCAAAAAAAAAAACATATATAAAGTCTTTGATCCTGAGCCGGGACCGCGATCAACTTCTTACGTCGTTCAACCGTGTGATTAACTGTCTATGTTAGTTACTAGGGTCGCCTCTACTCGAGGTCTTACATTTTGGGTCGTCTCATCCCAAGAAGTCCTCTTCTGAATCTCACCTCCGAGGTTTGTGTCAAATCGTCTCATGACAGAGACATAAATTCATTAGGCGTTTCGCCGAATACATCAAGAGTCTAAAGCACCTGAGTCCCTATGCCAGTGACCGCACACACGCGCGAGTCAAGGGTCTCATTTCCGCGTCGCTCAGTTACGAGCATTCCTCGAGTCTCCAAATCGTCCGATAAATTCGTTCTAACCTTAATGTTAGCTTGCAGAGATCGTCTCTTCAATATGTCCTCAGATCCAGGGGTAATCGAAAACCTCTGCCTCGACGTCAATACCCTGACCGAAGTGGTCCACGATATCCGTACATCAATAGATCGCCTGACTAGCTTCGTCCATCATATTGACGGTCGCCTCAACTTCCTTGAAAGCAGGGGAACCGAAAGCGAGGCAAATGCCAGTTCGATCAATTACCATACCCACACCCCGAGCGGGTCACCACGGCACCCCATGCGAGCCAAATCACCGGAGACCAACAAAGAAATAACCTCAACACCCCACAAAACGCTACCCAGAAAAGCAAGAACACCCCGAAAGAGTTTACCAAAATCAGCTCGACATACACTGAAATTCTCAAACACCTAATGGATCAGGGATTACTCAAGCCTGTAGGTCCCACTCCAAAACCACCGGTTGGTAGGCGGAGCAAAACTTGGAACCCCAACCTCTACTGTCTTTTCCATCAAGGAAATGGGCACGACACCGAGGCATGTTTCACATTGAAGCATGTCATCGAGAAACTGATTGAGGCAGGGATGTTCTCCCCGACAAAGCGGCAAAAGGCAGACTTTACCTTCTCAGTAACTGAGGGGGAGATAATAACATCGGTAGTCGTCACCAGTCACTTTAAACCCCGAAACAAGTCACCCCTAAGAACAACCTCCAGACGCCGCGCAAGGGGATCATCCTTCAAAGGATATGACCAAGCGGGGTTATGCGGGGTTAGTGTCGCGATAAGACCAAGCCATAATAGCCGACCTCCAAAGGTGGTAATTCGATCAGGGTCAGAGTCCAGTTCATCCCAGGGACCAGGTTTACTAATAATAATAAATGTTTTCTCTACCGAGTCAAGGAGATGCGAGGGTACATGTCCTCCACCTCCCCCATCAAACAAAATCACGGGCATCTAGCCCGTCTACTATTTATCAATAAAACAACTCTTTTCTTCTACAAACATACCTCGACAATCGCTTGACTCCTTTCAATAACTTACTTCAACGCTTAAAGACTCAACACTTTGCCATTTATCAATAACAATTGACTAAAACACAAGGGCTACAACAAACGACCCACTTAACTTCACTCTAAAAAGAGATCAGGAACAACAACCCTAGGTTCAACCCATCACTGACTCCCCTGACCAAACGACAACGAGCCTGCAACGAACGAACATTCATACAAACTAAACTTTCTCGTTACCAACAACACAGCTGAATACGAAGCCTGCCTAATAGGACTAAAGGCAGCCATATCTCTAGGAGTTAAAAACCTCAGAGTACACGGGGATTCATTCTTAGTAGTCAACCAAGCCACGGGCACCTGGAAGGTTTATAGCGAAAGCCTAACCCCATACCAAACCAAAGTGGAAACAATGTCCCGGGAATTCACCAAAATCGACTTCATACACATACCCCGCGAAGAAAACCAATTCGCCGACGCCTTATCCAAACTAGCCTCGCTAATAAACATGCCCGACCACCTTTTCTCTATGCCTATCTGCGTAGAAAGAAGCGAACAACCAGCCCACATCCGTAACCTCGAAACCGACGATACCTCCGAGGAACCCTGGTACAAAGCAATCCTAGACTTTAAAACTAACGGGTGATATCCACCCAACACAAACACCAAAAACAAAAGAGCCCTACGAATACAAGCCACCCATTACGTCCTGAGTCAAGGACTATTATACAAACGAAACCCACAAGGAGTCCTCCTTAGGTGCATAAACAAAAACCAATCCGAGAGAGTCATGGAAGAAGTACATGACGAAGAGTGTGGACCCCACATGAGTGCACACCTACTAGCCCGAAAAATAATGAGATTGGGCTATTACTGGATTACCTTAGAGACAGATTGTCGACGTCACGCTCGTCACTGCCACAATTGCCAAATATTTGAAAACATCCAACACCTACCGCCATATTCTCTCCATACTATAGCCACGCCCTGGCCTTTCTCAACTTGGGGAATAGACATCATAGGAAAGGTACAACCATCCGGGACTGGCGGGCACTGCTTTATACTAGTGGTCGTCGATTATTTCACCAAATGGGTAGAAGCTGCTTCTTACACCGTACTAACCTCAAAACAAGTAGTCAAATTCTTACAAAATAACATTATCTGCCGCTACGGCATACCTAACAAAATCATCATTGATCAGGGGGCTCACTTCAGGGCTGACACCCAAAAACTCCTCGACAAATACAAAATCCAAAGACACAAATACTCACCCTATAGACCTCAAACAAACGGGGCCGTAGAAGCAGCCAACAAAACCATCACCACGATCCTTAAGAAAGTGATAGACAATTACCGGGATTGGCCAAACAAAATCCCCTTCGCCTTATGAGGGTACCGAACATCCTACCGAACAACCACCGGAGCCACGCCATATTACTTGACCTACGGCTCTGAAGTCGTGCAACCCGTAGAGCTAGAAATACCGTCACTAAGGATATTAGCCGAGAGCGGTATTCCCGAAGAAGAATGAGACCAAAAATGATATGACGAGCTAGTACTCTTAGACGAGCGTAGGATACATGCCTTATCCAACATACAAGCCTACCAGCAACGTATACAACGAGCCTTTAATAAACGAGTGAAATCCCAAAACATACACGAGGGAGACTTAGTAGTCAAATCTATTAGAGCACCCCTTTCCGTCGATCCTAGAGGAAAACTCAAACCAAACTGAGTGGGCCCCACCTCGTCAAGAAAATACTCTCGGGGGGCGCCGTGATCCTCACCGACCCAGACGGTCAAGAGTTCTCAACTCCAACCAACATGGATCAACTCAAACGATACTACCCATAAACATCCTAACAACCACGTCCCGACCTCCGAATTAGGGGGAAATCATACAAAACGAGTAAAAAAAAAGGAAACAAACAAATTCGCATCGATAAATTGGCATAACGAGTCTAAAGCAAAATCACTCACATTTTTGAAAGAACTACGAACATGGTTTGATTCCGTCTAAAAGCGGATACGTAAGCAACCCTCGTTCGGGTACAACCAAACAAATATACAAAAAAATTGATTACTCGATTGACGTACAAACCGGGACACTTTCCACGTTCTAACAAATGAGTGATTTAAGTGACGAAGGACAAACGACGAGCCGAGGATGGGGTGAAAACCCGAAAGGGTGCCCCGGGCAAAATGAAGAAACGAGTTGCGAGCCATCGTCAAAAAAAAATGACGAGCCGAGGACGGGGTGAAAACCCAAAAGGGCGTTTCGGACAAAATAAAGAATCGAGTTGCGAGCCGTCAATTTTTTTTTTAATATAACAAAAAAGGTGAGCCGAGGACGGAGTGAAAACCCGAAAGGGCGCTCCGGGTAAAATGAAGAATCGAGTTGTGAGCCACCACAAAAAGAAAAATAATAACAATGTGCTTCTCATTAACATTAAAATTTCGTTAAGTCAAGCCTTTGTCGAGGCCTTTACATCAAGCATCTAAAACCCAACTATTCCGGAAAATGGCAACGTGTCAAAACCCCACAAAAACTATTACTAATACGCCACATAATATCAATTAATAATACATAGTACAAAACGGCTGGACTCTACCGGTACAACTTTTTCTTTCCCTTGCCATTCGGGTGTGCTTGCTCGTGTTCCTCACCATCGATCTTCTGAACACAAGCTTCCACCACCCTAGCCAAAGACGAGCCCAGCCAATCCCACTTTCCTTCCTTACTCACATTTTCGATAGGGGTTATCATTAGTCTTGGCCCGTATAGATGAACTGACGGTACTAGGATCGGTAACGCTGTCTTTGGTCAGGCACTTAGTGGCATTTCCTCGAGTCACCTCCTCGTTCCCTAGTGGCCCTGTCTTCTTAACTTTTGAGTTGCTCTGTCCTGACATGTATTCACAAATTCCCCGCCGAACGGGAGCAGTGTCGGTCGGTCGGACGCTCTCAATAACGACGGGACGCAAAAACCTCTGTTCCCAAGACACCCTAAATTCCTTAAGCGAACTCTCTGTCCATGAGTCGAACCTAGAAATACCCTTAGCAGTCTTCGAAGTGGATGGTTTAACGCCTATTTGGTTCGACAACACGCATGGATAAATATAAACTGGATCCCTCATGGATAGTATTAATAAAGCCTCGGTTGAAGATGAAAATGGAAATCCGGTACGCCCACAGATATTCCACCACGGGATAGACCACCTAATGACCAACTGCCCTTTAGCCAAATGGGAGAGCCACTCCTCTTCGGTGTGACCTTTACTCCACACCTGCACCGTCTTCCGGCCCGTGAAACCCCTGCAGTTATAACCTTTGAAGCCCCGGGGAGGGTCGACCAAACCAAGCTGCTCCTGTAGCCAAACCTGCACAAACCACGACAAAACGTCACACTTTCAAACCAAAAACAACCACAAAAACAAAAAAAGAGAAAAAAAGCCAAGCAACAAGGAAACATGACACCCTAAGCACCTACAAAATGACCCTAGAACTCCGAAAAGATGCTTCATGGAGCCGGGCACGGGCATCGAGACCTGAAACAAGCTCACCCAAAATAAGCAAAGAGGGCGATCGTCCATGTTCCATTCCCATCACCACATCCAAAACTCGAGGGTTACCCCAACCTTCACGCGCCCTCGCATCCTCGAAAAGATAATAACAAGCCACCGCGATGTTAAAAGCACGTCTACGTGCTAGAGCCGAAATATCTTAAGAACCAGCCTGTGAGAATGTCCTAAAAAGCAATTCTAAGTCAATGCCATCTCTTCCAAAGAAAACCTTATCTTCCTCCAATGAAGAAAGGTCCAAAAAATCACGAAATTGCTCTACAAGAGCATCGTTTCTCGAAGGCACACAAGACCGAACCAAATTTCACCCACCTATAGCGTCTAGCTCTTCGGGGAGAGAACAAATTTTACCCCCGGGGAAAGCAAAAACATGGCCTTTTGAGTCCCAAAACTTAGAGCCTGCTAGTAAGAACTCATCTTGTATCTTGACTCGACTCAGCGCAACGACCATTGACAAACCGTCATTTGAACAAACCTCGGTGTCACATTTCTTAAAATAACCCGCCCACTAGGTTAGGAGATTCTCGAAACCTGACATGACCTTAAATATGGATGTTCTAGACCCTATGGATATTCTAGTATGTCTAAAACGAGCACCCACAACCCGTATATATAGCCCTAATCCCACAACAATTAGGAAACAACAAAAATTTCCATAAACGGGGTTTGAACCATCCAGGTCCAAGCGCCCAAGTCTCCAGCCGCCCGAGCCCAGGCGACCCAGAACCCGAGAGCCTTAGCCTATGAGCCTAATCCTAAGCAGATAATCTCTCAATCAACCCAAAAATGAAAACGTTGATCCCGATTGTCACCACAACTACCACCTGACATCTTGAACGTCGGGAACGACCTCCCAAAGTCACTAAAACCCTCTCCGGAGACTGAAACACCTATGCAAGATTTACAGGAACGCCAGTTCACCCGTCGGACACGCGAGACTTAGGCGTTTTTTTCATTTTTCTTTTAGAGGGATAAGCTACCCCACCTATGTAACACCCCCATTTACTCAGAAGCCTTATCAAGACATTTCTAAGTAAATAAAGGTGTCACCATCTCGGTATAACCCGAGGTAGTAGTCCATTACAATGCAACTCAGAAACCAACCATTTAAAACTAAATAATGAATTATTACAATCTCGTATCTAGAGAACACGGTTACACAATTACAGCAGCGGAAGCATAACTAATATGACTACAACCTATAAACGTAGTCACTGACAGCGCAGACCCATCCCGTACAGTCAACCAGAATACAATCATCACACTTCATCAACCTATACACTAACACTGCTCCCCAAAAGACCGGTAATATCAATTGGATTGTCGCAGGTCCCCAATAAAATAGGGTGACAATTTAAACAGAGAATACAGTTAGAACATGCTAACATCATAACACAAGTACGTAATATAAAACATTTAGTCTCAACCGTCTCGGTACCATCATCGGTACCAATCAACAATATCATTTCCACATTCTCTGTACCATCACGGTACCAAGCAAAAATCTCATCTCATCATTCAGCACCATCATAGTACCAATCAATATTCCTATCTCAACTCTTCTGGCAGGCCCTTTCATTCCGAGTGTGCACATCCCCCGCAGGTTCAACAACCCGCGAGGAGAAATCAAGGAGGAGACCGTGATCAGAGGCCCCGGCTAGGTCTAAAGCTAGCCTCACCAACTTCAATATATCAATACTCATCAATCATTCTTCCATCATTATTCAACAATATTCTCATTATCAAAATATCACATCGTACTCGTAACTCATACATGCATAATAATATTAACGTATTCTAAGTAAGGAAAACCTTACCCAATAAGCAAGTCACCACCGCGTCAGCAGTATAATCAGCATAGAAATTCTACGAATTCCAATCCTAATAAAATATTATATAAATAAATTAATATTGACCCTAATGCAACTAAATAATAAAATGAAACCTGACCCGACACGATTAGAGTAGAAACTGAGACCGACACAGCCACCCTCGACTCGACAATATGCCGACCCCACGACAACATTCACTATAACAACAATTACGACGACACACTAATTACGACGCTAATCCGACACCACCATCGACAACAAATAACCATACTACCACGACTCTGATACAACTGCACTAACACCCTGACTCCGACACAGTACGTAGGAATCCACGACCATATCAGCAACACACAAGGATAATAATAACCCGACACAAAACAACCCTACAACACGACAACCCTTATACGACGACGACCCCAACAATGAGCAAGACAATCATACCTCGACCTTAACAACGACTATGATCCTACGCGCGGCCATGGACCCGAAAACAGGGGCATCAGGCGCTACATGAAGCCGGGGAAGCCAGGGGACGAGACTCGGTCTGGTGGTTGGAGGGTTACTATGGCGATATAATGGATCAACATTGGAAAAAGCTTATGGTAAATGAAGTGTCAGGTTGATGACGGTGAAGGATGAATACATTTGGGTAAATGGGGAAGATGGTGTGCGTGAACAAGAGATTGGAGTATAATTAGGGTTGAATAAAATAAGAAAAGGGGAGAGGTTGTGTAGGTGATAATAGGTTAGTATAATATGAAAATAAAGGGAGTAGTGCACACCTCAATTAGTAATAATAGTGTGGTTATACGTAGTTACGAACTAGCTTACTAGATTAATAGGTTATACGCAATAATTTGGGCTCAGGAAATCGGCAATACATTGTATATATATGGGTACGGTATAATAAATGGTATATCTAAATGGGTTAACATTGACATACGCTACTAGTCTACTATCCATCCATAAATAAACTCGTATTATATAGGAAACATGAGTAATACATGACGGGTATTATAATCTACCCTCCTTATAAGGAACTTCGTCCCAAAGTTCATCCCCCACTACAAAATGACTAACTATACCAACCTGGTCGACCAACTAATTAATAATTTATTGATCAACCTATCACAAAATTAACATGATAATCGGGACGGTTTATTACAGTCTACCTAGCCTACAAGGAACTTCGTCCTGAAGTGCGCTCCCCTCACCCTGTTCTACCAATATATCGAGTAACATAATGTTCCACGATTCATGGAACCGTCTCCCAACACACAGCCACAACAACACAACAACATCCCGTGACTACAACAAGCGAATGACAACAACAAGTCAACAATGACAACTAAAATAAAAGGCGGGTATTACAATCTACCCTCCGTACAAGGAAATTCGTCCCGAAGTTCACAAATCCTTTACTCACGTTAGCCCAACTCCTCTAATATGTTACGACACTATATTGACACTAATGAGATATTGCCCCTCGATCTTATCATACATCACACTATTCAATTATCATGCATGGAACGCCACCGAAAACTTTTAAAACGAATATACTTGTAAGCAGTAACCAAAGGTCAATAAGTTGGTAATATCTGCAACCAACTCATGTGACCCATGATAAGGATTTTCAATATGTTCTCATATACATAACATCACTTTGTCATTTCACGACCTCCAATCTCATTTGGCATCATGCCCACACATCCTTCGTTCATGTTTCATTAAGGTTTTCCAACTTACTCATCCATCATCTTGTCGTGAGAGGTTCCTAGTTAACTATCCCACATTTATCCACATATAACAAATGCCAACATTATCTCTACTTAAATTGTTCTCATAATTCATCATAAGTACCAGCAGTCTATTTGTATACTAATTCCCATATGTCATATTTCACATAATTTAAGAAAGCAAACCATATTAGTACCACTGTGTTTATTATCATTATACTTGTCGTGTCTCATTTCACTTACTGGCATGTCACATCTAATACACTTATAACATTACATAATTGCGTGAACCCTCAGTGCGAGACACTCTTGCATATATGGATACAACGACTATTATACAAGTAAATTAATTAGTTTACACACATTTAGTTTACGCCCACGCTTAAGACCTGATACCCTGTGACATTCTACTTTACGGCATGGACTTGTGACTGTGATGTTACTACCATGTACTATAACTGACCTACTGACATTGAAACATATATGATAAACGTAATGAATTCACATATATACCTTGGACCTCTTACTATTCATTGTTTTAGAATCGATCCTTGTACCGTCATTGTAGCTATTATCTACTTTATTGAACCTTAATATTGTGACTCTCTTTCCACCCCTTTGGTATTATTACTCTTATTTATACTGTTAGACTCATTAATCATCATTACTGCGACATTCTAACAAGTGATTTAAACGACCCCACATACTCTTGACATCTAAACTTTTCATCATATATATCTCACGACTCAGTTTTATCATTAAGACACGTACCACCAATCTATATTATGATGATAATACGTTGGCGCGGTTGCATCTTTAACGGGTACGGACTCACATGTATACATACTTGAGGGGAATCATTTAGGCAAGTAATGTAAAAATCACGACAAAATAGTAAGACAAATGAACACTTTTAGATGACCATGTGAATAGTTCCAAAACTCGAGACAAATGACAAGTGACATATATTTATCCAGACTCCGATAATTAATCAAGTAGTTTATTATGTCTTAGGTTCACATAAGTTTTACATTTAGACACTAGCATATGACTTAGTACCAACACTTATCCCGTAGACATCATTCATCTCAACATATATTAATCGTTGACTGATAATTAACACAAAACTCATCACAGATATACAAGAGCAATTAAGAATGACTTTGACTGGTTTAGAAAACATGTCTAATTTACGTCTATTACGACCAAATCTGAAAGATGACGTTTTGTTTATTACTTAGATGCAACCAGCGTACTCGGTTCGAAATTTAACGACTCGACCTTTCCCAACTTCTCATGGAAATTACTACATTTATTGGATACGTGCATCGATGTTCTTTATCGAATAAGCGACTCATGACCATGACAGATTTATCAAACAATAACACATTTGATCCATAAGGTTCACGTTAAGGCAATTATTCAACATGAACCAGTATGACCTCTCATCATGACCCGAATTTACTCTGAATTTATCATTAACATGTAAGTTTAACTCAATTGCATCATACGATAAGGTAGACATTTTCAAATTAGTGTATTCACTTGAACAAGAGGAAACAATGACCATTCAATGGACTTAGACACATTTTCAGAACATTGCCGTCATGATAGAAAAATCGTAATTAAATCATTATAACTCAAAACAATGTGAAACTAATGGTCTTAGACTCTCAAGACAGTCCTGTACAACTTTCCAGTTAAAATCATTTTCAAATTCCAAACATAACACTGATTTACATAATCATTTTCCTGAACTAACAAATTTTTACTTTGAAAAAGCTTCGATTGATAAAACGAGTTATTTCAAATCATACTTTCGAGCAACAAAGTTCCAACATTATCCAGATTCTTCAAAGTGATTTGGGTAAAAATTCTCAATAACAATTTAATCTTAAGTAAGGTGTGTAATGAAAACGTCACCACTAGTAAATAGGTTGAACTACTACCAAAATTTTGCAGGGAAGAACTAGACTTAAAATAAATGTAAGTCTCTTTTCAAACTTTTGTGACAGGGACATTGTAAACGGGTAAACAATTCAGTAACACATTATTCCTGTTAATTAACGAACGTGTTTTAAGCTATTATGACATTACCTTGACATGGTTAGCGAGCATGTTTGGTTAGGCCATCAAAACAGAAATCAGTAAACACATTATTCATGTTAGATAAAGTGTTGTAAATGTGTATGTCATTAACCCATCAACACGGGTTTTTATAAATGCTCAGTTAAACCATCAAGAATAGAAATTAATAACAAGGTACGACTCAGAACCTATCATATTGACAAGAAAGCATATAAACTCATAACGAAACACAATTATCCAAGTGTCTTTGACAAAAATTCACATTAACAAATACGACACCATAAATGTATCCTTTTAATAACATGTTGCACCCAAATTCAAGTAGTACACAGATTTCAATTGCACACTTTATCTTGTAAATAACACATTGTATTAATCAGGGTGAAATAGAAACGACACATTTATATATACATTGTTCCTCCTTATAATATAAACAGATCGACATAATTTCAGATACCGCATACATTTTCAAGAACAAATTGATAGACAAGTTCATTTATGCCATTACGAGAGAAGGATGAGGACCAATAAGGACACCACTCGGATCGATATAAAGCAAGTAAATCACATTAACTCGAAACGGGTCTGAAGTATTCTTACATTGTTTAACTATTAGGCTCATTAACTTGTACTTCATTTGCAATATGACATCCTTCATGGACACATTACGAACCATCATACTTCTAACCATACATCCTCATTAATTAACGTGAAGACAACTAATAAATTATATCGACAAGGAAGCACATGACACTACAAATGGAACACAAGTATTCAAGTACTTTTGAATAAAATTCCCGTTACGACACACTTAAACTACATAATTTATTGACCCTCTAAACATATTGTGATACATGTACCATTACCAGAGAACAATCCCTTTCCAGTAATGTGCACGACTCCATAATATTACTTCAACAAGACAGACACAGTTTACCACCAAATCCACTAATTAAAACTCGTTTATCGCTTACGACACTACTACGTACAAACACCTCGACGTTGTGTCTAATGTTACTACCAACTCTGACTATGAACTTACTCTCACTCAGGGTTATTGACTCTTACCTCATCCTTACATGCAGTAACATATTCCTCATATGGCCTCGTACTATTTACTATAACATATGAATACCGTAAGTACGTAATAGTCACATCTCAGCTTATACAATTCGATCACAACATCTCATAAGTCAAAAACGCAACCGGTAATCACAAGTAGTCATCACAAAACATTCATTGCATCACAACGTATCCCTTCCTAATATATACCCCATCTCATTTCTCACACGCTGTTACCGGGTCAAGACCAGGAGGGCCGGGGTTGGTATAAGGACGTCTCCTCAAAAGAGTTTTAGAGGGGCTCCTGATGGTCCATCACCGGGGTTCATTTTATTTTCCTATGTTCATTTATTCAGGCTCCAAGATCGATCGCTCTGATACCACTTTGTAACACCCCATTTACCCAGAAGCCTTATCAAGACATTTCTAAGTAAATAAAGGTGTTACCATCTCGGTATAACCCGAGGTAGAAGTCCATTACAATACAACTCAGAAACCAACCATTTAAAACTAAAGAATGAATTATTACAATCTCGTATCTAGAGAACACGGTTACACAATTACAGCAGCGGAAGCATAACTAATATGACTACAACCTATAAACGTAGTCACTGACAGCGCAGACCCATCCCGTACAGTCAACCAGAATACAATCATCACACTTCATCAACCTGCACACTAACACTGCTCTCCAAAAGACCGGTAATATCAATTGGATCGTCGCAGGTCCCCAATAAAATAGGGTGACAATTTAAACAGAGAATACGGTTAGAACATGCTAACATCATAACACAAGTACGTAATATAAAACATTTAGTCTCAATCGTCTCGGTACCATCATCGGTACCAATCAACAATATCATTTCCACATTCTCTGTACCATCACGGTACCAAGCAAAAATCTCATCTCATCATTCAGCACCATCACAGTACCAATCAATATTCCTATCTCAACTCTTCTGGCAGGCCCTTTCATTCCGAGTGTGCACATCCCCCGCAGGTTCAACAACCCGCGAGGAGAAATCAGGGAGGAGACCGTGATCAGAGGCCCCGGCTAGGTCTAAAGCTAGCCTCACCAACTCCAATATATCAATACTCATCAATCATTCTTCCATCATTATTCAACATTATTCTTATTATCACAATATCACATCGTACTCGTAACTCATACACGCATAATAATATTAACGTATTCTAAGTAAGAAAAACCTTACCCAATAAGCAAGTCACCACCGCGTCAGCAGTATAATAAGCACAGAAATTCTACGAAGTCCAATCCTAATAAAATATTATATAAATAAATTAATATCGACCCTAATGCAACTAAATAATAAAATGAAACCTGACCCGACACGATTAGAGTAGAAACTGAGACCGACACAGCCACCCTCGACTCGACAATATGCCGAACCCACGACAACATTCACTATTACAACAATTACGACGACACACTAATTACGACGCTAATCCGACACCACCATCGACAACAAATAACCATACTACCACGGCTCTGATACAACTGCACTAACATCCTGACTTCGACACAGTATGTAGGAATCCACGACCATTTCAGCAACACACATGGATAATAATAACCCGACACAAAACAACCCTACAACACGACAACCCTTATACGACGACCCCAACAATGAGCAAGACAATCATACCTCGACCTTAAAAACGACTATGATCCTACGCGCGGCCATGGACACGAAAACAGGGGCATCAGGCGCGGCATGAAGTCGGGGAAGCCAGGGGACGAGACTCGGTCTGGTGGTTCGAGGGTTACTATGGCGATATAATGGATCAACGTTGGAAAAAGGTTATGGTAAATGAAGTGTCAGGTTGATGATGGTGAAGGATGAATACATTTGGGTAAATGGGGAAGATGGTGTGCGTGAACAAGCGGTTGTAGTATAATTAGGGTTGAATAAAATAAGCAAAGGGGAGAGGCTGTGTAGGTGATAATAGGTTAGTATAATATGAAAATAAAGGGAGTAGTGCACACCTTAATTAGTAATAAAAGTGTGGTTATACGTAGTTACGAACTAGCTTACTAGATTAATAGGTTATACGCAATAATTTGGGCTCAGGAAATCGGTAATACATTGTATATATATGGGTACGGTATAATAAATGGTATATCTAAATGGGTTAACAATGACATACGCTACTAGTCTACTATCCATCAATAAATAAACTCGTATTATATAGGAAACATGAGTAATACATGATGGGTATTACAACCTAGGCGTGTTGTAGCCTTTAACGGTTATTGTCAAGTCGCGTCTGTAGCCTAATAAGGCAATGTTACGAGTATGCAAAAAGTGGTCTAACTTTTTTTTTTCAAAAGTTACCTGGATTTTAATTTTGACCTCGTTATGAATGTCAAAACAACTACACTCATCTCCTAATACACTCGGTCAGAGCACGTTAACGCTTTGCATCTTGCCCGTCTCGAGTCAAAACATTTTAATCGACGTACTATCTGGTCCGGTCCCCGGCTCAAGCTAATGCATTTCAAAACATCCGAAAGGAACTGTTTTCGTACTCCCATGCAACGCCAATGCACCTTAAACTAAGATTAAATCGCAAATAAATGAATGCGAAGTGATTACTTGTCAATCTAGGTAAACAATTCCCAAAACTAAAACGCAAGACTAATCCAACTAATTCAAATACTAAAAATCTCAAGAAAATATACAAAACATACAAATCCATACACAAATCAAGTTCATAAGACTAGGGAGGACCCCTAGAAGCCGCGCCAATGGGCATCACAAGCTCACAAATGTTGTCGTCCAAACCTAGATTCTCCAGATCTAGAAGAGGAGACTCACTACCATCCATTGCCGACAACATGTCTAGGGTAACCGTCTCGGGGACTCCTCCAACCTCCTCGGTAGCACCCGTAGCGTGACCCGTAGCCTCAGCCTCTACCTCTCTCTCAATCCAATGCCTAGCCTCACCCTGCGCGGAGGTCTCGCCCCAAGACCGAGCCAGCTGCTCCTTAAGGTGAGCGTTCTCGTCGGCCCGTGATTGCAGAAGTTGTCGCGCCTCAATCGTCTCTGCCTCAAGCTCGGTCACCGGAGTCACCAGTGGCCCCACCATATCCGGGACATCTTACAAGTACACCTAAGCGTTAGGAAAGCACGCAAACAGCCTAGAAAGCCACTCTAGTCACACAAACTCACCGATCGAGGTCCCGAAGTGTCACGAGAAACCCTCGAGGCACAGGCCCAGAAGCGGTTGGCGGCCTGCCACAACCGCTGATGGCAAGCTGATGAAACCTGAAAGGTGAAACCACGGAAGTTAGACAAACCAATCCTAACTCTTAGAACCCGAACCCAAAACGAAAGGCAAAACTTACCCGGTATACCCGGTCACGCCACTCTATCCCAGCGTCCATCTCCTCGGCAGAACACGAGGGGAGAGGCTCAATGAAAGCAACCCCAGCTGCATCCGCCCTAAGTAGTGTCAAGGGGAAGTCTAGGGGCTGAATAGCATCAGCCGGGTCGGCCAGCTGAAGGGAGAGCAGGTCGGTAAGAAAACAAGCAAACACTAAACCATAAAACAAACTTTAGAACCAAAGATTAAACCTTTACCACGAGGCGGTGGCAAGCTAGCCGCTGGCTGACATGAGACAGATAGGAGGCACCGGGCACCAAGAGGGCATCACCTCCTTATGAGACATGTAACATCAAATAGTATAAGCATGACATTTGTTTCTTAGGTACCTGTACGTTTTTTACTCGTGGTTTTGACATGTGCGAAAAAGGCAAATCCTTTCTTTTAATCAATTCCCATGAGCCTCACATAGCCAAATTGACCTGTTTGACCCGTTTATTAACTACATGCCATATATTGCCTACCCTAGTCAAGCTCCTAGATGAATTGGACGGATTTTTTTTTTTGGGTCAATTTTGGTACCGTGATGATTGAAAAAAAGAAAAAAAGAGGAATTGAGAAGAAAAATGAAAAAGAAAAAAAAATCAATGAAAGAAAAAATTTAATGAAAAAAAAAAGAAAGGAAAGAAAAAATGAAGTGAAACTAGAAGAAGAATGTGTTTTTGCTATGAGAAAAGAATTGATCTCTCTAATTTCATAGTTATTAGTGGGAAGCGATTTTGATAAGGCGCTTGTTGCTATGCCTAATTTCTTCGAATGGAGTTTGGTGAGAACGAATGTTTATTATTGATGGGTGTAAGGAATACAAGCTTGGCTTTTTACCTCCTCATATCCATATCGTTTTGCCCCTTCATACCCGATTAGCCTCACTTTATACTATATGTAAGTCCTTGGCACGTATTTTTTCCCGATAGAATGCGTATGTACGGTTATTAGAGATTGATATCATGTTAGATTGCATGCATGTTCTCGTAGGTCACAGTTTAGGTGAGTGTTTCGTCTTTCCGTTTTTACATATGCTCACAATATATTTGTGTGATGAGCGATCCGTGAGAGTCCGACATAGACGAGTCTTTCAAGGTTGAAGGTTCAGTATTGTTGCCATTGGTCAAGCTTGTTGTATGAGATTGTTTACATTAACTTTAATTGTCGCGCATTGGTTAGGTAACTTTGGAGCATACTCCGCTATGAGTTATATACATTCCATTAGGATTGAGTTCATCGTTTTGTGCTTGGTTGAGGACAAGCAAGGGTTTGGTTTGGGAAGATTTGATGCGTGTACTTTATATACACTTTTTATGCCTTTTATACGCGCATTACCGCGTTTATCGAGTAGTATAAGCTACCGTTTCCCCCCGAATTGGCTACTTTGTGGTGTATTTTGTCTTTTTGCATGAACGGAAGCCACAGGAGCTAAAACGAACAAAAACCGAGACAAAACGAAGCTGGAAAGAGCTGATCGCTGTAAAGTGTCAAGAATAGCAGACAGACTATCAGAATAGTCGACCGATTATTAAAATAGTCGGCCGACTATGATGATAGTCGACAGACAGTAGAAATAGTCGATAGACTATTTGGGAATCTGCAGAAGACCAAATTAGTCAATATTAGTCGACCGACTATTAAAATATTAGTCGGTCGACTATTTTCCGGGTCGCGGACAGATTTCGTGTTCAGCAAGCAGTTTCCTAATCAGTTTTAACTCTCCCTAAATTGTATAAATATGGCTTTTCAGCCACATTAGAATTGATCCTTTACATATACTTTTACACTTTTACTCTCTTAACTTTTTACTACTCCATACTTTTTATTCCTTCTCTTTAGACTTCTTCTCCCTCTAGTTTAATTCCTTCCTTTAAAACTTGGTTATTGTAAGACTTGATTCGAATCGTCTTTATTCCTCTTGGTAATTAATGTTATCTTTCTTCCTTCTTCCTTCTTCTTCGTTCTTGATTGTTCTTCTTCGTCATACTTAATTATTCTTGATCTTTGTCTTATGTTTGTCGTAATTTTATTTTTATTCGTCATGTTTAATCTAGTAAAATCTTTTATTAATATTGTTGTTCTTGATTTAATTATGAGTAGCTAATTTCCTTCGCTAGTATTTAGAGGATCTGCGAATTGAATGTGGTCGCTAAATAATTTATAGATCTGTAAATGATATTGTGTCTGAGTTG
Organism: Agrostemma githago; assembly: GCA_958450325.1. NCBI lineage: Eukaryota > Viridiplantae > Streptophyta > Magnoliopsida > Caryophyllales > Caryophyllaceae > Agrostemma > Agrostemma githago. Next base: position 51,294,257 of record OY288244.1, on the reverse strand, counting down.
TTAATTGTAGCATATAATCGCGATTAATCAGTTAATGCGCATGATTGATTAGTTGAATTCGGTAAACTTGAACCTATGATCGGAAGCCTGGCAAAAGTTAGACCTGATACAACACATTAGTATGCCCTAATAAGATCGGAAGCCTTTAGACGCATGCTAGGGTGAATAGCGTATCGGAAGGACCTTTTCACTACCCCTTAGACCAATATCTGCGATAGACCTGGGACTTAGACCGTGACCATATGAGATTCGTTGTGAACCGACAATCCTAGTTTTCTCTCCATATTAATTCGTCTTAATTCATCCTATTTATTTATGTTATTTCTTCTCCTTTAATTTTCTCTTCCTTCACTACTTTAGTTTAGTCAAACACAAACAAAACCCCCGATTTGGTTACTAAGATAGACTTTAATTGCAAGTAGGATTTATTTGAATCCCTGTGAAATGGATCCCGACTTCCCTAGCTATATTTTTAGTTGGACCGTAGTTGGTTATTTTTGATAGGTATACGATTAGCTTATCAAATTTTGGCGCCGTTGCCGGGGAGACGGTGTTTTTCTGCTTGTTTATTTTAGTTTGTCTTCTGTCTCAGGACACTCCAGTTTCTTGAGACGATTATTATTATTATTATCTTTATTTATTATTGTTATTATTATTATCATTATCATTATCATTATCATTATCATTATCAGTATCATTATGATTATGATTATGATTATGATTATGATTATGATTATGATTATGATTATCATTATGATTATCATTATCATTATCATTATCATTATCATTATCATTATCATTATTGTTGTTGTTGTTGTTGTTGTTCCGGTATTGGAATCAATTAACCCGACTTGGAATTCAGGTCTGTGATGTTCAAATATTGCTTCGGATGATGATCGGACAATCTTGTCAACTTCTCCTTCTATCCCTCTTACTCCACTAATCGGACCTTCCCGGCGGAATGGGCCTGCTCCCTGCACACAGAATGCACAGGGCCTCGGAGGTTGTCCGAGGAAACCCTCTCCGTTGCCTAAGTCAGTCCGTGAATGCCTTAATAAACCTAGCTCGTGAGGAACTAGATGGCGTTTTTAGATTGAGAGTCTAGAGAGAGAAAATCCAACCCCTCTCTTGTGGGAAATGGAAGAGTATTTATACCTTCCCACAAGAGAGGGAAATAGAAGAAGGATGGGTGGATGAGGGGGTGACAAGTGGCTTCACCTCATCCACGCATTCTCATTTACCTTAGGCGAAATGACGAGCGGGTCCCTTGGTGGTCCCTGCCCTGCCTGCGGAGATTTCCCCCCAGAGGACAGGCGGGTAGGGGTTATGTGAAGGCTGGGTTTGAGCAGGCCGCATCGCCCTGTCGGGCAGGCGGTCGTCTGAAGTTGTGCCCAGTGGGCTCTCTTTTTAGCGACTTTGCTTTGGTTGTCTGCCGGGTTGGTTCCCGGGCTCCTTGAGTGGAGTCTTCTGGGGGCCTGCTTAGCAGGCGGCCTAGAGCAGGCTACCGACCCCCATCAATTGGCCCTCGCAAGCTGGGGGGAGCAAGGCTTCCCTCCGGCTGGCGACTTTTGCTCGGATGGAGGGAGGTTGACTTGTTTTTGGCTTCACTGCTGCATTTAATGCGTTTGTATTTTCCTGAGGAAAGAAGCGTTAATTGCACTGGGTATGCAAAGAGTTGAGAGGTCTTTTTGTAATGATTACCCCTCATGCTTGGTGGATTTTCGGGTAGTGTGATGGCTTCACGATTGGTGGCATTCCCTGCCAGGATGGTTGGGATGCCATTTAATGCTTTGTTTCCCTTGTATAAATCCTGGCTTTCTTTGCCATTTCGACAATTCATCCTCAATTCTTCCACTTTTCTTTGTTGAATCATAGTTTGGATCAAGAAATCTGATAGTCGTCATGGAGTTCGCACTGTTACCTTCCTCTTTAAGGGATTTTGGAGGCTAAGGTATGCTCGGGCGGCTTTTCGGGACCTTCGCCGCAGCCGTCGTCCACGGCCACATCCCCGCCGGAACGTCCAGAAGGCTCCTATTAGGGCAGCTTCCTAGAAGATCCTCGCCCCCGGCTGCTCCCAGGTTCAAGCGCTGCCTTCAAGGAGGAGGGTGTTTCGATCGGGGTTGCCATGAGTGTTTCCCATGGTTGCACCCTGAACAGTTCGACCTGGACTGTTCCGACGCAGACTCTTCTCTGGGGTCAGGCCCTTTCTCTCCAGTGAAGAAAATGGGCTGCGGCACTTGTGATGACTTCCAGACAGTTCCCTATGGCAGGGACTGAGACGTCAGCAGCCGGGACGACCATCGTTCTAGGTTGGAATCTCTCCTCAAATTCTCGCCTCTTTTTTCTTTTCCTCAATACTTTTTCTTCATAAACCAGCATGTCTCGCGTTCGCGCTTTCTCTTTTGGTCCACTGCCTGAGAGGACTGAGGGTAGAGATGGGAGTGGACGTGACCTAGCCTCCTCTTCTGGGGTTGGGCCTAGTGAGGAGGGTCGCCTTGAAAGTGGGGGAAAGTGCTGAAATCCCCGAACCCGCTCCCTTCAACGTCGTCGATTCTGACGACGAGGCACTGGAGGTGGACCCCTCCACGATTGCCGGCCCCCTCATTCCCCGGGAGAAAGGGAAAACTTATTATTTGGACAAGAAAAAGTACTTGATTCCTCTGAAAACCTACCCCGAAGCCAAGAACAGAGATTTGATTTTAGAAAGTAATGCTACTGGGGAGATTGAGAAGTTTTATAATTTCGGGGAGGGATATACAGTCATAGTTTCGGGGGAAAAGGACACGGTATGCTGCCCCCCTGAAGGTTGTGTGGCTGTTTATCATTAAAGCCTGGAATTCGGCCTGCGATTCCCTCTTCATCCCTTCCTGGAGGAGACCTTCAGGGGGATGAATGTGGCCATAGCCCAACTGACTGCCTCAGCCATTAGGTCCCTGATAGCCTATACTTGGACCTGTCTTTTCCATGGTGAGGGGCCTTATATTGACGCCCTTCGTTTTATGGTTGGGCTGCAAATGGTGTCTTCGTCAGGGGGAGATGGTTCCCCTGGGTACTGGTCCCTCCAGAGACAGAAAAAAATATGCTCTAGTTTGGCCGGCTTTATGTAGCCTGAAAGACTGGAAGAACAATTTTTTGTATGTACATAGTGCTTCCGGGTGGCGGATTCCTATGCATTTTAGGAATCATGTTCTTACCCGCATGGAGACTCGTGAAGAGTATCACCCAGGCGTCGGAGGAAAGGCCTTGGAGGTAAAGCTGAGTGAGAAAGAAGAGATACTGGTTAAGAAGTTCAAGATTGTTGTGGATAAATCAGGCGTTTGTGGCCCTGCTTTCTGGCTCCCTCACGCGGAGCTCATAGCCACAGACGAATACTTGCTCCCATTGGGCCTGATCCCTAGCCTTGAAGGTAGTTTTAGGGGGCTTTCGCCGGCGCAATTTTCCTGAGACTTTCCTTTCTTTGCTTTTTTTTAGCTGACTGCCCTTTTTTCTTGCAGATTCCGCTTCTCGTCGTTGGATAAGGAAGCAGGTCAAGAGGCTAGGTTTGAGCGAAGAGTTTGTCATTGTTTCGAAGCGTCCTTCCCTTCCTTCAAATTTCAAGAAAGGGGAAAAAAGTTTAATGAGGCTCGTAAAGGATCTCTCTGCTGGCCGGAGGCTCCCTCTGCCCCCACGACTGCCGTCGTCAAAGCCGGCGACTCCTTCTCCTAGTATCCAGGATGGGGAGGCTAAGATTACCTCAGGGGCCACTCCTTCCCCTGGACGTAGGCAAGGTGACTCTCCAGCCGGGGCTTCCCCAGGGATCGCGTCCTGCGAAATCTGAGGGGACTGGGGAGAGTGTTCCCCTGGAGCTGAGAAGGAAAAGGGATAGGGAGCCCTCAGGGACTACTCCTGTGGTGGACTTGGAGGCTGATGTTGGTACCCCTGAGGCAAAATGCCCTACTCGTGATATTCCGAGCACCCTTTTTCAGGAGGAAAATGCGGAGTTTCATTATACTGCCGGCGACAGTGTAGACGTGTCTGGCCTGCTCTCCGATTCTGGCGCCGTTTTGGCTGACCGTCTTACTAAGTCTGTAACTTCAACTTCCCACCAAGTAATTCAATATATCCAGCGTACCTCCAAGGTGTTGCTGGCATCTGCTGAGCTGGCGGCTCTTAGCCGCCTGAGCGATGAGGAGTTGACTGTCACACCCGGGGCTCCCCCTCCTGACCGTCTGGCTATGGTGAAAAGGGATATAGCTTTGATAAATAATTTGAAAGACAAGCTCGTGAAGCAGGAGAGCGAGCTAGAGGAGGCGAAGAATCAGGCAGGCCAGTGGAAACTTCAAGGGGAGAAGGCTGTGAGGGAAGCATCCAAGTTTGAGGCAGAGCTGAAGGAGAGTCGCCTGGCGATGGAGCGGGCTACCCTTTCTCTGGCTGAGATGGAGCACCTCAAAAGGAAGGCAGCTGATTTGGAGGAACATCTGTCCAAAGCTGATTCAATCTTTGAGAAGGCCAAGAGTGAATGGAAGAAGGAAAAGGATGCCCTCGTGGAGGAGACCGATGCTGCGGTGGACGCAAGCTTTGTGAGCGGGGCCAACTCCTCCCTGGAGCTGGTGATGAAGATGATTGGGGAGATGTTCCCTGTATTTGACGAAGAGGCCTTCCGAAGTCTTTACTCTGCTAAAAATGAGGCTCGGGCGACCAAACCTCCTGAGGCGGCTGCTGGCCGAAGCAAGGATGCTCATAATGTTTAGCTTTCCTTGAAATAGCTCTGTTTTTTTGTGCTGAGCCTTGCTATGGCCAGCCGTCTGTAATATTTAGTTTGTCGGATTTTTGCCTTGTTGTTTTGTGAAAACATTTTACTCTCCATGGATCTGTTATGGAATGCTTTTTCATGTTTCGGTCTGCTTTTTTCCTTCCTTTGGGTATGACCTGGTCCAAGGTTGGGGGAATTGCCCCTAATCCTTGTTAGCTGTGCGTAGCCTGACCTGATTCTGGCCTCTGGTTGAAGTCCAGGGGATCCGCCCCCTGCCTGCTTCTAGATAGGTGGGGAGGATTTTTGCGTTTTTTATACATGGTTGGGGGAGTTGCCCCCACTCCTTGTTAGTCACGCGTAGCCTGGCCTGTCCCTGGCCTCTGTTCGAAGTCTAGGGGGCCTGCCCCCTGCCTGCCCAGAGGTAAGCAGGGAGGTTTTTTTTTGCGTTTTTTATACAAGGTTGGGGGAATTGCCCCAGTCCTTGTCAGCTGTGCGTAGCCTGCCCTGTCCCTGGCTTCTGCTCGAAGTCCAGGGGGCCTGCCCCCTGCCTGCCCAGAGGTAGACAGGGACGGCTTTTGCATTTTTTATATAAGGTTGGGGGAATTGCCCCCAGTCCTTGTTAGTTGTGCGTAGCTTGGCCTGTCCCTGGCCTCTGCTCGAAGCCTGGGGGGCGGCTCCCTGCCTGCCCAGAGGTAGGCAGGGAGGGCTTTTGCGTTTTTTATACAAGGTTGGGGGAATTGTCCCCAGTCCTTGTTAGTTGTAGCCTGGCCTGTGCCTGGCCTGTGCTCGAAGTCCAGGGGGCCTGCCCCCTGCCTGCCCAGAGGTAGGTAGAAGGTTTAGAATTTTGTTGGGGGGTTCATTTTCCTTGGTTCTGGCAACAGGGGGGCTCCCCCTATTGCCCCCTGCTCGTTTGTGTGTGAGAGCGCAAGTTTAAACAAACAACGAGTATGAACTCTGGAGCTTTACATATATAAAGAAAAAAACTTGTTTAAACATAAGGGTGGTCGGAGCCGTCGACATTCCATTCTGATCTTTCTCCGCCAGTACTTTTCTAAAGACGAGATTTTCTTAAGACTTGGCTAAACATAGTATCTTTTCAGGGTGTCGGCGTTCCAGTGTGCGCCCAGCTCCTGGCCTTCTAGGTTGGCGATTTTGAATGTGCCTGTTCCCAAAATTTGGGTCACCTGATATGGGCCTTCCCAGTTGGCACTTAGTTTGCCATGTTCCCTGGATCTTCCTACAGCCTGCGTCTTACTCAGTACTAGGTCGCCTATTTGGAACCTTCTCTCACGTACCCTTTTGTTGTATGCCTTTCTCATTCTTTGCTGATAGCAGGTTATGTTGATGTTGGCCTCTTCCCTGACTTCATGGATCAGGTCTAGGGCTTCGGCCATTGCTGCATCATTGTCAGCTCTGTTGTACTGCTGAGACCATAGGGTAGGAACTCGTACTTCGATGGGTAATAAAGCTTCTGCTCCATACACCAGGCCAAATGGTGTCTGACCTGTTGATTCCTTTCTGGTGGTCCTTATTGACCAAAGTATACTTGGTAGCTCGTCTGCCCACCTACCTTTGAGATCATCCACAATCTTTTTGAGCCCATTTAGGATCTGCTTGTTGGCGGCCTCGGCCTGCCCATTGGTTTGGGGGTGGCAGACGGCAGAGTAGGCGACTGTTATTCCATGCCCTTCCAGCCAGGCTCTTAGGGGGTCATGATCAAACTGCCTCCCATGATCAAACACTAGCATTTTTGGCAGGCCGAATCTGGTTATGATGTTTCTCCAGATGACCTTTCTGACTGCAGGTTTAGTGATGTTTGGGACTGCCTCGGCCTCAACCCACTTTGTGAAGTAGTCAATTCCTACAATGAGAAACTTCTGCCCTCCTGTGGCCGCAGTGAAGGGGCCTAGTATGTCCATCCCCCATTGAGCGAAAGGAATGGGAGATAAAATCGGTCTAAGCTCTTGGGCTGGGGCATGAATCGATGGGGCAAAGAGTTGGCATTTTCTGCATTTTCGGGTTAAGTTCCTTGCATCTGCTAACATGGTAGGCCAATAGTAGCCTGCCCTTAGGGCTTTGTGGGCCAACGATCTTCCTCCAATGTGATGCCCGCAAATCCCTGAGTGGATGTCATCTAAAACTTCAGCGGCCTGCTCTGCCCCCAGGCATCTGAGTAGGGGGAAAGTGAAGGATTTTTTGTATAGTTCTTCATTGACTATTATGAACCACGCTGCTCTGGTCTGCACTTTCCTTTTTTGCACTTGGATCAGACGGTAGGATGCCATATTTTTTGAACTGAATGAGGGGGGTCATCCAGTTTTCCTGTTCCTCTTCGATGATGTTGACTGCCTGAGAGGTAGCAGTGGATTTCTCCTGCACAACATCTACCCAGACTGACCTCCTTATATCCTGTAGGCTAGAGCTGGCCAGTTTTGACAGGGCGTCGGCCCGATTATTCTGTGACCGGGGTATTTGCCTGACTTCGTTGGATTTTAGGTTTGACAGTCCCTGTTTCACCTTTTCTAGGTAGGCGGCCATGGCCTGGTCCCTAGCTTCATATTCTCCGTTGATTTGATTGGCAATGAGCTGGGAGTCAGTCGCTAGTATAATCCGCTCTGCACCTGCTGCCTTAGCTAGATCTGCGAGTACGGCCTCATATTCCGCCTCATTGTTTGATGCAAGGAAGGTGAATCTGAGCGCATGCTCAAAATCCACTCCTTCAGGGCTGGTCAGTACGACACCCGCCCCTGCACCATTGGCCGTTGAGGACCCGTCAGTGTATACTATCCATTCTCCGGCGGGGGGTTCCTCTTCCCCTGAATGAGAACATTCAGCTAGGAAGTCTGCCAGGGCCTGTGCCTTGATGGCTGTCCTGGGTTGGTATGATATCCCCAGTCCGCTCAACTCAATTGCCCACTTTAGCAGCCTCCCTGATTTTTCAAATTTTTCCAATATCTTCTCTAGTGGCTGGTCGGTGAGGACCACAACATGGTGCGCGTCGAAGTAGGGCCTGAGTTTTCTAGCGGTTATGACGACTGTGTAGGCGGCTTTTTCTACCAAAGGATAGTTTCTTTCAGCTGTCCCCAGGGCGTGACTTACAAAGTAGATGGGCTGCTGTGAGCCTGCTTCTTCTTTCAGGATGACTGCACTTACCGTTGAATTGGTGACAACAATGTATAGGTATAGTTTTTCTCCGGCTACTGGTCTCGCCAAGGTAGGGAGCTTTTTCAGATGTTCCTTCAATTGTTCGAAGGCTCTCTTTTGCTCATCCTCCCATTTGAACTGTTTATTGCCTTTCAGCGCTTTGAAGAAAGGGGTCGACTTGTCTGCTGATCGGGCAATGAAACGAGCCAGGGCAGCCATCCTCCCTGTGAGCCGTTGAATGTCCCTTATGGTCTTAGGCTCTGGGAGGTCCAGGACTGCCTGAATCTTCTCGGGATTGGCGTCTATTCCTCTGGAGCTGACTAAGAACCCTAAGAATTTACCAGATCGGACTCCGAACGTGCACTTTTTTGGATTCAACTTCATTTTGTAGGAGCGCAGGGAGGAGAATGTTTCTTGCAGGTCCATCAGGGGCTCCCTGTCTCCTTTGCTTTTGACAATTGCATCATCGACATATGCTTCCAAGTTTCTCCCCTTTTGATTTTCAAAGACCTTGTCTACCAGTCGTTGATAGGTGGCGCCGGCATTCTTCAGTCCAAATGGCATCATTTTATACATGTACGTTCCATGGCTGGTGATGAAGGCGCACCTCACCCTGTCAGGCTGCCAGAGGTACACTTGATGGTACCCTGAGAATGCATCCAGAAAACTCAACGCGGTATATCCACTAGTGGCATCTACAAGTTGGTCTATTCTGGGCAGGGGGTAGCAGTCCTTTGGGCAGGCTTTGTTAAGATTTGTGAAGTCTACGCACATTCCCCATGCGCCTGATGACTTCTTCACCATCACAACGTTCGCCAACCACTCAGGGTAATCACAGACTTCGATGAAATCTGCTTTCAAGAGTTTTTCTATCTCCTCTTTTATCGCCGCGTCTTTTTCTGCGGACATATTTTTTTTTTTTTTCTGCTTTACAGGGCGGGCCTCCGGGTTAACGTTCAGCTTGTGAACAATAAAACCCGGGTCGACCCCTGGCATCTCATCTGCTGAGTAGGCAAATACGTCCCTGTTTTCTCTCAAGACTGCGATCAACTCTTTCTGGTAGGACTCCTCTAGGTCGGCCTCTATGAGGACCTGCCTCCCTGGTTCTAAGTCCACCAGCATGCTTTCCCCTTCAGGTTCTAAGTGGGCTGCTGTTTGCTGAACAGTCGGGATTTCACCCTCCCTGCTAGGGGAACTTTCAGCTTTTCTTTTTCCCTTTCTTTCTGTTTCATGGGCTTGTAGGGCCACGGAATAGCAGTGTCTGGCTGACTCCTGATCCCCGTGAACCTTTACTTCCATGCCAAAGTCTGTCACATAGGCTATGGTGAGGGCCCTGATTGATACGGCGGCTTCGATTTCGTCCAGGGTGGCTCGCCCTATTAGGGCGTTGTATGCAGACTTTGCATCCACCACAACAAATGACGCCCTGACGTTCCTGGCAGAGGCCCCTTCTTCGAATGTTACCGGTAAGTCGATAATCCCCATGGGAAGTATGCCTGCCCCACTGAACCCATACAGAGATCCAGGGGCCGGCTTAAGGTGTCTTTTTTCTAAGTTTATTCTTTCAAAGGCGTCCCTGTACAAGAGGTTTGTGTAGGCGCCAGTGTCTACCATGCATCTCTTGACAATTTGATTGCTAATCTCAAGAGTTAAGACCAAAGGATCACTGTGTGGGTATATTACTCTTCCTGCGTCCTCAGGGGTGATGCTCAGGGTCGTGCCCCTCGGGCTTCCTGCCCTCTCAGCGTAGCAAATCTGATTCCGTAATTCGCGGATCTGCCTTTTCTGGCTTCGCCTGCTTGTTCGTCCCTCTGCATCCCCTGACACTACACGAATTATCATGCGATTTTGGGCTGAACCTTCAGGCTTGTCTGCCGCCTCCTTTTGGGATTTGTTCCTCGCTGCATAGTTACTCAGCCAGCCGTTTCTTATGAGTTTTTCTATCTCGTCTTTTAAGTGTCGGCATTCTTCAGTGGTGTGGCCTATGCAATCATGGAACGTGCAGAATTTTTTAGGGCCCCCCTTTGGGCTGCGCGGCTTATTTGGGCGATTCCATTTTGCTGTTTCCTTCTCCAGCTCAAAGATCTCCGCCCTCGGCCTGTTGAGGGCTGTGTAGCTGTCAAACCTTGGCTGGTAAGCTGTGCGCTCTTTTTTGGGGGTATCCCCCTCCTCTTTCTGCTTGCCCGGCTCGTTCCTGCCACGCCCACCCTGCGCTCTCCCGTGCGGCCTTGCCTGGCCTGCAGGGGTGTCCGGCAGGCTGTGAAACTCTTCCTGCAGAATGAACCCTTCGGCAATTTTCCTGGCTTTGGCCAAGGTTTCGGGCTGGGCCCTGATCATCTGGTTCTTCATCTCTCATGGGATTAGGGAGATTGTCAGGGCGTAGGCAGCAGTTGAATCATCAATCTCCCTGACTTTTTGGTAGGACAACTCGAATCTCTTTAGATACTCCCTGACGCTCTCGCCCTTGTTCTGCTTCAGGGTCATAAGGTCAAAACGAGTGAGCCGTCTCCTTTTGTTTCCTGCGTATTGTTCAAGGAATGCCTCGGCTAACACTATAAAGAAACTGATCGACCCCTGGCGAAGGTCTCTGAACTATCCCTGTGCAAGTCCTACAAGGGTGGTTGGGAAGATTTTGCACCATATTGCATCATCCATATCATACATGCCCATGTGACTTTCAAATGCCGCCAGGTGGTCTTCTGGATCTGTAGTCTCGTCAAACTTGACGGTGGGCATTTTGATCTTCCGGATGGGGTACTCTTGTACGTCAGGATGGAGAGGAGTCTTTGTGGGCCTGCCTACCACTCGTGACCTGCTTTCCCCAGACTGGTTACCGTGAACATCCCACTGTCTAGGGGCAGGTTTCCTTGTACTGGGGGAGCGGTGCTTTGGTGGTCGCCTGCTCGTTGCCTCGTCCTCCGTGTCAGAGGAGGGTTGCCCGGACCGCTATCTTCGGGACTGTCCGAGATTATCATCCGGGTGATACCTTGATTCGAGCGGCTGCCCCCGGTTAAGCCTAGATTGCAGGCTCTGGGACAGCCCTGGAGCTGGCTGTCACTACTACAAATCCCTTGGTTTCTTGACTCTTTAAATGTAGCTTCTCGACGCTTTAAAGTGTTGTCGATTTAATTCTCGACGCTTTCGAAAAGCGTGGAGATATTGGGCGTCAGGAATTCTCAACGCATTTTTGTGTTGTCATTTTCAACACTTCAAAATGTTGAATATTTATCCACGACACTTTTCTGCGTCACCATATGTACACTCAAATACGTAACCTCGACGCTTTTCTATGACGAGGTATTTTTTTCCCGACAAATTTTTTTTCCAAGCGCGGCATTCTACTATTAAATTGGCCGAGAAATAATAATACAAAATTTAATCAACACTCACACATTATAACAGCTTCGAGAATCTGATCATAAATAATATATTAATAATATATTTCGATCCAACATCTTACTCTTTGCCATTCAAATTTATGCTATATAATAATACACAAAGATCGAATTGGTCCTAACATTAATAATTATAACAAGAGCAACATACAAATATATATTGTTAATGTTTTCACAAAAATTTAAAAAATATCCTAGCTAGAAGTTTACTAATCGGCACCTAAAAGTGATCTTGAGAAATATTCATTTCATCGGGACGCATCGTTAGAGCAGTTGGCGAATCTTATATCAATGACTGTAAATAGCGAGTTCATTCTAAATATCGTCATAGACTCCTACCTTTCCAGACTAGAGCACCTCTTGAAAATAATAGTAGCTCACTTGCCAATTTTTCGAAACTGGGAGTTCTTGTAAGTAGCTTATTGCAAATGTACAAGTATCTTTCAATATTATCAATCTTCTCTTCCCTAAATGCTCTTACAAATAGTTCTTGTATATTGGCCATATGGTTTCATTGGCATTCCAGCCTACAACAAGGACAATTGTGGGGAGAAGCCTCCATGACTCCCTCCCATCATCTCAGTACCTGTTGTGTAAAAATATCAAGAACATCCGCAAAGGCCATTAAAATGCAAAGCATGAGAAAGTAAATAATGAGAATCTAGTTAGGAAGTACTTCGTAGCAGTTGTGAATTTGTATAACCAAAGCTTATGGAACATATTTTGCACAAAGAATTTTCTAGTTAGATAAAAAAAATAAACTAGGTTGATACGATGCAATCACAAAAAATGCAGTGACTAAACTTAACAACAAAGAGAGTACCTATGCCAGCAATGATCCCAACACATATGATCTTTGATGTAAGCTACTACATGAAATGGGTAAGGATCTTCTTTTGTGCTTGGTAACTGTCAAATTAATCAGGAAGCATGAATTATGATAAATGGGTGTATATGTTGAATGAGAGACTCGCGTGTTAGCTGATTAAAAAATGGAAAGGCTCCATTAATTCCACAATGTTGCTCCAAGGGCTAAATGAAAAGCAAATTAAATGAGTCTTTAACTGTGTGATTATAGAATGGAAATAGAAGTTGAGCTGCTATATTTGAAAAATAGGTTGCATCACGTAAAAACCATATTGCATCAACTAAAACATAGCTTCAATCAGAGATAAACGCACGTGAAAGTACCAAAGGTGCAGCCTAAAAGAGTTTAGTCGAGTGCAGATTTGCATTGGTCTTTGCATCTTGAAAATGCAGAAAAGAACAACAGCCTAAACTCACAGCTTGCAAATCTGTTAATGCAGTTTATATCGAGGCAATATTCTGTTCAGAATCGAGTTGTAGACTTATAGTGCAGCCTTGGAAAAGTATTTCATCTGCAATAAATGCAGTAACATTTTAAGTAATAAAGCCATTGCATCAGATGTGATTGTCGAAGTGAAACACTACTTGAATCCACTAGCTTGATTGCATTGAAGTTTGTCTTACCTTTCCATTCACAAATCAATATATATATATATATATATAAAGGAGGAAGTTTTCGAGCGATGTGATTGGTCCGTTACATCTAAACTCAATTTTGGAAAGTATCTTCAATAATAAAAAAATCAAGTAGTGAATCTTTTAATTATTATAATAATATATTTAATCTATCATATTAATGTGATGTTTTGTAATTTTCATCTTAAAACCTTTAAATTTCGTTTAACAAAAAATTATCGTAAAAAAATTATAAAAATGATATAATTGGAATCTAAGTAAAAAATGCTTTCATTTGAGTATAAATTTCATATAATTTGTTTCATATTATTTGCTCGAAAAGTGATGAATCTATTACATATAAAAATAATAAGGTTATCCCGCATCGACAAATTATAATAAGATGATGAAATTTCATATTATAAATGAGAGTAATCATCTGTGCTTAAATATCCACCAAAAATCTTTCGAGTCTTGAAGAACTCTTAAGATTAAGATTATAAACTTTAACTAATTATCTCACATCGAAAAATTATGATGAGATTATGAAGTATACTATAAATAAGAGTAATCATTATTTTTAAATATCGACCAAAAAACTTTTGAGTCTTAAAAAAAATCTTAATAAGACTACAAACTTAAAATCGAAAAAATTAAAATAAGATGATATTCTATATAATAAATCAGAATAATCATGTTTTCTTTATTATAAATATCAATAAATAAGACGATGAAATTCTATGATACAAATAAAAGTAATCATTCCTCGAAATTCTTTATTATAAATAAGAGTAATCATTCATCCTTAAATATCAGTAAAAAAACTTTTTGATCTTAAAAAAAAAGCTGTTAGTAAGATAGTACCCCATCAATTTTTTTTGATATGCTATAAAAAAACTATAATAAGATGTCACTAAAAAAATTCAGAAGACTATAACCTTATGTAAAATTTATCCCACATTGAAAGATTATAATAAGGGATTTTATACCTGGAACCCCCATGTTTTTATTTTTTCTATATGGTACCTCTCCACTTTTATAATCACACATGATCCCCTTCACTTTTAGTGTATTATGTCTCTATACCCTTAGACGTTCCTAAAAGTGAGGGGTACCATGTATGGTTATAAAAGTGCAAGGATATCATATAAAAAAGCTAAAAACATAGAAACACCATGTAAAAAAATCCCTTATAATAAAGTGGTGAAATTAAACCTAAGTATATTATCCCATATCGAAAATTTCTATTATAAATAAGAGTTGTCATTCGTCAAATTATGATGTGATGAAATTCTATATTATAAACAAGATTTCATATTATTTTCTCGACAAAAAAAGTGATGAATTTATGACACACTCCATAAAAGTAAGTAAAATTATCTCACATCGAACAATTATAATAAGGTGATATAAAAAATATATATTTAATATAAAAGAAACTTTTTTCTTTTTTAAGATTATAATGTTGAGGTGATGAAATAGACATCGTTCATTTTTAGATATCAACCAAAAAAAATTTAGTCTTATAAGCTCATATAGTTATAAATTTATGTAAAATTATCCCACATCGAGAAATTATAATAAGGTGATGACATTCTACTATATAAATAAAAGTAATCGTTCATTTATAGATATCAACGAGAAATCTTTTGAATCCTAAAAAACACTCTTAAGACTAATTAAATTCAAGTAAAATTATCTCACATCGAAAAATTATAAGTTGATTGAATCAATATATGTATATATAAAGGATGAAGATTTCGAGCGATATGATTGGTCCATTATATCAAAACTCAATTTAGGAAAATATCATTAATAATAAAAAAATTCAAATAGAAAATCTTTTAATTATTACAATTAATAT